>CM042031.1:56802500-58002500 GCA_023525975.1 Smallanthus sonchifolius | reverse complement strand
GTCGTCTAGGAGCAGGATAGCAGAAGAAGATGAGAACCCACCGGTTATAGAAGAGGAAGAACCGGTGGAGGAAGAGATAGTTATAGAGAAGCCTGCCGAGAAGGCAGAGGAGAAAAAGAAGGGGGTGGAGATGAAGTCCCCCGAGATTGACTTGAGTCGTGTTCTCTATCCAGCGCGCTTGCTGCCACATAAACACACTAGGGAATACGGTACCTTCCTTGATATGTTCAAACAACTCAAGGTCAATCTCCCATTTATAGAGGTCCTCCAGCATATGCTTAAGTATGGCAAGTTCCTCAAAGATCTTCTTTCCAACATGAAGAAGCTAGAGGGGATCTCTGAAGTCTCACTTAGTAAGCAATGTTCTGTTATGGTTCAGAACAAACGGCCAGAGAAACTGGCAGATTCGGGTCGTGTCACGATCCCATGTCTGCTTGGCGGTTTGCCTTTAAACCACGCGTTGGCTGATCTGGGTGCTAGCATCAATCTGATGCCATATTCTATTTATAAGCAGCTAGACCTAGGTGAACCGCAGCCTACATGCATGAGCATTTCCTTGGCTGACCACTCAGTCAAGTATCCACGGGGAATTATGGAGAATCTGTTAGTGAAAGTCGGAAAATTTGTATTCCCCATGGATTTCGTCATCCTGGACACGGAGGTGGATGACAAAGTCCCACTCATCTTAGGGCGCCCGTTCCTACGTACCGCCAAGGCAATGATCGATGTCTTTGACGGGAAACTCACACTTCGTGTGGGGGATGAGTCGATCACATTCGATACTATGAAGTCCGTGAAGGATGTTGGCGAGCATAGCCACTCCGTGTGCATGCTTGATGCCTTCATGGACTACCATCGGGACTCTAATCCAGTAGAGGATGTTGTTGAGGGAGATGGAGGAGAAATGATTGAGGACCCGCCAGATTGGTTAGCTGAATTTGAAAGGAATTTGATAGGGTCCGCGTTTTTAGGTGCTGATAGTGATGACTGCAGTTTGAGTGAGATATTAGCACAAGTCGGGTCATTAATCTATGAGACGCCCGTGGTGGAGAGTTTAGAGGATCATGATGATCCGGGCGAGAGGTTAGAGGCTACACCTTTAGTGATGTCACATATTAAGCCTTTAACCTGTACTTATGTGCAGCTGAGGCGATAGAAGCCGATTCATCCCCTAAATCTAGGCCGCCCTGTAAGAAACTCGGAGAGTTGAGTGAGGTTGTTGATCTACGGAGAGTGAAAACCCCAAGTGTGGGGATGTTTAGAGGTGACAGTTTGCTAGAATACCTGAAACGTGTTATCTTTGGACCTAGTAGATTTAAGTTCTGGTGGAAAGACTGGATTGGTGCATATGATATACATTTAGAGTTTGATAGAAGTAGGAGCTTGATGAGGTTGTGGAGGATCGGTAGACCGCATAGGATGAAGGCGGTACCAGTTAGGATCAAGGAGAAACCTCCTGATAGGTTTATCTGAGTCTCGGGCAAGTGCCCGGGATGTAGAGTTTGTTTGCATTACTTGGTTTGAGTCCGTGTCTTTTTTTGTGTTTTTCAGTATGTGTTTTGTTTGTGTCGTGTCTTGCAGGGATTCACGCTCGATTTGGCATGGGAAATCGTCGGGAATGAAGTTCCAGGTATGTTTTACATTGGTTTTTATCATTGGAATCAGTTTTAAGGAATTTGGGTGAAGAAAATGTTGAGGTGTAAAAATTTGGCTAAGTATAAAAACCCTCAAAACTTTCTTTCACCATATGGTCCTCGCGGTACGCGAGAGATTTCCCCCATGTTCCTCGCGGTACGCGACGGATAGAAATAGGGGTCGGCTTAAATACCACTCCCTCGCGGTACGCGAGGAGTGGCCGCCTGATATATCGTGGTACGCGGGGCTAGGCTGGACTCACCCTTCTTCCTTGTTTTCCCATGGTTTCTTTCACCCGCATTGACCAACACTCCTCTATCCACCATCCATAACCACCACTATCATTCACACCATCCATTATCACATCATCCATTGTCACCATTCATAGCATCCAACCACCACGACCATGGGGAACTTGAAACCGGTTCGTGACCGATGACCTACCTTGCTGTGGAATTCATGTCTATGTGTTTGCCACACATCGAGTACATTTCTCTACATATCTATCTATCTTGAGTCTATCTTAATTCTTAGTGAGTCAATTTGAGTCAGTTCAATGCTGAGGGTTTGTTATGAGGTTTATTTTGCAGATTTTATCATCCCGCCCATACTCAATCTCCTTTCGGGCGGGGTTGATTCTCATCTTATCTATCATGTAAAGGCAACCCAACAGTCTGTGCAACCGCGACCGAAATGCTATACGGTGCACACAAGGATGAAGGAAGCTGGATGTATTCACTGCTACATTACCGGCTAAGTCGCTTCCTGTTTTGTTTTATTTTTGCATTATTATTTTTAGTTGTGTTTTACTTCACATTAAGGACAATGTGTCTTTCAAGTGTGGGGATGTGATTAGTTTGTTTAGTTTTAGTTTGTGTCTTTATAAAAATTCAAAACACAAAAAAAAAATTGAAAAATTTGAAAAAAAATGTGCTTTGAAATCAAAAGTTTTGCATAATAAATGGAAAATGATAGTACAACTGGATCTACTTGTTGAGTTTAAATGATATAAATAATAGAAAACGCGTCTAATTAGTGATGTTTTGGTAGACCCAGCCAGCTTGAATAGCTTAAATAGCCTGTGAGTGTTACTTAGGATTAATCACTGAATTAAATCATGAAATCTTGTGGGTACTCATCTTAGGGTAATGGTAATACTGAAACTGTCAACATAGGGTGATAGGTACCACGTTAAGTTAAAATTTAGAGGTTTTTAAAATTTTTTGGCACACTACTCTATTTTTATGAGAATAAATCCGAGTTTCGGTGGCGCCCGCATCCATAATTCCATATACTTGAGCTTATTTGATTGAATTCTAAGTTTTGCCTACGTGTCACACGTCGGGTTCCAGCCTGATTGAAACACCACTGGGTTAGATTCTTATGTGCTTCATTGTTTAGACTTTAGTCTATGTTTTTAGACTTTAGTCTATGTGTTACCTTCTGAGATAGTGACTTGGTTGAAACGCCTCTAGACGAAAGTTAATTTGCTTAATAATGCTCATATTTCATCCATTCATTCATGATTTCATCTGATTTCAAAAACGTGTAAATCTTAGTTTAACGTGGTGAGGTGAAATCTATATGGTTTAATCCGTGCCTAAACATAACCGTGAGACGGGATTAGGTAGAGCTGTAACTATTAAGTGTGAGTCACATGGGTTGATTGATATCTGTATAAATTGGTATTAGAACACATTACGGGGGCAAGATAATTGGTGCTTGGGTTTAATCGGACAGAAATACTGATTGTTGCTTTTTAACGCGTGAGTATATTTTGCTAATTGGTAATTGATATCTGTTAAGTTAGATCTGGTTATGATTCCATTTGCAGCTTTTTCGAGGACGAAAAAAGGTTAAGTGTGGGGATATTTGATGTAGTGCAATGCACAAATCTTTATTTCATTGTTTTAGTGCGTCTTTAGATGGTTTTGTGTTTGTTTTGAGTCGTTTTTGTGTACATTTAAGTTGTTTTTTTTTGTTTTCAGGTGCTCGTATAAATTACAATTGAATATGAGAAGAAACCGAGCAAGAGGAATAAAGCCCGAGGATCAAAAGTGAAAAATGAAGAAAATCAAGTCTTCGCGGTACGCGAGAAACTTCAGGAAGGGTCGCGACTATTTTGTTCCTCGCGGTACGCGAGGAACCCAGACATTTCTTTCGCGGTACGCGAAGGGAGGAAATTCCGCAAAACCCTAAAAATTGATTTAAAATAGAGTTTGATTCCCATTCTTAAAAAAAGTTCGATTCCAGCCGTTTGAGAAGAAGTCCAGGGCGATTTTGGGAGCAAGAAGATCGATTCAAGTGCAAGATCAAAGCTTTTGGATCTCGGGTTCGTTGTAATAGCGTTCTAGGTTTTCAAGTTTGAATCTTTACATTTGATTGCTGTGTTTGAACTATGTTTTGCTTAATTACTTCTGTCATGGATGTTTTGAGTATGATTGTAGGCTAAACACTCTTATACTGCCTGGGTCTTATGATGAATATGCGTAAAGTTTAGATTTTTATCGGTTTTGGATTCGTATGATGGGTTTACTGATTATGTAAAGGATCATTGTATGATAATTGTGATGACTATGCATGCTCATGTCTGATTATGTGGTTGATTATAACTTCCTGCGTTGTTTGTGGTTGTTTGCCAGTTTGATCTGCGTGTCTATGTCATAGATCTTAGGGTTTGTGATTGCGAGTGGTTTGCTAGATGTAGTGACCATAGGGATTGTGATTTACTGCTGATTTAACTTGAGTGTGTGTCCTAGTTCAATACCCGAGAGGTGAGAATTATTTGTCTAGTCTTCGTCATTAGGAATCCGAGTATCAGCTGTCTGAGAGGAAGTTGGTATTCGGTGTCTAGTGGTTGTTGCTAGTTCATGTCATGGTTCTTATCCTAAGATTACCCCGTGCATTCTTTGGATGTATCATGGACAGTAAGACTGAAAGGTGTTCTGTCTTTAGGGTATATTATCATTTGTTGGAAATACCCGAGAGGTGATCTAACCATCTGGTGAGTTTAGTACATCTTTAGGTATCTTAGTTGGTGACACCCTGAGAGTGATTAGGGATCCGCTAGGTAGTCTTTAGTTTTCATCCTTAGAAACCCAGATCCATCGTAGTCTCCAGAACCGGTAGAAGTTGTGCTTTGCAAGTAGGATTCCGACCTAGGCAGTGTTCTTCCCATCTCTTGATTTCACCTTTAGTTCTTTCATCTTGATAGTTGAGTCGTTCTTAGTTTGCTGCATTCTTAGTTAATCTTTAGTGTAGTTAACCCCCCTAACCAAATCAATCTTTAGTCCGAGTCAGAGTCTAGTTTTGTTTTAGTAGTGTCTCTAGGGTTCGATAATCCAGTTTGCCATTAAGCTGTGCTACACTCGATAGGTACACTCGCCTATCAGTGTGGTCTAGTTCATAGGTTTTCCATTTATTACTTAGGAGTCTAGGTTAGGTTTTGTTAGTTTTTATATAGACCCTCTTGACGACATCAGTCTCCAGAATCAGTATGGAGGAGCTGAAGTAGGAGCGAGTTCGGGAAGCAGTGTCAACACAAGGAAGATTGAAGAGATGATAGAGAATCAGACACAGATGCTTTCCCACCTAGTTCAGCAGGATAGGGACGCTCAGCAATGACCGGTTGCCCATGACACTTTCTTGAAGAATCAGCAGTCGGCATTTCAGGACTTGCAACACACGGTAGGAGACATCGCGAAGAGCTTGAAGGACAGACAGGGAGGTCCATCTTCAGGCCCCAATTCGGTGATGGTCGTGTTGATCAGAAGTCATAAAGAGGAGAGAGTACAAGAGGAAGCCTCCCACAGCGCTGACTATTGCATCCCTTCGCCTGAAGAGGTGAAGAAGATAGATTGGAGAGCTCGATTTGCTGCGATCGATGCTAGGATGTTAGAGGAGCCCGAGTCGGCTGAGGTGACGGGACCAGGAACCTCAGTGAATGCTGTATCGACTAGGAGCAGAAGAGTAGAAGAGAAGGAGAGCACACCGGTGGAAGAAGAAGAGTCGGTGGACGAGGAGATAGAGATGGAGAAGCCTGCCGAGAAGGCAGAGGAGAAGAAGAGTGGGGGGAGATTAAGACTCCCGAGATTGACCTGAGTCATGTTCCCTATCCAGTGCGCTTGCTGCCACATAAATACGCTAGGGAATACGGTACTTTCCTTGATATGTTTAAACAACTCAAGGTCAATCTCTCCAATTCATAGAGGTCCTCCAGCACATGCCGAAATATGGCAAGTTCTTAAAAGATCTTCTTTCGAACAAGAAGAAACTTGAGGGGATCTCTAAAGTCTCACTTAGTGAGCAATGTTCTGCAGTGGTTCAGAACAAACTGGCAGATTCGGGTCGTTTCACGATCCCGTGTCTGCTTGGCGGTTTGCCCTTAAACCACGCGTTGGCCGACCTCGGTGCTAGCGTCAATCTGATGCCATATTCTATCTATAAGCAGCTTGACCTAGGTGAACCTCAACCGACGCGCATGAGCATTTCCTTGGCTGACCGCTCAGTCAAGTATCCACGGGGAATTGTGGAGAATATGTTAGTGAAGTCGGAAAATTTGTCTTCCCCGTGGATTTCTTTATTCTAGATACGGAAGTGGATGATAGAGTTCCACTCGTCCTTGGACACCCGTTCCTATGTACCGCCAAGGCATTGATCGATGTCTTAGACGGGAAACTCACACTTCGTGTGGGGGATGAGATAATCACATTCGATGCTATGAAACCTGTGAAGGGGTCTACTGAGCAGAGTGATTCAGTTTGCATGATTGATGCCTTCATAGGTGACCATCAGAACTCTGATCCAGAGGTAGAAGTAGGTGAGCCCGCCCCTAACTTAGGAGAGATATCCGAATAGGCGATGGAGTTAGAGAAGCTGTTAGATGAGCCGGATGAATACGGCGATGAGGTGCCTGATGATCTGCTGGAGATGATGGCAGAATTTGATGAGATCATAGGCAAAACCCCAAGTGTTGGGAAGTTGGTGGAGAGTTTAGAGGATCATGAAGATCCGGGCAAGAGGTTAGAAGCCACACCTTTAATGATATCACACATTGAGCCTTTGACCTTTACTCTTATCCATGTTAAGGGGAGAATTCTAAAGTTGAGTCCTAGTGCTAGTGCCCATAGGTCTAGGAAACCCCGTAAGAGAACCCGTGCTTTGATAGATTCATCTGTTCTAGGGAGAGTGAAAACCCTAAGTGTGGGGATGTTTAGAAATGACAGCTTGCTAGGATACTTGAACTGTGTTATCTTTGGACCTGGTAGGTTTAAGCTGTGGTGGAAGGATCGAAGTGATAGACATAATAAAGTTTCGGAAGGTGATAGTTGTTTGGTACTGATGTGGAGGATCGGTAGACCACGCAGGATGAAGGCGGTACCTGTTAGGATCAAGGAGAAGCCTCCTGATAGGTTTGTTTGAGTCTCAAGCAAGTGCCCGGGATGTAGAGTTTGTTTGCACTACTTGGTTTGAGACCGTGTCATTTTCTGTATTTTTCGGTATGTGTGTTTTGTTTGTGTCGTGTTTTGCAGGGATTCACGCTTGATTCGGTATGGAAAATCATTAGGAATGAAGTTCCAGCTATTTTTACATATGCTTTTATGCTTGGAATAGGTTTTTATGGAATTTGGGTGAAAATAGTTTAAGAGGTGAAAAATTTTCTAAGTATAAAAACCCCCTTAACTTTCTGTCACCAGGAATTCCCCGCGGTACGCGAGGGTTTGTGTGTGATCTCTCGCGATACGCGAGAGACAAAAGACAATGCCGGCTTAAATGCCACTTCCTCGCGGTACGCGTGGAGTGGCCGCCTGTTCTTCGCGGTACGCGGGGCCCTCCTGGTTTCACCATTCTTCCTTTGTTTCCCATGGTTTTCCACCACCGTCCACCACCCACCATTGTCACTATCACAACCATCATTCACCACCACCATGCTCACCATCATTCACCTTCCATCCGATAACACCACCATCATCACACATATCATCCACCGACCACCACTACCTTGGGAACTTGGAAACCGTTCGTGACTGTTGTTTTACCTTGTTGTGGCATTCATGTCTATGTGTTTGCCACGCATCGGGTACATTTTCCTACCTTCTATCCGGAGCCTTAGTGAGTCAGTTTGAGTCAGTCGAGTCTTTAATTTTAATTTGAGTCAGTTTAATGCTGCGGGTTTGTTATGAGGTTTGATTTGCAGGTTTTATCATCCTGCCCGTACTCATTCTCCATTCGGGCGGGGTCGATCATCACTTCTATAAAGTTTGTAAAGGCAGCCCGGTAGTCTGTGCAACCGCGACCGAAATGCTATACGGTGCACACAAGGAAGAACGAAGCTGGATTTTTAGTCGAGTGCATATACATTACCAGTTAAGTCGCTTCCTATTTTATTTTTGCATTTTTATTTTTAGTTGTGTCTTGCTTCACATTGAGGAAAATGTGTCTTTCAAGTGTGCGGATGTGAGTGTCTAGTTTAGTTTGTCTTGTCTATAAAATTCAAAAAAAAAATTAAAAAATTTTTGAAAATTTCCTTGGAAATAACTGTTTATACTTGGAAAATGATAGTACAACTGGATCTGCTTGTGAGTTTAAATGATTTAAATAATAGAAAACACGTCTAATTAGTGATGTTTTGGTAGACCCAGCTAGCTAGTAAAGCTTAAATATCCTGTTTGTGTTGTTTAGGAAATAATTGAATTTAAATCACGATATCTTGTGGGTACTAATCTTAGGGTGTCGGTAATACTGAAACTGTCAACATAGGGTGATAGGTACCACGTTAAGTTAAAATTTAGAGGTTTTTGAAATTTTTGGCATACCATTCTCTTTTTATGAGAATAAATCCGAGTTTGGTGGCGCCCGCATCCATAAATTCTATCATTCATGAGCTTATTTGTTAGAATTGTGAGTTTTGCTTATGTGTTACCCTACGGGATGGCCACTTGGAGAAAACACCCCTAAGTGATACTTATGTGCTTTATTGATTATAACTTAGTCTATGTGTTACCTTTCGGGATAGTGACTTGGTTGAAACGCCTCTAGATGAAATTTAATTTGCTTATTAATGCTCATATTCATTCCATTCATTCATATTTCATCTGATTTCTGAAACCTGTAAATTTTAGTTTAACGTGGTAGGGTAAATCTATATGGTTTGATCCGTATCTAAACATGACTGTGAGACGGGATTAGGTAGAGCTGTAACTTTTAAGTGTGAGTCACATAGATTGATTGATACGCTTGGTAAAGAAGTATTAGAACACATTACGGGGGCTAGAAAGTTGGTGCTTGGTTTTAATCGGATAGAAATACTGATTGTTGCTTTTTTACGCATGAGTATGTGTTGCTAATTGGTAATTGATGTTTGTTAAGTTAGATCTGAGTTATGATTCCATTGCAACTTTTTCGAGGACGAAAAAAGGTTAAGTGTGGGGATGTTTGATGTAGTGCGAAGCACACATCTTTATTCCTATTGTATTCATGTGTTTTTTATTAGTTTTATCTTTGTTTTGAGTCCTTTTTGTATACTATTGAGTCTATGTTATGTCTAGAGGTGCTCGAGAAGATTATAAGTCAAATCATGAAAAAACCGAGTAAGAAAGTTGTGACAATCCGAACTTTTTCAGTTGACTCCGTTAACAAAATTCAGTTAAAGTTAACTTAATTAACTTAACTCAAACTTCAGGGACTAATTCTGTCAATAATCCAAACTTAAACTCCAGGGACTAGTTATGTAATATCCCTAAAGTTAACTATTGACTTTTTAGAAAGTCAAGATCCCAATTCTGTTGACTTTGGAAGTCAAACTAACCGAGTTCTAACTCCATCCAAACTTGAGGGACCAATTCTGCCAAGTTTCAAACCCAAGAACAGGAAACCTCAGGGACTACTTCCGTAATTAGGCTAAACTCGATTTCATTGACTGTCAAAAGTCAAAATCATGGCAAAGATTCGAATTCAAGCTCCTCGATCGTTTTCTGTTTGAATTCGTGACATCCATAACCGATCAATTAATCGTGCGCATTAATCAAATTAAACTCAATTATGAGTAATAAACCCATAACCGTCGACCACGATCATGGTTGTCATCAAATTCGTCATATTCCGATGTTAATCCCACAATTTGATATCCTGCACACCTTATACGAACACCTCTGAAGCTTTTGCACACATTAGTTTGGTCGGAGACGATGCTGCAGTAGCCGGAGATCAAACCGCGCAAGCCACGGCTGTGTTTTAGTCGATCTCCACCATCCCGACATCGTTTCAGGTAACCAAATACACTACTAGTATCGTTTCTATACCTTGAGTGAAAGCCCTAACCTAATTAAGGCTTTCACTATCGAATTTGTCATGAACCCGAATCTAGGGTTCATATGAAACCTGCTCAATCGAATTAAACCCTTAACTTCATTTAAATCTAATTAAACTATTCCATCAGACTCGTAACCATCCGAATAATGAAAACTCTATGTTAATTTAATACCCTAACATCGAATTATTCAAAATCCAGAAACTAGGGTTTGTTCTTGGGCGAATTGGGGGTTTTGATTTTAGATTCAGTTTAAATCCAATCAAATCATATGGTTAGCTTCGTAACCTCTCAAGCATCAAAAGCCCTATGCTGATTCGATCTTACATCATCGAAATTATGATGAGCCAATTCTAGGGTTCATCACATTTTGGGTTTAATCGAACGCCAGTCCAGACACGATTTCAATCAAATTAAATTACGGGGTTAGATTCGCAATCCATCACTCTTGAAAGCCCTATGATTCCATCGAGTTTTATCATCTGAATTGCTTAAATCGAATCCATGCTAAGAACCTAGGGTTTCGACTTTTAAAACAGAAATTAAACGATCATGAACTTGATAATTTTCAAATTTAACCTCACCCTCAGACTCGCAAACTCTTGCTTAACAAAACCCCTATGCTATCAAGTGAAATCGAAGTCGGAATCGATGAGGATGGGACTGGTTTTGGTTCGGCCTGCGTGGGGAAAAAGAACCCACTAGACCAGCTGGTTAAAACAAATTGGGAATGGTTCCTTGTGCGATACCCTAGCGGGCGGGACTTGTTAGAGCTTTGTGCGTGTGTGGGAGAGACCCGGGTTTGATTCCGGGCTCCCACATTTATTTTTAGACAGTTTTCTAAATATATTTAATTATTAAAAATTAAACCCTATATTATTATAATATTATATAAACGTGTTTTAGCCCGGGAAACAACCCTTAGGCTCGGGTTCGAATTTTGTAACCTATTTTTATTATTTACCTCACTTTTAAAAATAATGTATTTATATTATATCCAAATCATAACCTCTTATAGAATAATATAATTATATTATTTTCGACCTGTAATCAATGTTAATAAAAATAATATATATACATTATATTATTTCGACTCATTTAATTATCTTGTGTGACATTTTTAAAACAATAAATAATATAAATGGTTATATTATTTACCTACGTTATTTGCCCCGATTAAAAATAATATATTTATTATTTTTCCACTCCAATGATTATTTGGTAAATCTTTCGAACCTAAAAATAATATATTAAATTATATTATTTCCTAACTTTTCTAAACGACTCAAACGCATGAAAAAATTTATTTACTTATTATCCGTTATCAACGTTCGACGCGTAACGCAAATTCCCTAAAATCATTATAATAAGATATATATATATATATATATATATATATATAAAATTCCGTCGACACGTTCGTCTACTCTTAAATCCTTAGAATGCGTTAGGGCGTTCTAACTTTCCGTGTCATCGTCACAATTCCCAACTTGTCCCTAATTTATGTGTTTATAATTTTAGGGCATACGTAAGCCGTGCAGGCTAACACTTGAGATTCCAAATCTTTCATTTGTGTGATGCTACCTACTACGCAACGCAGGTGAGTTTTCACGGCTCCTTTTTACTGTTTTATTTGGGGGAGAAAGCATGATCTAAACATTTTCTTAGTTTTTGTAATTCATATATATTATCGCTTGTATGACTATGCGTAACTCTATCATGAAAGTCCTCATATCGAACCGTTTAAATATGAAGAATAGCGAGGTATGTTGAGTAGTACTACTGGGTTTGACAAACCCCACCCGCGTTAGTCGCGCTAACTCGATTGGAGGTCGAACGGGTGTAATATTGACCTAAAACATGCACCATGGTTGATAGACCTGGTAGGAGGCACAAAACATAAACTGTCAGTCTATGGTTGCGAGCGCATTAGTATACATGAATATTGGTTAGCTACCTTTGATATATATATTGAATGTACAATAAACTGCAAACACTTTATTTGAAACGATTGAAACCTGTGAACTCACCAACCTAGTGTTGACCCGTTTTCTTTACATGTTTTCTCAGGTTGGCACTCAAGGACACGTTAGGTCATGCATATGTCTTGGACTAGTTACAACTCATTCATCCATCAAACAATTATTATGTTTTACTTATACTTTGGTTTTGAGCGCGTTGTTTTGCGCATATACTTTCGTTTTATGCTTCCACAAACTTTTACTCTGAACATTATGATTTTATGAATTTATGTTTCAAGTCCCATATAGTGTCGTCTGATGTAACCAATGTGTGAGATCCTGGTCAGTCACCCTCCAAAACGGTAAGACTCCGTTAATGGGAATTTGGGGGTGTGACAGATTGGTATAAGAGCCATTGGTTATAGAGAACTAGGATTTGCATTCTAGACTATAGCCACACACATTAGTTACTCGACTTAGTTATATGTCCAGGCACTTACTCTTTCTGTTACAGGAAAATGTCTACTCCACCATCTTCACCACCTACTATCCAAGAGCACGACATTCCTGCTGTTACATCACTGGAACCTAAACGGCGTAGGCTTGAGCCTATTGATAACACTATTGTATATGTTGAGCCAATACACATCAGGAATGGAAGTCACTGGGATTGGTACCCTAGTCTGATTAGCAAGTGGGTGAGACAAGAACGAGTACCCTCACCATACTTTGGAGCTTCATCTTCTAGTGGATCACGTCTACCTTTATTGCCTTGCCACTTGGAGCAGGCTTTTGCAGTATTTGTGGCCACTATGGATCGAGAGATCCGAAATATGAGAGATGCAGCTGGAGAAATTACTAGTCTGTTAAGGGGAGAAAAACAGACGGACCACAGGTTAGATCTGCTAGTAGCAGAAATTGCAGGCACTGATCACATTCACAATGCTCTAGTGGACGAGGTGAGAGCACTTCAGGATCGAGTGACTGTCCTCGAGGAGACTGAAGTAGCATCTCAGGAGAGGATTGGAGAGTTGGAGGCGCAACTAGCAGCTGCCTTAGAGCCAGCTGAGGCACCCAATTCTGAGCCCGAGGAGGAGCCAGAAGAGGTAGAGGAGGATGACGCTGAGTCAGTCATCTCATCCGCCGGCAGCGGAGCTTGACGTTTCACTTTATTCTATCTGATTTTATTTTATTTTGTCATTTCCTTATGCTTTAAATGAAAACTTAAATGGGTAAGGATGTTCCCATTCTAATAAATTATTAGTGAATTATTTGCATCGAGTTATTTATTTTATAGCCTTATTAATTTAAGTTAGTCTTGTAGTACGATTCCAAACCTGTATATCTTTACACACTTACTTCTGTTTGCTTACACTTGAATGATGTTAATATGCGATATATTTACTCATTTCTTGTGTTTGTAAATATGAAGAATTATGGCCGGACGTGGACGTGGACGTGGCGGACGCAATGATGGCCGTGGAAACATCAACATGATGGCAGCCGAGCTGGCCACATTAATCAACGACAGTGTAGCTGAAGCCCTAGCAGCACACATTGCAGGTAAACCTGTTAATCGTTGACTCTAGACAATCAACTGTACGTATTGGTTTCACTCTTTCCTAAACCCAATCTACTCTTTCCAATTTAAGACAAGCGAACAATCCTCCGATCAATCATCCTGTCTGTACTTTCAAGAAATTCATGGATTGCAAGCCCCACACGTTCAGTGGAGCTGAAGGAGATGTCGGATTACTTCGATGGTTTGAGAAAATTGAATCAGTATTCTCTATGTGCAACTGCCCGGTGGCTGACCGAGTCAAGTTTGCATTAGGAACCTTAGAGGGCCCTGCCCTCACATGGTGGAATTCGCAAGTCCAAATGCTAGGTCTGGATATGGCGAATGCTTCACCATGGGAAGACTTCAAAACTATGATGAAGGAGGAGTAATGTCCAAGGGACGAAATCCAGAAGCCCGAGGGTGAATTCTGGAATTTGAGGATGGAGGGTTCTGAAATAGAACTCTACACAACTCTCTCGGATTAGCTAGCGGGAATGTGTCCTCACATGGTGACACCACCCTACAAGCAGATAGAGATGTACATTAGTGGGTTAGTACCACAAATACAAAGCATGGTTACTTCATCCAACCCCACTACCATCCAGCAAGCAATCCGTCTTGCTCACAAGCTAACAGATCAAGCTGTCACCTAAGGGACACTACCTCCCCGAAAGTCAGCATCTAAGTCCACCGTCAACAACAAGAGGAAGTTTGACAGTAATAGCAATGTCAACAACAAGGGATTTCAACCGAACCAACCACATTAGCAGCAATGTAGGTTTGAACCTACAAAGAATTTCAACTAGTCGACCTCTTCAGGTCAAAATCAAAGTGGTTATGCGGGGAAATACCCTAAGTGCAACAAGTGCGGATACCATCACTCTGGTGTTTGTAATAAGCAGCGTTGCCAGTGGTGTGGCAAGATGGGCCACACTGTAAAAGATTGTAGATTTGATCTACAAGCCAAGCAACCCTTCCAACAACCAGGTTTCGCCAAAGGTTGTTTTGAATGCGGAAAAGAGGGGCATTTCCGGAAGGATTGCCCACAGTTGAAGAACGGTGACAATAGTAACAATAACAACAACCACAATCAAGGGAATAATAACAACAACGGGAATAATGGCAATGGCGGTGCAAAAGGGCGAGCTTTTGTCATCGGAGCCCGTGAAGCAAAGAGCGACAGCAACGTGGTTACCGGTAAGTTTCTTTTGAACCACTACTTTGCTTCTGTTTTGTTTGACACCGGTGCCGATAGGAGTTTCATATCCCATAAGTTTAGTAATCTACTAAAAGAAACTCCAACTCAGCTAGAAAACAAGTACATTATAGAAATAGCTGATGGACAGATAATAGAGGCAACGCATACCCTTAAGGGATGCAAACTGGAATTGAATGGTCATAAACTTGACATTGACCTAATGCTAGTCACGCTTGGTAGTTTTGATGTAATTGTTGGCATGGATTGGTTATCTAAGAACCAAGCCGAAATCATTTGCCACGAGAAGATCGTTCGCATACCTCTTCCTAGTGGAGAAACTATTTCTGTCCAGGGTGAAAGGAGTGGTGCTGTCGTTGGCGTCATCTCATTCATGAAAGCACAGAAGTGTCTACGAAAGGGCCACACAGCCATTCTGTCTCTTGTCGCCGAGCAGCCATCTGAAGAGAGGAAAATAGAAGACATCCCAATAGTTCGAGATTACACGGAAGTATTTCCCGAAGACCTACCTGGTCTTCCACCACATCGTCAAGTCGAATTCCAAATTGACTTAGCACCCGGAGCAGCGCCCATTGCTCGGGCACCTTATAGACTTGCACCCAGTGAACTGCAAGAGTTATCAACACAACTGCAAGAGTTGTTAGATAAGGATTTCATTCGACCGAGCTCATCGCCATGGGGAGCTCCAGTCCTGTTCGTCAAGAAAAAAATGGAACTTTTTGAATGTGTATTGACTATCGTGAGCTGAACAAGGTGACAATCAAAAACCGATACCCTTTACCCCGTATAGATGACCTGTTCGACCAACTCCAAGGATCAAGTTTCTACTACAAGATTGATCTTAGGTCAGGTTATCACCAGTTGAGAGTCCGAGAAGAGGACATCTAAAAGACTGCATTCAGGACAAGGTACGGCCATTACGAGTTTATGGTCATGCCTTTCGGTCTCACAAACGCACCAGCGGTATTCATGGATCTCATGAACCGCGTGTGTAAACCCTATCTCGATCAATTCGTCATTGTGTTTATTGACGACATCCTCATCTATTCCAAGAATAGGGATGAACATGAGGAACATCTTCGTTTAATTCTGGAATTGCTAAGAAAGGAGCAACTATATGCAAAACTCTCTAAGTGCGAATTCTAGATTCGCGAAGTGCAATTCCTAGGACATGTAGTCGATGAGAAGGGAATACATGTCGATCCTTCCAAGATAGAAGCCATCAAGAATTGGGCAGCACCGACAACGCCAACTGAGGTGCGACAATTTCTAGGATTGGCTGGCTATTACCGACGTTTCATTGAAGGATTCTCCAAGATTGCACAACCCCTCACAGCCTTAACTCAGAAGAGTAAACCTTATTGCTGGGGTGATACTCAAGAGTCAGCATTCCAACTCTTGAAGCAGAAACTTTGCAGTGCACCCATCCTATCTCTTCCGGAGGGAACGGATGATTTGGTGGTATACTGCGATGCGTCCATTCGAGGTCTTGGTTGTGTTTTAATGCAACGCGATAAGGTCATCGCCTATGCTTCTCGTCAATTAAAGATTCACGAGAAAAACTACACGACCCATGACTTAGAATTAGGAGCGGTGATATTTGCACTGAAGATATGGAGACACTACTTGTACGGTACCAAGTGCACAATTTACACCGATCACAAGAGTCTTCAGCATATCTTTGAGCAGAAAGAGCTGAACATGAAACAACGACGTTGGGTTGAACTCCTGAACGATTATGACTGTGCGATCAAATACCACCCAGGGAAGGCTAATGTGGTAGCCGATGCCCTAAGCCGTAAGGAAACGAAACCCAAGTAAGTACGAGCACTGCAACTTACAATACACAGCGGATTACCTGACAAGATTCGCAGTGCTCAGCTTGAATCCTTAAAAGAGGAAAATTTACCTTCTGAAGGTACACGAGGAATGAAACAGCAATTTGAAATTAAGTCAGACGGCATTCGCTACTTCACAGAGCGAATTTGGATTCCAGTGTATGGGAACTTAAGAGAAATGGTCATGGATGAAGCACACAAATCCCGATACTCTATTCAACCAGGTTCTGACAAGATGTACCACAACCTTAAGGTGTTATATTGGTGGCCAAAGATGAAGGCTGATATAGCCACCTATGTAAGCAAGTGCCTGACTTGCTCGAAGGTCAAGGTGGAATACCAAAAGCCTTCTGGTTTACTCCAACAACCGGAAATCCCAATGTGGAAATGGGAAAAAATTTCTATGGACTTCATAACTAAACTACCCAGAACCCCCAGCGGATGCGATACAATTTGGGTGATTGTAGATCGCTTAACAAAATTTGCACACTTCCTTGCAATCAAAGAAACCGACAAAATGGAAAAACTTACTCGTATCTATTTGAAGGAAGTAATTTCTCGGCACGGTGTGTCAATCTCTATTATTTCGGATCGAGACGCTCGATTCACCTCTCGTTTCTGGCAATCATTGCAGCAAGCGTTAGGTACACGTTTGGACATGAGCACAGCCTATCACCCGCAAACCGATGGTTAAACGGAATGTACCATCCAAACCTTAGAGGACATGCTGCGATCTTGTGTGATCGATTTCGGTAACACTTGGGAGTCTCACTTACCTTTAGTGGAGTTCTCCTACAACAACAGTTATCACACTAGTATCAAGGCGGCACCATACGAGGCATTGTACGGACGTAAATGCCGATCTCCTATCTGTTGGGCTGAAGTTGGGGATAGCCAACTTACAGGTCCCGAACTCGTATTCGAAACTTCTGAAAAGATCGTTCAAATCCGAAACCGTATGGCGGTAGCTCGAGATCGTCAAAAGAGCTATGCCGACAAGCGTCGTAAACCCTTAGAGTTTCAAGTAGGTGACATGGTATTACTTAAAGTCTCACTTTGGAAAGGTGTCATTCGCTTCGGGAAGCGAGGCAAACTAAACTCTCGTTATGTTGGACCTTTCAAGATAGTGAAGAGAATTGGCCTAGTCGCGTACCAACTTGACCTACCTGAAGGACTTAGTGGTGTACACGATGTCTTTCATGTCTCGAACTTGAAGAAATGTCTAGCAGACGAAACACTCACGGTTCCTCTTGAGGAGCTGCACATTGATGAACAACTACAGTTCGTTGAAGAACCGGTAGAAATCATGGATAGGGAAATCAAAACGCTGAAACGTAGTAAAATCCCTATTGTCAGAGTTCGTTGGAACTCGAAACGTGGACCGGAATTCACATGGGAACGTGAGGATCAGATTATGCACAAGTATCCTCATCTATTCAAGCAATCCACGTCAAACTCTTAAGGTACTATTCTAATTTTCGGGACGAAAATTCTTTCAACTAGATGATGATGTGACACCTCAAAAAAAATTTTGTTATTTTAATTTTCGGGACGAAAATTCTTTCAACTAGGGGATGATGTGACAATCCGAACTTTTCCAGTTGACTCCGTTAACAAAATTCAGTTAAAGTTAACTAAATTAACTTAACTCAAACTTCAGGGACTAATTCTGTTATAAATCTAAACTTAAACTCCAGGGACTAGTTATGTAATATCCCTAAAGTTAACTGTTGACTTTTTAGAAAGTCAAAATCCTAATTCTGTTGACTTTGGAAGTCAAACTAACCGAGTTCCAACTCCATCCAAACATGAGGGACCAATTCTGCCAAGTTTCAAACCCAAGAACAGGAAACCTCAGGGACTACTTCTATAATTAGGTTAACCCGATTTCGTTGACTGTCAAAAGTCAAAATCACGGCAAAGATTCGAATTCAAGCTCCTCAGTCGTTTTCTGTTTGAATTCGTAACTGAATTGGCACGACCAACTCATTAACATCCATAACCGATCAATTAATCGTGCGCATTAATCAAATTAAACTCAATTATGAGTAGAAAACCCATAACCGTCGACCACGATCATGGCTGTCATCAAATTCATCATATTCCGATGTTAATCTCACAATTTGATACCCTGCACACCTTATACGAATACCTCTGAAGCTTTTGCACACATTAGTTTGGTCGGAGACGAAGCAGCAGTAGCCGGAGATTAAACGGCGCAAGCCACAACTGTGTTTTAGTCGATCTCCACCATCCCGACTATCGTTTCAGGTAACCAAATACACTACTAGTATCGTTTCTATACCTTGAGTGAAAGCCCTAACCTAATTAAGGCTTTCACTATCGAATTTGTCATGAACCCGAATCTAGGATTCATATGAAACCTGCTCAATCAAATTAAGCCCCTAACTTCGTTTAAATCCAATTAAACTATTCCATCAGACTCGTAACCATCCGAATAATGAAAACCCTATGTTAATTTAATACCCTAACATCGAATTATTCGAAATCCAGAAACTAGGGTTTGTTCTTGGACGAATTGGGGGTTTTGATCTTAGATTCAGTTTAAATCCAATCAAATCATATGGTTAGCTTTGTAACCTCTCACGCATCAAAATCCATATGCTAATTCAATCTTACATCATCGAAATTATGATGAACCAATTCTAGGGTTCATCACATTCTGGGTTTAATCGAACGCCAGTCCAGACACGATTTCAATCAAATTAAATTACGTGGTTAGATTCGCAATCCATCACTTTTTGAAAGCCCTATGATTCCATCGAGTTTTATCATCTGAATTGCTTAAATCGAATCCATGCTAAGAACCTAGGGTTTCGACTTTTAAAACAGAAATTAAACGATCATGAACTTGATAATTTTCAAATTTAAACTCACCCTCAGACTCGCAAACTCTTGCTTAACAAAACCCCTATGCTATCAAGTGAAATCGAAGTCGGAATCGATGAGGATGGGGCTGGTTTTGGTTCTGTCTGCCTGGGGAAGAAGAACCCACTAGACCAGTTAGTTAAAACAAATTGGGAACGGTTCCTTGTGCGATACCCTAGCGGGCGGGACTTGTTAGAGCTTTGTGCGTGTGTGGGAGAGACCCGGGTTTGATTCCGGGCTCCCACATTTATTTTTAGACAATTTTCTAAATATATTTAATTATTAAAAATCAAACCTTATATTATTATAATATTATATAAACGTGTTTTAGCCCGGGAAACAACCCTTGGGCTCGGGTTTGAATTTTGTAACCTATTTTTGTTATTTACCTCACTTTTAAAAATAATGTATTTATATTATATCCAAATCATAACCTCGTATAGAATAATATAATTATATTATTTTCAACCCGTAATCAATGTTAATAAAAATAATATATATACATTATATTATTTCGACTCATTTAATTATCTTGTGTGACATTTTTAAAACAATAAATAATATAAATGGTTATATTATTTACCTACGTTATTTACCCCGATTAAAAATAATATATTTATTATTTTTCCACTCCAATGATTATTTGGTAAATCTTTCGAACCTAAAAATAATATATTAAATTTTATTATTTTCCTAACTTTTGTAAACGACTCAAACGCATGAAAATATTTATTTATTTATTATCCGTTATCAACGTTCGACGCGTAACGCAAATTCCCTAAAATCATTATAATAAGATATATATATATATATATATATTTATATATATAAAATTCCGTCGACACGTTCGTCTACTCTTAAATCCTTAGAATGCGTTAGGGCGTTCTAACTTTCCGTGTCGTCGTCACAATTCCCAACTTGTCCCTAATTTATGTGTTTATAATTTTAGGGCATACGTAAGCCGTGCAAGCTAACACTTGAGATTCCAAATCTTTCATTTGTGTGATACTACCTACTACGCAACGCAGGTGAGTTTTCACGGCCCCTTTTTACTGTTTTATTTGGGGGAGAAAGCATGATCTAAACATATTCTTAGTTTTTGTAATTCATATATATTATCGCTTGTATGACTATGTGTAACTCTATCATGAAAGTCCTCATATCGAACCGTTTAAATATGAAGAATAGCGAGGTATGTTGAGTAGTACTACTGGGTTTGACAAACCCCACCCGCGTTAGTCGCGCTAACTCGATTGGAGGTCGAACGGGTGTAATATTGACCTAAAACATGCACCATGGTTGATAGACCTGGTCGGAGGCACAAAACATAAACTGTCAGTCTATGGTTGCGAGCGCATTAGTATACATGAATATTGGTTAGCTACCTTTGATATATATATTGAATGTACAATAAACTGCAAACACTTTATTTGAAACGACATCCCTTCTTTCCTTTCTTCTGAGGTCTTGCCTAATATGAATCATCAAATTCATAATCATAATCGAAATCATCCTCATTCTCATTGTATAAATTATTAATTTCTTGTGCGGGTTGAGTCTCATCTTTCTTCTTTCTATTCTCTTCTAAGCTTGTCAATAAGATTGGCAAAGCCGTATCTAACGCTTTGGCAACAGCCATGTCTATAAGATTCTTAAGTTTTGGATCTACCACAGGCTCTTCTACCCGTTCTTCTCCTCTACATGTTCTATCTCTGGTTCGGCATTGGCGGTAGACCGCGTTTTCCTTCTAGGAGTATTGGGATTAACCTTTCCTCCTCTTCTGCCTTTACCTCTACCAATCATTTATCTACAAAAAGATATGGAGTGTTTTATTATTCGCACGATGGATTGATAGCTAGAACACAAGTGTATTGTAAACATTAATAACTATGGCCATGACGAAATTAATCATTTACGCCACTTTCGGTGCTCTAGTTATCCTTCTATCATGTTCCTACTAAATATACCTACCTTTTTCTTTCTCTATCTTTAGCATTAGGCTATCTTGACTGGCATCTCTACTGCATTCTTACTGTCCCTTAATCTTAGTTTAAGTCTAGATACTTGGGCAATATCTAAATCTCTTAAACTATAGCTCTGATACCAACTTGTGACACCCACATCCAGGCTTACCCGAGATGCCGGCCACTTGTCGGATTTACTCATGAACATATAGTAAACAGAGACCATACACAGCGGAAGACTTTAAAATACTATATTTATTTCATAAAACTTGTCTTGTTGTACATTCTAAAGAAAGTACAAACATTTCTATTCCAATGCCAGCCTGCCAGAGAATGCCAGATAGCCCACCAGATGCCTCTACTCTAGACTCGTGCCTTTACTGCAAGAAGCTACATCTTTACCTGACACACATGCTTAAATATCTGTCAGCTTATGCTGGTGAGTTCTAAGTTTTAGTCAAAAAATCTTTGACCTCTGTCTCATACATAAATGGATTTATATGACATGCATTTAAAACATCACATTAACTTCTTGCCCAAACATAATAGTTTATACTTGCACACTTGTCTTTCCGAGGTCACGTTAACCTCCAAGCGGTCGTCACCACTTATACATACCCTTGCACAAGGTGTCTATACTACATTCTATAAAGGAATGCAGTACATCTCTACGTCTTAAGTTGCAAGATATTATGTGGCATTTGGCCAGACGTGGCAAAACATTTCTTTACTTACAGACCAATATGGTCAAAATATTTGACATGGCAAAACATGCCAAAAACTCTCTCTCTTTCTTTTCATTCTTTGTCAAGACAATAAATGTCAAGACCTCTGCTAGTTAAGGTAAAACCTTGACATCTCTACAATTACTTATCTGGGCACACCATGATAAGTTCTAAAACGTTTTACGTGTCAAAACCATTTTCTTTCCATAATCCTTGTAATGTGAAATCATGCCAAAAGGCAAGTTTCCATTCTAACCATTCCTTTCAAAACCAGTCCTTATTTTAAATCCTCGTAAAGGTTTCTCTATGATATATCAAAGAAGATAAGGTGGTTATCCTCCCAGAGTAGTACCTCCAACAGAGATGTTCCCAGAAAAGAATGACGGGTCCAGGAGGGATTTATACACCACTCTTTCCTTAGACAGAACATTCTGTTTGCCAGAAAACTACATCTCGGTCGGATGGTTACTCAACACTTCTTTGATATATCATGAATACTCCGTTACTTAGTTTTAAGATTTAGACATTTTTTATACATAACCTCTTGCAACATGAATGCTATCCCAAATATTTAAATCAAGGTATATAGCATTTATGTAAATCTTCTAGCATGTATACCGGTCCAAAACATTTAAAGTAAAATATTTAAAAAGGGCCTCATAGAACTCACCTCTAACTTCCTTCCTGTTCAGATAACCTTTACGTGCTAATGTAAACAGCACAAACGATTTGGATTAATGTCCTAAGTCATCATAACATTACTTAATCATAAGTTCCTAGCTTAGTGAAAGTAACCAAGTCATTAGGAACTAGTCAGAACCTTACCTCGGAACTATCTTCTGCGTATTGGAACCGAAAAGATGGAAACCTGATTTCTCTATGCGAACCTGGGCTCGGGGCATGCTTCCCTACGTTAACTAGGTGTTTTGTGAGTGAGTTTTTAGCTTGAGCTGTTCTAAAAACGAGCTCTAGGTCTATCTATTTATAGGGTGCTCAACAAGCCTGTAGCGGACCGCTAAGATACAGGATGGCGGTCCGCCACCCTTTGAGTCGGCTTAATCTGGATCGAAGCACACATAGCAGACCGCTATGCTTCATCGTGACGGACTGCTAAAAATTATTATGGTTAGCGGACCGCTAAGGACCCCATGACGGTCCGCTATCAGCCTTCCACGAGTCAGTTTTCAACGATTAGTCACCTGACACGTGGCTTCTCCTGAGTGATTCCTTGCTCCCTCTGTAGCGGACCGCTATCCCTTTGGCGGCGGTCCGCCACCTATCCAACTTTCCAAATTTTCATTTTCATCCCCTGAACTTTGAATCAATTGCATTACAACCCCTTGTACTTTAACCTAATGTCATTTTAACCCCCTAGGGTTTATCAAATGACAACTTTAACCCTTGTACTTATATTTCTTTGAAAAATTGGGGTGTTACAGTTATGCCCCTAACCTAATGTTCTTAACGCTAAACATTGTATAGTTGATGAAATTTATGCACCCGCTTTGACCTTCAATCAAGGTTAGAGGGACTAACCACGGGTGTGGGTGTCAACCCAAATAGATCTATTCACAATATCCACGTTTGTATCATAACTAACGGTTACAGAATAAGAGGGACTTTAAGCGTTAAACGAGTTTACTCATGTAACAATGTAGGTACTTGTGTTTAGTTTCAAGTTGAGCAAGTTTTCTCCCCCGTTTGTTTAAAATCAATTTAAAAGAACTAAAAGTGGGGCCGTGAAACTCACCCGATGTGTCCGACAGTGAGCAACTGTCAAATGTGGTGAATAGCTACAAAGCTGTGGGCAAGTTCGTCTAATAATCCGACCTACTTATGTCCTAGAATATTTAAGACACTATGAGGTCTACGTAGTTGTAAAGGTGTGGGTTGGTCACATGACCAATATCTCGTAAGTCTTGACCCTTGCCTTGCAATGATCTACAAGGGTCCGACTCGACTGCCGTTTGTGATATAACTTGTATGTCCAAAATAAATAGTTATATTTATTAAAATTCCGTTTAATAAATATTATGAGGTAACACTTTATTCGTCTAGTGTTCGTTTCGCTTCCGGGTTACGTTTTGACACGTATGGTTGATAAATATATTCAATATATATTTAATAGAATATGAGGTTTCTAGTCATAAAATAATAATTATATTATTTTGTAGTTTAGCACATTTTTATGTTGTCTCAAAATATATGCGTATTCATATACCAATATACGTGGTTCCGGTACAAAATACATTTATCCTAAAAAACATAGGAACCAATGAGATGCTGACTCGTGTACATGACTGGAAATTAGTAGAAGGGCAAAATAGAGAATTAACACTTTACTTGACTTTTTTTCATTAAATAATAGTTTCACCCATTTTTTTAAACTAAAATAACTTTTATATACTATATTATATTTTTAAAATAATTATACCATAAAATTAAGAATTTTATTCTCTTTAATATGAGTACCATATTGCAATATTTTTTTATAAGTCGTCCAAAAAAACACTGCACTGATAACAACACATCATTCATTCAATAACAACATAGAACAAATTATATCAGAACAGTATAAAATGAGATAACAACACGCGTTGTTTGGTGTTGTTATTCTATTTCAACCTGTTATATCAATTTACATGATGTTGTTATCTCGTATACGATGTGTTGTTATCTCGTATATGATGTGTTGTTATCAGTGCAGTGTTATTTTTACCCTTTTACCCTTTTAGTGATTTGTTAATCTAATTAATTCCAAAATTAAAACCTAATTAATATTGGCCATTGAATATTATGATCAAAGGCTAAGATTGTTTACTACATTTTTTAGGATAAATCTATTTTGTATTTGATCCTACTCCTATACATATATATATATATATAGGGGACGTATCAAATGAAAACCCTATGTTATTGTGTAAACCCTTAAACTCTATAACAACCACTCATTCCTTTTTCTCTTTTAAACTATATATTAAAAGCCTGGAGGGTACACTAGCAATTTCATTTCCCTTTTCATCTGGACCAAGTTTAGACTCTATAACATGCGTGGTTTTAGAAACAAGTGAAGACCCATATGTGACATCCGGCTATTTAGGGTTAACTCCGTTAACCAATTCCAGTTAAATCCTAACTTATTTAACCTCAACCCTAACTACAAGGACTAATTGTGTAATTACCCTAAACCTAATTCTGTTTAACTTTGTAAAGTCAAAATCCAAGACTTAAATCCTGTTAACCTTTAAAAGTTAACTAAACATGTTATTCAAACCTCAAGGACCACGAATGCGGTTAGGGTGAAGTATGCGGTTTGGGTAAAGTTTGCGGTTTGGGCGAAGTTCTCGGTATAACGGGATGAAATACAATGAGTTGTATGAGAAGCTAAAACTAGGTTGCGTACGTACAGGTTAGAAGATCCTTTAGAGACCTTCGACCCAGTTTTGCTCAGGTGAGTTCTAGAGCCCTTCTTTTAATGTTTTAATTAATGTTTTGGGCTGGTGTGCATACATACGAATGATGTTTACGAACAATGTTTACAAAACAAGGTTTACGGAATGAGGTTTATGAAACGATGTTTACGAAGGATGATGTTATGAAATGTTTTGCCAAACGAAGTTTATGAAAGGTTTATGAATGAAATAATGTTTTGTTTAATAAAACTTATGAATAATTTAACTAAAACGAGGTAAAGGTTTTGTGAAAGTCACGAATGAACGAATCTGCCACGAGTTCCTATGGGAGCTAGGGTAGGTATGTATGTATTGGTCTTACCTTACGGGGGGCCTTTGTGGCTGGCTAACGGTTGTACAACTGGTTGAGCACGATGGGGTGACGACGGTCACCCATGGGATTACCGGGATCCCGATGGAAGGTACTATTCCTTGCGGGGAAATAGTGCCTAAGGTATGTTTAGTCTTCCTAGAGGTAACGAGCCTTAGAAGACATGTGTTTGGTCTATCTAGAGGTAACGAGCCTTAGGAGACCTAGGTGACGGATGACTTAGAGGTAACGAGCCTTAAGTTCACCCGCTGGTATGCGATGTATGAAATTGACGGTTACGAGAAGGCACAGATTTGGTTCATGTTGACTTATGTTATAATGCTATGTTACGATGTTATGATGATGTTAAGTTATTGCATGTTTTACGTACGCTTTTGTTAAACAAATGTATGTTATGTTTTTGGCAAAATGTTTATGTTAAGGTTTTATGTAAAGCTAGAACTCACCAGCGTAGCTGACTTTTAGTATGCACATTCAGGTTAAGGCAGGTATGGAAGTTGAACAGTGATGCTTGGCTGGCGAAAGAAGTTACCCGGTTGATCATGAAAACTAGCATCCCTTTATGAGTTGTTTATGTTATGTTTATGTAATTGACAATGTTACGCTTCCGCATGTTTGAACAAGTTTTCATTATGTTGAATGAATGATTGCGCTGCGTTATTTGATATTCAAGTTTAAGGACTGTTTGTGAATGAGTAAATCCAACAAGTGAGGCCTCCCGCGTTTGGGGCCTTACAATACATGAGAAAACTACACCACTCATGACTTAGAGTTGGGAGCCGTAGTATTCGCACTGAAGATATGGAGACATTACTTGTACGGTACCAAGTGCACAATTTACACCGATCATAAGAGTCTTCAGCATACCTTTGAACTGAAAGAGTTGAACATCCGACAACGTTGTTGGATCGAACTTTTGAACGACTATGACTATGCTATCGAGTATCATCCGAGCAAGACTAACGTAGTAGTCGATGCCTTAAACCGAAAAAAGACTAAGCCCAGACGAGTTCGAGCATTACGACTCATTATCCACCCAAATTACCTGATCAGCTCCGTAATGCTCAACACGAAACTCTTAAAGAGGCAAAACCTACCGTTGGAATCCACACGTGGTAAGGAGAACCAACTAGAAGTTAAATCGGACGGAATTTGCTACTTCGCGGAGCGAATGTGAGTTCCAAAGTACGGGGACTCAAGAGAACTCGTAATGGATGAATCTCACAAATCTCGCTATCCTATTCATCCTGGTTCTGATAAGATGCATCATGACCTAAAGGTTCTCTATTGGTGGTCGAACATGAAAGCTGATATAGCCACCTATGCGAGCAAGTGCCTGACTTGCGCAAAGGTCAAAATACAATACCAAAAGCCTTCTGGTCTACTTCAACAGCCAGAGATCCCAATGTGGAAATGGGAGCAAATTTCCTTGGATTTCATCACCAAATTACCCCGAACTCCTAGCGGATGTTACAGCATCTTGGTAATTGTCGATCGTTTGACAAAATATGCTCACTTCTTGGCAATGAAAGCAACTGACAAATGGAGAAACTTACTCGTCTTTACTTTAAAGAAGTAGTCTCTCGGCACGGAGTGCCAATTTCTATCATTTCAGATCGAGACGCTCAATTCACATCACATTTCTGGCAATCTCTACAAAAAGCTTTAGGTACGCGTCTAGACATGAGTACAGCGTATCACCCTCAAACCGATGGTCAAACGAAACGTACCATTCAAACCTTAGAGGACATGCTACGAGCTTGTGTGATCAATTTCGGTAACACTTGGGAGTCTCATTTGCCTTTAGTGGAGTTCTCCTACAACAACAGTTATCACACTAGCATCAAGGCAACACCATTCGAGGCATTGTACGGATGTAAATGCCGATCTCCTATCTGTTGGGCTGAAGTTGGGGATAGCCAACTTACAGGTCCCGAGCTTGTATTCTAAACCTCTGAAAAGATCGTTCAAATCCGGAACCGTATGGCGGTAGCTCGTGATCGTCAAAAGAGCTACGCCGATAAGCTTCGTAAACAGTTAGAGTTTCAAGTAGGCAACATGGTTCTACTGAAAGTCTCACCTTGGAAAGGTGTAATTCGCTTCGGGAAGCGAGGCAAACTGAATCCTCGTTATGTTAGACCGTTCAAAATAGTGAAGAGAATTGGCCCAGTAGCGTATCAACTGGACCTACCTGAAGGACTTAGTGGTGTACACGATGTCTTTCATGTCTGGAACTTGAAGAAATGTCTAGCAGACGAAACACTCGCGGTTCCTCTTGAGGAACTACACATCGCTGAACAATTGCGGTTCGTTGAAGAACCGATAGAAATCATGGATAGGGAAGTCAAAACGCTGAAACGCAGCAAAATCCCTATTGTCAGAGTTCGTTGGAACTCGAAACGCGGACTAGAATTCACATGGGAGCGCGAGGATCTGATGATGCGCAAGTATCATCATCTGTTTAAGCAATCCACGTCAAACTCTTAAGGCTCTATTCTAATTTTCGGGACGAAAATTCTTTCAACTAGGGGATGATGTGACACCTAGAAAAAAATTTATTTTAATTTTCGGGACGAAAATTCTTTCAACTAGGGGATGATGTGACATTCGGCTATTTAGGGTTAACTCCGTTAACCAATTCCAGTTAAATCCTAACTTATTTAACCTCAACCCTAACTACAAGGACTAATTATGTAATTAGCCTAAACCTAATTCTGTTTAACTTTGTAAAGTCAAAATCCAAGACTTAAATCCTGTTGACTTTTAAAAGTCAACTAAACATGTTATTCAAACCTCAAGGACCAATTCTGCCTTTTCCTAAACCTTAATTCATGAAAATTCAGGGATTAAATCTGTAATTTAACTAAAGATCATTTTGTTGACTTTTTGAAAGTCAAAATCATAACCTCTAATCCAAATTCGAATATAAAACCTTAAATTCGTTTGATTTTGAAACCGTTATACACGATCAGACAATTAACGAACCTAATCAATGCTTTAATCATCGCCATTACATCGAATTAAGCTCGAATAATGGACATTAAACTCAAAACCATCGACTATCATCATATACACATCAAAATTTATTCATTCGATCGTTACTCTCCCAAACCAGACCCTGCGCACGCTAGACGAGTTCTACAGAAGCTGTTGCACACACACCAATTCGATCGGAGAAGGGATCTGTATTGCAAGAGATCAAGTCATTCACAGTCGGAGTCTGTTTCTAGTCGAGCACCTTCAATTCGAATCCGATTCTGGTAAATTCTTGCACCCTCAGTTTCGTTTTCATCCCTAGATTGAAAGCCCTATACTAATTGGGGCTTAGAACACTCAGTTCGACCAAATCCAGATTCTAGGGTTCATGTTAAACCGATTTAATCGAACCCTAATCTAAACACGTTCCTAATTCAATTGATTCACACCTGTAGACTCGTAACCATCTACTGAGTGAAAGCCCTATGGTAATTCGTTATTCTAACATCGAATTGATCTTGATACAGAATCTAGGGTTTGTTCATATGTGAATTTGGGGGTTTTAATTTTAAACTCAACCCCAATTCAATTAAATCATATAGCCAGATTCGCAAGCCTCTGTTTAGTAAAACCCCCATGATTTCAATCCTTAATCTTATAGAAATCGTTTGATTTGAATCAGTGTTCTTAAACTAGGGTTACGGTTCTTAATTTGCAAAATTTACGAACCAAAACTTGTTGTTTTTCAAATTAAACCCGCCCTCAGGTTCGCAAATAACCATTTAACAAAACCCATTTTCTATTGTGATCGATCATTAACGAAATTGATGGATTCGGGACTGGTTTCGATCGTATGTGTATTTGGGGAGGGAACCCACTGGACTTAAGTGATAAAACCAAACAGAAACGGGTTTAGTTGCGAAACCCTAGCGGGCGGGACTGGTTAAGGTGTTGGTGTGTGGGGGAGAAGACCCGGGTTCGAGTCCTCCAACCCCCTTTTCTTTTTAAACATATTTTTAAAGATTATTTTAATATAAAAACTTAACCCTATATTAGTATATTAAAATAATAAAGTGTTTTAGCCGGGAAGCAACCCGTAGCCTCGGGTTTGGTTTTATAACCTAAAATTAATATTATTCCCACTTTTAAAATAATATATTTATATTATTTTTAAACCACGAATTCAAATAAAATAATATGTTTATATTATTTTCAACCCATGACTTCTATTATTAAATAATATATATTTTTATATTATTTCGCCTCGTTTATTTAACTCGTGTAACGTTTCAAACAAATTAATAATATAATTGTTTATATTATTTACTTACGTTTATATTATCGAATAAAAATAATATATTTATTATTTTTGTCACGTAAATGATTAACGTATATTTTCTACGAGTTCAAAAATAATATATTAATTATATTATTTTCCTAGCCATTATTTTAATGGTACAAACACACGGATATATTTAATTATTAATTAATATTATTCGTTATTAACGTTCGACACGTAACGCACTCATCTTATTTATTAAGAAACCTATATTTCCGTAGACACGTTCGTCTACTCGTTAATCCTTAGAATGTTCTAGGACATTCAAATCTTCCGTGTCGTCGTCACAAAACCCCACTGTATCCCTAACTATTATGCTTATAATTTTAGGGCAAACGTAAGCAGTTAACAGGCAAACTCTTGTGTTTCCTACTTGCATCCTTGTGTGGTGTTATCTACTGCTCGTACACAACTCAGGTGAGTTTTCAAGGGCCCTTTTTACTCGTTTTCCTGTTGGGGGAGAAACATGTACACAAATCAACATCTTTTACTTGTTTTCCTGTTGGGGGAGAAACATACACGCAAGCAATCATACCTTTACTTGTTTTCCCGTGGGGGAGAAACAGGTACGAAAACATACATTACTTTACATGTTTTTCCCGTTGGGGGAGAAAACATGACGCAAACTATTTTGATTACAGTACTTCATATGATATCACTGTTGAGGCTAAGCATAACACACTATCATAAAAGTCCTCACACACTTCAGACCGTTAATATGGAATTAGCGAGGTAATTTTGGTAGTACTACTGGGTTTGACAAACCCTACCCGCGTTTGTCGCGCTAACTCGAATGGAGGTCGAACGGGTGAGATATTGACCTTAACACATTAGTCAGAGTTGATAGACCTGGCTGGAGGCAAACGAACAAACACTGTCAGCTTCGGTTGCGAGCGCTTTAGTAAGACATGAAAATAGATTAGCTACCTATAGATATGCATATTGAATGTACATAATCTGGCAATCACTCTCTTATTGCAAACTTGAAACCTGTGAACTCACCAACCTCGTGTTGACACTTTTCGTACATGTTTTCTTAGGTCGCTAAGGCACAGGTTGCACAACTAGGACATGCATGGAGTCCTACTACCATTTCACTAATAAGCAAACCGTTAAAGCAATTCACTTACTTTTATTAAACTAAACTTTGGCGCGTTGTTTTGCGCATTTACTTTCTTGTTTAAACGCTTCCGCATTAACTCTGAACTTTTATGTTATGATATTTCAAGTCCCATATAGTGTCGTTTGATGTAACTAAGGACTGAGATCCTGGTGTGTCACATCCCTAACGGTAGAACTCCGTTAGTGGAATTTAGGGGTGTGACAGATTGGTATCAGAACCATTGGTTATAGAGAACTAGGATTGCATACTAGACTATAACCCACACACATTAGTTACACGACACAAACACTCATACATGCTACACGTAGCATCTACACATACATTTCATTGCAGGCATGTTGACATCTTTCATATCACCCTCTACTGACGAGGAACAAGTCATTCGCATTGCATCATCATTCCCAGTGGTGACACTCAGGGAATTATCAGAACAACATCCACTCCCGTCTGTAGGCAACAAGACGGAGCCTTCGGAGGAGTCTCTCACACCACCATCATCTGTCGGGTATGGTGGGCTTTCTCTGGTCCATGTTATGGACAACACTCAGCAGTAGCACATGTCTCTTTGGGAGTTGGGATCGTCGGAGACGAGTCCCTACCGTACCCACTAGCAACGATACACCGTGTGAAGGTAGACTGTTGCACGCATCATTGCAGAATCCATTGACACGTAGATGTCAACACTTTCCCAAGCCGTGAGCTCACGCTTTGGTCGATATTCTGTTGAAGAAAGATTGACCACAAGGTTGAGAACGCCTTGATCATTGGATACCCAAACCCTATCCTGACTCAGTTGGAAGGACGGCTACTTTGCCTCTTCCAGTAAGACATTCATGAACTAGTTTCGCTCATCAAAGCCACATTTCATGTACATATTTGTTTCATGTGCATGTTCCCATCTACAATCCACTGGATTGGACTCTCGTATTATGTTCCAACTCGAGTGAATACTCGGATCAAACGATTCCCGACTACTCATCCTGATGTGAGTCCTAGTTGACCAACTTATGGTTGATGAATGAGCCTTTCAAATCGTCTCAAACAACACTTTGTACTCGGCAATAAAAATTAAGGGACATTTTGACACAGGACAGGGAGAAGCTAGGGTGAGCATGCAAAGCAAATTATCATTACGGGTGCACACGTAATAGTAATTTGAGGTGCATGTAAGTCCTGGTGAAACCTAGTGTGTGGATAAATGATCCTAATCAGTGATTTACAGACTTAAGTTTCCACTGTCTGTAGAAATTCTCGTAACCCACTCAACGACTAGTTGGTATCGTTAAACCTATTTAACAGTTGATAGACGCGACTATCATGTTGAAGGTATTTATGAACACACTGAACTATCATCCATAGGATCCATCATTTGATTTCACTCATGTAAGAGCCTTAGTGAACTTAAAACCCTCATCCAGACTTGATCAATGAAACCATCTCGGTTTAAACTCTAATAGAACCTCGTGGTAAACCCACCGACTCCAACTAGGTAAGCGGAAATTGGGAATTCTTCCTAAACTAACACGTTATTCCTTACACCCCAACAATAGATTCCATTTGACCTTGTTACCTCATCCTGTGACTAATCCTCAGCCTAATTTGATTGATACCCCAGGATATCCAACTCTGTAAACAGACTTCTCTCTTCGTAAAATGATCCAGTTGTTCCGATGACATTAGAAAAACGGGGATTTAACCCAACCAACCATCGGTTGAACGCGACTACTAAAACAGACAACCTATCCCTGGTATTACTGGAATCTGTAAAATTTCTTTTTCTACATATGAACCTCTTCCCTTAGTCTTTGTGTTGACCTATGCTTACCTTATAAGCGCGGGTCTCACTAGAAATCTCATCATGACCTCACAAAGTTTCTAATAGTAAAGTTGTACTCCAACTCTATTGACATTTAGTACACTATAGAGATAACAGATGGTCAGATAACCGAAGCAACTCAAAACCTTAAGAGATGTAGACTAGGATTGGCTAGTCATAAAAATTGACATTGACCTTATGCCAGTCACACTTGGCAGCTTTAACGTAATCGTCGGTATGGATTGGTTATCTAAGAACTAAGCCGAGATTACCTGCTGTGAGGAAATTATTCGCCTTCCTCTCCTGAGTGGAGAAACCCTTTCTGTCCAAGACAAAAGGAGTGGTGCACCCATAGGCATCATATCCTTCATGAAAGCGCAGAAGTGCTTACGAAAAGGTCATACTGCCATGTTGGCTCTCGTCGCCAAGCAGCCATCCGAGGAGAAGAGGATTGACGACATTCCGATCGTCGTGACTATCTGGAAGTATTTCCCAAAGATCTACCTGGTCTTCCACCTCATCGTCAAGTCGAATTCCAATTTAATATAGCACCCGGAGCAGCGCCTATTGCTCGGGAACCCTACAGACTTACACCTAATGAATTACAAGAACTATCTACACAACTGCAAGAGTTGTTGGATAAAGGTTTCATCCGATCTAACTCATCGCCATGGGGAGCTCCAATCCTATTCGCCAAGAAGAAAGACGGGATTTTCCGCTTGTGCATCAATGACCGTGAGCTAAACAAAGTAACTATCTAAAACCGTTATCCCCTACCCCGCATTGATGATCTGTTTGATCAACTCCAAGGATCAAGTTTCGATTCCAAGATCGACCTTAGGTCCGGTTATCATCAGTTGAGAGTCCGAGACGAAGACGTCTCTAAGCCTACTTTCAGAACTAGGTATGGTCGCTACGAATTCATAATCATGCCATTCGGATTGACCAATGCACCTGTGATATTCATGGACCTCATGAACCGTGTGTGTACACTGTACCTTGATCAGTTCGTTATCGTCTTCATTGATAACATCCCCATCTATTCCAAGAATAGGGATGAACATGAGGAACATTTGCGTTTAATTCTACAATTGCTAAAACATGAACAATTGTATGCAAAAAACTTTCAAAGTGCGAATTCTGGATTCGTGAAGTACAATTCCTAGGACATGTAGTCAATGAGAAGGGAATACATGTCGATCCATCCAAGATAGAGGCCATCAAGAATTGGGCGGCACCGACAACACCGACAGAGGTGCGACAATTTCTGGGATTGGCTGGTTATTACCGTCGCTTCATCGAGGGATTCTCCAAGATAGCTCAACCCATCACTGCTCTAACGCAAAAGGGTAAACCCTACGACTGGGGTGACACCCAGGAGTCAGCATTCCAACTGCTCAAACAAAAGCTCTGTAGTGCACCCATCCTATCTCTGCCAGAGGGAACGGATGATTTTGTGGTATACTGCGATGCATCCATTCGAGGTCTTGGTTGTGTTTTAATGCAACATGATAAGGTCATTGCTTATACTTCTCGTCAGCTGAAAATACATGTAACATCCCAAAAATAAGACGACGAGTTATAATAATGGGTGAACACGAGACGAAAAGAATAAACGAACGTGGCGTGATGGGCCGGCGAGCTTGTGGGTGGCGCATAAGGGGAAGAGCCTCCCTATAAATAGCCCAAGTCACCTCCATTTCTCTCATTTGCAAGAATCTAGGGAGAGAAACCATAGAGAGAGAGTGAAGGATCGACCCGAGATTGAAGGAGCGTGTTACTACTTAGCTTGTGAGCAAGATCTCTGATTCAGAATCTCGAAAACAGGTAACGACCCGAACCAAATCTGAGTTTTTGTTCTTTTTGGGTTTTCGGGTATTTTCGTTAAAAGGATGAGTTTTTATAAACCAAATGAGAAAAGGATTATAGGTCTGGAATCATGAGGGGAAAATACACCTTTGAATGCAAAAAGTTCCAAACTTGATAAATCCGTCGATCCAGATCTGAGTCCACGGTTTTTGATGAAGTTCACGGTTTTGGAAAGTTCACGGTTTGGAAAGTTCACGGTTGAGTGAAGTTCACGGCTGGTGAAGTTCACGGCTGAAGAAGTTTGCGGTTGGGTAAAGTATGCGGTTAGGGTGAAGTATGCGGTTAGGGTGAAGTATGCAGTTAGGGTGAAGTATGCGGTTAGGGTGAAGTATGCGGTTTGGGTAAAGTTTGCGGTTTGGCCGAAGTTCTCGGTATAACGGGATGAAATGTAATGAGTTGTATGAGAAGCTAAAACTAGGTTGTGTACATACAGGTTAGAAGATCCTTTAGAGACCTTCGACCCAGTTTAGCTCAGGTGAGTTCTAGAGCCCTTCTTTTAATGTTTTAATTAATGTTTTGGCCCGGTGTGTATACATACGAATGATGTTTACGAACGATGTTTGCAAAACGAGGTTTACGGAATGAGGTTTATGAAACGGTGTTTACGAAGGATGATGTTATGAAATGTTTTGCCAAACGAAGTTTATGAAAGGTTTATGAATGAAATGATATTTTGTTTAATAAAACTTACGAATGCTTTAACTAAAAAGAGGTAAAGGTTTTGTGAAAGTCACGAATGAACGAATCTGCCACGAGTTCCTACGGGAGCTAGGGTATGTATGTATGTATTGGCCTTACCTTACGGAGTTCCTACGAGTTCCTACTATTCCTTGCGGGGAAATAGTGCCGAAGGTATGTTTAGTCTTCCTAGAGGTAATAAGCCTTAGGAGACATGTGTTTGGTCTACCTAGAGGTAACGAGCCTTAGGAGACCTAGGTGACGGATGACTTAGAGGTAACGAGCCTTAAGTTCACCCGCTGGTATGCGATGTATGAAATTGACGGTTACGAGAAGGTGCAAATTCGGTTCATGTTGACTTATGTTATGATGCTATGTTACGATGTTATGATGATGTTAAGTTATTGCATGTTTTACGTATGCTTTTGTTAAACAAATGTATGTTATGTTTTTGGAAAAATGTTTATGTTAAGGTTTTATGTAAAGCTAGAACTCACCAGCGTAGCTGACTTTTAGTATGCACATTCAGGTTAAGGCAGGTATGGAAGTTGAACGGTGATGCTTGGCTGGCGAAAGGAGTTACCCGGTTGATCATGAAGACTAGCATCCCGTTATGAGTTGTTTATGTTATGTTTATGTAATTGACAATGTTACGCTTCCGCATGTTTGAACAAGTTTTAATTATGTTGAATGAATGATTGCGCTGTGTTATTTGATATTCAAGTTTAAGGACTGTTTGTGAATGAGTAAATCCAACAAGTGAGGCCTCCCGGGTTTGGGGCCTTACAATACATGAGAAAAACTACACCACTCATGACTTAGAGTTGGGAGCAATAGTATTCGCACTGAAGATATGGAGACATTACTTGTACGGTACCAAGTGCACAATTTACACCGATCACAAGAGTCTTCAGCATACCTTTGAACAGAAAGAGTTGAACATCCGACAACGTTGTTGGATCGAACTTTTGAACGACTATGACTGTGCTATCGAGTATCATCTGGGCAAGACTAACGTAGTAGTCAATGCCTTAAACCGAAAAGAGACTAAGCTCGGACGTGTTCGAGCATTACGACTCACTATCCACCCCTAATTACCTGATCAGCTCCGTAATGCTCAACACGAAACTCTGAAAGAGGGAAAACCTACCGTTGGAATCCACACGTGGTAAGGAGAACCAACTCGAAGTTAAATCGGACGGAATTTGCTACTTTGCGGAGCGAATGTGAGTTCCAAACTACGGGGACTCAAGAGAACTCGTAATGGATGAATCTCACAAATCTCGCTATCCTATTCATCCTGGTTCTGATAAGATGCATCATGACCTAAAGGTTCTCTATTGGTGGTCGAACATGAAAGCTGATATAGCCACCTATGTGAGAAAGTGCCTGACTTGCGCAAAGGTCAAAATACAATACCAAAAGCCTTCTGGTCTACTTCAACAGCCAGATATCCCAATGTGGAAATGGGAGCAAATTTCCATGGATTTCATGACCAAATTACCCTGAACTCCTAGCAGATGTGACAGCATCTGGGTAATTGTCGATCGTTTAACAAAATATGCTCACTTCTTGGCAATGAAAGCAACAGACAAATGGAACATACTCGTCTTTACTTGAAAGAAGTAGTCTCTCAGCACGGAGTGCCAATTTCTATCATTTCGGATCAAGACGCTCGATTCACATCACATTTCTGGCAATCTCTACAAAAAGCTTTAGGTACGCGTCTAGACATGAGTACGGTGTATCACCCTCAAACCAATGGTCAAACGAAATGTACCATTCAAACCTTAGAGGACATGCTACGAGCTTGTGTTATCGATTTCGGTAACACTTGGGAGTCTCACTTGCCTTTAGTGGAGTTCTCCTACAATAAAAGTTATCACACTAGCATCAAGGCAGCACCATTCGACGCATTGTACGGACGTAAATGCCGATCTCCTATCTGTTGGGCTGAAGTTGGGGATAGCCAACTTACAGGTCCCGAGCTTGTATTCTAAACCTCTAAAAAGATCGTTCAAATCCGAAATCGTATGGCGGTAGCTTGTGATCGTCAAAAGAGCTACGCCGATAAGCGTCGTAAACCGTTAGAGTTTCAAGTAGGCAACATGGTTCTACTGAAAGTCTCACTTTGGAAAGGTGTAATTCGCTTCGGGAAGCGAGGCAAACTGAATCCTTGTTATGTTGGACCGTTCAAAATAGTGAAGAGAATTGGCCCAGTAGCGTATCAACTGGACCTACCTGAAGGACTTAGTGGTGTACACGATGTCTTTCATGTCTCGAACTTGAAGAAATGTCTAGCAGACGAAACACTCGCGGTTCCTCTTGAGGAACTACACATCGATGAACAATTGCGGTTCGTTGAAGAACCGGTAGAAATCATGGATAGGGAAGTCAAAACGCTGAAACACAGCAAAATCCCTATTGTCAGAGCTCGTTGGAACTCGAAACGCAGACCAGAATTCACATGGGAGCGCGAGGATCAGATGATGCGCAAGTATCCTCATCTGTTCAAGCAATCCACGTCAAACTCTTAAGGTACTATTCTAATTTTCAGGACGAAAATTCTTTCAACTAGGGGATGATGTGACACCTAGAAAAAAAATTTATTTTAATTTTCGGGACGAAAATTCTTTCAACTAGAGGATGATGTGACATCCGGCTATTTAGGGTTAACTCCGTTAACCAATTCCAGTTAAATCCTAACTTATTTAACCTCAACCCTAACTACAAGGACTAATTGTGTAATTAGCCTAAACCTAATTCTGTTTAACTTTGTAAAGTCAAAATCCAAGACTTAAATCCTGTTGACTTTTAAAAGTCAACTAAACATGTTATTCAAACCTCAAGGACCAATTCTGCCTTTTCCTAAACCTTAATTCATGAAAATTCAGGGATTAAATCTGTAATTTAACTAAAGATCATTTTGTTGACTTTTTGAAAGTCAAAATCGTAACCTCTAATCCAAATTCGAATATAAAACCTTGAATTCGTTTGATTTTGAAACCGTTATACACGATCAGACAATTAACGAACCTAATCAATGATTTAATCAACGCCATTACATCGAATTAAGCTCGAATAATGGACATTAAACTCAAAACCGTCGACTATCATCATATACACATCAAAATTCATTCATTCGATCGTTACTCTCCCAAACCAGACCCTGCGCACGTTAGACGAGTTCTACAGAAGCTGTTGCACACACACCAATTCGATAGGAGAAGGGATCTGTATTGCCAGAGATCAAGTCATTCACAGTCGGAGTCTGTTTCTAGTCGAGCACCTTCAATTCGAACCCGATTCTGGTAAATTCTTGCACCCTCAATTTTGTTTTCATCCCTAGATTGAAAGCCCTATACTAATTGGGGCTTAGAACAGTCAATTCGACCAAATCCAGATTCTAGGGTTCATGTTAAACCGATTTAATCGAACCCTAATCTAAACACGTTCTTAATTCAATTAATTCACACCTGTAGACTCGTAACCATCTACTGAGTGAAAGCCCTATGGTAATTCGTTATTCTAACATCGAATTGATCTTGATCCAGAATCTAGGGTTTGTTCATATGTGAATTTGGGGGTTTTGATCTTAAACTCAACCTCAATTCAATTAAATCATATTGCCAGATTCGCAAGCCTCTGTTTAGTAAAACCCCCATGATTTCAATCCTTAATCTTATAGAAATCGTTTGATTTGAATCAATGTTCTTAAACTAGGGTTACGTTCTTAATTTGCAAAATTTACGAACCAAAACTTGTTGTTTTTCAAATTAAACCCGACTTCAGGTTCGCAAATAACCATTTAACAAAACCCATTTGCTATTGTGATCGATCATTAACGAAATTGATGGATTCGGGACTGGTTTCGATCGTATGTGTATTTGGGGAGGGAACCCACTGGACTTAAGTGATAAAACCAAACAGAAACGGGTTTAGTTGTGAAACCCTAGCGGGCGGGACTGGTTAAGGTGTTGGTGTGTGGGGGAGAAGACCCGGGTTCGAGTCCTCCAACCCCCTTTTCTTTTTAAACATATTTTTAAAGATTATTTTAATATAAAAACTTAACCCTATATTAGTATATTAAAATAATAAAGTGTTTTAGCCGGGAAACAACCCGTAGGCTCGGGTTTGGTTTTATAACCTAAAATTAATATTATTTCCACTTTTAAAATAATATATTTATATTATTTTCAAACCACGAATTCAAATAAAATAATATGTTCATATTATTTTCAATCCATGACTTCTATTATTAAATAATATATATTTTTATATTATTTCGCCTCGTTTATTTACCTCGTGTAACGTTTCAAACAAATTAATAATATAATTATTTATATTATTTACTCATGTTTATATCCTCGAATAAAAATAATATATTTATTATTTTTGTCATTTAATGATTATCGTATATTTTCTACGAGTTCAAAAATAATATATTAATTATATTATTTTCCTAGCCATTATTTTAATGGTACAAACACACGGATATATTTAATTATTAATTAATATTATTCGTTATTAACGTTCGACACGTAACGCACTCATCTTATTTATTAAGAAACCTATATTTCCGTAGACACGTTCGTCTACTCGTTAATCATTAGAATGTTCTAGGACATTCAAATCTTCTGTGTCGTCATCACAAAACCCCATTGTATCCCTAACTATTATGATTATAATTTTAGGGCATACGTAAGCATTTTACAGGCAAACTCTTGTGTTTCCTACTTGCATCCTTGTGTGGTGCTATCTACTGCTCGTACACAACTCAGATGAGATTTTACGGCCCCTTTTTACTCATTTTCCTGTTGGGGGAGAAACATGTACACATATCAACATCTTTTACTTGTTTTCCCGTTGGGGGAGAAACATACACGCAAGCAATCATACCTTTACTTGTTTTCCCGCGGGGGGGAAACAGGTACGCAAACAAACATTACTTTACATGTTTTTCCCGTTGGGGGAGAAAACATGACGCAAACTATTTTGATTATGGTACTTCATATGATATCACTGTTGAGGCTAAGTATAACACACTATCATGAAAGTCCTCACACACTTCGGACCGTTAATATGGAATTAGCGAGGTAATTTTGGTAGTACTACTGGGTTTGACAAACCCCACGCGCTAACTCGATTGGAGGTCGAACGGGTGAAATATTGACCTTAACACATTAGTCAGAGTTGATAGACCTGGCTGGAGGCAAACAAACAAACACTGTCAGCTTCGGTTGCGAGCGCTTTAGTAAGACTTGAACATAGGTTAGCTACCTATAGATATGCATATTGAATGTACATAATCTGGCAATCATTCTCTTATGGCAAACTTGAAACCTGTGAACTCACCAACCTCGTGTTGACACTTTTCGTACATGTTTTCTCAGGTCGCTAAGGCACAGGTTGCACAACTAGGACATGCATGGAGTCCTACTACCATTTCACTCATAAGCAAACCGTTAAAGCAATTCACTTACTTTTATTAAACTAAACTTTGGCGCGTTGTTTTGCGCATTTAGTTTCTTGTTTAAACGCTTCCGCATTAACTCTGAACTTTTATGTTATGACATTTCAAGTCCCATATAGTTTCGTTTGATGTAACTAATGACTGAGATCCTGGTGTGTCACATCCCTAACGGTAGAACTACGTTAGTGGAATTTGGGGGTGTGACACCATAACTCATCAGACCTCTATCAGACCTGTGTGAAACAAACCCTTACCATCAAAGATCTAATCACCCCCCTTCTTTACCAATTTCTTGAAAGATTTCAGTGGTCCAGAGATGAGTAAAAGATCTATCGTTCAATCGTGATTTGCATATCTGAAAGATTTTATTGTAAATCTTGCAAGTTTAAAGAAATCTCGGTTTTTGTACCGAGGGAATCTATTCAACCAGTTGACGAGGAAAGTGTTAAGAGTATTTTTAGTCGGAGAAGTCGTTGATCGGAGACTTGGTCGACGTGTGGATGTCCTCTCGAAAATGCTGCCGGAGAAGTCGTTGATCGGAACCATGGACTAGCATATCGGAAAGTGTAAAAGATCTGGTAAGAAAAATTCACATCACACCTAAATTTGTTTTTAATTTTTTAAACTACTTTTTTTTAATTTATGATATGTTCAATTAGAATTTTTTTATTAACTTGTTTTTACGCCTGAGATTCAAATGATGTGAATTCTTTTTACACGCCTACATGGTTAGCATAGTAAAAAGTTAACTCATAATACTGGTTATTGTTGGTTGTAGTAGATCCAGAAAATAAAGAGGTAAATTTGTTTTATAAATTTATTTACAATTGGAAGTTGTTATTTGTTTTAACATGGAGTATTTAAAATAATAATTGATATGCACTTTTATATACTTTAGTTATTTCGTTTTAGTTACTTAATAAATATACTAATAATAATATTGCTAGATCTGGGTTTTTATTCATGTGGTTATGTGAATTCAGATCTAAACATGCTGAACAACCCATATTTGAATTTACACAAGTGTAAACTTAATTTACACAAGTGTAAACTTAATTTACACAAGTGTAAACTGTATTTACACATGTGTAAAATGAATTTTCACATGTGTACTCAATTTCCTCTAGTTCATTGTTTTCAGCAGGAGTTCCCATTGTTAATCTATTATCAGTTTTATGTGTGAAAAAATTGTGTTTTATGGCGCCTTTGTTGTTTATGACGCCTTTGTTGTTTAGATAGTGCACATGGGACCGAAGTATGACAAGAAGATGTGCGCTCAAGACGGTGTAAAAGTCTGGATTTTAAAGGATTTGGACTCAAGATCGAGTTTGATTTTACAAATAGGGTGTATTTGATTTTTAAACATGTGTATTTCATTTTTACACAAGTGTAAACTGAATTTACACTTGTGTAAAGAGTTTTTATTCATGTGTATTTGATTTTATTATGTTTATACAGTGTAATTATGAGTTCTATAGATATGTTTTAGGGATTACACTACATAAAACCTTTGTTCTACGCTATTACTTATGTTTATTTTGATTATTATACAAGTTTTTTGGTTTTTACACGTGTGTAAATATCGTGTTATTCAATTGTTTTCATAGATATGCAGGAATTTGAAATTCTCATTTAATCAAAAAAGAAAAAAGAAAAAGAAAAAGAAAAAAAGTAAAATGATAATTTTACCCTCCTATTTAATCTTAACCACAAACTTTTTTTTATTAAATATATTAAAATTGCAAAATCAATTCTAGCCACATATTAAAATATTAAGAATTGAATGTGTGGTCTAGAATGAGTTTAAGTGTTTTCACAACAACTCAGGGTTTTCATTTGATACGTCCCATATATATATATATATAATAGAGATTAGAAGGACAGGATTGTAATTTTTATCAAAAATTAAGACATCTTGTACCATTTTTATTGCATGATGTACACATTGACAAAGCCTCAAATGAGTATAATTACCTTGTAACCCCTATTCATAATTAAACCTTATTAATTACCATTTAACCCATTTAATTAAACCTTAGCTAAAAGGTATTCAATGAATATATATATATATATATATATATATATATATATATATATATATATATGTCTTTTTACCACCTCTAATTAATTCTCTATATATAGGTAAAAGCCTCTAATAAATTCTCTAATAATATATATATATATATATATATATATATATATATATAAAAGTTATGTTAAGAAGACCCCTACTTCTAAGAAGGCTAAGAAGTCATGAAAAGCTGACATGTGTCAACTTGCAATTAATAAGGCTACTTATTAGCAGAATGATCTAAATGCTGAAAATGATCTAAAGGCTGAAAACTCTTCTTATCCTTCTTAAACTCTCTAGCCTTTTTAGCATAACCCCACCCTATATATATATATATATGTCTTTTTACCACCTCTAATTAATTCTCTATACATAGGTAAAAGCCTCTAATAAATTCTAATAATAAATTCTCTAATAATTAATTCCTGTTGTATGCTTTAAAAAAATACACTTCATTTTCAACCCAGTATGACATATTGTGAATTGACACTCTTGTGAATGCTTCAATGTTTAGTAGAACCACTAAGCATATGTAGTAAGTTTCACACTAAATTATAACTATCTGGGGATAGAGGTAAGGTTTTACCCTCATCTCACTCTCCCAAGATCCTATTTTATGAGTAGAATTTAGTTGGTATGTTTGTTTGTGTATATAAACTCTGATAACCATTACTTGTCTTTATGCGAGTGCTTGGTTTTAAAAAGCACGAGGCGATAGGCGAAGGCACACGTACATGAGGCACACCTAGGCGAAGGCACATGCACGCGAGACACGAACTATTTATATTACGTCTATAGACTAATTATAGATAATATTTACTATACTGTATTAATCTTAATCCTTGAACACTCAAAATTTATATAGTAAAACCTCGATTTAATATATAAATAATATCTATGTACAACCTAAAGAGACATAAAATATGTCAATGTACAAGAGTCGCTCTTGACATATGGGCCTCATGTAATTCTAGACTTCGAGTCAATAGCTGTGGGAATTTGTTTCACTTGGCTCTCTCATTTAATTTCTAATATTATTTAGAATTAATTAGATGGATGGTTTATGTGACTTTTCACATCTTGTTTAAGACGCCGGAATCTACCAGGTTTAAGACGCCGGATTTGCTCCGATCACGCAGACGCCTCATCGTTCGCTGGAGACGGTTCCTCTTCGTAACCGATGAAGCAATAATGCTTGACACAGTGCCAAAGACAACCTCTCGTGACACCAAGGACTTTAATTTAGTTGCATTCCCATTTAGGGTTTCCAGATGCTCATCGTTGTTTCTCCACCGTCGTTCTCTCTCGCCTCTTCTCACTTTGACGAAGATGATGAAGGAGATGGTGAAGACGACGACAACAATAACTGATTTTGGGATTTCCGAATACAGATTCGCCACAAGTAGACGACAACGATGGCGGTTTCGTGTCAAGATTTGAAGGGATACGACGGAGACGATATGGCAGATCTGGTATGTGTTCTTTTAAGTTAGGGTTTCATATTCTAAACGACGTTTGTATCTTCAGATTGACACACTGTGGGTTATGATTTATTTTCGGTATATAGCACTTAATTGCTGCATATAGCACTTAATTACGCATTTCAATTTTCGATTAATTGTATTTTCACCCAAATAATTCACTAGAAATTTAGTCAATTTGGATAGTTGTTTTAATATCTTTTGTATTTTGTGATTTTAGACATGCCAAACAACTCTTGGTGGAGGCATAAAGGTGTTCTTTTATCGATGCAAGAATTCACTGCTCCAATTCAGGTATTATACTTGGTTTTACACTAAGATGACTTTTGGATTGAGAGCTAATTCTGATGTATGGGAACCTGAAATCCAGAAATTATGGGATGAAAATCAAGTTTTTAAGAAAGTCGCTGAAAAGAATAATGGGGTCAGTTTTGAAGCTTATTCGAGTTTATTTTTTGTTTTACATAGTTTCTATCTCTACTATATCTAATATTGCTTGTTCTTTTGATAAGAAAGTTTTATTCTTCATGATGGCCCTCCATATGCTAATGGTGATTTACACATGGGACATGCATTAAACAAGATTTAAAGGATATTATTAACCGTTATAAGGTGAGGTTGCAATGTTAACTTTGTGTTGTGATGTTTGATATATGTGCAAAAGAACGAGGCAATGTATGTGATTTATGTTTATAGAAATAATATATCACTAATTAAGGTTGGAGACTTAGATAAAAAAAATGAACTATACTTGTATTTATTTTAATAGTCTGCCACTCTCCCTGCAAGGTCCAACTAAAGTCTTTGTCAAATACGCAAATACATCTCACATGAACAAATCAGAGCAAAGAAAACAAATAATCACCCAAAGTCTTTGGCAACGGCTATTTGATTTAGGAGTTGACACTTCCTAGCAGGCACTCTATAAATTGACATGATAATTGTTGGTAAAACACAGAGAAAAACACATAATAGAGAGATAAACAAAGAAGAAATATGCTTCTTCATTTCATCTTTTTTCTGTTTACATTTCCTCTTACAAGAGCTGTGAACAACACAGCCAAACCAAACTGTCCAATCCAGTGTGGTGTGCTGGTTTATTAAGTTGAAACTTTTCTGCTTGCTTTTATCTTTAATCATGGGTAATTTTCTGTTAAATTATTTTACTATGGCAGTCACTAGACCAAGATGCGCGCAATGGGCTAACACCATTAAAATTGAGAGCAAAAGCTGCTAAATTTGCCAAAGCAACCGTGAAGGCACAAATGGCATCATTCAAGGTCAGTTTAAACAACTAATCCACATAACTGAAAGAGAGTAACATTTCCTTGTTTTTAAATTTTGTTGAACGGGTAAAACGATAAGTTTTATCAAACGGGTGAAACGGGTCAATTTTATTAAACCTGTAGAACGGGCCTGTTTTATTAAACAGGTCGAACGGGTTAGTTTTTTTTATCCAACGGGTGATGGACTGTATGAGTTTTTGAAAACACATATTTTATATGACTGCATAAATTTAGTTGTGTAAACACTCAGCTACAAGCACATTGTATCTATTATTATAGGTAATGCATTAGCAGCAAGCTCAGAGTTGACAGATTCTTCAAATAATTCATAGTTAGAATTTGATTTCACATATATACACATTTGACTATTAAATTCAACCAGATTTGACTATTTAATTCAACCATATTTGCATGTTGACTTACTTGATGTGTGGGACAGTTTGATAGCCTTGTGTTTAAACAGTTGAACTAGGCATATCGCATATGAGTTTGGACTTGTTTCTGTGCACATAATCAGAAATGTCAGCAACAATTCTTTCTACAACATTAAAAATAATTGAAGCAAAACAATTAGCTAAGAAATAAATTAATAAAAAAACTATTCTTATTTAATTATATTTTGGTAACGGGTCAAAATGGATTAGGGTCAAAACTTGTAAGTTTAAGTGACAGTTGAACCGGGTCGGGTTGGGTTTACCCGGAAACCTTTTTTCTACCTTTATAATTCAGTCATCAACATCTTCATCCGTGTGCATCCAATCCCTAAAAGTATTGACACATTGTAGACCACTTTCTAGATAATGAAGGCCCCATGATCGTTAAACATCCTATAGTAGAGATCTAGGAATGAATTACATACCTATTTTGTACTCTCTACTGAGAGAAATTCACAAGTTTTTCTCCTTTTCCGGTGACATCGAGCAAGTTGACATCTATCGGTTCATTAACTCTATGTCAAGTTTAAATTGATTTAACTTTTTACCGTTATCATAAATGTTGTCCTGATTTTGATGTTTCTTGAGGGTTGTAGTGATTCAGAACAAAACAAGACTGCATTTATCACGTTCAAAGATCCAAGGGCTCTTGAACTTGCATTATTGCTATCGGTAATCCCTCAATTTAGTTATTCCCCTTCCCCTTTTATTTAACTGGACATTATGTATGTTGCCTTATGTAAGATGCTATCTGGCTCATTATGTTAATTGTTTTAGATGAACTCCAAATTGAGCATTTGTTGCATATAGCTGAAGCCATTAGGAAAGATTATCCAAACGAAGATTAGCTCCATTTGACTGCCCTTATTCATGGTATATCTACATGCTAATATCATATATTAATATTATTAAATACTAAAATTTAAGTTTTTATAATAATAATCTATTTGATGGGTTATAGACCTTGGGAAAGTTCTGCTTCTTCCAAGATTTGGGGAGCTTCCACAATGGGTTGTTGTGGGTGACACCCACCTTAGTTGTGCTTTTGATGAATCAACTGTTCACCACAAGGTATATTCTTAACATATACATTATAATCAATTTTATGGAAATATTTATGGGTTCTTCAAGGACTCGTTGAAATATTTATGATGCTGGATCAAAATGATGAAAACGAGTTCTTGGAAGTCAAACATGCTGACTTAGATTCGAAAGTCAACTTTGCCAGGATTATCGATGTTTACCTTGCTGAAATCACCAACGAACCGAATATGTCTATGCCTTTAACCGGTGACCATGTAAGTATGGATATAGATGTACGGATGTCTAAAAATTTCTGTCCCTTTTATCTTACAATGGTTAAAGGTTTTTTCCTATTTAGCTTTTCTAATTTATTATTTCCTTTATTCTTATATTAATATTGGATAAGCATTTTGCATGTAGTCTACAGATGTTGCAGGAGATGGATCATTTTGCATTTTATGCTTTTGTGGGGCGAATCGGTACACTATGCTGTAGTAAAAAAATAAGGTAACCTGAAGTGTAAATTTTTATTTAGACTTTGGTTTGTAACATACTGTTGAATTGGGAATTTCTTTCTACTTCAAGTTAATGTTGAGCATGAAAAGTATACCATCTTTCCCATTTACTAACAATTATAATTCTTAATAACAGAAAATTGAACCACCACTAATTTCACGACATAATTATAAGCTTGATGTTCATGCTCTTAACATATGCCAACCGTAGTTTGAATGCAAGGTCTGATATACTGATATATTGAATGCAACCATAATTATAAGCTGAGAGGTACTCATTTAAGAACTTAGGTCTGATATATTGATACTATCTCTTGCTATTTTCCAACTGTAGTTTGAATGCAAGGACTTCAGAGAATCAATCCTAAATACCATGCCACATCATTGAGTGGGTACAAAGCCTATTTGTTCTTCATATTTTTTATTTTTCAATTTTTTTCTATTAAATCAGCTGACTGCAGATTCGTTCTAATAAACCAAATTAGAGAGAAAATATAAATAAATAATAAATAAAATATTTTAAGTTTAAATAATAAGGCAGTTTGAAGAACTGGTACTACAGAATATTGATAGGGATGACAGGAAACTTGAAGAACGTAATGGTTTTAATTTTTGGGTTTTTTATTTGCATGTGTGCAGGTTTGATTTGAGGGATTCGGGGGTCGAATGTTGTTGCCGACAAAGATTTGAATGAACGAATTGTGTGGAGAGACGACGTCTCATTGGAAGAGCGGGTGGGCTCTTGCGTTTCTCCAATACCTTTATCGCATCAGCTTTAGGTACTAAACGCGTTGCGCCCGGCTTTCTTATGCATTCCCTTTCAAATTTACAGTTTCTGGCTGTAAGTGAGGTTTCTGAATTGAATAAATGTTAAACCATTTTTTTTCTTCCTTTTGAGGTGTTTTTCTTGATCTTAGATTAAATAACGATGAAGATAAATATTTTTGATTTTTTGGTTTAACAACTAATCTTATAACCTGATTTCAATAATAATTAAGACAAAATATATCAAGGTAGGTTCATTTTCTTGATTTTCATCAATCAAAATTTAAAAATAGAAACTAAATAAGGACAATAACTAATCTTCTCAAACGCTACTCCCATTTTCTTCCTTTTGATGGACACATTACAATTACCGTCTAGATTAAAAGACAAGTGCTTTCATAGTAACTTTGTCATTCAAAATGTGGAACTTGTGATTTTTATTTTTTTTTTCACTACTTAAACTATATATAAAACACGCTTTTAACCTGTTTAATTATCTAATAATTTCGTTTTTTTAATAACTTTTGTTCGTTAACGTTTTTCAAAAAAGCGAGTGCGTGACAAGTTTTAGTTTTTTTTTTCAACGTTACGATATAAATTTTTTTGAAAACGAGTTTTATTCATAATCGAGTTTTTTTTGCTATCATGGCCTATAGCGCGTGCCGTTAACGTTGTGGTACCGTGCCGAAACGAACATGTTATGAGCGAATCTTCGTTTTTTTGGTTTTCTACGACTCGAACTTTTTCCCGTTTTTTAGTATTTAGTTTTAGGTTTATTTTTTATTAACATTATTTTGAACGTTGCGCCTAAGTTTTCGCTTATATTTCATTAACGATCAACCTGACGCCCGCGGCGGAACCCCAATGTCTAAACTTAAAACTGATGATTGGACCAAATCAAGGATTTTTTTTAAACGTTCCGATATAAATTTATATGAAAACGGATTCAAAATGGGTTTTTTAATCGTAACGTATATCGAGTGTCGTTAGCATTGTGGTACTGTGACGGACCAAACTTATTATGAGCGAATTAGGCGACCTGACAACCAACGCGAAGCACGGGTATTCAACTAGAGTATATATATATATATATATATATATATATATATATATATATATATATATATATATATATATATAAATATATATATATATATAGGGGGAGATTCAAATAAGAAGTAGTTTTTCGCTAAGAAATCTAAGAAATGACAAAAACCTTAAGAAACGATATCAAACGAACTCCGATTGAGCTAATTTCAGCGGCGTTGGAACCGTCTCGTCGAACTCTACTATCTTAGCTTTAGGGTTTAGCTTTTAAGGTTTAAATTTTACGTTTGAATTTTAAGGTTTTAGCCTTATGGTTTAGCCTTAGGGTTTAGCTTTTAGGGTTTAGATTTTATGGTTTAGGTTTTTTTTTTTTGTGGGGGTGGGGGTTAGGTTTTTGGGGGTGGGTGGGGGTGGGTTTAGGTTTTGGGGGGGGGTGTGGGGTAGGGGGTTTAGGTTTTTGGGGGGTGGGGTAGGGGGTTTAGGTTTTTGGGGGTGGGGGTTTTAGGCTTTTCAGGGTGGGGTTGGAGGGGGGTTTAGGTTTTTGGGGGTGCGGGTGGAGGGGGTTTAGGTTTTTGTGTACGGGTTAGGGTTCGATGAGACGGTTCCATCGCCGCTGGAATGAGCTCAATCGGAGTTCGTTTGACCCACTTTTTAGGATTTCTTAACGAAAAATCACTTTTTAGTGGAACCGTCCCCTATATATATATAGAGTTAGGTTCAAATGAGAACTTATAAATACTTGAGAACTCGCGAGAACTCGTCAAAAAACCAATTAAAACCATTTTTTTTGTTTTTACTATCTTTATTATCAAAATATAACATAAAAAATGATTTATCTCTTCAATTAATTCATCTCTTCTCTCTAAATTATCCTTAAAAAAATTTATATACATGTGTAAATGGTAAACGTTTACACATGTGTAAGTGGTAAACTTACACAAGTGTATATTTTTTTTAATGTACGAAGACATGTAAATTTACATATATAAATTCATTTTTTTATATTGTATTATAACAATAAAAATAGTAAAAACAAAAAAAATGGTTTTGATTGGATTTTTGACAAGTGCTCGCGAGTTCTCAAAATATTTAGGAGTTCTCAAATGATCTATTCCCTATATATATAATATATAGGGGAGGGTTCAATTCAGAACACTAAATATTGCGAGAACTGATGTGTTAGAATTTACACATCTTTTTTGCACAAAACTTCACTCATTTCATGATCAATTCTTGGTTATTTCCAACGTTTAGACACTTATTTGCTTTATTTCCAGTTTTGCAGGTTTTTGTGAAGCTTAGTGAACAAACAGGGGATTTCCAGGTTAAAGATGAAGTTTTTAGGGTTTCTGGGAAGAAGCACGGTCGTGCTCCCTATAAGGTACGACCGCGCTAGTCTAGGAAACCCTAGGCACGGTCGCGCCCCGTACTCGGCACGACCGCGCCAAAGCAAAGTCTCGAGCACAACCGTGCTCCAACACCCCCACGGCCGCGTGTAACCCCGTGAGTCTGAGCAACCGTACTTCCTCGTTCAATGGGACCCAATAGAACCTACGGATCGGTCAACCGTCTGCACCACGATCGTGCTAGGTCTTAGGCACGGTCGCGCCCAAGTGATAGGCACAGTCGTGCCTGACCCCCTGGCGCGGTCGTGCTTGTCCAACTTTATAAATACAGAAGTCGTTCTCTCATTCAGGGTGGGGACGACCAGAGCAAAAATACCCACTGTTGAGCTCAACCCAGCCCTGTTCCAGTCACAATTCAAGCTTCTTGGAAGGATTACAACATCAAGAGGATCATCATACTTCAACAACAACATCTAGGCTTGTGGGAGTGGTTTGATTCTTGTTTCCATAACATGTTTCTTATTACCTTTCCCTGCTTGTTTGTTACTTTTGTGCTCATTATGAGCTAAAACTCTTGTTCACTTTGGTTTAGATGAAGTCTAGAAACATTTGACAACATTCATTGATTATTGGCAATTATTATGTTAATGTTATGACAATCTTATGATTATTCTTCAATGAAATTGTGTATTCAAGTGTTTTGAGTTGTTTGCAAGACTTGTATTTGTGTTTGCCATATCATGTTGGAAAACTTATGGTTTATGCTTATATTCATGAATTGGTGTATGTATTTATGCTAGTTTGTGGCATTTGACTAGAAATAGTGAATGAAATCTTGTTTATGATTTATTATTCTTGTATGTGTATCCTTGTGCTTGTGTTTGGAAAGACAAAGTGCTTGTTATGGTGTGCAATGTTTATTATTATGTTCATCTAGGACTTGTTGACGCAATCTTCTAGTTTATGTGATCTTGATATGAACATTGTATGTTGAAGGAATGCATGTGATTGTCTAATTAAATCAACTTGAGGTGGGTAGTGTGTTTTTCATATTATCTTTCCAACTAGTTGTTGGATTGGTGTACCTTAATTGGGAGCTAGTTCAATCTTTATAAACATTGACATGATTACAACACGTGAGCTTCATTGCATGATTTTAGGTGGTTAGTTTGTGTTATTCATTCTAGCTTTCCGAATGGTCATTTGATTAGATGTCTTTGACGAGAATTTAGTCAATCTTTGTTTCGTGTTATTTGCCATGTTCCTATGAGTGTATTGAATGTATTCTAGATGGATTCGACGCCAAAGTGATTTTCTCTCTTTGATTGTTTGACTTGTGATTTTTAGTTTAGTTTTATATACATTGCTTATTAGTCAATTAAACGAACCTTTCAAAATATATTTTTACCATCACTTGATTGAATTTTAGTTCCGGTTCATTATCGCATTCCACCGTGTCCACGAATTGATATCCGGTTCTTACCTTACTATATTGCTATCCGACGGGTACACTGCCCGGTGTGTGTGTGTGATTAGTCTTTGGTGAAAACCCTTTTTAAAACTCAGATTGTGTGTACAAATCTTTATAAAAATATATACAATTTCATACACATCAAGTTTTTGGCGCCGTTGCCGGGGACACAGTTTTGCGAGAACGATCGGAATTAATTTTTAGTCATTTAGTATATATTCTTGTGCATATCATATTTTCTTGCTTGTTATTTGCAAATTTTGTGTATAGATATTTTTGTAATTATTTTAGTTGTTATCTTTTAGTCGCATTTGTATATATATATTTTTATTATTTTTATTTTATTTGTCTAACTTTTGTTTTCTTTTCTTAGGTTCGTCCTTTTAAATCTAACTTGTCTTGCAGATCGTGTATGTCCTCAACTTCCGCCGAGGAGGTTATTGAGCCGTCTTCCGATCCGGAGCGCGATCTTCATCAGAGATTGCGGGCCCGTTCCCGATTCGTGGCCCAGTCACTCGAGCTTGACGAGGTTGTTGTTGACGAGATAGAGGAAATGGCGGATGCGGATGCAGGTCGGACGCTTTCGGATTTTGGCAAACCGACACTTGAGGGTTTGGAGTCGAGCATCAATAGGCCGACTGTTGGAGCGCATCAGTTCGAGATCAAATCCAGTATCATACAGATGGTGCAGAACATGTGGCAGTTTGACGGCAAGGATCACGAGGATCCCAATACTCATCTGGCCGGTTTCTTATAGATTTGCGCCACATTCAAAATCCGTGACGCGACCGACGATGCTATTAGGCTCCGATTGTTCCCGTTTTCCTTACGGGATCGAGCCAAGGCTTGGTTACTGTCACTCCCCCTAGGTCCATTGGTACTTGGGACCAGATGGCTGCTAAATTCTTAGAAAAGTACTTCCCTCCGGAGAAAACAGCAAAATTGAGGGCTAGGATTCTTTCTTTCCAGCAGGATGACGGGGAAACGATCTATGAGGCGTGGGAGAGGTTTAAGGAGTTGATGAGGAAAGTTCCCCACCATGGATTGTTGAAGTGGCAGCAGTGTGAGACCTTCTACAATGGTCTAGACATGACAGGGAAGCAGTTGATCGACGCATACGCGGGTGGAGACATCGGAACAAAGACACCCCAGGAGGCGTATGACTTGTTGGAGAAGGTGGCGCCAAAAAGCTATACGCAGCATACTTCCCGAGCGAGGACTCAGAGGCAGGGTGTCCATCACGTGGATGGAATCACCTCTTTAGCTGCCCAGGTGGAAGCACTTTCCACCAAGATTGATCAGATGCAGGTCCACAAGGCCCGGTCCTTGTGTGAGTTATGTGGTGGGGCGCATCCCACGAGTGCGTGTCAGATTGGGGATCTAGGGACCCACGAGCAGGTTGACTTCATGTCTAACCAAAATCGTCCCCAGAACAATCCCTACAGCAACACATATAATCCGGGGTGGAGGAATCACTCGAACTTCAGTTGGAAGTCTGGCAACAGTGGCAAGAACCCACCCGGATTCACTCAGCGCCCACCATTCCAGCATCAGTCCCACCAGTCTCAGGGACAGGGTTCCCATTCCAGACCTCAGCAGGGCCAGTTTCATGGCCAAGGTTCTAGCAGCGGTCCTCCGCCCGCGCCTGAGGGTAAATCCAGTTTGGAGGACATGGTTGCACGGCTGCTTGCCAACTCGGAGAGTCAGAATCAGTTGGCCGAGAAGCAGAACCGTTACATGGAGGAGCTTTTTCATACGCATGAGACTGAGTTGAGGAATCAGAAAGCTTCGATCCAGACCATAGAGAATCAGGTTGGGCAGATCGCGAAGCTTCTTTCTGAGAGACCGCTAGGTGGCCTGCCTAGCAACACTGACGCCAATCCCAAGGCCCATGTGAAGGCCATCACCTTGAGGAGCGGTAGAGACATAGGACCAGATCCACCGGTCCCTGTGCATGAGCCATCCGAGGAGGAGATTGTGATTGAGATTCCGGATGAGACACCGCCGAGGGGTAAGGCAGCGAGCACATCGCGCCCTCGAGAGGCTGTGAGAGATTACACCCCCCCCCCCCCCCGTTCCATACCCAGGCAGGCTGAAGAAGCAGAAGATGGAGGAGCAGTACGGTAAGTTTTTGGGGTTGCTTAAGCAGTTGCATATCAACTTGCCATTCGTGGAGGCTCTAGCTCAGATGCCCAAGTATGCGAGATTCTTGAAGGATATCCTCACAAACAGGAGGAAATTGGTGGAGTTATCTCATGTGACGCTGAACGAGGAGTGTTCAGCCGTGATTCAAAACAAGCTGCCCGAGAAGAGGAGAGATCCGGGGAGTTTCACCATCCCCTGTTTGATAGGGAGCCTGTCAGTCAGCAACGCCTTAGCTGACCTTGGTGCTAGCATTAACCTCATGCCATATGCGGTCTTTGCTAAGCTTGAGTTGGGAGAACCTAAACCGACACGCATGAGTATCCACTTGGTAATCTATTGTACTTGGTTTAATCTTGAGCACATATGTTTGAGATGATCGGCGTTGCCGCACTCAAAGCATGATCCCTTGCACTGTTCTTTCATGTGCTCTGCCTTCTGGCATAGCTAGTGCAATTATTGCATTTGTTGTACTTTAACCATGGCCTCGTGTATTGTTTCATCTTGTGTACAACAGTCTCATAATTCTGTGTTGTCTTTTGCTTCTTGTCATTCCGAGTCTTCTCATCGACAAGCCCTTTTTGCTTTCTCCGTCCTTAACTAAAGCTCTAGTTTATAACAACTCATTTGTTAGGGTCCATGACTTTAGAATGGCATCTTCCAGAGTGGTAGATTCAGCAGTCATGACTATACTGCAGATCTGAGGATTTAGTTCCATGATATACTAATTGACCTTCCTGATTTCCAAGGTCACCATGTGTGGTAGTAGACCTGATAGTTCGTGGAATCGGTTTGAGTATGCTTGATGTTCGTCATCAATCAAGGTTAGATTCCATAACTCTAGCTGTAATTCACTCTCAGGGTATTATCCTTTAATGAGTAGAGTATCGAACTCATCCTAAGACATCAAATTTTTTATATTGATGCCTCGAGTTTGTACTTGAGCACCCTTCCATGCTAATGCTTCACCTTGAAATGAATGGGTAATGTACCTCACTTTTTGGTTGTTAGAACATCCACTGATGTTGATAATCGTGTCCATCCTCTTTACCCATTTGAGGGTTTTAGTGATTCCTTTCATTCCAGGAAAGTCCTTTGGTTTGTACAATAGAAAGGTTCCATAGGAATACTTTCTTGTACGTATGAGTACGGGGTTTACTAGTCACCATTTGCTGTCGTTTCGATACATCGGATGGCCTCAACAATTTGTGTACTAAGGGTAGCAAGTTCATCTACCATTCCGAGTGGATCTACGGATGACAATTCGCCCTCCGAGTCATTTGTATTACGTTGATTTGCTCCTTAGGGTGACATATTCCCCAAGTATGTCAATGTACTGGTGCCCATGTTGTACTAAGCTTCAGGATGATGTAGTAATAGATTTAAGTCTATTACACTCCCGTTAGTACTTTGAAGATCCTTTGCTTCAATGCTTTCAACTGTCAACATGACTAGTCTGGTACAAGGTTTCTTGGGTAACCATGGCATAAGACTATCATAGTCGAATGGAAGTGTAACCCTATGTCTAGATCCAATATGGTGCAATAGGATAGGCACAAGCCTAATGATGTGTCTCTGGCTTATAGATAGGCTAAGGTAGAAAGAATATGGACTTCGTTCGTCGAGTGTCCATGCTAATCCCGACAGCATATAGCATTGCTTCGAGCCACTAGGTTATACAGGACCAAGTCCTTATTCCATTATGTGTCTTGTTTTCCTGTCTAACGACCATCTCTCGAGTTGCCAATAACTCATGGTCGATTATGTCCTCTTTGTCAGTCGTGCGTTCCATCATTTCCCGTTAATAGTAGAGATAAGTACTATGTTCTTGACTTATGTTAAAACCCATGTATTCTCACTGAATAGATGTGTGTTCCAACTTGTATGTATTTCCAACTTGTGTCACCATTTTCTCTCCACGTATGAAACGATGGTGATAGTGTTGTCTTAACAAATACGTGTTTGGATGGTATGTTGGTTTACTATATAAATGTTGTCTACTTCACTAGTATGACTTCCAATTGTATTCTTCCTTCAGGTATGGAGGGTTAGAAGTCAGAGTTTGATTCCTACTACTATCAGGAAAAGAACTTTTACCAAAGAGTTCTAATAGTTCTTCCTCGGTGTGTCTTGAGAAGAGGGTCAATTGCGAAGTTGACGATGACAAAACATAGGTAGATACGTTAAGTATATAAGTATATAGGTATACTATATATATCCATAGTTCCTGTATGTCAAGTCTAAATGCATGGTATGATATGTAATGCGCTCAACTTCCTATGATTCACTGATTGAACTTACTACTGTACCGACTGTCATATCTTTTTTTTAACGGCAAATTTCTTTACTTAGTGGGACTTGAACCCATGACCTTTAGGTCTTTTAGGTGTTTAAGAGGCTTTGCCTCTACCATTGGACCACCACCCCAGTGACACCGACTGTCATATCTTAGATGTAGCTAACACAACAGGATCGTCCAGAAATCATGTGTATTTAAATTTACCTTTACGTTGCGCACCCGTAAGTGTAAATTTACTTACAGAATCATTCTAGCTTTTCCTTATAATTTGTTTCTTAAAGTTCCAAGGGTTCAAGCTTAAGGTTATAGTCTAGGCCTCACTATAGGGAACCTAGTTCACTATAACCAATAGCTCTGATACCAATCTGTCACACCCCACCTAGGGCGGAAACACGAGGTTAACGATTTATGGTGTTCATAGCCTTTGATTACATCGAACGACTTCTAAATATATTCATAATCAAAGGGTTTAAGTTGTTACAAGAAAAACACAAATTGTTTCCAAGACATTACACGCCAAAAGTACCGTACTTAAAATCCAAAGTGTACGGTTTTTCATACAACAAGTTTGTCGGCTATGACCTAGATATCCCTAGGTTATAACGGGAAAACTCCAAAAGCTTTTCTACGTGCATGCATGTCCACGTTCCATGATTCTAGTTACCTGAGAAAACAAGCTTAAAAAGTCAACATAAAGTTGGTGAGTTCACAGGTTTAGTTGAATAGTTTCCGTTGGACCACAAGATTTCAAGTTGTGTATTGTTCACCCGAACAATGTCTGTTTTACTATTATTAATTAAAACAATATTATAAGTCTGTTATTATTACCATGAGCTCTCTGATAGCGTGTTTTAGTGTAGATAAAATATATTCAGTTTAGAGTTACACAAAATCATGTTTTAAATTTATAAATTAAAATGATAAATACTTCAACTAAATACACACACAATAGTCAAGTGTACCTATCGCAGCATAGTATAGTCTGGGTAAGAACCAAGTATCGAACCATGGACACGGATTCCTTACTCATCTCTCGCTATTGTCTGACTAGGATAATAAGTTGAAAAAAGGGTTTTTGTTTTAAAGAGAATAAAAAGGATAAGAAATGTAATTAGAAATGTTTTCTTGTTTAAGATGTTACTATGTTTGTTATCACTTGTTAATTAACGTTGTATTTTAGTAAGGTTGGTCATAGTTACTAATACTAACCCTTTCGATGGGCGAGTTAGTGGTTCGTAATGGAACAGTGGATACGATCGGCCAACTGTTCTTAATAATTCTCGGGATCCTAACGGGGTCTCAAGTCCGTCGGCTGTCCCGTGATTTATTATTCGGACTAAGATTATCTTGTCGGCCGGCGTACGCTAAGTCGTGTAACTTATTTTGGAAAGTGGGAATGCGCAACTTCCTCCAAATGTACTTTATGAACGCTCGGACCTAATAATTTATATTCTTAAAATAGTTGTCTTTACTTATAATAATATTTTAAATAAATATAACATTCAATATCAAGATCAAGCCTCATGGCTCCCGCTAGAAGTCCTCTGCAAGCTAACACAAGAGAAGTAAAGAAATACCGACATGCTTTATAAGGTCCAGCTAGGACTCGAACAACTCGTTGAATACCCAAACCTCCAACCAACCCATAATATTAAATCTATATTAACCGGGCCCTTGGTAGTACCAAGATTTGTATATAGACCGTACAAACTCGAATAAGCTTCCTAAACAAGAAGTCTTGCTTAAGAAACTTACAAGATTTAAGATTATTAAGTTGGTTTAAAGATCACTTATTCTTGTCTTTTTAAGATAAATTAGAAGAAAGACTTTAAGAACATAACATTGATGTGCTCGGAATGGTCTATAAAAACTAACTATAAAACCTAACCTAGACTCTCTAGCTTTAAATTTATAAATCTAGACTCAACCTAATACTGGACCACACAACCGGCAAATGTACCGACCAATGCAGCAAAGTCAAATGAAATCCGGATATCGAACCCACGAGACACTAGCGACAACTCTATCTAGACTCTGACTCAACTAACTAAACTGAAATATATTTGGAGGGGGGGTTGTGTTGTGACCTAATGGAACTCTCTAACTAACGACACCAAATATAAAGCAAAAACTTTAGACAACTCACAAATGGGGAAAGCACTACCTAGACTCTGAATCCTATGCATGTACCTTGGAAATCTCTCGGATACGAAAACTATGATGGAACCAGGCTCTTAGAATACGACACACTTAGACAACCTAATGGAACCCAGATCATTCTCCAGGTGTGACCTAATAGAAAACCCTGTGAAACTCACCAGTTAGTCAGATCACCTCTCAGCTATCTCCAACAACACTAAAGTACTCGCTAGACAGATTACCTCTCAGTCTGACTATCTCAATACACCTTTCAGTGCAAGGAGTAACTTGAATTCACTTGACAAGACACGGAATAACAATGACACTAGGAAAACCTAGGAAACCCTCCTTTCAGAGCGGTCGACCTAAAACCCTAACACCACAGATTACCCGACAACTTCGCACCTTTCAGCTATTGAAGCAGGCAGAATACTCAACCCTAACAAATTCTCAATCGATGTTCCTATGGATACAATGCAGTAAACCATAAACCAATCACATGCACACAACTAGCGACCTAATATGCGACCATACATGAAAGACATTCACAAAACAGCATATGGAACATTCAACAGATCGTAAATCAAGATTAAATACTCAAATACATCCAATCAAATAAAACCAAGTTCTTTACTTTAACATTAATCCATCAACAAGAAACCGAAATCCGAAAGAAAACCAATTAACAAAACATAATCATCAAAATCTAGGTAGTTCAAGAAATCTAGCCTACTACCATCATCAAAACATCAACACAAAGTCTAATATTCAGAATCATGATGCAAGATAGATGAATCAAATAGCAAAAGATAAGAAACATAAACCGAAAAGACGATAGTCCAATCGATCCACGCATCCAACGCTTCAATCCTTGATCCCTTGAGACTTCTCCCACTCAAAATCACCAAAAAGCTTCAACCTTTACGTCTGGAATCGACTCCTTTACCCTAGAAACGAACTTAAGCTTTTATACCTAGAAAATAGGCAAAAAGAGCCGTAATTGGGTTCTCTCGCGTACCGAGAGGCCCAGGAGTGAAGTCTCTCGCGTACCGCGAGAGACAAGATAGTTGCGACCCTTTTCCTGAAATCACACCCCTCGCGTACCGAGAGGGGAAGGCTCTCATGTCTCGTGTACCGCGAGACACCCACTTTCACAAAAAGTTTTGTTCTTTTCCTCGTTTCGCCTCATTCGCTCGTGCCTTCACATATCTTGCTCGTTTAAGCTCCAAACTCACCCGATTACCTACAAACCATGGCACAAATCAATACTAACTATAAACGACTCAATACGACTCTAGAACTATACAAAAAAGACACGAAATACACAGGAATAAAAGGTGTGCTTTGCAACACATCAAACATCCCCACACTTAATCCTTTTTCGTCCTCGAAAAAGATCTCTACAATGGAATCACAACTGGACATAGCTTTAACAATCTTATTAATTCATTAGCACTGATATAATCACGCGTTAAAATGCAACAAATGATATTTCTGTCTGACTAAACCCAACACCAACTATCAGGCCCCCGATTGTGTTCTAAATTCTACATTACCAAGCATATCAATCTATCTATGGATCCCACACTTAAGAGCTATCATCTCACGGTCATGTTTAGGCACAGGTTAAACCGTATAGATTTCTCCCACCACGTTAAACTAAGATTTACAGGTTTTAGAAATTAGATGAAATCATGTATGAATGAATGATAATGAGCATTAATGAGCAAATTAAACTTCATCTAGAGGCGTTTCAACCGAGTCACTATCCCGGAAGGTAACACATAGACTAAGTCGTATCAATTAAAGCATGTAAGAATCACTTAGGGGTGTTTTCTCCAAGTGGCCATCTCGGAGGGTAACACATAAGCAAAACTCAGTATTCTAACAAATAAGCTCATGAATTATGGACATATGGATGCGGGCGCCACCAAACTCGGATTTATTCTCATAAAAAGAGAATGGTGTGCCAAGAATTTCAAAAACCTCTAAATTTTAACTTAACGTGGTACCTATCACCCTATGTTGACAGTTTCAGTTTCACCGACACCCTAAGATGAATACCCACAAGATTTCATGATTTAAGTTCAATTAATTACCCTAATTAACACGCACGGGATATTTAAGCTATCAAATCGGCTGGGTCTACCAAAACATCACAGATTAGACGAGTTTTCTATCATTATTTCCATTTAAACACACAAGCATATCCAGTTATACCTATCATCTTCCATTTTGCTTGCAAAAACTCTAATTCAAAGGACATTTTTGAATTTTTTTTAAATTTTTTGTATTTTTGACTCTTTATAAAATAAAAACAAACTTAACTAAACTAGACTCAAGACGTAGTCTCCCATCCCCACACTTGAACGACACATTGTCCTCAATGTGAACCAAGAAACAACGAAAAATAAAAATAAAGACTCAAAAATAAGCAAAAATAATAAAGTGGAAACGACTTAGCTGGTAATAATAGCATGATTCTGTCCAGCTTTGTTCTTCCACTTGTACAACCGTATAGCATTCTATTCGCGGCTGCACAGACACACTGTTGGGCTCCCTTTACATGATATAAGATTTGAATCGACCCCGCCCGAATAGAGATTGAGTACGGACGGTGTGATCTATACCTGCAACATTAAACTCACAGCTAACCCAAAACAGTATCAAACAGACTCAAAATAAAGACTCAAAATAAAATCAAAACTTATACAAACTATACACTCGGGTTCTAACCCGAGCACCAAACCTAATCAGGAGGCTTCTCCTTTATGCCACCCCCGTCCGGCCTGTTTAGTGTAATTGGTCTACCACCGATTTGACAAACTTTTATGGTAGACCATAAATGGGTTTTTAAAAATCTAAACGGGTCGGTACACCAAAATTTAAACTTACCTTGACCAAACCTGATACGTGGCATGTAATGTGGTGATATGGTCCTTGTGCGACCATCCCAGGACCCTCAAAACATGCCGGTCCATGCGTCTCTGTGTCCTGTCCCGTGGTCGTGCTGATTTGGGTGGCGATCCACCATTTACTACCTCCACGGGCTCTTGCTTCTCTCTCTCTCTTGGGTGCACTATGGTGGGTCCGACACCATCTCCCTCACTTGCACCTCTTTTTTCATCCCCACACTTGGCTCTTGATACAACAGATCTTCAAGTAATTTTAGCTCGCCAAGTGGGTCGAAACTTTCTTCACTAGGAGTTGGCAGGCCCACCAACTCATCACCGAACTCATCCTCCCAGGATGGGACCTGCTCTTCTTCTAACTCCTCCTCTTCACCAAACAACAATCCTATAGAATCAGAGAAATCCACATCTTCCTTTTCTTCTTTGTCTCTAATCCTAGAGCCAAAATATTTTTCGAATTCCTCCTCATCTATTGACTCATCATCATCACTATAATCCCAAGAAAAATCATAAACGCCCGGCCGAGGTTGTTTAACATCCTGCAGAACCGAAGGTGGGACTAAGATGTCCATTTTTGTCCTCGGTTCTGGAGCTGCTTCTTCCTTTTCTAGCTTCAAACTTTCAAGCTCATCCATTAGCCTCCCATTTTCTTCCAAAAAGTGCAATTGTTCGGCTTTAGTTATCAGGTGCCACCGAGTGTTCATGATTTCTTGCACCTTCCTCTTCTCCTCGTTGATTATATCTTTATCCCGTACTACCTGCACCAACTCACTCTCACAAGACAAGTGTAAGGTATCACAGTGAACTATGTGATCTTGTGTAGAAGTTGACAAACAAAAATTAGTAATGCAATCAAGGTCAGAATATTTACCTGGATATGAGACATGCGTTTCACCTTCTGTCACTATTACATGCACGTCATCCATTGCTGCCTCCAGTTCTGGAGTTTCCAGAATCATTTCCCCTGATGCAGTTTCAGTTCTGATAACATTCCCTTCACGATCATATATCACAAGCTCTATATTTGTCAGCCGATGTGATCCAATGCGGGCACTAATTAGTTGGATATCTATCTCATATCGCTCATTTGCCTCTTTGCACCAGGCATTCAATGTGACACCCTGAAAAAAAAATTTATTATTTTAATTTTCGGGATGAAAACTCTTTCAACTAGGGGATGATGTTACAATCCGGACTTTTCCAGTTAACTCCGTTAACAAAATCCAGTTAAAGTTAACCTAATTAACTTAACTCAAACTTTAGGGACTAATTCTGTCAATAATCCAAACTTAAAAACTCCAAGGACTAGTTATGTAATATCCCTAAACTATTCTTTTGACTTTTTAAAAGTCAAAATTATGTTTCTGTTGACTTTGAAAGTCAAACTAACTATGTTCTAACTCTATCCAAACTTGAGGGACCTTTCCTGCCAAATTCCTAAACTCCAACTCACTGGAAACTACAAGGACTAAATGTGCAATTACTCCAAAGTTGATTTCTGCTGACTTTTGAAAGTCAAACCGTGAGCTTTGATCCAAATTCGCGAGCCATAATCAGTTTCTACTGAAATTTGTAACTAAATTCGCACGTTCATCTCATTAACGGTCGTAACCAACCAATTAATCATCATCAATTATCGAATTAAACTCAATAATGATCAATTATACTGTAACCGTCGACTTCATGAACATATGTCACCGAATTCATACTAATTCGTATACCAAATCACGAATTGACCATCTGCACACACTAGACGAAATCCCCTGTTGCTTCTGCACGCTTCAATTCGATTGGAACAGCAACAGGAGTCACCGGAGATCAAGTCATTCGCAGTCAGCAGCTGTTTTGGTCGAACACCATCAATCCACACTCCATTCTGGTAATTGACCCTACCTCTAACTTCATTTCAACATTTAGAACCAAAGCTCTATGTTAATTGGGGCTTTCATTATCGAATCTTGCAAGAACCAAATCCTAGGGTTCATGTGAAACCGTTTTAATCGAACTATACCTTTGACTCTGTTTAAATCCAATTAATTCACACCAGTAGATTCGTAATCATCTACTGAATAAAAGCCCTCTATCAATTTGAACGCATATCATCGAATTGATCATGATCCGGTATCTAGGGTTTATTCAAAAACTAAATTGGGGGTTTTAATCTTAAACTCATTTTCAATCTAATTAAACTACAAGGTTAGTCTCGCGATCACCCACTTAGCAAAAGCCCTATGCCAATTCAAATCTGTATTATCGAAATCACAAAGATCAAAGATCTAGGGTTCGTGAGTTTTCTAGTTAATCGAATCCTAATCTACACTCATTTTAAATGAAATTAAACTACACCAACAGATGCGCAATCATCAAATTAACAAAAACCCTATGATTCCAACAGATTTCATTATCAGAAATTCTTGATTTGATTATATGTTCATAACTAGGGTTTTCGGCTCTTATTTCAGTAATTAAACGATCCTAACCGCGTTAGTTTTACAATCAAACACACACACACAAATGCGTATTGACTCGATTAACAAAACCCCTATGACACTTTGATCGATCGTTATCAGATTCGTGGGAATTGGGACTGATTTTCGATCGGATCATGATAGGGGGAAGAACACGCTGGACTTGAGTGTTAAAACCAATCGGAACTGGGTTTGTATGCGATACCCTAGCGGGCGGGATTGGTTAAGTCAGTGTGCGTGTGTGGGAGAGACCCGGGTTCGAGTCCGGGCTCCCACATTTTATTTTTGAGGACTTTTTAATTATATTTAATTATTAAAAATCAAACCCTACATTATTATATTAATATATTAACGTGTTTTAGCCCGGGAAACCACCCGTAGGCTCGGGTTTGTATTTATAACCCATTTTCATTATTATTTCCACTTTTAAAAATAGTATATTTATATTATTTTCAAACCATAACATCGTATAAAATAATATTATTTTCAACCCGTGGTTCATGTTATAAAATCATATCTATTTATATTATTTCGCCTCGTTTATTACCTCGTGTGACGTTTTAAAAACTACAAATAATATAAATTGTTATATTATTTACCTACGTTTATATTCTCGATTAAAAATAATACATTTATTAGTTTTCCACACAAATGATTATTTTGTTAATCATACTACTTAAAAATAATATATAGTTATATTATTTACCTAAACCATTTCAAATGGCAAACGTACGAATTTATTTATTTATTTAATTATCATTCGTCATTAACGTTCGACTCGTAACGCATTTACCCTAAATTGTTATATCATGATATATATGTATATATATATATATATATAATCCCGTCGACACGTTCGTCTACTCTTAAATCCTTAGAATGCGTTAGGACATTCTAATTTTTCGTGTCGTCGTCACAAATCCCAACTTGTCCCTAATTTATGTGTTTATAATTTTAGGGCAAACGTAAGTCGTCTGAGACTTACACTTGTGGTTCCAACTTTTCTCTTGTGTGATCCAAATCACTACTCAAGCTTAGGTGAGTTTTCACGGCCCCTTTTTACTGTTTTACTTAGGGGAGAAAGCATGATTCAAACATTTTTGGTTTTTGTAATTCATATATATTATCGCTTGTTATGACTATGCGTAAACACTATCATGAAAGTCCTCACATCGAACCGTTTAAATATAAAGAATAGCGAGGTATGTTGAGTAGTACTACTGGGTTTGACAAGCCCCACCCGCGTTAGTCAAGCTAACTCGATTGGAGGTCGAACATGTGTAATATTGACCTAAAACATGCAACATGGTTGATAGACCTGGTGGGAGGCATACAAACATAAACTGTCAGTCTACGGTTACGAGCGCATTAGTATACATGAATATTGGTTAGCTACCTTTTGATATATATATTGAATGTACAATAAACTACAAACACTTTATTTGAAACGATTGAAACCTGTGAACTCACCAACCTAGTGTTGACCCGTTTTCTTACATGTTTTCTCAGGTTGGCACTCAAGAGCACGTTAAGTCATGCATGTGTCTTGGATTTACATTCAACTATCTATCCATCAAACAATCTTTATTATTTTATTTGTATTAGGACTTGGGCGCGTTGTTTTGCGCATTTACTTTCGTTTAACGCTTCCGCAACTTTTACTCTGAAACTTAATCTTTTATGTTATAACATTCCAAGTCCCATATAGTGTCGTTTGAAGTAACCGATGTATGAGATCCTGGTCTGTCACCCTCCAAAACGGTAAAACTCTGTTAGTGGAATTTGGGGGTGTGACAGATTGGTATCAGAGCCATTGGTTATAGAGAACTAGGATTTGCATTCTAGACTATAGCCACACACATTAGTTACTCAACTTAGATATATGTCCAGGCACTTACTCTTTATGTTACAGGATAATGTCTACACCACCATATTCACCACCTACCATTCAGGAACATGACATTTCTGCCATTGCATCACCGGAGCCCAAGAGACGTAGACTTGAGCCCATTGATGACTCTATTGTGTATGGAGAACCCATGCATATTCGGAACGGGAGTGACTGGGATTGGTACCCTGGTCTAATTAATAAGTGGGTTAGACAAGAACGAGTTCCATCACCATATTTTGGAGCTTCATCATCCACTGGACCACGTTTACCTTTGTTTCCTTGCCACTTGGAGTAAGCCTTTGCAGCATTTGTCGCAACTATGGATCGAGAGATCTGGAAAATGAGAGACGCAGCAGGAACAATCACCAGTCTGTTAAGAGGGGAGAAACAGACGGATCACAGGATAGATCTGCTAGTAGCAGAACTGGCAGGCACTGACCACGTGCATAATGCATTAGTGGATGAGGTGGGAGCGTTACAGGCTAGAGTGAATGTCCTCGAGGAGGCTGAGGTAGAATCTCAGGAGAGAATTGGGGAGTTAGAGACACAACTTGCAGCTGCTTTGGAGCCAGCTGAAGTACCCGATTCTGAGCCTGAGGAGGAGCCAGAGGAGGTAGAGGAGGATGATGCTGAGTCAGTCATCTCATCCGCCGGCAGTGGAGCTTGACATTCCATTCCATTCTATCTTATTTTATTTTGTCATTTTTTTATGCTTTAAATAAAAACCTAAATGGGTAAGGATGTTCCCATTCCAATGAATTCTTAAGTGAACTGTTTGCGTTGAGTTATTTATTTTATAGCCTTTATGATTTAAGTAAGTCTTGTACTACGATCATAAACATGCATATCTTTACACACTTCCTTCTGTTTGCTTACACTTGAATGATGTTAATATGCGATATATTTACTCATTTCTTGTGTTTGTGAATATGAAGAATCATGGCCGGACGTGGCGGTTGCAACGGTGGTCGTGGAAATATCAACATGACGGCAGCCGAGCTGGCCGCGTTGATTAACGACAGTGTAGATGAAGCCCTAGCAGCACACATTGCAGGTAAACCTGTTAACCGTCAACTCTAGATAACCAACTGTACGCATTTATTCCACTCTTTCCTAAACTCAACCTACTCTTTCCAATCCAGGGCAAGCGAACAATCCCCAGAACAATCAACATTTCTGTACCTTCAAGACATTCATGGACTGCAAGCCCCACACATTCAGTGGAGCTGAGGGAGCTGTCGTATTACTCCGATGGTTTGAAAAGATTGAATCAGTGTTCTCTATGTGTAACTGCCCTGTGACCGACCGAGTCAAATTTGCGTCAGGAGCTTTAGAGGGTCCTGCCCTCACATGGTGGAATTCACAAGTCCAGATGCTAGGTCTGGATATGGCAAATGCTTCACCATGGGAAGATTTCAAGAACATGAAGAAGGAAGAGTACTGTCCCAGGGACGAAATCCAGAAGCTTGAGGGTGAATTCTGGAATATGAAAATGGAGGGTTCTGAAATAGAACTCTACACTACTCGCTCGCACGAGCTAGCGGGGATGTGTCCTCACATGGTTACACCACCCTACAAGCGGATAGAAATGTTTATTAGTGGATTGGAACCACAAATCCAAAGCATGGTTACTTCATCCAACCCCACTACCATCCAGCAAGCAATCCGTCTTCCTCATAAACTGACGGACCAAGCTGTTACCCAAGGGACACTACCTACCAGAAAGTCAGCATCCAAGTCTACCGACAACAACAAGAGGAAATTTGACAGTAACAATAACGTCAACACAAAGGGATTTCAGCCGAATCAACAACAACAGCAGCAACGTAGGTTTGAACCTACAAAGAATTTCAATCAGTCGACCTCTTCAGGTCAAAGTCAAAGTGGTTATGCTGGGAAATACCCTAAGTGCAACAAGTGTGGGTATCATCACACTGGTACTTGTAATAAGCAGCGTTGCCAGCGATGTGGCAAGATGGGCCACACTGTGAAGGACTGCAGAGTTGACCAGCAACCCAAACAACCATTCCAACAACCGGGTTGTACCAAAGGTTGTTTCGAATGTGAGAAAGAGGGACATTTCCGAAAGGATTGTCCACAATTGATGAAGGGTGGAAACAACAACAACCACAACCAAGGTAATAACAACAACAATAACAGCGGGAATAATGGTGGTGACTGTGCAAAGGGACGAGCCTTTGTCATCGGATCCCGTGAAGCAAGGAATGACAGCAATGCGGTTACTGGTAAGTTTCTTCTGAACCACTACTTTGCTTCTGTTTTGTTTGACACTGGTGCCGATAGGAGTTTCATATCCAATAAGTTTAGTAACCTATTAAAAGAAACTCCAACTCAGCTAGAAAACAAGTACATTATAGAAATAGTTGATGGACAGATAATAGAGGCAACGCATACCCTTAAAAGATGCAAACTGGAATTAAATGGTTATAAGCTTGATATTGACCTAATGCCGGTCACGCTTGGTAGTTTTGATGTGATTGTTGGCATGGATTGGTTATCTAAGAACCAAGCCGAGATCATCTGCCATGAGAAGATCGTTCGCATACCTCTTCCTAGTGGAGAAACTATCTCTGTCCAGGGTGAAAAGAGTGATGCTGTCGTTGGCATCATCTCATTCATGAAAGCACAGAAGTGTCTACGAAAGGGCCACACAGCCATTCTGGCTCTCGTCGCAGAACAGCCATCCGAGTAGAGGAAAATTGAAGACATCCCGATAGTTCGAGATTACCCGAAAGTATTCCCCGAAGACCTACCTGGTCTTCCACCTCACCGACAAGTCGACTTCCAAATTGACTTAGCACCCGGAGCAGCGCCTATTGCTCGGGCACCTAATAGACTTGCACCTAGTGAGCTGCAAGAGTTATCAACACAACTGCAAGAGTTGTTAGATAAGGGTTTCATTCGACCGAGCTCATCGCCATGGGGAGCTCCAGTCCTATTCGTCAAGAAGAAAGACGGGACTTTTCGAATGTGCATCGACTATCGTGAGCTGAACAAAGTGACAATCAATAACCGATATCCTTTACCCCATATTGATGACCTATTCGACCAACTCCAAGGATTAAGCTACTACTCTAAGATTGATTTTAGATCAGGTTATCATTAGTTGAGAGTCCGAGAGGAGGACATCTCAAAGACTGCATTCAGGACAAGGTACGACCATTATGAGTTTATGGTCATGCCTTTCGGTCTAACAAACGCACCTGCGGTATTCATGGATCTCATGAACCGTGTGTGTAAACCCTACCTCAATCAGTTCGTCATTGTGTTTATTGACGACATCCTCATCTATTCCAAGAATAGGGATGAACATGAGGAACATCTTCGTTTGATTCTGGAATTACTAAGGAAGGAACAACTGTATGCAAAACTCTCTAAGTGCGAATTCTGGATTCGCGAAGTGCAATTCCTAGGACATGTAGTCAATGAGAAGGGAATACATGTCGACCCTTCCAAGATAGAAGTCATCAAGAATTGGGCAGCACCTACAACGCCAACTGAGGTGCGACAATTTCTGGGATTGGCTGGCTATTACCGTCGTTTCATTGAAGGATTCTCCAAGATTGCACAACTCCTCACAGCCTTAACTCAGAAGAGTAAACCTTATAACTGGGGTGATACTCAGGAGTCAGCATTCCAACTTCTGAAGCAGAAACTTTGCAGTGCACCCATCCTATCTCTTCCTGAGGGAACATATGATTTTGTGGTATACTGCGATGCGTCAATTCGAGTTCTTGGTTGTGTTTTAATGCAACGTGATAAGGTCATTGCCTATGCTTCTCGTCAATTGAAAATTCATGAGAAAAACTACACGACCCATGACTTAGAATTGGGAGCTGTGATATTTGCACTGAAGATATGGAGACACTACTTGTATGGTACCAAGTGCACAATTTACACCGATCACAAGAGCCTTCAGCGTATCTTTGAACAGAAAGAGCTGAACATGAGACAACGACGTTGGGTTGAACTGCTGAACGATTATGACTGTGCAATCAAATATCACCCGGGAAAGGCTAATGTGGTAGCCGATGCTTTGAGATAAGGAAACAAAACCCAAGCGAGTCCGAGCACTACAACTTACCATACACAATGGGTTACCTGACAAGATCCGCAGTGCTCAGCTTGAAGCTTTAAAAGAGGAAAATCTACCTTCAGAAGGTACACGAGGAATGGAACAACAATTTGAAGTTAAGACAGATGGCATTCGCTACTTCGCAGAGCAAATTTGGATTCCAGTATATGGGAACTTAAGAGAACTGGTTATGGATGAAGCTCACAAATCCCGATACTCTATTCATCCAGGTTCTGACAAGATGTACCACGACCTTAAGATGTTATATTGGTGGCCAAAGATGAAGGCCGATATAGCCACCTATGTGAGCAAGTGCCTGACTTGCTCAAAGGTCAAGGTGGAATATCAAAAGCCTTCTGGTATACTTCAACAGCCGGAAATCCCAATGAGGAAATGGGAACAGATTTCTATGGACTTCATAACTAAACTACCCACAACCCCTAGCGGATGCAATACCATCTGGGTGATCGTAGATCGCATGACAAAATCTGCACACTTCCTTGCAATTAAAGAAACTGACAAAATGGAAAAACTTACTCGCATCTACTTGAAGGAAGTAGTCTCTCGGCACGGTGTGCCAATTTCTATAATTTTGGATCGAGATGCTCGATTCACATCACATTTCTGGAAATCATTGCAGAAAGCTCTAGGAACACGTCTAGACATGAGTACGGCATATCATCCGCAAACCGATGGTCAAACGGAACGTACCATCCAAACCTTAGAGGACATGCTACGAGCTTGTGTGATCGATTTCCGTAACACTTGGGAGTCTCACTTACCTTTAGTGGATTTCTCCTACAACAACAGTTATCACACTAGCATCAAGGCGGCACCATTCGAGGCATTGTACGGACGTAAATGCCGATCTCCTATCTGTTGGGCTGAAGTTGGGGATAGCCAACTTACAGGTCCCGAACTTGTATTCGAAACCTCTAAAAAGATCGTTCAAATCCGAAACCGTATGGAGGCAGCTCGTGATCGTCAAAAGAGCTATGCCGACAAGCGTCGTAAACCCTTAGAGTTTCAAGTAGGTGACATTGTCTTACTCAAAGTCTCACCTTGGAAAAGTGTCATTCGCTTCGGGAAGCGAGGCAAACTGAATCCTCGTTATGTTGGACCATTTAAAATAGTGAAGAGAATTGGCCCAGTAGCGTATCAACTGGACCTACCGGAAGGACTTAGTGGTGTACCCGATGTCTTTCATGTCTCAAACTTGAAAAAATGTCTAGCAGACGAAACACTCACGGTTCCTCTTGAGGAGCTGCACATCGATGAACAACTACGGTTCGTGGAAGAAGTAGTAGAAATCATGGATAGGGAAATCAAAACGCTGAAACGTAGTAAAATCCTAATTGTCAGAGTTCGTTGGAACTCGAAACGCGGACCGTAATTCACTTGGGAGTGCGAGGATCAGATGATGCGCAAGTATCCTCATCTGTTCAAGCAATCCACGTCAAACTCTTAAGGTACTGTTTCAATTTTCGGGACGAAAATTCTTTCAACTAGGGGATGATGTGACACCCAGAAAAAAAAATTTATTATTTTAATTTTCAGGACAAAAATTCTTTCAACTAGGGGATGACGTGATAATCCGGACTTTTCCAGTTAACTCCGTTAACAAAATCCAGTTAAAGTTAACCTAATTAACTTAACTCAAACTTCAGGGACTAATTCTGTCAATAATCCAAACTTAAAAACTCCAAGGACTAGTTATGTAATATCCCTAAACTATTATGTTGACTTTTTAAAAGTCAAAATTATGTTTCTGTTGACTTTGAAAGTCAAACTAACTATGTTCTAACTCCATCCAAACTTGAGGGACCTTTCCTGCCAAATTCCTAAACTCCAACTCACTGGAAACTACAAGGACTAAATGTGCAATTACTCCAAAGTCGATTTCTGTAGACTTTCGAAAGTCAAACCGTGAGCTTTGATGCAAATTCGCGAGCCATAATCAGTTTCTACTGAAATTTGTAACTGAATTCGCACATTCATCTCATTAACGGTCATAACCAACCAATTAATCATCATCAGTTATCGAATTAAACTCAATAATGATCAATTATACCGTAACCGTCGACTTCATGAACATATGTCACCGAATTCATACTAATTCGTATACCAAATCACGAATTGACCATATGCACACACTAGACGAAATCCCCTGTTGCTTCTGCACGCTTCAATTGGATCGGAACAGCAACAGGAGTCACCGGAGATCAAGTCATTCGCAGTCGGCGGCTGTTTTGGTCGAACACCATCAATCCACACTCCATTCTGGTAATTGACCCTACCTCTAGCTTCGTTTCAACATCTAGAACCAAAGCCCTATGTTAATTGGGGCTTTCATTATCGAATCTTGCATGAACCAAATCCTAGGGTTCATGTGAAACCGTTTTAATCAAACTATACCTTTGACTCTGTTTAAATCCAATTAATTCACACCAGTAGATTCGTAATCATCTACTGAATAAAAGCCCTCTATCAATTTGAATGCATATCATCGAATTGATCATGATCCGGTATCTAGGGTTTATTCGAAAACTAAATTGGGGGTTTTGATCTTAAACTCGTTTTCAATCAAATCAAACTACAGGGTTAGTCTCACGATCACCCACTTAGCAAAAGCCCTATGCCAATTCAAATCTGTATTATCGAAATCACCAAGATCAAAGATCTAGGGTTCATGAGTTTTCTGGTTAATCGAATCCTAATCTACACTCATTTTAAATGAAATTAAACTACACCAACAGATTCGCAATCATCAAATTAACAAAAACCCTATGATTCCAACAGATTTCATTATCAGAAATTCTTGATTTGATTCTGTGTTCATAACTAGGGTTTTCGGCTCTTATTTCAGTAATTAAACGATCCTAACCGCGTTAGTTTGACAATCAAACACACACACAGATGCGTATTGACTCGATTAACAAAACTCCTATGACACTTTGATCGATCGTTATCAGATTCGTGGGAATTGCGACTGATTTTCGATCGGATCATGATAGGGGGAAGAACACGCTGGACTTGAGTGTTAAAACCAATCGAAACTGGGTTTGTATGCGATACCCTAGCGGGCGGGATTGGTTAAGTCAGTGTGCGTGTGGGAGAGACCCGAGTTCGAGTCCGGGCTCCCACATTTTATTTTTGAGGACTTTTTAATTATATTTAATTATTAAAAATCAAACCCTATATTATTATATTAATATATTAATGTGTTTTAGCCCGGGAAACCACCCGTAGGCTCGGGTTTGGATTTATAACCCATTTTCATTATTATTTTCACTATTAAAAATAGTATATTTATATTATTTTCAAACCATAACATCATATAAAATAATATTATTTTCAACACGTGGCTCATGTTATAAAATAATATCTATTTATATTATTCCGCCTCGTTTACTACCTCGTGTGACGTTTTAAAAACTATAAATAAAATAAATTGTTATATTATTTACCTACGTTTATATTCTCGATTAAAAATAATACATTTATTATTTTTCCACGCAAATGATTATTTTGTTAATCATACGACTTAAAAATAATATATAGTTATATTATTTTTCTAAACCATTTCAAATGGCAAACGTACGAATTTATTTATTTATTTAATTATCATTCGTTATTAACGTTCGACTCGTAACGCATTTACCCTAAATTGTTATATCATGATATATATATATAATCCCGTCAACCCGTTCGTCTACTCTTAAATCCTTAGAATGCGTTAGGACATTCTAATTTTCCGTGTCGTCGTCACAAATCCCAACTTGTCCCTAATTTATGTGTTTATAATTTTAGGGCAAACGTAAGTCGTCTGAGACTTACACTTGTGGTTCCAACTTTTCTCTTGTATGATCCAAATCACTAATCAAGCTTAGGTGAGTTTTCACGACCCTTTTTTACTGTTTTACTTGAGGGAGAAAGCATGATTCAAACCTTTTTGGTTTTTGTAATTCATATATATTATCTCTTATTATGACTATTCGTAAACTCTATCATGAAAGTTCTCACATCGAACCGTTTAAATATGAAGAATAGCGAGATATGTTGAGTAGTACTACTGGGTTTGACAAGCCCCACTCGCGTTAGTCACGCTAACTCGATTGGAGGTCGAACGAGTGTAATATTGACCTAAATCATGCACCATGGTTGATAGACCTGGTAGGAGGCATACAAACATAAACTGTCAGTCTACGGTTGCGAGCGCATTAGTATACATGAATATTGGTTAGCTACCTTTTGATATATATATTGAATGTACAATAAACGGCAAACACTTTATTTGAAACGATTGAAACCTGTGAACTCACAACCTAGTGTTGACCCGTTTTCTTACATGTTTTCTCAGGTTGGCACTCAATAGCACGTTAAGTCATGCATGTGTCTTGGATTTACATTCAACTATCTATCCATCAACAATCTTTATTATTCTATTTGTATTAGGACATTGGCGCGTTGTTTTGCGCATTTACTTTCGTTTAACGCTTCCGCAACTTTTACTCTGAAACTTAATCTTTTATGTTATAACATTCCAAGTCCCATATAGTGTCGTTTGAAGTAACCGATGTGTGAGATCCTGGTCTGTCACTCTCCAAAATGGTAAAACTTCATTAATGGAATTTGGGGGTGTGACATTCAACTCCTCTTAAGTTCTATATTCCTCATATGGTTGTACCTGCAGATAAGCATGAACATAGCAATCTGCAGAATATCTTGATGAATATGGGCAATGACGAGTAAAATGGAGTCCTCCACAGATCTCACACATAATGACAAAAGTAATAGACAGACTCAAGATACAAGCTAGACAAACTAAAAACAAAGACTCACCAAAGGACACACAAACTAGACTCAATAAAATAGAAAAGACTCAAAATACAAAAAGACCAACTAATCAGTTAAGTTCAATTAAAGTTAGATACGCTATCGTCTAAGTGTTCCCGGCAACGGCGCCAAAAACTTGATGTGCTCGGAATGGTCTATAAAAACTAACTATAAAACCTAACCTAGACACTCTAGCTTTAAATTTATAAATCTAGACTCAACCTAATACTAGACCACACAACCGGCAAGTGTACCGACCAATGTAGCAAAGTCAAATGAAATCCGGATATCGAACCCACGAGACACTAGCGACAACTCTATCTAGACTCTGACTCAACTAACTAAACTGAAATATATTTGGGGGGGGTTGTGTTGTGACCTAATGGAACTCTCTAACTAACGACACCAAATATAAAGCAAAAGACTTTAGACAACTCACAAATGGGGAAAGCACTACCTAGACTCTGAATCCTATGCATGTACCTTGGAAATCTCTCGGATACGGAAACTATGATGGAACCGGGCTCTTAGAATACGACACGCTTAGACAACCTAATGGATCCCAGATCATTCTCCAGGTGTGACCTAATAGGAAACCCTAAGGGACGTGTGAAACTCACCAGTTAGTCGGATCACCTCTCAGCTATCTCCAACAACACTAAAGTACTCGCTAGACAGATTACCTCTCAGTCTGACTATCTCAATACACCTTTCAGTGCAAAGAGTAACTTGAATTCACTTGACAAGACACGGAATAACAATGACACTAGGAAAACCTAGGAAACCCTCCTTTCAGAGCGGTCGACCTAAAACCCTAACACCACAGATTACCTGACAACTTCGCACCTTTCAGCTATTGAAGCAGGCAGAATACTCAACCCTAACAAATTCTCAATCGATGTTCCTATGGATACAATGCAGTAAACCATAAACCAATCACATGCACACAACTAGCGACCTAATATGCGACCATACATGAAAGACATTCACAAAGCAGCATATGGAACATTCAACAGATCGTAAATCAAGATTAAATACTCAAATACATCCAATCAAATAAAACCAAGTTCTTTACTTTAACATTAATCCATCAACAAGAAACCGAAATCCGAAAGAAAACCAATCAACAAAACATAATCATCAAAATCTAGGTAGTTCAAGAAATCTAGCCTACTACCATCATCAAAACATCAACACAAAGTCTAATATTCAGAATCATGATGCAAGATAGATGAATCAAATAGCAAAAGATAAGAAACATAAACCGAAAAGACGATAGTCCAATCGATCCACGCATCCAACGCTTCAATCCTTGACTCGGAGCATTCCCTGGCAAAGTGTCCAGGTTTGCTACAGCTGTAACACCTCAAGTTGGATTTATCAAACCCAATCTTCTTTGTTCCTGACTCCAACCATCAAATGAGTTTCTTCCAGTTCTCTTGACGAAATTCTTAGCACGATGCACAGCCATTGTCATATGCCACTTGATATCCATTTCTTCCAAGTCATCAAGGTGAATATGCTCCACGCCATCTTTTACTAGGTTAGCAGGAGAGTTTTCTAGCCAGCATTGCATTGTATTTGTTCAAGAAAACACTGAACAAAGTAACATTCATTTCCACAGCTTTGACAGTATTTGAGCAAGGTGAGGCATTCTGTTGAAAAGGGGCAACAAAGGCTGTTTGGTTGGAAACAGTAGACACATTTGGAGTGTGAGCAGATGACATGTCGAAGAGTAGTGCACTTCCTTGAGATACTAGGTGCTCTGTTTCAAACAAAAACATGATGTGCCTTTGCTGATCATCCATCTCATATGACCTTAGGATGGAGATTAATTCACTTAGCGAGGTGAAATACATGTCTTTGGTTCTCTTGATAGTAGTAATATTGAAGTTCCAATTTATCGATAGAGAGTTGAGCAGCTTCTTGTTTATCTCACCCTTGGTCATTTCAATACCAACACTCCTCATTTCAGTCATCAGATGAGTGAACCTATTTATCTGTGATTCAAGGCTTTCTCCTTTAACATACTTGAAACTGTTAAACTTCTGTCTTAACATGTCCTTTCGACTTTCTCGCATATCTAAGTTGCCTTCGAACCTTTCTACCAATGCATCCGAGAGAGATTTTGCAGTTTTGTACTCTTTGAAACCTTGAGGAATTTCGGTCGACAGAGCCATTAGCAAGCCGACATAAGCTTTCTCATCCTTCTCCTTTTGAGTAATTTCTTCACCTACATAGAGATCAGGATCCTTTGGAACAAATTTGTTGTTTGTATTCTAACCATAGGAATTGTGGGACCCTTCTCAATGGATTTCCAAATAGATGCATCTTTATACCTAGCAAAATTCTCATATCTGTATTTCCAGTTATCAAAATCATCGGCATTAGTGAGACGAGGAGGTCTATTAGTGGTACCAATCTCATTATCCATGGCATTAGTATCAGTCAGCACTTATCAAACAGAGGAGCAGAACGAGATTGCAATAAGAACGAGTAACAAACTCAAACAAAAAAACCGCAAACTTCAAGTAAATACCGCAAACTTGAAGAATACTGCAAACTTGAGTTTACCGTAAACTTGGAAGACCGTAAACTTGAGAATGCCGCAAACTTGGAGAATACCGCAAACTTGAGAATGCCGCAAACTTGGAGAATACCGCAAACTCGAGAATAACCGTGAACTTGAATACACCGCAAACTTCGAAGACCGTAAACTTCGAAGAACCGTAAACTTAAATACCCGCAAACTTGAGATGCCAAATTCTTCCTAGATGAAGATTTAACTGAATACTTCGATTAAATAGCAGATAATGATACGAACAAACTCCAAATCTTCAAGAAATATGACAGAACTATGGTCTAGAAACCTATGAATCTGTCTAGAAACACTTCCAAACACACAAGTCAGTTCAAATAAACGAAAACATTAACTTCGATACCTCTCGAGTCAAAGAAATTTGTTGTAAGCTTCACCGAATGAGCGCCAAGGCTCTGATACCAATTGTAAGGTCCAAAATCCTGAGGATCTTCAATCAACGGATTCAACGGCGTGTTGAACCTGGCGGAAACAGACTCGACACGTGACTTGTAGGTAAAACGAAGAGGACGAGACACAATCAACTTATCAAACGATTTGTATTACCGAATAACACCTTAAAACACAGTACAATACGTTCAATAACTCATCTAACCCGAATACAAATTACAAAACATCTATTTATACTAAACAGAGAAGTATTCGGTGGGCTTGGGCCTGTACCGCATACTTCAAGTATGCGGCTGGCCATGAAGTATGCGGCCGCATACTTCCTTCCATCTTCAAAACTTCGTCTTCCGAACATCCCGGTGACCTCTTGATGCGTTAGCTTATTAGGTTTGATCCTTACATGATCATTTCTACCTTCTAAATCATTTTATAAAAGCACAAATTATTATTGAAGTATATTTATAAAACATAAAATGTATTCGAGGGTATAAAAAATGTTATAACTTTTGACCCATTATCAATCCATGCATACAGATAACAGACCTGGCAGCTCTCCTTGATGATGTGAAGCAAATGATAACAGAAGCCTTAACTATGGCAACATCCACCTGAAAAAGAAACATACTTCAACAGGCACTTTCTTGTCATAATATCATGTTTCAACTTATAAATGAGATTATGAAAAATATATTATTTTAGTAATAATTTATTTTTTAATAAATTGATTTTGAAAGTTGTATGTATTATAAATACACTTTCAGCTACTTCTGGACCGTTTGACTTGTTCCCATTTCAGTTTTACTTATTTTTAATTTTACCAATTTGACCTTTTAGAGATAAAAGGTAACCCGAATCAACCCTAAATGACTCAAAATTGCCATCTCTACTTCTAAATGTCACCTGAGGTTCTTCCCGCTCTAAATGTGTTACGTTTCATGCTGATGTAATATGACCATGGTAAAAACTGAACAAACACAAAAGATGGATATTTCATAGCACATATGGATGAACAACTGAAAAAAAAAATTATATCAACATCAGAAGATCTGTATCTACTATCAATAGAAGAATATGTACAAATCAGAATTTACAATTATGTATCAATGATAAGTTTATTTAGGGTTAAAACAAATTACCAAAATATAGTGCATGTGCCTCAATTGGAACAACGCCACCTTCACTGCAAAAACCAATACAGTGAATATAAATCATTTGAGCAAAATGAAATTAATCAGACAATATTCTATAAAATTGTAGCTATTTACATACACAGCCACGATTTTTGTAGATTAAACATTGGGTTCAAACGGCACCAAAGAGCCATAGAACAACCAATCATAAAAATGTATATTAAAGTAATAGATAATGATCATAAGAACAATTGCAAACATAAAATTAACAACTGAATTGGCAAAGATGAGCAAAACAAAATCCCAATAAAGTTAAGTTAAATACCGCAGATGAAGCAATAGACTCCAAGTGGGACATGGATTCTCTGACTGCAAACAATATTTATGTAAATATGCAACGACATGTGCTTTACAACTAAAGAGCAACAAAAATTGTACCTCTACACAAATTTTACCATCAATGGAGATGGTGTCAACATGGTATAATCCTCTCAAGGTCTCTACACCGAGGATAATGGCATCACTACCTGAACCAGAGCAAGAATATCAGTAACAACTTTATTCATGACAGTTCCTTATTACTTAAACATAAATCGACGACAAGGTGGAAGTGAAACCACCGTTCAGTTGAACCGTAAGAAATATACAACACAAAAGAACTTAAACTTACCATCCAAAATGGCATTGGCAACATCAGCGGCCTCTGCTCGAGTGGGCCTCAAGTTGCCTGTCATGCTATCCACAACTCGAGTAATTACTTCAGGCTTTCCAACCATGTTGTACTTGTAAAAAATAGTTTTTTTAAACAAAACGCCTAAAAGAACAGAAATCGTAAAGTTGGGATTTATCATCATTTCCACTGAGTGTACACTGAATGAAAATTACTTTTTCGGGGGCAGATCTATCCCCAGACTTCCTCGAGAAAGGATTATACCATCTGCATCTTATAGGATTTCATCAAAATGGGTTAAACCCTGCAAGAAAAAGAAATGTAGATTGATATCATCCATAACATAAGAGATTATTAGATTTAACTGTGATTGCAGTTTATTTATATGAAACTTCCACCAGAATGTAATATAAACTGAGTTAGCTTACGCTTGACTACTTGAGACAGAATATATTGCTTTAATAGACCATGTTTATGTAGGCTTTTTGAGATCTGGCATATAATCTTCACCTTCACATGAATGGAGGTAAATAACTTTTGTGAAATTACTTCATTAAAATAAAATATAGAATCCAATTTCAGATTTCTATTTTTCACAAAATCAATGAAGATCATAATCATATGATTAAATAAACATTATGCTTGAGATGTCAAGGAATATTAGCTGATTAACAAATCTAAAGTATGAATCCCTAAAGACTAAAATATAACCAAATTAAAAACCTGAAATATTAAGGCAAAATTCAACTTGATTGCAGGATCCTAGCAGCAAAAACAAGTACAGTGAAATCAGAATCACCAGGTATGTAAACTTGTCCATTATCATTTTTAGGTTAATTTATGCTCCAAATAGAGCTAATTTTTGTTGAATGAGGCTAGGGTTTCATTTTGAACTTTGGTTTGAATGTCTATGAATCTTAACTTAATGCTTGCACTAAACACACATTTAACCTTGTTAGATTATAATGTAACACATTTTTGCTTCATTTGAACGGATTTACTCTACTCACAGGTTTTTGAAATATGGCTTAGAACTCTTGAACTTGGAAATACGAATTGAAGCATGAATCTTGTATATATGTGTTTAGGATTTAGTTTAGTTTGTGGAAAATTGCTGATTAGTTGAAATAAGTCAAGAATTTTGACGGAAGGCTTGAAGATGTTATGGATCCAGATAAGAAACATTAACCCTAAAACCTGCAACCGATCAACGTGAGAGATCGGAGATGCCGCGAAGTTCTTATACCAACAACATCCACTTCAAACAAGTAAACAATTACAGCAAATCAAGTTCTGAATCAAAATTGTGTATCGAAATTAAGTAAACTAAAATCAGAAACACTAAGTTTGATAAAAGAATAAAACTAGAATGTACCTTCGTTATTGAGTGGTGATAAGCAGAGCGAGAGTAGAGAGATAAGATATTAGTGAAAAATCCAATGATTGAAACACGATTCGATCTTCGTGCAAAAGGTACGGTTTCGGAACCCTAATTTGCTTCTATCGAACTCAAACGCTCTGTTTGTATACAATAATTGAACCTGTGTTAATTCGTGCAAGTTTGTACAATCACTACAAGGAAATGACCCTGTGCCGACGTCGCCTAAACCGACGACATTTGTCGTCGGCATAGGTCAACCTGTATCGACGACATGTCGTCGGTATAGGTCAAAACCAAAATTTTGTCAGGTACACCCTATACCGACGACATGTCGTCGGTACAGGGTTGAGCCAGATGGAGGGAAAAATGGCGCCCAATGAATTATTGGGAAAAACCCTATACCGACGACATGTCGTCGGTATAGGGTTATTTTGATTTTATTTTTGTATTTTTAATATAATAAACATTTCGTCGGTCAAAAAAAAATTTAAATAAAAATAAAAAAAAATTCTAAAATGACCTATACCGACGACATAGGGTTATTTTGATTTTATTTTTGTATTTTTAATATAATAAACATTTCGTCGGTCAAAAAAAAATTTAAATAAAAATAAAAAAAAATTCTAAAATGACCTATACCGACGACATGTCGTCGGTATAGGCTTTTTTACTTTATTGACCAGTCAAAACCCTACGAAGCCTATACCGACGATATGTCGTCGGTATAGGGCACCTATTGCGCCGACTTTTTAGCCTATACCGACGACATGTCGTCGGTATAGGGCTCAGCGCGATTAAACACAGACAGCAGCTTTCTGCTTCCCATTTCCACGAAAAAAAACCCCAAAACTCTCTCATCTTCTCTCTTTGGCGATTTCCCGTTTTTGGTGTGTTTTGTGGAGCAATCTTCACTAATCTCTCGGTTTTTAAGGTTAGTTAACTTATATGTTTCAATTTTGACCATAAAATCAAAATTTATGGGTTTTTTGGTTAATTTCTTTGTTTGCTGTTAGGTGTTTGAAGCTTTGACAATTGTTTGAGGATTTCAAGCTATTCGAAGATATTTGCAAACTTGGTTAGTAATTTTTTTATAAATTATGTTTAGATTATGTTTGTATGTATATTGTTGTGTTTATTTTGAATGTATGTATATATGATTTAGATGTATGATTTTATAAATATTTATGAAATTTTATTATGAAATTAGGTTTAGATGAAATTTGGGAATTTGGATGTATGTTTGTATGTATATTGTTTAGATGAAAATTTGGGATTAAATTAGGTTTAGATGAAAATTTGGGAAATTTGAGCATTTATTATTTGACAATTGTTTGAGGATTTCAAGCTATTTAAAGCTAATTGTTTGTGTATGTGTATGTATGTTTATTTATCGAATTGTGTATGTAATTTGAGAATTTGGGCATTTATATATGTATGTTTGTATATATGTTTGTATGTATGTTTATGTATGGAATTGTGTATGTAATTTGGGCATTTATATGTGTATGTGTGTTTGTATGTATTTGTATTATTTTTATGTATGGAATTGTGTTTGTGTATGTAATTTGGGAATTTATGCATTTATATATGTATGTTTGTATATAATATGTAGGTATATATTTGTGTATGTGTGTTTGTATGAATTTTGATTATGTTTATGTATGGAATTGTGTTTGTGTATGTAATTTAGGAATTTGGGCATTTATGTATGTTTGTATATAATATGTATGTATATATGTGTATGTGTGTTTGTATGTATTTTTATGTATGAAATTGTGTTTATGTATGTAATTTGAGAATTTAGGCATTTATTTATGTATGTATATAATATGTATGTATATATGTGTATGTGTGTTTGTATGTATTTTTATGTATGGAATTGTGTTTATGTATGTAATTTGAGAATTTGGGCATTTATTTATGTATGTTTGTATATAATATATATGTATATGTGTATGTATGTTTGTATGTATTTGTATGTATGTTTATTTAATTGTATGATTTGTGGATGTATGTATATATGTTTGTATGTATATGTAACTTTATTTAATTTTGTTGCAAGTTCGGAACTCATTGCGGTTGACGAGGTGTGAATAACATCATATTTGTGTTTCATTGAATTTATTTAAGGTACGTATTCCGACTTTTATGCCTTTGTGTAGTTAATTTTTCATTTAGGGTGTAAACGGCTCGTTTATCATAATTTTATAAATACTATTACTTATATATTAAAAAAATATATATTTTATAATTTTATAAAATAAATAAGAAAAAGGTTTACACCCCTAATGTTATTTATGTACGTCTTTGTTTATGTATGTCATGTCTCATACTGTGTACACTAGTATGTTTATTTAAGATAACCCTTTAGAATATACCCGTCCAAAATTTATCTAATAGGGATAAATTTTGGATTGTCCCCTTTGGGACTGCTTTTTGAATATTCTATCTCATTTAGAATATGTATACATTTTAACGGGTTGACATTTAAGATAAAATTGGTAGCTATTTCTCCTTACTCCTTCGAGTTTGCGGTTTATTTGCATACTTGGGGAGTTAAGGGGAAATGTTGTTGATTTTTCTTAAATAGTCAACTCGATAAAATGTATACATATGAGATAGAATATTCAAAAAGTGGGTCAGGTTCCACCGCCTTAGAGTACCGATCAAATCATATACATTCATTTATATCATTTATTACATGCACGTATATGTGTATGCTTATGACACTAGATATGGCAATTGATAAAAGTTGGGTTACACTGGGAAATCAAAATTCTCCGGCATTCTTAAGCGGTCTTAGCAACTTTATAGAGACGGCCAAGAACCATGTCGACGGTCGAGGTAGAGCGTTTTGCCCGTGTAGACGTTGTTGTAATGCGTATCGACAGGATTTGAAGACGATATATGGCCACATACATGACCGTGGGTTTCTACAATCATATCAGAATTGGATTTATCATGGTGAACAGCATCCTCGTGCGGTAGAGATAGCATCATTTTTTGCCCCAAGAACAACACCAACTCCTCCAATAATTACAACAACAAATAGTGAGATGTTTGATGCCATAGATGATGTGATGGCAGAGAAAAATACAAACGGGGATAATATAGATGAAGATGGAACTGGTTTAGACCCGGAGTTTGATGCGTTGTTTGAGGAGCTAAATAAGGAGTTATACCCCGTTGTAGTCAAATGTCTTCCCTAAACTTCATAGCCAAATTGATGCATATCAAAGTTATCAACAAATGGACGAATAGTTCGTTTGACCAACTGTTAGAGCTTCTACAAATTGCATTGCCAAAGGAAAATCACGTTCCAGCGTCACATTATGAAGCTAAGAAGAAACTGAGTAAGATTGGGTTAGGATATCAGTCTATCCATGCTTGCATTAATGATATCAGTCTATCCATGCTTGCATTAATGATTGTGCACCTAAAAATGTATAAGAAATTTGAGGAAAATGGGAGGAAGCCTCTTCCCATTGATGTAGAACTTCATGCCGGGGGGTACAAGTTTGTGAGTCCCAACGCTTCGGATTTTATCCGTTCTATCTCGTTGGAGGTTGAAAAGGTTGTTCCGCCACATTATCCAAATTGGGCTAAGGTTCCAATTGAGAAGAAACGGGCCATATATCCCACTCTTATAGTAAGTATAGATGTTTTATAATTACTTACAATTTCATAACTATTACATTTATAATTACTTTCCATTTGTAGGATTATTTTGATCTGGAGTCCTGGAGAAACACTGATAAGTGGCGAGGCGTTGAACTCGGAATCACCGCCGAGTGTCAGAGGTCGTGTAAAGATCACAAGAATGTGTTGAAAGGTCACTTCCTGGAAAAATGGGGGATACGATGATGTGGAGGCGGCGATGAATAATCCACCAGAAGATCTTGATCAAGAATCTTGGCAGACTTTGATTAATGAGCTGTTTTTATATGCGAGCTATAAAAACCGCGCGACGAAGAACAAACAAAACCGATCAAAACAACGTTACCCAAGTTACCATGGCAGTAAATCATACGCCCAGCGCCGACACATGGAGGTATGAAAATACAATTGTTAGTATTATATAAACATGCTTATTAATTCTTAGTGATATTATTTTTGTTTTTCACAGGGTACCGGCCCAATTGATGTGTTCAAATCGACCCATTATAAAGAAGGGACCGGTTGGGCCAACACGAATGCATCATCAGATTATGTAAGTCAAATGATTTTGTTGTTAGACTTACTAGACTTAGAACATCCAAGTGTAACTTAAAACGGGTCAAAATGATTCAAACACACTTTAATAGACTTAGAACATCCAACTTGAGCCCAATTGTTGATTATTTTTGCTAGTATTATTAGTATTTGTTGTTATTAGCGTTGGTTGATTGGAATTTGTGAATTTGGGTCATTTATAACTTATAGTTTAACAGGTTGGTTATCCATTTTACAGCAGTTATGTTGTCGAATTTTATTAAAATAGTCAAGTGATTGTTTATTACATTGTTTAATGCAGGACCGAATCCAAGAGGAGTATGTAAGATCCTCTGCTGAGTCTGGTGGTGACTCGTCTGCTGTCGATGAGTTTGCATGCATGGAGCGTGCATTGGGTCAACGGCGTGGCCATATCAGGGGTGTCGGTCGTGTGGTGAGTAATCCCACACCGGATTTGTTCAGTACCCCCACTCCACAACCACATTGGCAAGAAGTGGATGAGCGTGTAACTCAACTTCAACAACAACTCCAAGATCAACAACACCGCGAAGCCCAACGAGATGAAGATCAACAACAACGCGAATCCCAATGAGATGAAGAACGTCGTGTGCATAATCAACAAATGCTTGAAATGCAACGACAAATGGATGAAATGCATCGAATGTGGGAACGCAGAACTAGCAGCGACGATAATTAGCTTGAAGTTGCTGCGCCTTTGCCTTGGTTGTCGGTGTTATTGTTGAATTTTTGAACAATTTTTATGTTTGTGTGTCGGACAACTTAATGTTTAAATATTTGATTTGTGTGTCGAACAGGTTTCTGTATCGAACAATATGTTTCGGATTTCAATTTTTGAATGGTTTGAATTATCTTATTTGCAGGTTTTGGTAATTAGAAATTAAATATTTCTGAAAAATTTTGAAAATTTTATAAAAATTAAAAAAATACAGAAAAACCTATACCGACGACATGTCGTCGGTATAGGTATTTTCCAAATTTAATTAAAAAAAATTGGAAATACCCTATACCGACGACATGCCGTCGGTATAAGTTGGGTCTATACCGACGACTTGTCGTCCGGATAAGTCTAAAATCTATACCGACGACATGTTGTCGGTATAGGCTATTTTCCAATTTCTTTTTGAATTTTTTTATTAAACCCTATACTGACGACATGTCGTCGGTATAGGTCGACCTATCCCGACGACACTTATACCGACGACAAATTTGACCTATTGGGACGAAGCAATACCGACGACATGTCGTCGGTATAGCCTATACCGACGACAAGTCGTCGCTATAGGGTCAAAAAAAATCGTCAGGATAGGGTGATATTGTTGTAGTGAATCGAAGCAGATTGAACAAAAGATGCGTTAATTTATACCTGTTCGTACAATCGAAGTAGGTTGAGTTAGGGTTTTTCGATTTCATGTATGGACCAGAATATTTTAATCCCTCAACCCTCCTCCCCATGTTTAGGGAACACTTTGACCCACGTAGTTACAAATTTTACAAATGGAACCTAAAACTTTGGGTGTCACATTACGTGGAATGTGCACCATCTTATTTTTGTAACTATAAAAAATTGTAAAGTGAACGCATTGTTCGTTGCAAAGTTTTGGTCTTTAATTAGTCACTAAGGGCTGTACAAGACCAATACACATGCATCGTAGACCTACTGTATGCATATGATGAAAAGTCAAGTTTTGTATGATATACAGAAGTGACCACACGACTCTTTTTCTATCATTTTAGGTTTTCCTTACTTTTTTAACCACCTTTGCATGCTTTTACCTCAATTGTTTATTTTCTAGAAAAAAAGTTTAAAATGTTTTTTAACCTTTTCTTTTATCTTTATATTTTTTTTTAACGAAAAATTTGGATCACTAACGGATCACTGGAGTATATTATGCTTATATTTCTTTTATGTTTGCGATATATACTTTTATGTGATACATCTAGGAAGTCCACATGTGATAAGTGAAGCCTTGTGATTGCTCATTTAATCAAGCTCTTTGTACTTGTTAGTTGTATTTAATGATTCAGACCATATTTTGAAGACAACTAACACCTTATTTGTAAATGATTTGTAAATTATATGGGACATGTTTTGTAAAAACGAAACATTTTACTTTCCCAATATGCGTTATTTGAAGTAAGCTTTTGGCTTCAATTTGAAATAACAAGAAATTGTTCAAATACTTGGAAATTTAAAAATACGTGTGTTACAATTTTAAACTACATATTTTTAACTGGTTCTTCAACTTAAGAAAAGTTTATATGTTTCATGATGTGTTTCAAATAACACAAGCTTTACAAACTAAATTCCTTACATTTTGAATGGTTTTAAATGCAAATCTGATAAGAATAGTTACGTATTGATGTTATGTTTAAAAAATTGCAGGCTTTGATGGAAAAGAAGTTATTTAAGAAAAACTATGCGGCTAGATGGAAGATAGAAGAAATAGATGAAAAGTCATGAAGGTACGGCCCGTATGCATAGAGTGTACGACCAGTATGTGCATTAAGCCCTATATCCACTTTACAGGATACGACCAATGACACGACCCATTTAAATGATGGTATGGCAGGTACACGCATCGTACAGGAAACCCCAATCTTGCCCTATTTAAAGAACTTTACGGGCTAGGGTTTACAAGTTTGACTAGAGGTGTATTTCGGAGGCTGAAGAAACTATTTTGGAGCAGAAGAAGTGATTAGGATATAGAGGCTATAAGCTTGAAGATCTGGCATTCCGTGTTGCGTATATACGCGTACGTAATTCGGTTTGGTTTGCTACTTGCTTTAGTTTCTTGCTACTTTCTTATCATGTTTACTTCTGATTTTGTTTTGTTTACCATTATTGTAGCAACCCGATTTTCGAAAACATTTATATTAATAATAATAATAATAATAATAATAATAATAATAATTAAAATCAATCGAAGTTAGTATAGTAAAAAATAATAATAATAAATACAATTTCTTTGACTTATAATATAACTTTTTTTAAGTCGACTTTCTTAGACCCCTACTCTCTTCGGGAGCAGCCCGGGTGATCTTGTAAGTCATGCATGTCTTTCCGAATAGGTTGTAACCGCAGCGGACTCGAACCCGGGACCCACCTGGGAGAAAATCCACAACTGGGAAAACCCTCTGGCTCAACCTGGAACAATATGTCCCAAGCGAGACTCGAACCCATGACCATCCATTTGGAAAGTTATGGGCCTACTACTACACCAGAAGGCTTTGTGGTAGTCAGAATGTAACTCAATAAATAGATATAATTGTTAAATTAATTTTTTTTTATTAAAAGTTGTAATTGGAATGTAAAAGGAACAAATAAATAATGTGGAATTAATTATGGAAAAAAACAAAAACGTTTGTTTCAATTGAGTTTTATGGTTAGAATTAATTAGGGAATAAATTATAATTAAAAGTGAATGATATTTTTGCATGGACCATTTCCTCCGGTAAACGTCCTTCACCAACCATTAATCTCTATTATTGTGTATATGATATATATTTGAAGGATATTGTTATAATTTATCCAAAAAATTAAGACACTTAAGACAAAAAAATTTGCATAGTATACACATTGCTAATGCATAAAATTTGTTTAATTACCTTCTAACCCCATCTTCACAGTTAAAGCCCAATAATTACCATTTAACCCATACACTTAAAAGCCCGGCTATTCATTTAACCCACCCTTAATTAAACCTTGTCCAGTACCCAGGCGTCCCTTCACGTTTCCAGCCTCTCCCCTATAGTCTGTCTGGACTCATTTCATTACAAACCATAACTCCTCCCGTCGCCACCATCTACAAAGGGTTGGTCCTTTCATATCCAGTTACTGTTATAATTTTATAAGTTATTGTTAATAATTTTGGTCGTAATTATGTATTTACCAAGTATATAATGCATAACATGTGGTGTTGTAGCATCATGTAATGAAGAATAAACCAATTCTTAGTTGTAATTAATTTATAAACTAGCTAGTTGGTTTTGACTTTAAAAAAACTCCCATGCAATTGAAATAAATAATGGTAAAAGTGAAGAAATAAGATGCAAAAGGTTTATAATTTAAATTAGAGAAGAAATAAGATGCGAAAGGGTTATAATTTAAATAAGATTCGACTAGGTAGCATAATAAGCAATAAATTTTCAGATTAAACAAATGCGCATCAATAAAGTCCTAAAATCTTCCACCATAGAGCTCCTATATTGATCCCCATATTGTTAGGTTAATAACAGCCATCAAGATCCCAAGCTTAAAGACATCCGAAAGTTTTACATAACCAGCTGCAATAACCACACACCATCATTCAATCATAACCCACCCAATGCTATAAGTAATATAATGGCTAGAAGACTATACATATAAAAGGATAGAGTACCTCTATAATATACTGCAGCCTGACCGCTACTGCAATGTGTAAGTGCACCGAAAAGATTCGTATTGTATGACAAAAGCAAGGCAGAAAGAGTTGCGGGGACCTTAGCCCTTAGGTGCATAGAAAGGAAGGCTGAGTATAAAGCACCAACATGAGCAGTCTGACCCGCAAACAAATAATGAATGAAGAAATAAACAGATTGGAGAATTAGAAGCTCTACATGCCATCCAACTCATAAAGATTTTAAAAAGCTAGCTACACATTTAGACAACCACGGTACGACACCTAGGACGTTTAGTTGAGTTGCCATGCCTATGAGCGCTGCAAACCACGCCAATGTATCCCATGCTGATTTTTCATTTAAGCAGTCATCCCAACTCAAAACTCCAAGTATCAGTTGGACTGATAAACCTAACATCGCTGCAACCACACTTGAAATGCCTAGACTTTCTCTACATGTAAAAACACCAACCCTCAAGCACATATGTACATAGTTATAGTTAAATCAATCCAGCTTGTTAAAGCATACCCAAAGATCCATAATGTCACAGTGACAAGCATGGTTCCCAACATGATCCACTCGTTCCGTTTGACTAGACCCATTTGCTCTAGTTTTTTTTAGCCAATGCTCAGCCGTGTGCTTTGTCTCAGGAGGAAACATCTTGTATATGATGAATGGAGTTAGCATAAGAGAAGCCAACCCTGGGAAACAAGAAGCTTTGAACCATGCAACCCATGGGCTTTTAATTTTTACCCCTAAACTTTTAGCTAATTTTATACACAACATATTCTGTGCTGCAGCTGTCAAGAAAAGAGCAGTGGTGCTACTACATGACTGTCGATCCATGCATATATAACAAACAGTTACTAATTACCATGTTAGCTAGATAATCAATCTAAAATCAAATGTACAATAAATTTATATATAGAAATTAAACATCAGTATAATGTATTTAAAACTCTTAATGTTGACTATTATAGCACGTTGTTATAATAATAATAATAATAATAATAATAATAATACAAATAATATAAAAAAGGCAAATTGGTTTTTAATAATTCAAACTATAACTCATTGTGTCACACCCCCAAATTTCCACTAACGGAGTTTTACCGTTTTGGGGCGTGACTGACCAGGATCTCACACATCGGTTATTTCAAACGACACTATATGGGACTTAAAATATAAATCCAATAAAATCATCAAAGTTCAGAGTAATAAATGTGCGGAAGCATAAAGTAAAAGTACATGCACAAAAACACGCGCCCAAAATCCAAAGTTCAATCAATGTATAAAAAGTGTCCTTTAAATCAATAGTCATAAACAAAACAAGGCAATGCATGATCCTAGCGTGTCCTTGAGTGCCAACCTGAGAAAGCATTTAAAGAAAACGAGTCAACACAAAGTTGGTGAGTTCACAGGTTTAAATCATTCAGTATATATATCAAGGGTAGCTAACCACTTATACAAGTAGACAAATGCGCTCGACACCGTAGACTGACAGTTTAAGTTTGTGCCTCCGACCAGGCCTATCCACCATGGTCAATGTTTAGGTCAATATTACACCCGTTCGATCTCCAATCGAGTTAGCGCGACTAACGCGGGTGGGGTTTGTCAAACCCAGTAGTACTACTCAACATACCTCGCTATTATACAATATTTAAACGGTTTGATGTGAGGACTTTTCATGATAGAGCTACGCATAGTCATACAAGCGATAATATATGAATTACATAAACCAAAAAGTGTTTTTACAACAAAGCTTTCTCCCCCAAATAAAATAGTAAAAAGGGGCCGTGAAAGACTCACCTGAGTTTGAGTAGAAGATCGGGTCACGCTAAAGAAGTTGAAACCACGGGTGTAAGTCTTAAACGACTTACGTGTGCCCTAAAATTATAACACAACAATTAGGGCAAATTCGGGATTTGTGACGACGACACGGAAAATTAGGATGTCCTAACTTGTTCTATGGATTTGAAATAAATGAACGTGACGACGGAGTATTTTAGATAATACAAATATACACATCTTGAAGAAATGGATGTAGAAGGATTCGCGTTACGCGTCGAATGTCGATTAGTAGATAATAATTAAATAATTATTTTCTTTTGTTTGAGTCGTTTACGAAGGTTGGAAAATAATATAATATATATATATATATTATTTTTAAATACGAAGGATTTGTTAAACGATCCTTGGAGTGGAAAAATAATAAATATATTATTTTTGTCGGGTAAATAACGTAGGTAAATAATATAATTTCGTAAATATAATATTTACTTTTAAAACGTTTGTCACATACGGTCAACGAATGATTTGAAAATAATATAACACTTATATTATTTTATAATATTTAATACGGGTTTAAAATAATATAACTATATTATTTTTCACGAGGTTACGGGTTGGAAATACATAAAATATATTATTTTAAAATGGAAGAAACGATATAATTTGTTACAAAATTCAAACCCGAGCCCACGGGTTAATTCTCAGGCTAAAACACGTTTAAATAATATTATAATAATATAGGTTTGATTTTTATATAATTTATTTACTTAAAAAGTCGCTAAAAAATTAATGTGGGAGCCCGGCCTCGAACCCGGGTCTCTCCCACACACGCACACAGTCTTAACCATCTCCGCCCGCTAGGGTATCGCGAAGAATACCCGTTCCGATTTGTTTTATCATCAGAGTCAGAGTGGTTTTCTTCCTCTAATACCCCGCGATCGAAACCGGTTAATATCCATCGATTCGGATGATGAATCGACCAAAACAGAAATAGGAATTGATGCTCAGAGTATTACGAACCTGGGTATACAATTAATTTCGAAAACAAACGATTTTAGGTTGCTTATTTATCGAAAACAGATCGAAAATGTATTTCATAGACTTAGGATCGATTCAAAGAATTCTGATGTTAAAAACGATTGAAACCATAGGGCTTTTGATAATCGGGTTGTTACGATACTTATGAAGTAATTTAATTTCATTTCTTTTGATTCTAAGGTCGAAAACCCCAATTCAGAATACAGATGAACCCTAATTGTGGGTTCATGATCAATTCGATAGTGGAAGCCCGATATTTCATAGGGCTTTCACTCTACCGACGATTGCGAGTCTAGAGGAGTAGATTAATTTGATTTAAAAACATAATTGAATCGAATTCGACAATCTGGGTTCATATGAACCCTAATTACGGGTTACAGAAATTTTGATAATGAAACTTGAAATTGATAAAGGGCTTTCAAGGAAGATGACTTTGCGAATCTATATGCATAGTTTAATTTCATTTTTAATGGGTCTAGATTAGGGTTCGACTAAACCAGTCTGATGATGAACCCTAAGATCAGAAATTCGATCGAATTGATAGTGTAAGCCCGAATTAACATAGGGTTTACCTTCACAGAATGAAAATGAAGCAATTGGGTTATGAATTTACCAGAATGCGTGTCGAATTGGCTGAGATCGAGTTCTTGCAGGTGTCGGCTGCACAGGCTAATCTTCGGCGAGTTCTACTGCTTCTCCGGCCAGTGCAGGTTGTGCGAAAGCTTCAGAGAGGTTTGACGACTGTGAGAAATGACTCGTAGAACTATTATCGAAATGAAGCGAATTGATGTTAATCAGATCGTGGTCGACGGTTATGGAGTGGGTGTCTTTAATTTGGATTTAATTTGATTAATTCTGTCGTTAAGGTGCCAATGATGATCGTTAATGGCATTTAGTCGGGCAAACGGTTTCAACATCGAAGAATCCCGACTAGAATCGATCAATTTCAAGCGAATCCGAGGTGTTTGACTTTCTGAAGTCAAAAATCAAGAATGTGAGAATTGCAGAATTGGTCCTTGAGGTTTCCTGCAGAATTGAAGTTTGAGACTTAGCAGCTTAAGTCCCTCAAGTTTAAATGAAGTTAACTCTTGGTTAAATTTGACTTTTAAAGTCAACAGAATTGATTTTGACTTTCCAAAAGTCAACAGAATAGTTTAGGGTTATGACATAACTAGTCCTTGAAGTTTAAGTTTGGAATATTGAAAGAAACAGTCCCTGAAGTTTAAGTAAAGTTAATTTCAGTTAACTTTAACTAGATTTTGTTAACGGAGTTAACTGAAAAAGTCCGGATTGTCACACATTGGTTGATAATAATCCGAACTAACAGTTTGGTTGGTGATAATCTCAACTTTTACTTTTATTGTAAATGGCGGTCCTCTTGCATAACTATCATAGATTTACACTTATTTTCGCTCAAAATGACGGTTTTAAATGAAATAGAGAAACGTACAAGCGAAATCGAGTGGGAATCAAATGTAAATTGAGTGTAATTATATGATGATTATGCTACTGAACAATGTTTTCAAACTCGGACCGGGACCAGTGGCTTGAACAGTTCGGTTTAGTATGCTGAAACGATCATGCAGAGACCCAGGCGGTCGGACCGTGAACCAGTGGTCGGACCGGGAATCCGCGGTTGAACCGGCCAGCAGATGTACGCATACGGGAAAAAAAAAACCTAATCTCGAAACCAGTGCTCTCCATTCATCGTTGCCCTGATTCAGCACAAGTTAGTGATTACACCATTTGAATTGAATTTGTTTGTGATGGAGTTGAATTTGTTTGGTTGATGGGTTTACCTAGTTGTAGAGAGAGAAGTTGAAGAGATGATTCAATTCCTTGGACATATCTCTAGTTGAGAGAGGCTATAGCGGTTTCCAAGACCCAAGGCTGTTGCTTGTTTCAAGGCTACAGCTGTATTCCATAAAATTGAATTTTGAATTTATATAATTATTAGTTTTTAAATCAATACTTCTATTTTCTGATTTAAATTTATTTAGAATATACCTTCATAGTAATTTTTATCTTTTATTATTAATTAAAATATTTATTATATTATCCGGTTATTAAATCCGGTCTGACCAGTGAACCTCTAAGGTGTCCGGTTCACTGTCCGGTCCGGTTCTGAAAACATTGCTACTGAAACTGTTATTGACAACAAAAGTGAAAGTTTAGTTTATCACCAGCTAAACTGTTAGTTTGAATTATTATCAACCAATGAGTCATAGTTTGGATTATTAAAAACCAAAAACCAATTTACCTATAAAAAATGATGAGTTGGATATCACCTGGTTTGCTTGTTTGTTATTATTATTAAATTAAAAAATTAAATCGAGATTGCGATTCTTAATCAAGTCTAGCTACTAAATATAAACGTGTGTATTGAAACCTAGACTGAAATATTGATGTCAACATATTTGTTTGGTAATAAATTAACTTATAATTTAACGTGTTACAAGTATTCTTTACTAAAAATAGTATTTTTAGTTCTTCGGATAACCTTGTCTCAAACATCATGAATAGTAACCAAACTAAAAAAACCCTACTAGTTAACCGAACCAGAAACAAATAGAAAATTGTCATTAACCTCAAACACTAACTAAGATTAGGGTTCTAATAGAAGTTTGGAAAAATTCAAAAAATGTTTCTTTTTAATTATTTAATTTGCTAAAATTAAGTGTTAGAAATAAAAAAATGTTATCAATTAGCGTACCTGAAACTGAGACCGGATAAGGTATGCACCAAGTTTGCGAGCAGAACTTTCTTTAGGCCTAACCTCATCGGCAATCGCCAATGAATTAATAATCGGCAAGAATATTCCACCGGCTTTGGCGGTGGCGCTTGGCATCGCCGGCGAAATGATGGCTTCACAAATCGCCAATCCATATGCTAACCCAAAGTACTCTTGCCTAACCATCTCACAAAGTACAATGCCAAGCGATCACACAACCCCGATTTCACGAATCCTCTGCTCAAGAAGAACGACACAACAATCAACCATATCACTTCATTGGTAAAAGCTGCAAACACATCTTCGAACGGTAGTGTTTTGGTTAGCACAGAGATCATTAAACACACGAAGGCCCATGCGCCGACGGGTAAAGGCCCTAGGATGAGCCCAGCAATGGTGGTGAGGAAGATCGCAAGCAGTCGCCAAGCTTGTTTCGAGACCTCTATGGGTTTAGGGATTGCGAAGCAGATTATGAGTCCAATAGAGACCGAGATTGCTAGTGGGATTGGCTTTGCACCTAGGAATCTGATGGAGCGACGACAGGAGCGGGCGGGGATGGTTATGACGGTGGCATTATTAGTTACCGGCAGAGGATTTGACATCTGTTGTGTTTAATTGATCTGATCCTGCGGTTATGAAGGTGGTTATTATATGTGCGTGGAAATATGCATCTTTTACTTGTTATCTTTTTTACCAAAAGATTACAAAAGTGTGAAAAACGTTGCTAATTTTTTACATGGCTTTAGAAACATTTATTCTGAATAAAAAATACACCACTAACTTATCAACTAAAGTAATAAAATATTAGGCTTATATCATCGTTTATATCTTTATAATGAAACTCAGTCATATATGTATAGTAAATAATATTCATAATCTTGGTTTTATAAGACTTGTCAAAATTAAAATAGAGAGAACATACAGTTAATTATAAAGCTATAGGAAACCTAAATATATAGACTCTAATTTTAAAAACAAATTACTAGTACAATTTATTTACTTTAACATTAATTCAATACAATAGAATATATCTACTAACATACCATAATCACTCAATTATGAAATATCAATTTATTTGATATACAGATACTTTTTATGTGTAAATTAATTATGGCAAATTGTCAACCAGTAGGCTAAGGCAACATCTCTATACGATAATGTTTTAGAATCATTAAACCAATGTAGGAAGTGAGGAAACATTTGTGACGTCTTGATGGTATATATGTATCTACATAAATACATATCTTAATAAATAATATTCATTGTCATAATAATCTTTAAAATGATTATAAATTTTGACACGTCACATTATCTTTCCCGCCTAAACCCGTTTGCATAATAGGTAAAACACACCCTAATTTCAGCCTCTCCAGTTCTTCTCATCTTGGCCTTTTCAATTTTACGCTCTCTTCTCTCCCCACAATCGGATATCTCCCAAGACCCACCGACGATTTCTACCAATCTTGACGCAGATTCCTATGAATCTGTCACATACACTAATGAATCATTAAGAAGACGCGTATGATGATGAAGATGAAGATGGTTGATTTTCTTATTTCACCTAAACCCTAAACCACTGAGTATGTTCAGGTTACCTATTTCAAAGACCGCATAGTAAGTTCTTTGTTTCTCCTCGATTCAATTTCTGAAACCCTAATCGGTTTCCCCATTTACAATGAAAACATAATGTTGGTAACCCTAATTTCGTTTTGTTCTTTGCATACGGTGTTGTTGGTAACCCTAATTTCGGTTTTTCAAGATGTTAACTTTGAAGTTGATTTGTTTTTTTAGGTGTTTTAGGCTTCAAACTCTTTCTTCATGGTATTATAATCCATTTCAGTGAAGGTAATTAAGGGTTCGTGATAAATCGAATTCCCTGATAAAAGAGTCAAGGGTTTGTTTGATCAATTCTGCATATTTTGCTATGGGTGAGTTCTTGATTTTTGGTGTTTAACAATTTTTTATTTGGTAGAGTTGGTTTGGATTATGCATACAAATTCTGATTTCTGAGGAGAATATTCATAATAATCGGACCAAAACTTATGCATATTTGGGTTCCTAATTGTTGACACAATCATATTAAATGGGTTTTGTGCAATTGTAATGAAAATTGCTTTGTGCAATTGTTAAAATATTGAAAATAGATTTATGCAACTTGTGCAATTGAAACACGTCTTGGTTTTTTGTTCAATATTTTTTATGTAAGTCTATTTCAATTCTAATACTTGCAAGAAAAAGAGGCCTTAAACATTATGTTCTTATCCTATACTTACTTTTTATTGACTAACATTATCAAGAATGTCTAACATTATCAGGTACTAAAGTGACGATTACAATTTGATCGGATCAAGTGATAATAGTCAACTGCATAATTACTGTACGTGTGTTGCCTCCTGTGAAGTATGATTCAAACTAATTTGTATTCATATTCATTACATTCAGCTGATTGCATATTATATACTGTACAATCAGATTTAGAATTGTATTAAGGCATTGTTTTGTTGTTTGTCATGAACTTTTCACACTTATTTCGTTAAATGCATTAAGTTTGTAGTGTTTTGTTTTTGTCTTCTTGTGAAGTTTATGGCAGGATGCAGAGAACAAGGTTTGTCTGGGTAAAGAGCTTGACAGAATAACAGGGCAGGTAAGAAACAAGGCAAACTCATGATTAGAAAAATGGATAAATTTTAACTTCAAAATTCACATGAATCTATTAAGTTTTTGAGAATTTGATAAGTACATTAAGGTATAGAAGTCCTAGAAATCTTTTGAAAAAAAGTTGTTTTCTAAATGTGAAACCTTTGCTTCATTGTTCTTGAAGTTCAACTTTTTATACAAAACTTATGCTTGAAGGAAAAAAGCCGATTTTACTTTTCAGATGGAGAGTCTGTGTATTTACAATATTAGAAGCACAAATGACAAATGTTAAAAGTGTGTACTGTGTTGGTTTCAACCAGGTTTTAAAAGGAAAGGTGGTTATGGTTGACTTTTGGACCTATTGTTGACTGTTGTATAAATTGTATGCATCTGCTCTCTAATTTGGAGAAAAAAGTACAAAGACATGCAAGTAAGTTATGCCAATTCCGTTTGAAGCATCATATTTGTTGATCCGAGTTTCTTGTCTGTGTCGAATTGCATAACTCCTTCAGGAAACTATAGCAGATTTTGATGGTCATTCTTATTTGTTGTTGTTGTTAAGTAAGATATCTTCATGTTCTGTCCTTATTTTTCTCCTTATTAATGAAGAAATGTAATTCTTTAGTTGTTGCATATACAAATCTCTAAGAATATATATATTCAATCAAATTGGTTTTAAAGTTCAACTTATGTGTTGTTCTTCTTTTGGTGTATTCTCAAAGCTCAAGAATGGTAAATTAATTAAATCGTTTTTTTGATGAAATAGTATAAGAATTATAGTTTGTTTAATAGTTTCTTACTGTTATTTCAGCGGCATTTTTGGGAATATAACAATAAAATGGGAAGTCAACTCTTGGACCGTTCGTCACAATTGTCGTTTACAAAGAAGTATTTACAGATTTGTGATTCGTAATTATACTTTTATTTTCTATTGTTGTACCTAATAAAAATGATTCAGTTATGTAATTTTTTGTACACATTAATAGTCTTTTAGAGAGAGAAATTTGAGAGAGATAGAGAGGTTTGTGAAAATGAAGGTGAACGTGCTCTCAACTTGAATTGAAATAGAAAGGACGGACATGAAGGGTTTTAGTAAATTGGATTGGAAAGTTTGGACTAATTTCATTCATATTGTTATATTTATTTTGTTTTTTTATTTTTTAATAAGTTATTCAGGTTAGATTTTTATAAAAGTTTACTTTATTTCTAAAATATTAAATTTCTTTTTTTAACTAAATACTTTTTAAAATGATAAAATTTATTAAATAATTTTTTATATTTTATTCGTCGTTTTATCTTTTGGTTATAAGAATCAGCTGCATGCTTATTTATACATACGTTCTCAAACCGTTATTTTATCTTTTGGACTACCAACCCGTCGCATCGCGCAGGATCTAATTCTAGTTAATTATTAAACTGGCTAGTTGGTTTGACTATAAAAAAAGACCCATATGGTTGAAATAGATAATGGTAAAAAGTGAAGAAATAAGATCCAAAAGGGTTATAATTTACATTAGATTCGACTAAGTAATAAGCATTTAAGTTTCTCATTACACGAATGCATATTAATAAAGTCCCAAAATCTTCCACCATAGAGCTCCGATTAGACCCCATGTTATTATGTTAATAACAGCCATAAAGATCCCAAGCTTAAAGACATCCGAAAGTTTCACATAACCAACTACAGTAAGAACACACCATCATTCAATTATAACCCAGCCACTCTTATATATATGTAATGAAATCGCTAGAAAATTATATGTGTAAAAGGATAAAATACCTCCATAATATATGGCAGCCTGACCACTACTATAATGTGTAATTGCACCAAAAAGATTTGAACTGTATGCCAAAAGCAAGGCAGAAAGAGTTGCAGGGACCTTAGCCCTTAGGTGCATTGACAGGAAAGCCGAGTATAAAGCACCGATATGAGTAATCTGACCCGCAAACAGATAATGAATGAAGAAATAAATAGACTGCAGAATAAAAAGCTCGAGATGCCATCCAACTGATAAAGATTTGAGAAAGCTAGCTACACATTTTGACAACCATGGTATGACGCCTAGGACGGTTAGTTGAGTTGCCATGCCCATGAGCATTGCAAACCAAGCCAATATATCCCATGCTGATTTTTCACTTAAACAATCATCCCAACTCAACACTCCAAGTATCAGTAGGACTGATAAACCCAACATCGCTACCACAACACTTGAAATGTCCAGACGGTCTCTGCATGTAAAAACACCAACCCGAGTGTTTGTATGTACATACTTATAGTTAAATAAATCCAACTAGTAAAAGCTTACCCGAAGATCCAGAATGTCACAGTGACAAGCATGGTTCCCAACATGATCCACTCGAGCTGTTTGACCGGACCCATTTGCTCAAGTTTGTTATTAGCCAAGATAGGAGCATTCACCGTGTGCTTTGTCTCAGGGGGAAACATCTTGTATATGATGAGTGGAGTTAGCATTAGAGAAGCAAGAGCTGGGATACAGGAAGCTTTGAACCATGTAACCCATGGGCTTTTGATTTTCACCCCTAAACTTTCAGCTAATTTTATACACAACATGTTGTGTGGTTCACCCGTCAAGAAAAGAGAAGCAGAGCTAGTACAAGACTGTCGAACAATCCATATATGACAAAAAAAACAATTATTAATAACCATGCTAGCTAGCTAGCTAGCTAATCATTAATTAATCTAAAATTAAATATAAATTAAATTTATAGAAATTGTACATCACATATTTAAAACTCTTAATGTTGACTATTATTGTACGTAATCTGAAATACTTTGAAATTTGATAGTTTACGATAATCAATGAGTTGGATATCAACGAGTATGGTTGTTTGTTATTCTTAATAAATTAAAAAAAAAACTAATAACAAGATTGCATATCTTAATCAAGTCATAATAACGTGTTAAAACCTAGAATGAAAAGAAACGGTGATTAACCTCGAACACTAACTAAGATTAGGGATTTATAAAGAGAGATTTATCACAGAACCACATATTTATCTTTATGTAATTAAAAACATTAAATTAATTTTTTCATATGTTTTTATATATTTAAAAGTTTACATACATATGTTTTAGATTGTGTGTAGGTGAAATAACCTACACATTTGTAGGTTATATATATAAACAAAAAATTTCATAAATAACTTTTTCTTATATATTAAAAATTATTTAAGATTAAAAAATGAAAAATTTATTTTGTTATGTGTTATCGAATTATTTAATGTTGTGCATAGAATCCTCTCGTCTATATATACACTATCTATATTATCTAATAAATAAAGGTTTTTTCATGACACGTGTCGCCTTCATATTCATTCTCATTAATTTTTTTCCTGTCTTTCTCTCTTATTAAATACACCTCTATATTTTAATAATAATTTATTTTTAAAGAAAATACTAATTATACTAATAAAACACATTTATTTTAAATTATTTTCTTAATATAAGAAACTTTGAAATCTAATTATGTAACTTTTATTTTCTATCAAATAGTTAATGAAATCCAAATTACATTAAATAGTAATTAACGTATTTTCGAAACCCAATTATATATTAATTTTTACATATTTTTAAATTTGTTTCTATCTTTAATATATGTAATACATTTTTATACATGTAAAATATATACATAAAGATTTAAGAATTTTATGTGTTGATATTTTTCACCCCGTGTGTACTACACGGGTTCTAAGCTAGCATTATAATACATACAAGGAGGACAAAATAGTAATTTTATATAAAATTTAAGAGTTTAAGTAATTACAAGTGTTAAAACACACTGTACAATCTTATAAAGCATACAATAATTACTTTTTTGTTTAAAATTCAACCATTACTCATTGTTCTTTTATCCCATATTGATGAAGAAACAAAAGTGGAAGGACCATCTACTCTATAAAGGCAAGGTAAACTCATTTAAAAATTAATAAATTGTGTTACTTACATACTCATTACTCAACCCTTTTGCTAAGAAAAGTTTTTGATGAAGTCGATACGGATCAACCTGGGATCCGTAACCTATTCCGTGACTTGGACCCGTTCCAAGTTCAAGTCTCATCTGGAAGCCGATAATAATGATTATTTAATATTCAAGTTTTAAGTTTTATCTTTTATTTTGACTTTTTGTTTGTCTTTATCCGTTTGGAGGTTGTTAGCTAACTAGCAATTTACCCGACGGGTTGCGGTCGTCGTGCGTCACAATACGTTAAAGAACGGACACCAAACGACTTTGAACTTTATAAAAAAGAGGTAAAGTTAAACCGTTGAACAAATCAAAGTTTTTAAAAAAGCAAAAAAAAAACACGAACTCCAAACCGCTTAGAAATTAAAAAAAAACTATACAGTTAAATAAATCAATGTCTTTGAAGAGCCACTCGCGTTGCGGCACGTTAACTCGCACGTTAAAACACGCAATACATAAAAAACAAAACATTTAATAAAGTGTCGATATTATTAAACATATTATATAAGAAAACGAAACTGTTAAAAAAGTTATTGTGTACGAACTGAATAAACGCATTCAGAACTTCATATAAAGAAAAGAAAACATTTGTGCAAACCTACGTGTTGCAGCGAAATAGTCAGTAACATTCCAAAAACTTTAAATAAAAAACGAAAGTGTAACAAAGCTATTAAAAAGGTTAATTAACGATAAAAAATGTTAGAAAAGGAAAACAAAACCGTTTAAAAAAAGTAAGAGTTACAAAAATTCTTAACGACGATATACGTAAATGTTTAGACAACTTGTACACTATCACGTGCAACTACATTTTAAACGAAACTTGCATCAAAACATAGATTAAAATAAGTACGTCGCAACGATATGCTCGGAATTTTTTAAAATATTTTATTTTATAAGTTTTAAAAGCAAAAAACAAAAAAAAGAAAAGTCTATAAGCTTGACACATGTCTATGTTCTTGTTGGCAAAAAGAAATTAAATATTTTATTTTAAGACTAATAACAAAAATTCCGTTACTTTTATAAGATGAAAAAAAGACTTAAAATCTTAGGAAAATAAATTAGGAAAAGAAAATATTTTATATTACTTTCACTGAAAATTTAGTATGAAAAGTTAGAGAGAGAGTAAGACAGATTTTTTATTGAGAGAGGAGAGAAAAAGACAAAAGAATAACATATATTAAGGAGCTTGTATCTTATGCAATAAGTGTTCCCATTTAGAGAGGAGAGAAAAAGATAAAAGAATAACATGCATTAAGAAGCTTGTACCTTATGCAATAAATGTTCTCATTTTGCAATTTGTAAGTAATTGAATTTTGTGGATCTAGGATCTTTTCCGTTTCTACCCACGTTTCCAACATAAAATCCAGAATATAAAAGATCTTGCCAATAAGCTGGTGGTGGAGTGGTAAGGGAGAAACGTGGTGTTCCTTATGACCTAGGTTCAATCCCTGCCCTCCACATTAGTTTCTGCGGCATATAAATGAGATCTAGCTCTTAGGCTGATGTACATGGGTTTTACCCACGCCGATCTAGGGTTCGAGCCTCGGCAACCCCTCAAGCCCGGAGGGGCGGTATTGGGTGAGATTTTTCCTTGGATGCTCTCCAACTCTGACGCAAAGTGGGCCCGGTTAAAATAACATATTGGCCGAAGTTGAACGAGCCTCTCCCATGTGATGAGGGTGCGACGTCACAACATTCAATGTTCGCCGTTAAAAAAAGAATATAAAAACTAAAAACATTTTAGGTAGAGATGTACAGTTCTTATTTACAATTGGTTGAATTTGACGGTTGGACCACATGACAGGAATTGATTGGACAGATTATAGTATCCTACTGGTTGTTGTGGCGGCGAAGTTTGTTTTTTTAATTAGACTGAATTTCTTTTAGGATATAATATTGTTGTTTGGAAAAGGAGCCACAAGTCGGGTTTCCTCACTTGGTTAGCAGCGTAGCATACATACATCAACCACCCGGGTTCGAAACCTTGGGTTGGTTTTTTTTTCTTTGTTTCTTTTATTTTCGAACATTTTAACGTTTTGTTTTAATACCCCGCCGCGTAGCGCAGGTATCCCTTAGTTAGCTAACAACCTCCAAAAGTCAAAATAAAAGATAAAACTTAAAGCTTGAATATTAGATAATCATTATTATTGGCTTCCAGATGAGACTTGAACTCGGAACAGGCCCAAGTCATGGATCAGGTTCCGGACCCCCGGGTTGATCCGAATCGGTTGCATCTGTTTTATTTTTAGCCCTTTGACAAAAATAAGTTATATGTTTAGCTCTAATGATAAAATAAGTTGTAAAGTTGAGCCAAATTGAGTCGCGTGAGCCAGCTCAATTTTTAATCGAGCTGAGCTCAAGTTTAAAATTCCAACTCGATTTTAATTTTGAGCTGAGCCGAGCCAGCTCAGTATGTATTGGATTAGCTAGGCTTGTTAATAGCCTTTAAGTGTTGTTCCCCGCTCCGTGCACACCTCTAAAATCACCAACCTAAGTGTTGTGTTTCCCGTTGCATCGCGTGGGCACCCCACTAGTGTATATACATACATACATACATACATACATACATACATACAGGGGGAGGTTCTAAAGAAAACCATGATTTATAAGAAAACCAAGAAAACTAATCTGAACCATTGTTCTAATTGATCAATGGTTGATATACTCAATGATAATTTGGTAAATAAATGGAAATTAAAGTAGGTTAATTAATTAGACAAAGGGCATATCAGGTAAATTAGTAGTTTTAGTAAATGAATATGAAATCTCCTAAAAATCCTCACTCTCTCCTATTTCACTTTTTTTATTTTACACTCTCTCTCCTATCTCACTATCAATTCTATTAGTTTCAAAATTAAACTGCTAACTTACGTCGTTGGTGAATATATTTCTAGAATGAAAATACAAAAAAAAACCCATGTTTACATATATGTAAACGTGTGTCAGCAAAAAAAATGGGGAAGAAAAACCCGTGTTACATATACGTAGCTCATGCGAGTTACGTATACGTAGCTCTTTCAAGTTAAGTATACTAGCTCTTGCAAGTTACGTATACGTAGGTCAAACGAGTTGCATATACGTAGGTCAACCGGGTTATATAAACGAGTTAAACATACGTAGCTCAGGTTTTACACATATGTAAACATGGGTCAACAGAACACAAAAAAGGGAAGAAATGAGTTACGTATGCGTAACTCATACGAAAAACAAATGAAGATCAACATGATGGCGATGATACTCTACCGTTGAAGATGATGATGTGCTTCCATTGAGGTTTTCAAAAACCCTAATCGTACTCATAACTTTCTCAAGAAAGAAAAAACCTAAATAAAATAATCCTAAACCTAAAAGTAAATTCAATCTAATTGCTTACACATGTGAACGCGAATACATTTTGTTGTTTGAATACACTTTGTTCAAGTGTCGGTACATGCATACCACCGTCTGTTTGAGTTCATTATCAAGTTTTTCAATCGGCAGAAACATGTTCATTTGAAAAACCCTAAATGATAAGGAAAGAATTAGATATATAACCATTATTTAATAATTTCTACCTCTCGACATATGGGAAACAAATAGATTTGGTAGGCATCTGGGCTTTTTTTCCAAGAATACCATAGCCATTAGTGCTCATCAAGTTTTTTTTATGTCGGCATCGTCTTATTAGGATGAAGGTATGGTTTGAATTTTTCAAATTCAACATGAAGAGAGAGAAGAGAAAATCAAGGGATTCAATTAAAAAAAGATGTAACTACCTAATTTTATCAAAGTAACGGAGTTTTCTCATGATCCTCTCCCTATACCGACCCCCGCCCCCGCCACCAACCAACACTCCCCCGACCGCCGCCGCCGCCCCCGACCCCGATTCCCACACCCGACTGCCGCCACTGCCCCCCGCTCTCGCCACCACCGACCACCCCCGACCCTCGCTGCCACCCCGACCGCCGCCCCGCACCTCTGCCAACCGACGCAGCCTCTGCCCATCGCCGACTGCTGCCGCCCACCATCGTCCAAAAACCCCCCATCGACCCCCAAAAACCTACCCCCCTCCAAAAATCTAACCTAAAAGCTAAACCCAAAAACTTAACCTTAAAAGCTAAACCCTAAAGCTAAACCGACTATTTTTTCAAGTTTTTTTTCACAAAACGAGGCAAACGAGAGAAATATTTTGATTTTTTTAGTTTTATTAATTTTTTTTGAGGGGTTTTTTTTGCCTTACAAAAAATGTCATTAATGAGGAGTTTCTTGGTTCTCTCATTAAAATGAGTTTTCTCATGATCTTCTTCCTATATAAATATTGCAATATATGGACAAAACTATGTGTCCATGGTGGTGGGTCGGCGACAAAAACGGCGGTGAGGGTGGTGCGAGGAGCGGGCGGTGACGATAACAACAGTGGGGTAGCCGCCGGCACCGGCGGGTGGTTAGTGGCGAATGGTGGTCGGGTGGTGGGTGGCGACGGTGGCCGATGTTGGCGGTCATGGTGATAGATTCCAATTCATTTATGATTGTTTTGTCAATCAAATGGATTAGGAATTCAAATTTATTTAATAGATTCCAATTCCTTTAAATTTCAAATCCTTTAAATTCCAAATCCTTTGAACAAAATACAATTCCAATTCCTTAAAATTCCAATTCCATTTCCAATTCCAACAAATTCCGCGAACCAAACGCCCCGTTAGGGTTAGGTTTTTGGGTTTAGCTTTTAAGGTTAGGTTTTTGAGGGTAGGGGTGGGTAGGGTGGGTGGGTTTAGGTTTTGGGTCGGGGTGGGTTTAGGTTTTTGGGTGGGGGTGGGTGGGGTGGGGGGGTTTAGGTTTTTGGCTCATGGTAATATGTTGTCTAATACATGTGTACTCTATCAATGGATTTTAGATCACTTTGGATTTTTATCAGAAACTTTTTATAGAGTCGCAAAACCTGCGAACTCACCAACTATTTATATAGTTGACCCATTTTCGAAACATGCTTTTAGGTAAACAGAATTGAAGAAAATATTTTTATGGGGGCTCGCTTTTGGATTAGAATTATTATTTTTAGTTTTGATTATGTACTTTGGTTGCAGTCAGACATTTTAGACACATTGTATTGATTTGGGATTTTTGTTTTTGTACTTTTGTTAAAAGCATGTAGTATGGTTCAATGTAATGCATAGTTTTCTTTTAGTTTCTTTTGTACTTGTGTTCAATGCGATATACCGGTTACATCCTGTACTTCCGCCTTGGCGGGGTGTGACACAATTTTACCCTTACTATTTAAAATTCCAGCTCCTCTCTTTTTAATGGTTCTCTAGTTTTCTAATTAAAGTTAGTTCTCTAATGAACCTAACCATATATATATATATATATATATGTATATATATGGTTGGGTTCAAATGATAACCATATTTTTATGTGATAACCATGATAACCAACCCTAACCAATCAAATAATTTACATTAATTTTTGTTTATATTAATAAATAAGGGTGTTTATGTAATTTTAGCCATATATAGATTTGGTAGTTATTTTAAATTTCGAAAATACCTTAATTATCTCCATCATTCAAGCTTTGTATTTTGACAAATTATTCTTTTCACCTATAATGTTTTTTTCCTTCAATCCTTCGAATTTTTTAACCATACATTTTACCAGACCATCACATTTTCTTTAATTCTTTTGCTAAGGTACTGTTGTACATATACGTATTAGAACCCTATATCACAACCATTTATTAATTTTTTTTTGCTAAGGTCTTATACATATAGCTAACGTATACATATAGCTAACGTATTTCTTTAATTCTTTTGCTAAGGTCTTATACATATAGCTAACGTATATGTATTGTTGTACATATACGTATCTGATGCCGTATTAGTGTACAAACTGTGTATTTTAAGGTCTTGTACATATAGGTACAAGAATTTTTAAATTAATATTTCATGCATATATGTATTATTATTTTGTGCATCTTTACATTATGTTATACATATACGCATCTGAGTATATGATCATAAGCAACCAATATATGTAGATCCGATAATGAAAAACACTTCTGTATACATGAAGAAACCTGGTTATCGAATCCAAACTAACCAAACGATTACATAGAACAGTCAATTTCTACCAAAATACCAATTATCTAAAAACAAAACAGGTTTTTCAATCCCAGATAAAACATCACAACTTCCAACAAAACTTTATCAGTACGTAAACATTCAATTAAAACAACTTTTCGTCCATTCAATTAAAAGTTTAGCAAATTAAGATTTAAGGTAACCAACTTGGTGTACAGGCTAATCTATAGATTGCATAACTGATTCATATATATGTAATTTAAAATTAGGTCTTTTCTTATCCGTCTAATATTAAACATTAATGAGGCCCCTGAATTTTAAGTTCGCTTAGGCCACCAAACACATTGAGACGCCCCTGAGTTACATGCAGGTACGTTTCTTTTTTAGTTGCTTTTTGTTTGGTTTTGAGATTGCATTTAAAGAATTAATAAGTAATTTTTTATTGATTACTCGATTGATTAAAGTCATGTAATTTGATTAAATTTATTCAATATAAGGTTGTTCTTTGATTGAAGTTATTGGACTACTTTGAGGATGTGATGGTGATGGTGCAATTGTTCAAAGAAGGATATCATGTCATTACTACGGTAGCCCTAAATAACGGAGTCAACGAGATTGTTTTCTGCTTGTATCGCGACATGCTTGCCCAAGCGATCCTTGCTCCAAATGCCTATTTCAGTGAGATGTTCGTTAATCATGTTTGGTACATATACGTAACACAGGTGTTACGTATATGTAACATAGCTGGTACATATATGTAACACAAGTGTTACATGTATCTAACACTGCTTACATATACGTAACACTAAGTGTTACATATGCGTAACAAGAAGAGATGTTCTTGGTTTCGTAAAATTGTGTAAGTTACATTTGTAAACTATATATTTGGTTTTTTTAATCATCTTGTTCTTCTACTTTTGTGTGTTGTATCGTCGTAAACCTATAAAGGTTCTGCTATAATTAATGTTCTTTATCTTTTATGTGTTGTACATGTAACTCGTACTTTTTAATAAACGTAACTTAGTAGCTTATCAAAGTTATGGTTCTGATACGTATACGTAACACAGGTATTACGATTTCTGTGAGTGTTACATATATGTATCATTTTCTACATATATGTAACACATAGTGTTACACATATGTAACAACTCATTCTCCCTTTTTTTATGTAATTTTTATAGTGTTACATATATGTATCATATAGTAAACCATCTTCTTCATTTTTTGTTTTGTTTTCACAATTTTTTTTTGTTTTCACATTGTGTACTAAACCATATATGTATCAGACCTTATTTTTTTTATTAATAACATTACTAAAGTGCTAAGTTGTTTAAACAAGTGCAAGCCCGAGGTTTTTATTGTACATACATTCGGTAGTTAAATAGTACTTGTTACATATACGTATCAGTAGTTATATGTACATACATTTGGTAACTTTTTATTGTTGTTATGCTTTAATTTTTTAATATGTTGTTAGTATGTTATTATTATTGGTGATATTATTATTTATGTAAAAAGTTTAAAAATCATTTATTATTTGTTACTTTTTAAAAATTTGTTGTTTGTTAAGAAAATTCTTCAACGGTTTTGATTTTGTTTTGATTATAGTTTGTAATTATGATTAATTTGGTTTATGTTGGAGAGAGAAAAGAAATAAGTATGAATTATACTTTCATAACTTAAAATATGTGAGGTCTCCAAAATACCCTTATAGGCTTTAATGTAGTCAACTAAATACTATTTATTTACATAAATGTCATTAATTGATTTAAACCATTGATCAAACAAGATCAATGGTGGAAATGTGGTCATTATGGTTAGCATCTAAAATTGGGTTATCATTTGAATCTTACCCTCTCTCTCTCTCTCTCTCTATATATATATATATATATATATATATATATATATATATATATATTTATAGGGGGAGATTCAAATAATAAGTGGTTTTTCGCTAAAAAACCTAATAAATGACAAAAACCTTAAGAAACGATATCAAACGAACTCCGATTGAGCTCATTTCAGCGGCGTTGGAACCGTCTCGTCGAACTCTATCATCTTAGCTTTTAGGGTTTAGCTTTTAAGGTTTAGATTTTAGGGTTTTAGCCTTAGGGTTTAGCTTTTAGAGTTTAGATTTTAGGGTTTAGGTTTTTTTTGGGATAGGGAGTTTAGGTTTTTGGGGGTGGGTTTAGGGTTTTTTTGGGGGGTGGGGGTTTTAGGCTTTCCGGGGTGGGGTTAGAGGGGGGTTTAGGTTTTTGGGGGTGCGGGTGGAGGGGGTTTAGGTTTTTGGTGGAGGGGGTTTAGGTTTTTAGGGGCGAGTTAGGGTTTGATGAGACGGTTCCAACGCCGCTAGAATGAGCTCAATCAGAGTTCGTTTGACCCATTTCTTAGCGTTTCTTAATGAAAAACCACTGTTAGTGGAACCTATATATATATATATATATATAACCAATAAATAATTAAGGCATAAAAAGGTCAGGCACATACAATGAGCCGGTGGTGGAGTGGTAAGGGAGAGACTTGGTGTTCCTTGTGACCCAGGTTCGATCCCTGCCCTCTCCATTAGTTTCTGTGGCATGCAAATGAGGCCTAGCTCTTAGGCTGATGCACCTGGGTTTTACCCACGCCGATCCAGGGTTCGAGCCTCGGCTCTCTCTCAAGCCCGGAAGGGGCCGTATTGGGTGAGATTTTTCCTTAGATGCTCTCCAACTCTGACCCCAAGTGGGCCCGATTAAGACAACATATTGGCCGGAGTTGGACGAGGCTCTCTCATGTAACGGGAGGGTGCGACGTCACAACATTCAATGTTCGCCGTTAAAAAAAAACATACACACATCATGTGAGAACACAACAATCTTAACGTGAGAAACATTTTCTCAAATTTAAAATATTTTTAATAAGTAGGTTTTATGCTGTCTTTAATAATTGGTTTTAGATATGTTTTACATCTTCACAGTCTGTTTTTTTTAAGATGAGATAATATTTATTTTATATTCGTTTAAAATTTATTTAAATGATAAACAAAGAAAATTAACAATCCTATTAATAAATAAATTGGTTCTGATTATATAAATAATTTTAATAGAAATTATAGTAGCATACCTGAATCTGAGACACGATAAGGTATGCACCAAGTTTGCGAGCAGAACTGTCATTAGGCCTACTCTCACCGGCAGTCGCCAATGAATTAATAATAGGCAAAAATATTCCACCGGCCCTCGCGGTGGCGCTTGGCACCGCCGGCGAAATTATGGCTTCACAAATCGTTAATCCATACGCCAAACCCAAAGTACTCTTGCCTAACCATTTGATAAAGTACATTGCCAAGCGATCACCTAGCCCCGTTTTCACAAAACCTCTACTGAAGAAGAATGACACAACTATCAACCATATCACTTCGTTGGTAAAAGCTGCAAATGCATTTTTGAATGACATCGTTTTGGTTACCACAGAGATCGTTAAACACACGAAGGTCCATGCGCCAACAGGTAAAGGCCCTAGGATGAGCCCAGCGATGGTGGTGAGGAAGATAGCAAACAACCTCCAAGCTTGTTTCGAGACCTCTACGGGTTTAGGGATGACGAAACACACTATGAGTCCAATGGAGACTGAGATTGCTAGTGGGATAGGTTTTGCACCGGGGAATCTAGTGCAGTAACGATGGGAGTGGGAGTGGGAGTGGGTGTGGGTGTGGATGGTTATGACAGTGTCGTTATTAGTTTCCGACATCTGTAGTTGTGTTTAACTGATTTGATCCTGCGTTTATGAAAGTACTGCAGGTTGATATATATAATTGTTAGCAAAGATTCCATCATAATATACAAAATGTGGATCTATATATTTTTTGACCAAAAGATAATATAATGGAAATGATAAGAGTTAAAATAAAACGTAAACAAAGGTACTTCATGCAAGTCGAATCACGATATGTAGGTTGTCAAAATGTTTTCTGTAAGACCTACTATGTGCACTTATTAATTCATGTGTGGATGGGCCTCATGTATTTTATTTCTAAATGATATTGGAATTTGGTTATTAAATCTACGGTGTTTTTGCTTCAACACTTTATTGCTTTTAAAATTGAAAACCTTCAGATTGCTTATTTAAAACATCTTTATTTGCAATTAATCATTTAAGCTGATCTTGATCTTAATAAATAATATTCATAATTAACATTGTTATTATAATAGATTTTATAAAACTTATCAAAATTAAACTGGAGACATATCAGTTAATTATAAAGCCAGAGGATAACATTTTAAAAATAGTTTTAGAAACAAATTACATAGTATAATTTATTTACTTTTACATTAATTCAATACTACGAACCAAAGAACTGTCGATCAGCTCTATACGATAATGTTTTAGAATCATTAAACCAATGTAAGAAGTGGGGAAACATGTGGTTACCTTATGTATCGTAGTGCCGTCTTGGATGGTACGATTGCCGTATGTCGTAAGGGGCAGTTGACCCGAGGTCTCAAAACGGTGTCTACGAATCACAATGGTGGTGTTTGGTGTGGTTTACGGAAAGCGCCGGAATAACATAACTTGCAGCACAGAATAACCGGAGATGAGGGCTGAGTTTAGAGGGGGTTGTCTTTTATAGGTTGCGAGATCCAATTTGGTTGCGTATTGTTCTCCGATATAACAGGTTTAGATAGACCGCGGCGATCCAATTTGTTGAAATTCTTGTCCGATATTGCAGGTTCAGGTATAGACGGGGTTATTAGTCGAACAGAATTTGTTGCAATTTTTGTAATCTAATAAACCAGTTTTATACCTGTCCGGTAGCCGGGACGCTTTGACATATTTTTTAATATGGAATAGCGTTTTTCTTTGAATTGTAACCAAAATCAGACAATGTGTATGTATTAATGATTTTGAATGTATACAAGCCTTTCATTTGTACTTCATCTTTGTATTTGGGTTGCTCGTCTGTCTTCTATATCAAGTATTGCTAGTACGGCTATCCTTGATAACCCAAATACAAAGTATATGATCGACCCAATACAAAGATGAAGTACAAATGAAAGACTTTTATACATTCAAAATCATTAATACATACCTTATGCAAATAACCGGACAGGTATATTTTGTGTGTTATAATGGTTATAACATCAATGGATTTAATGAAACTATAATATGAACGTGAGATTATCATGTTATAGGATTTTTTAATAATAGCAACATTACTCATTTGTAACGTTGTTATATACCAAAAAAAACATTTAACAATAAAACCCAAAAATAGAAATACCAACATCAAATTATATAAAGCTGCTAAATGAAATAAAAGAGCACATATATAAAAAATCCAAATTTAGCACAAAAACGGACTGTAAGATCGACCCATCAGTTTAATACCCATACCAGTCCGGGTATTAAAAAATAATTAAATTAAAACTTTACCAAAATCTATTTCCACAAGTACTTACTATTTGACATGAATTAATAAACGCAACACAAAAGTTTACGGTAAATTTTAAAACTTGGTGGTGATCTACTCCTTAAATCGCTTCGGCATTTGCCTACGCCTCCTCGACCTCGACTGTTCTCTTGATTCATCTTGTCAATCTGGATCCTAGCATCTAGCTGATGGGCTATGTGTAACGGTATTCTTATTATTGACATTATACATAATACTTATTTATTTATGTTCTGCACTTTTATATGTCTTGCTCGATTTTCTTTTCAAAATAATATTATTATAAATTACTTGTGTCTATGTTACTATAAATTAACAAAGTAATATAAATAGGTCATTCTTTCTTTTAACCCTATCCAAACTATTAGTAAACAAATAATAACAAAATAACGTAGGTTTTTTTTACTGCGGCACTCAAAGATGAACAAAGATAAAACTTTTTTTTTAGATTTTAACAAAACGCTTTTTAATCAAATTTATTCTACCATAAAGCCTTCTGGTTGTGTGATAACCTCATGACTTTTCAAATGAGAGGTTATGAGTTCTAGTCTCACTTGGAACAAAATGTTTCAGGTTAAGCCAAAAGGTTTTTCCAGTTGTGTGTTTCCTCCTGGGTGGTCTGGGCCAGGTCACCACGTTTTTGTTCTTCGAGTGGAAGGGTGATCCGTTTTCCAGGGTGATCCCGGGTGTTCGGGCCTTTGCTATTAAAAAGAATCAAATTTATTCTAATTAAATTAAAGTTATTTTGTCTGTTAAAAAAATAACTTTAAAAAAATAAAGTTATTTTGAAAAAATAATAATAATTTAAAAATAAATATTCAAGAATACTCAAAAAGAATTATAATTTTTTTTGAAAGGCAAATTAGAAAAAAAGTTAACTGGGTGATGAAAGGTTGACTTTTTTGTAGCAATGATGTATGTATACTCTCAATGAATAACGTCATTAAAGGAGCAGTCAAGCGACTGATGTATGTATACTCCTAATGAATTAAGTAAAAAATAAATATTAAAATGATTTTAAATATTTAATAAAATAGATATGAGTCTCCCACCTTTGAATTTTTAGCTGTACTCCTTGAGTCCTGGGCCTAAAATTCAATTTTCAATGACAGTATAAAAACATAAATGTTAAAGTATTCAATGCATCCGTTCTTACTTCTTAATATTTAATAAAACCTCACTAAATATTAAACATGAATTGGAGCTATTAGTAGCTGTTTTTTTGAAAGAGGTAAAATTAATTTCCCTTATACATTCATTATTAACTTTCTACTCTCTCTCTCATCTTCATTCTTAACTTTCTGTTCTCTCTTTCATCTCTACATTCATATCTCTATATAATATCCATCAAAGATCAAGATCTTATGCAGTTGAAAACGATGACAAAGGCAGTATTCCAGATTCGTCGCCGGCTAAATCTAGATCTCCCTGTTTTGTTCTTTTCGACTATTCCCCTGGTTCTTTTCTCTTCCGACGATCCAAACCGCTTCCGGCCGCCCCTTTTCACCGCACTAAACACAAATCTGTATCCACCATTTTCCTTCTCCATCCTTACTGAAACTCGCCGTCACCGTGCCAGATCTACATGAACCGAGGTTGCTATCGTGAAAGTAGGTTTTGAAGCAAACCTTGGTTACTAAGTTAGTTTTGATGTTTTTGATACCCACCTGACATTAGCAGGATGATAACTGATGAAAAGAATGTTTACAAATAGAAAAGAGAGTAGAGTACCTTGGCAACGTATTGTGATGAAAGAAGTGATGGCGATGGTGATGATAATTGAATTTGGTGATCTGTATTCAAGAAGCACACCAATCACCGAATATTGATGGTAATTGTATCTATATGCCTTCATCTTTGTGTTATGTTTCATCTACTATTTGGATTCAAGCGATATTTACGAGCAGGTGCTTTTAAGGAGTTTGAATGAGGGATTTGGAACAGAACGTGGGGAGGCTTAATCCGTGTGATATACAAGCAGGAAACGTGCTTGATTCGTGTGCAAATGTTGGAAACTGCTAAGAAAATTCTTAACCGCCTAATTCTGGGAATTTAAATGGCCTAGATTGGCTGAATCGGCGGTTAACGTTTAATTCCAATCGCTTGGCTGCTCCTTCTAAATCACTGAGACTGCATCCAAATGTGGGTATAACCTTTTAATTAACACGGTTCAGATTAATCCTTATACGATCCAACGACTGATGGGATTAGAGGGAGAAACCGCTCTAAAACGGTTTGCATTAAGAAGGCTAGGATTAATCCAAGGTTGATCGAACGTTTCACGCGAGTAATAGGAGCAGTTAGATTATGCGGCGTCAATAATATAGGGTAATGATATGCATTCCTTATTTCGGTTTTTTTTAACGGCAACACCTAGCCACCTAGGGGTGTGCATGGGTCGGTTTTGGGGTAAACCAAATCCAAAACCGAAAGTTCGGTGTTTGGGTTTTTATTAAATAATTCGGTTTCGGTTTTTACAATGAGTTCGGTTTTAAAAGCACTTGGGCTAAAAAAAATTTGGTTAAAAGATAAATGGTCCAAAATAATGAACATGAGTTTTAAATTTTGGGCCTAATTTTTTTATTAACTAATGATTATCACATATTTTAGCCTAATATTTTGGGTTACAAAAATTATTAGATTTCTTAAAAAACACTAAACATAAAAATAAACATTATAATTTATAAGTTCAAAAAATATAAATAATAACCTACTATTAATGCAAATACGTGTAACACAAATATGTTTACACTTTTAACATACATGCACACAACACAATATAATATATATTATGAAATGTACATGCACACAATATATAATTAAAGTATATGTATACGTTCGGTTCGGTTTTCAAATGTTAAAAAACCGAAACCAAACCGTAATTTTCAGTTTAGAAAAAAACAAAACCCAAACCTTCGGTTTTAGTTTGGGTCATTTTTTCGGTGCGGTTATTCGGTTAATTCAATTTCGATTCAGTTAATTCGAGTATTTTTGCTCACCCCTACCTAGTTATTCTAGGATAATTGGGTTTTCATGGGGCAACATCTAGAAATCCAGGGCAACCCACCCAAGAGGAATCCCCCCAAACGGGTAAACCCCCTGACCTGACCACATACCACTTTTTTGATGTGGCCCGGATTCGAACCGGCGACCTTCCATTTGAAAGTCACCGGTTTACCGCCAGGACAAAGCCCCTTTGGTCTCTATTTGCTGTTAATATTTATTTAATGAGATTTTGACACAATTGAAAAGAAAATCTTTTACATTCTCTTTTTTTCCTTAAGTTATATAAATTCTAGATAAAATTACTATTTGAGTCCCTGATACTTGTCCATTTTAACTAGTTGAGTTCCTTATGTTTCAAAACCTCGGCCTGAACCCTGACTTTTCATTTTTGACTCCATTTGAGTCCAGATGGCTAAAGTCGTTATATTTAACATTTAATGTTTTTTTCTAAAATGACTAAAATACCGCCAGGGACTCAAATGGTTAAAAAAATGTTATATATTCTACCCTCTCTCTTCTCACCACCACCACCACCACCACCACCACCACACCTTCTCACCATCGATGGAAGCCGATCACCCTACCCCCTTATCACCGGGATCGTTTTCGAGTCTGGAACCAAGGAACACTGCACACCAAACTAAAACAAACCCCTCATCTTCACCAAATTAGTCACTGTACATAAAACCTACATGCAAATCAAGTGAGAGAGGGAAAACATGGCAGCAAGGTCGGAAAAGATGGCAGCGAGGTCGGAATCTCGGTTCTGTGGTGGTTTTAACCGCATAGTTCAAGGCCGGTGATTTTGGTAAGGCAAAAACGGGGGTTCAAATCGACGAGGAAGAACACAGGGTGTTGGGTTCGTTTATCAAAACACACCTGAAAACGTCGGGGGTTTTTCCGACTTGTAAGTCCCAAACTTTTGATAGATCTTCAAACAAACGAACAAAAATGAACACGATATCAAACTCTCACACAAAGTAGGCGGAATCTACTTGGTGTGGTGATTCAAGAGAAGAATTCAAAGTAAAAACGACTTGTATTGCTAATCGAGATTACAGAGAAAATATCACAAAAACCGCTAACAACAAATGGTTAGGGTAAACATGCTTTTATACTTAGCTAAACTAACTAAGCCCACCCATTACAGGTTCTCGGCCTAAGCAGACCCAAAAAGCCGTATAAGCTTAATCCTCATAAACAGGATCCTACAATCTCCCCCAAGGATTAAGCTATCAAATGTGTCACACCCTCAAAATTCACCTGCGGGGTTATACCGCGAGGCGCGTGACAAACCAGGATCATTGTCATTAGTGATATTGAATGACCACTATATGAGTTTTAAAATACCAATGTTGCTCATAGTCACGAGACAATACCGTTAAGTTTGAAAGTAATGCGGAAGCGTAAAATAAAAACCAAGTTCAAGAATGGCCAAATGCGCAAAACAAGGCGTCCAAAACCAAAGTAGTTAAAGTAAGAAAAACGTGTTTAATGAAAGCCATGTAAACTTTGATGCATCCTATTTCTGATGTGTACCTTAGCGACCTGAGAAAGACATGCTTAAAGTGTCAACACAATGGTTGGTGAGTTCACAGGTTTGTAAATAAATAAATGTTTAATGTTCGCTAGATAATGTAACTAAAGTATGGATTAGTGTTTGATTAGTATAATACTATCATATTATACATATAAGATCATGCATGTAACACTTAACAACTATTCCTTATTGTTCTAGTATGCTAGCATAGTTACTGATGTGTTAGAATTTACACATCTTTTTGGCACAAAACTTCGCTCATTTCATGATCAATTCTTGGTTATTTCCCATGTTTAGACACTTATTTGCTTCATTTCCAGTTTTGTAGGTTTTTGTGAAGCTAAGTGAACAAACAAGAGAATTCCAGGATAACGATTAAGTTTTTAGGGTTTCTGACTTGGAGGCACGATCGTGCCCCCTACTTGGCACGACCGCGCCAAAGCTTCCAAACCCTAGACAAGGTCGCGCCCCGCATCTGGCACGACCGCGGCAAGACAAATCCACGTGCACAACCGTGCTCCAATACCCCCCCGACCGCGTGTCAACCCGTGAGTCTGATCCTTGACCTCAGAGCCGTACCTTCTCGATCAGTGGGACCCAATAGAAGCTCTAGACCGGTCAACCACATGTCCCACGACCGTGCTAGACCTTTGGCACGGTCGCGTCCCAACGACAAGCATTGTCATGCCTCACTCTTAGGCACGGTCGTGCCCCCTTTAGCCTATAAATACATAAGCTTTTTCTTCATTCAGACATTCCTCACCCAGAGCAAAAACCCACTGTTTTGTGCTCGAATCAACTTTGTTCCAGCCACTTTTCAAGCTTCTTGGAGGGATTACAACATCAAGAAGATCACCATACATCAACAACATCTAGGCTTAGAGGAGTGGTTTGATTCTTGTATTCCTATCATGTCTCTTGCCATTTTTCCCTACTTATTTGTCATTCTTGATCTCATGTTGAGCTAAAACTCTTGTTCACTTTGGTTTAGATGAAGTTTAGAATCGTTTGAAAACATTTATGGATTATTGGCAATTATTATGTTAATGTTATGACAATTTTATGATTATTCTTCAATGAAATTATATGTTTGAGAATCTAAAGTTGTTTGTAAGACTTGTATTTGTGTATGCTATATTATGTTGGAAAACTTATGATGTATGCTTATATTCATGAATTGGTGTATGTTTGTGATGTGTTGCAAAGCACACATGCATTTCCCTTGTATTTCGTAGCCTTTTCGTATGGTTTTAGAGTCATTTTGAGTCATTTATGGTTTGTACTAAGTAATGTTGTATATGGTAGGTATTCGGGAAGAATTGTAGCTTAAACGATCAAGAAGTGTGAAAGAAACGAGCACGAAAACCCGGGATGAGAAACGAAAAAGGTCAGGAAAGCGTCAAAACTTCAGAGGGGCATATCTCGGGCTAGAAAATTAGTTACGGGGCCCATAATATATCGATTTGGGGTAGCTCAACGAGAAGAATACAAAAATTAAGGTTGTCCTTGCGGTACGCCAGAGATGGAGTCCAAATACCTCGCGGTACACGAGGGGCCGGGAAATCTACGCGAGCTGTTTTCTCCGGCGGTACGCGAGAGAACTAGGCAGGGGTTCTCACGGTACGCGAGGGGCCCCAGGAAGACGAACTTTGACCTAATTTAAAGGATTAAAGGTCTAGGACTCTCCCATTCTTAATCTGATCGATTTCCAGTCGTTTGGGGAGCAAAAAGAGGAGATTTTGGGATTTTGGAGAGCAATTGAAGTGTAAAGCTTGAATCTTTGGATCCGGGTTCATTGTAATTAGCTTGTTCGGTTTCAAGATTTCATCTTTGTGTCTTTGATTGAATTGTTGAACCATGATTATGTTTGATTCTTTTGTTTTGACTGTTTTAGACATGATCCTAGGCTAAAACTCTTCTACTACCTAGGTCACATGATGAATATTTGCTAAAGTTATGATTTTTATCGGTTTTTGGATTCGAATGATGGTTTAATGATTTTGTAAACGATCTTAGTATGATTATTGTGATGATATTGCATGCTTTAATTCTGATTGTGTGATTGATTTCAATTTCGTGCGTTGTTTGTAGATGTCTTCTAGTTTGAACAGCGTATCTAAGTCATAGATCTTAGGGTTTATGATCGTTTGTGTGGTTTGCTAGACATAGTAGCCATAGGAGTTGTGATTGACTGTTGATTAGATTGAGTGTGTGTCCTAGTTCAATACCCGAAAGGTGAGAATCAATTGTGTAGTCTTCGTCATTAAGAATCCGAGTGTTAACAGTCTGAGAGGACGTTAGTATTAGGTGTTTAGTGATTGTTGCTAGTTCGAATCATAGTTGTTAACCTGAGATTACCCCGTACATTCTTTGAATGTATCGTGGACAGTGAGACTGAAAGGTGATCTGTCTTTAGGGTACATTATCATTTGTTGGAAATACCCGAGAGGTGATCTAACCATCTGGTGAGTTTAGTACACTTTAGGTAGCTTAGTTGGTGATACCCTGAGAGTGATTAGGGATCCACTAGGTAGTCTTTAGTTGTCATCCTTAGAAACCCAGATCCATCTTAGTTTCCAGAACTAGTAGAAGTTGTACTTTGCAAGTAGGATTCCGACCTAGGTGGTATTCTTCCCATCTTCTGATTTCACCTTATTACTTTGTCTTGATAGTTGAGTCGACCTTTGTTTATGCATTCATTAGTTAATTAGTAGTGTAGTAAACCCCCCAAACCAAATCAATCTTTAGTCCGAGTCAGAATCTAGTATTGGTACATAGTGTCTCTAGGGTTCGATAACTTGGTTTACCATTAAGCTGCGCTACACTCGATATGTACACTTGCCTGTCAGTGCGGTTTAGTTCATAGGTATTCCTTTTATTACTTAGGAGTCTAGGTTAGGTTTTGTTAGTTTTTATATAGACCGTATGGACGACATCAAGTTTTTGGCGCCGTTGCCGAGGACACTTGGCAATAGCAATATTGACTTTGACTAGTTCTTTATTTGATTTTTGGTTTATTTTATTTTCTTTTTCTTTTGAGTCTTGTGAGTCTGTTTGTCTTCTGTGCTTGTCCTACGTGCTATCTGAGTGTCTAATATAGGATCGAGTCTTTCTGTCTTGAGTCTTTATTTGTTTTCTTTTATTCTTGTGTCAGTTTATGCACCACACTCGTTCACAGGGATCACCACCATATTCTGCTTTATTAGAGCCTGAACGAGAGCTGCACGAGCGCACCCGCGACTTTCGGGAGCGTTTGAAAGCATTCTGCAGCAACCAGGTACGTTCTCCTAGCCCAATTCCATTTCCTACCATGGGTGACGCTGACCCACCAGCGAGACGTACGGTACACCAGAGGGCCAGTGACGGGGTCATCGGGGCGAGATCTTCAATCACACGCCCCGCCATTCCTAACACCAATACATGGCAAATCCCGTCACATGTCATGAGCACGATCACTCATGCCACTCAATTTCATGGCCTTGAGGATGAGGATGCACCGGGACATTTGTCCCGCTTGGCGCGGATATGTGATACCTTCAATATCACGGGTGTGTCTAAGGACGCTATCTACTTGCGTCTCTTCCCATTCTAGCTCTCTGGGCGTGCATCTACTTGGCTTGACCTCCTCCCCGACAATTCTATCACCACTTAGGAGGATCTTCAGGGCAAGTTCTACAAAAAGTACTATCCACCTTCCAATGTCGCTCGCCTTCGGGATCAAATCCATTCGTTCCGGATAGATCCTGACGAGCCTTATCACTTGGCCTGGGAGCAGTTCAACACGCTGTTGAGCCGATGTCCCCAGCATGGTCTTTCTGACTGGGCGATAGTGGAGAAGTTCTACAAAGGTCTCACCTTCGAGAAGCAGCAAATGTTCAACACAGTTGCGGGAGGCCATATCATGGATAAGCTCGAGCCAGACGAGTGTGAGGAGATGTTCGAGAGCTTCGCTCTGGCGGAACATCAGCAGCCATCTACTAAGACTTCCATTCCTAATGCTAGAGCACCAGCCTCTTCTCCTAGAGGTGTGCATCATGTCATTCCTGATACTAGTGTGGCTGCTGCACTTGCAGCAATGGCTAACGAGATCAAGGAGCTTAAACTCAGTGCTCTTAGGTGTGAGGTGTGTAGGGGAGGACACGACACCAAAGATTGCCCCATCAATCAACAAGAGCAGGTGAGCTTTGCTGGCAACCAGAACCAGAACCGAGGGTACAACAATTACAACAATACTTATGGCTTGGGATGGAGATCTGGAAACAACCCGCTTGAGTTTAATGGTCGCCAGCATCAGTATGGAGGAGGAGAAGCTGGAGCGAGCGCTAAAAGCAGTGTCAACACGAGGAAGATAGAGGAGATGATAGAGAATCAAACACAGATGCTCGCCCATTTAGTTCAGCAAGACGGGGATGCTAAGCAGAGACCGGATGCCCATGACACTTTACTGAAGAATCAGCGGTCGGCATTCCAAGATTTACAGCGCACGGTAGGAGACATTGCGAAATGCTTGAAGGACAGACAGGGAGGTCCATCTTCGGGGCCCAACACTTCAGTAATGACCGTGTCAGTCATTAGTCATAGAGAGGAGGAGAGAGTAGAAGAGGAAGCCTCCCACGATGCTGACTATGGTATTCCTTCGGTAGAGGAGGTGAAGAAGATTGATTGGAGTGCTCGATTTGCTGAGATCGATGCTAGAATTCTAGAGGAGCCCGATTTGAATGCTGTTTCGACTAGGAGTATGAGGGCAGAAGAGAAGGAGAGCCCACCGGTAGTAGAAGAAGAAGAGCCGGTGGATGAAGAGATAGAGATGGAGAAGCCTGCCGAGAAGGCAGAGGAGAAGAAGAAAGGGGTGGAGATAAAGTCCCCCGAGATTGACTTGAGTCGTGTTCTCTATCCAGCTCGCTTGTTGCCACATAAACACGCTAGAGAATACGGTTACTTTCTTGATATGTTCAAACAACTCAAGGTCAATCTCCCATTTATAGAGGTCCTCCGGCATATGCCAAAGTATGTCAAGTAACTCAAAGATCTTCTTTTCAACAAGAAGAAGCTAGAGGGGATCTCTGAAGTCTCACTTAGTGAGCAATGTTCTGCTGTGGTTCAGAACAAACTGCAGGAGAAGATGGCGGATTCGGGTCGTTTCACGATCCCGTGTCTGCTTGGCGGTTTGCCTATAAACCACGCGTTGGCTGACCTGGGTGCTAGCGTCAATCTGATGCCTTATTACATTTATAAGCAGCTAAACCTGGGAGAACCGCAGCCGACGCGCATAAGCATTTCCTTGGTTGACCGCTCATTTAAGTATCCACGGGGAATTGTGGAGAATCTGTTAGTGAAAGTAGGTAAATTTGTCTTCCCCGTGGATTTTGTTATTCTGGACATGGAAGTGGATGATAGAGTCCCACTCATCCTAGGACGCCCGTTCCTACGTACCGCCAAGGCAATGATCGGTGTCTTTGACGGGAAACTCATACCTCGTGTGGGGGATGAGTCGATCACATTCGATACTATGAAGTCCATGAAAGATGTTGGCAAGCATAGCCACTTCGTGTGCATGCTTGATACCTTCATGGACGAAAACTAGTGAGTTGGCCCGCGCGTTGCGACGGGTGAGGCGTTAAGATTTTTTAGTTGTGAACATTAGATTGAAATGTAAAACGTAAGAAAGTCACATTACATAATGCCCGTTTTTACCAATACGCGTACAAAAGTGATGTCACACGATAACATACCAAAAAAACATACATAGGCCACGTCGTATAGTATCATATTAAGAGTAAACAAAAAGTTGAATGTCACGACGTCATATCACAATAGTTCGAAAATACATACAAAAAGTGACATCATATAGTATTATATGTTTGTAGTAAACCAAAAGTTGAACGTTAAGTAATGGCGGAGACCTAATAAATACTATTAGGACAACATTACTGTTGTTTGGCCTTCTGTTTCAACGGGAGCTCTACTTCATCTGTTTAAAGATACAAGTAATGTGTAAGATTACATTCTAAGGACTATGTATATAACAAAAATATTCAATTTTGACAAGTCTGGTGAATTTAATTAAGGGTTTATCCATAATGGGTCAAAGCAAAAAAACTAAGCTAAAGAGTATTTAGGTATGTGATAACACCACCTTTTCACCCAAAATCTTTTCCAATACCTCAAATGAATGAGTTGTAATAAAAAAATAACAAATTACACCAAAATATGGTAATACAGGATTCCAATGAACCCCTCAACTCCAACTTTAGACTATTGTAACTTGTTAATCAGCACTAAAGAACTTATTAGAACAATCAAAACATTCAAAAAGTCAGTCCAGGATTCACCCAAAAAGCTAAAAAATACAACATGAAATAAGAAAATAATGTGGGCAGAATATGCTTTGCAAATTACACCACTAAGAACTTGCAGACCAAGCCCAAAGCCTTTGATTACCACTACAAATTACCTATTTTAGCTTGCTTAAGGAAGATAATATTATGTTTATACTTCAAAACCAATTTCAAGCTTTCTGCACAAACTGAGATTAATGTACCTTGATTTCTTGACAGGCCTCAAAGGAGCATAACGGGTTACATCATTACTTGGTCATAAAAACATAACTGAAAAAAATTTGTTTGGTATTGCATCCAACTTATATAAATTATTGTGTTGAAGGTAAAAAAACAAATAAAAGTAGATGATATTAGCAAATTACCTTAAACAGCAAACGAACACCTAAATATACATTTGCAAAACATCAAAAAAAGTCATTTTTTTAAAGATAGATTTGGAGGTTTTAAAATAAAAATATTGAGTGACAGCTAGGCCATGTCTAACTCAGTGCTCTACTGTTGATCTTTTTTATTTTGTATTTATCAATAGAAAATAATATTTTTTTAAGAGGTTTCAGAAAAATCAGACACAAAATTTTAGAATCCACACCATCGATCTCCTTTTCTAGCTTTCAAATCATAGCATGAACCTAAAAATAGATAAGTGTCGACAGATGCTAGTCACTGAATGAAACGACTTGTTCTTTACGCAAACGACTTGACCATATATTAGATGTATAATCTGAAACATCAAAAAAAAAAATTATGGCCTTACAGGTGGTTCTTGGACGACAATTTGTAACAATTTAGTTATGAAATGTGTTGATTTGGGTAAAGTTTTATGTTTAACGGGTTAAACGCATAAAATAAAAGATACTAACTAAAAATGGAATGGCTCAAAAGTTAGCCAAAGTGTTTTTTAATCTAAAAATCACCAAATAGTTTAACTCAAAGAATTATCTTATTGTTGAAACAATATAAAATTTTGTAATTATATTGACACAGATGTCAGGTCAAAACAGGTTTAAATGAAAACGAAGGTGATATATTGCTATTGAATTTTTAAGTTTATTTTTGCAATATCTTGACCGGAAGAGTAACATGCTCATAAAATATAGTTACGGAAATGAAATATCTAACTGGAAAGAAGGTGATTCATCACCACAACTTTAAAATCTTGACAAACATTTGATGAAAAAATGATAGATAGTTGTTTAATTTGAGTTAAATCATTCCAACCCGTTGTTTAATTTTAGTAGATCCGTATGAAACCCGAATCCAAATGTAATTATTTTTTACCCATTTCAACCCATCTTTTTATTAACGGGTCATGATTGCCAGGCCTACAACTAATTAATCAAATAACCAAATCACAATTCTTGCTAACTTTCTAACCGATTAACCAAATCATAATTCTCAGATTCTAACCACCAATTAATCAAATAACCAAAGAAAACCAAATCACAATTCTTAGATTCTAACTTTCTAACCAATTAAGCAAATCACATATTCTAAGTTTCTAACCAATTAATCAAATAAATAACCAAGTTAAAAACATACCTGTGGGAAGTGGGCTGTGCAAGGCAGCAAGAAATCAACCAGAATCCACTCTACAGAAAGTAGACTCCACTCCACAGAAATCATTTTTCTTATAAAAAATACGGTGACAATGGGACCAATTAAGTGAAGGGTGAGCAATCTCTTTGACTTGATTTGACTTCACAACCCCTTCTCTAATCTCTAATCTATTGTGTTTGGTCATCTACAGTCAAGCTAGTTGATATAACATCAGCTTTCAAAATGAAAATAAAATCAACTGTACTGTGCTAGAGATACTAAAAAAAATAGGTGGCAAAACTGGGCGGATTAGGTTACTTGGGTGGCAGATCAAAACGTACAACACGTGTCAGGCCAGAATTGCCCAAAACATTTTTCGTTTAAAAGAGTTGATTTTTATTAAACAATTAGCGTGTCAAACATGATTACAAAAAAATATTAACTCAATAGTTGTGTATTCTTAGATAAAATAAGCTAGGGGGTTTTATGCATTATAATTACACTTTAGGAAACTTTCAAACGTTCCACCATTTGACCACTTTCCTTTTAAGCTCTTTTTTAACTTTTTGACATGTTAGGTAAAACTAAATTTACCTCAGTTTGATGTATGGGAAATCTTGCATGCACAAACCTTGGCTTAATGGGTCCCACCAACACAGTTGCTACATCCCGAAGAAACAAAATCATAAGCCGGAAAAACAATGTAGCCTACTGATTGAACACAAGCCAATTAGAAATACATCAAACAAGTAGTTGATTGATCTGATCTAAACAGCTATTATTTATATTTTTCTTGCCTTTTTTATTTTAGAAAATCCACAATGACATACACACGTGTGTATACAATATACAGACAGTATAAAATAACTTAAAATTTTATTGGTTCATCCCAAAAATTAAAAGAAAAAGGAGATATAAACATAAAATTTTATTGGTTAAAGGTGGTTATTTTATATACATTTGTTTTTTTGTTATAAATTTATATTTTTAAAGTATCAAGATCCAAAAATAAAGCAAAGTACAAAATTTCAGGTTAAACGGGACGCGTTCGTGTCAACACGCAAAAAATCTTGTCATGTTTGGGTTCATCCCTCTAACACAATTTCCGGGGTCATGTCGTGGTTGAGTTAAATCCACCAACCCGTGAAAACGACGTAGTTAACACCCGTACTTTCACATAGTGACCCGCTCTAATAATGTTCGTTTCAAAGTCATCAATCCATCTGATCACTCAAGTTAACTTAGTACAACTCAGAACATTAAAAATGACAGGCTAAATGTGTTGTTTTCGTGTCGTGTGACATGCATTTGACTCGGGTTGCCGATAAATTTTGAAGTTTGAATGATAATCATGTCTAGTTAGTAGCACATGAACTTCTATGCCATCTGAGTTGCAAAAATTTTAAAATACTTGTTCAGGCTCCTAGACTCTCATGAACACAAATCACATATAAGATGAACAAATTTAGCATTTTGTGTGTGACATCATACAGAACCAATGTACTTGTACTAATACATTATGTACAACTAACCTATGAAAGGAAGCACAGGTTCTTACCTGGAATGCCCATTTTGGCATGAGAAATGTTGGTTCACATGATTAAATCATCAATAAATGGGGAGATAAATGGTAGTTTTATGAGCCCAGAAGCCACAAGAAATGATAGGATCCACACAGGAAGAATCCACAAAAAGACCACCTTCAGAATATTCTTCCCTGAAAATCACCAAAATAATGTATATAAATTCAAGCTTTAGAAGATTGAATGAGTCGTGTTCATGCGCTGGCGGGTCAAGCCAGACACGAACACAAACACGAGATGAACCCGAAAATCGTGTCAGACACAAGAACCCGAATACGACATGCGTATTCGCATGTTGACATGAACCGACCCATTTAACCCGATTTTTTACCTTATTTTTTTTGCATATTATTACTCTAAAATTACAAATTTAGAGCCAAATATAGATATGTGTGTAAAATAACTATGTTTAAACTATAAATCCTAATGCTCATTTCTTTTTTATCTTTTAATTTTTTCATAAAAAACTCGATCATTTAATAATGACAAAAAACAATTTTTTTTTGAATATTTATAGAACTCGTTCGGTTGACCTGAACACAACCCATTTACCTAAACATGTTCAAGGTTCAACCGGAAACGGACCCGAACATGTTTAGATTAATCCAAACCCGCGAATTTCATGTTAGCTTTATGTCGTGTCAAGATTCACACCCCTCGATCAATCATGAACAAAGATTCACACCTCATGCTAATTTCTTTTTTATCTTGTAAATTGTCGTAAAAATACTCAATCAGTTTAAATAATGGCATAAAACACATCTTTTTGAAAGTGTATAAAACCCACTAGGTTGACCCGGATACGACCCGTTTAGCTAAACGTGTTGCAGGTTCAACCTGAAACTGGCCAGAACATGTTTAGACTAAACCCAAACTCCCAAATTTCATGTTAAGTTTGTGTCGTCTAAGAAACTCACACCTCGTAAACATGCAAATTCTATAAATCTAACTAATGAAATCCATCCAATTTATAGAAATTAACATGGCAAATTAAGCACTACAAGGATGTATGAACTAAATACAAAAAACATGAATGATTTGGATTACATGGCAATTTCAAACTCAAAACCCTAAAAACTTCATTAATCGTAATTCACAAACAATACGCAAATCGAATGGCATAAATTGATGATGAAACTTGCCTATTGATGTCACGGTCTTTGAAAATACCAGCGCCGATAGCTCGTTCTATTTCAGCAACTGAGGGTTTCTTCTCGATTTGTTGTTTTCCGGACGGCGGTTGTGGTGGCGTAGTGATGTTGATCCGGCGAGCTTGGGGTTTGGCATCAGGATTACTCTTGTCTGAAAGCTGTTAATGGAGATTGAAGTTAACCCTAACATCCCTGTTTCAACATCAGGAACAGGGAGAAACCTTGGTGATTTTCAGCTTGTTGAAAACATCCTGAAGAACCTTATAATTCTGGATCATATCATGCTCTGATTTGGCGTCAAAATTGACCTTATGCATGGGTACCATTCCAGGATGTGCAGCATCCATAAGCTGACAATGAACGGCACCAGAATAGGCCTAAATGCAATCAGATACATTCAAGTCGCTAAAATTAGGTCAGCAACATTCAACAATCCAAACAAGAACATATCGAGAGAGTTTTTAGACTCGGTGATGGATATGAAACTTTGCAAAACACAAGATAAATGCATTTAGGGTTTGAATTTGGGGGAAAACAAACCTCTTCAACTTTAGAGAGATTGAGTTGGAGAGTGGAGTTGATCCAAGCTAAGATCTCTGATCGGCCGAAGTAAGCTTAATTTGTGATCATGAAAGGCTCTAACGAGGGTTGGGCTTAAATGGATAGCTTCAAGCTTCTCAACGTAAAAATGAAAGGGCTCTAATAATGGGTAGGTTTAAACGGTAGAGATAGGGTTTAATGGTAATTAATTATATTTTATGTATTACTAAGTTGTATCCTAAGCATAATAACTTATAATAGATGTCTTAAAATTTTAAGTAAATTACAATAATGTCATCTTAATATGTATTATATAATAGTATAGATATAGATGAATACAATGGAATCACACATATACATTGTTGTTGTAGCACTATTAACTTACTGCAATTATGTTCAAATATTGGATTTTACTACATTACAAGTTGTGTCATGGACTTATGAAAGTTAAGGAACACTTGATATTGTAGCAAATGTATATAAAAGAACAACTTTTATTTTGATTTGTAGTAGGCTGCTTTAAAATTCATATCAGTAGGAAATATTTATTTTATTTTATTTTTTTGTACATTTTAAGCAGGAGAGGTACAGGTTCCTTTTTGCTGTACTTGATTTCTTTCTGTGATCCGGATATGATTCAACTTTATTTGGTTTCTGTTTTTTCTTGGTCTTCACATGAATTTAATGCAATATATATGTTTCGGGCAACGTTTCTTGGCCTATATATTGCTAATTTTGTGGTGGAAAGATCAACCGGGTTTAATTATCTGTTGTGTTCTTAATTAGTCATCTCTTTCTAATTATTGGTATTTATTATCATTAGACGACCTTTTACGCAACTTCAATCAGTCAAAGAAATGAGAAATCAACAAGTTGAAGGATGAGGAGGGGATTTCTTGGATATGGTTCCTTGGTACTCAGGGTATACCCACTCTCTTTAGACACATATGTGTGTATGTGGTATTTAAACTAACAAATGGTTGGTGTTGCAGGACATCTGCTAATATATTCAAGACTCTTTTTCACCTCCTTGTGTCTGTAACTGTTTTTGTGGGGCGATTTGATATGCAGGATTTAGATATTTCTATCTTTGTTTTTTTACCTTTTTTAGTTGACCAAAAAACACTTTGATTGTTTTTTTTCTTTTTGTTTTTAATTTAATTCCTTCTCTAACATGGGCTTTATCAAAGGATAAAATTGATCTTAAAATTTCTGAATGACATTGACATAAGCTACTTAAGGTGATTCAATATACCCTGTTTTAAAATAAACTCTTTTTAGTTTTTAGTTCTTGCAATGTCATTGATGCTTTTTTACATACCATTGAAATAGCTAACAAGGATCTGAATGAATATTACAACGCACTTGACAAGTGAGTTTTTTTTTATTCCATACACTTTTTACCTTATTGTGGATTCTTTATATCTTCTGGTCATCTCAAAATTGAAAACCTGAAGTTTCATGGTTTGCTAGAGGTGGCAAATGGGCAGGTGGGTCAAAATGCACTTGGATAAAAAAACGTAGTTTATAATAATGGTCGGGTTGGGCTGAGTCTGAAAACTTTTTGTTTAGATTTGAAAAGCTCCCTATAAGTAATTAGTATATCAAATATGGTCACATAAGTTGTTTTATTTCGTTAGTAATCTAACTAAATGATCAAATAATTTAGGAAATTTCATGCACTTCGACTGGTTGCCCAATTTGACCTGTCTCCTTTAAAGCTATTTTATTTTTAATTTTACGCATTTTACCAGTTTATAAGCAAATAGGCAGGTTGCTCGGGTTGAGTAGTCGGTTGCCGGTCAACCAAAAAAGAACAAACATCTTTAAAGCAAAAAAGAACAAACATCTTTTTAACTAAATTCAGCTTTCCAAAATTGCATATTTGCTTTATTTAAAGCTTTAGTTACAATTTTCACCAAAAAATAACAAATATCATTTTAAGTAAATTGAGCTTTCCAAAATTCACTCAGAAATGCAACCAAATTCAATTAGATGCAAATTCCACCAAATTCAACTAGACTTTATATATATATTTCTATATTAGAGGGTTGGATAATGGCTCAAACTGGTTTGAGTTTGAAACAAATTTGTTTTTTTAGTAGGGGTCGTAATAGTTACCAAATTCGATATGGTTTTGGTTTGGGTTTGAAACAAACGATGTTGAGGTTCGGTTGACCCATAAACACACTCTTTCGTAATATAAACAACACGTTGATTATGAATTAATGATCACTAAAATAATGTTATTACAATAATTATCTAAATCTTTTTATGACACGATCTAAGAGGGTGTATACGTTAAAAGTAGACTTTGGGCGATACTCAAACTTTTTGAGCCATTTGACCCATTTAACCCTACAATACACAATCCAAAATAACCAATTTTTATAAGAAAATGGATCAAAATAATGCTTTTCTCATACCACCATTGGTCAACAAGCTTTTGACTTTTTTTCTTCATTGCAAGGAGTTTGTAAAGCTATTTGGTGGTGCTGTAACAGGGATCCATTCAATGATAGATGAACATTTTGGCATTAGTAGAAGCAACCAACCAATTTTATTCACTATGAAACATGTAGATATGATATTATTTAAATTTTGAAAGGGTAATTGTGTTATTATGAAATTTTAAACTTCTAGAAGAATATATAAGAAATTGGCAAGCAACCAACCAATTTTTTTTTCCATTATATATTTTCTAGAAACGGTAATTTCAAGTTTTGAATCCATATTTTTTATGACTGCAGGTTGGTTATACACTTTTCTTGACCCCTGAAATGATTGTTTCATAATTTCGTTAGTTGTATTTTTTTTTTGTGTGTGTGTGTTCGCTTGCTGTTAAGAGTGCATTGTAACAAGGTTAGTTTCTGCTATCTCCGCTTTCTATTTTCACTTTTCATTTGGGTTAGTAGCGAACGAAACAAAAACATGTTTAAATTTAATTACAAATATCAATGCTCAGATCTATATAATTGTTTAATCATCTTTGTTTTAGAACCTTAAATAGATATTTAAAAGAAAATTTTGTGAAAAAAAAAGTTTACCTAAATAATTTTTCTTCAATCAAAAGAGGTTAAAACATGTAAATTCCTTTTACAGGTTTGCTGTAATTGCCCACCAGATCCTAGATGGATTAAAGTTTTTTCAAGCTAATAGTTCACACTGGTAATCATTTTTCAGATTCTTGGGGTATAAAAAACATCACAACAGGAGATAATGAAGGCATACCACAAGTTGGCATTGCGATTACATCCCAATAAGAATCCCGATTACGAGGTGAGTTTGGGGTAGAAAAAACGCCTCTAACCGTCGGAGTCCTCTCAAACACCGCCATTTTTGGCCGCAACCAGCCTCCATTTCTCCTGGACATTACCGCCGCCACTGAGCGGCTGTAACGCCGACCGACGTCGTCTTCTGTCTCGCTGGAAAAGCGGGTTTAAAATGATAAACACTAACCTCTGCCTTCATTGTCTTCGTGCAGCCGTTGTTGGGGGAGAGGGGGTTGAGACCACCACCGTCGTCGTCTTCACCGGAGAGACGGTTCTAGACCCTAGTTGGGTGGTCGGAAACCTCCAACAGCCCCTCCGGGTCTCACCATCGCCATTAACACCACCACCCCCGACCTCCGACGTCGTCGCCTGCCATCGTGACGGCCGGAGGATCCGCCGGATGTGGCCGGCTCTCTCTCTCTTTGTGTGTTTGTGTGAAGGTGTATTTTGTGTGGGGAGGTTTGATTGTGTCCGATGAGAAGGAACTGAGGGGGTGTTTGGGATTACTTATTTGAAACTATTTATTGATATATTAAAAAAGTCATAAATGAGTTTTTTCTTACTTCTCTATAATCATTAAAAAAAGGAAAAAAAGTAAGGAGAACTAAATATACTTATTGACTTATCTCTTTTTTTAAAAAGTTAATAAGTTATAAAAAATTTAAATAAGTCGATTCAAACACCCTTGAGAAAGACAATGAGATATACGAATAATGTAAGGATTTTAAGAAAGAGAATAAATAAAATAGAAATAGGTGTTAAATTCAAATTTTGGAATTATCAAGATTTTGTGAAGATTTGAAAAGATTTTTATTAGATTTCAAAAGATTCGTTTGGGGAGAGAAATTAATAAATAAATAAAGAATAATAAAATCTTGTAGTGTCTAAAATTAGTAGGCAAAAGCAGTATAAATTAGACTGGTTTTCATGTTCTTTATATTTATTTCGTAAGATATCCGATCCGATTGCTGTTCGTCATTTATTTTAAATCCGAATTTTCGTTCTATAATTCCTATAATAATAAGATGTGATAATAAATGTAATTTAAATATTTATTTCATAAGATATCCGATCCGATTGCTGTCCGAGTCGGTATGTCTCGACACCGAGTCTCTCACCCGCGTTTGCTAAAATAAACATTTTGCACTTCGTTTAAATAATATTATTAATAATAACTAATAAATATAAATAAAGATTTAATTTACTTACTTAGTCTCGCAGTCCTAAAATAGTCGAATGTCGCTCCTGTACTGCGTGTCTAACCACGTATGTTCAGATTAAACGTTTCGCTTTCCCAAGTTAATTATTATTTTATAATTCCTATAATTATTTGTCGTGGCAATATCTATCATTTAAATATCTGTTTTGTATAAACTTTGTTTCGGCTGCTGTCCAAGCTGGTACACGTTGACACCGCGCGTTCCAAACGCGTTTGCTCAAACAACCGATTCATGCTCCAATAATTTCTATTATATATATATATATATATATATATATATATATATATATATATATATATATTAATAATAACACTATTAACTATAATGATAAATAGTTATATATTTTATTATGCTATTTTTAAAATAGCCGACGTCGCTCTGTACCGCGTGCTAACACGCGTCCGCTCCGGGTAAAACGTGTCGTGTTCCGAAACTAGTTATTAATTCTTAAATAATAATAATATTAATAATTTAATAGGGTAGGTATAAAGTAAATACTTGTTTACATTATATAGTTATACCGGGTTTAGCATATCCCGCTGATGTCCACACCGATGTTTGTCGGAGTTGCACGTCCAACGTTGCCTTTCTCGTGTAAACTCTTAATCAACCGCCCGAATAAATACTGCTATTTATTAATATTATCTATTTGAAGTTTGACGTCTAAATATTTTATAGCGTCGGGTAGCCGACAATAATCTGTACGAGCGCGTTAATCATTCTAACAGTTCTTCGCGTAGATGGTTTAGTTCGTAATCCTTATAAATTATATCGAATCGTGTAACGATCCATCAAACAATGTTTATTAGTTCGTTTTGGATTTGGTTCATATAATGGGCCTTTAGTTAGGCTGTTAATGGACCGAGTCTGGTTATCTACGGTTGGGCCTAGCCAAATTATGCAATCACAATGATGTTTATTGGGTTCTAAATCGTAATCCAAAGTGTTCGGGTTTGCTATTCAGCAATCCAAGTATCCAAATAGGTAGCACGTAATTAAATAATAAAAAAATTAGGGGGTTTGTTACAACATTAAACGTGAACTCACGCCATTCAAAATGTAATCACATATCAGCACATTACCGCACATAATCCACAACTGTAAACACAATCACACACCATCACAAACACAATTATCATGTAATCACATATCAGCACATTACCGCACATAATCCACAACTGTAACACACAATCACACACCACCACAAACACAATTATCATTAATTATGATTAATCATCATGCAAAACTCACAATCAATTTCGCAATCAAATAGTCAATATTTGAAATAAGCATCACGTCACATAAACGTCTAATCATCAAGCAATCGAGTATCCCGAACGACACTCGCAAAATCACCACTAGACCACATCAGGTGCATATGACGTATCCTCTTATGGTTCCTCCTCATTGGATCCCGGGGTCTTCTTGAAATAGAGCTCCCTTAGCTCTCGTAAGTGGTCGATCTCTCAGCCATGCAGGTCCACATCCTGGAGGGAAATCGTGTACCGCTGACACGGCCCTCCTTTTCCATCTGGTCATTCCAGTCACAGCACCACGCGACATATTGCCATCCCAAGCTTTAGTCACCCTTGGCGCAGGAAGCGCCAACACTACTCCCGTCTCACGGTCAGTTCCACCTACAGCAGTCGTCGACTTGACCTGTCGATCTGCATTCCTCCCGGCCAGAGTTCCCCGTCTGACCGATCTCGTACACTTTGTCTTAGCCATCTAATCCTACTCAAGATAGAACATTTATGTGATTATTATAGGTAACAAATTCAGAATATAAGTGTAACCATAGACTGCCAAATCATGGTGATCAAATGTGATTGGTTGTCCACGTTACTACTCGGATTCTAAATGTTCCCCATCATACTCACACTAGCTCTCTACCTTCCACACAACGGATGCACGTGCATCCCACACCAATCCTCCAACACAATAACGATCACGTAAACATATATATATATATATATATATATATATATATATATCAATTACACACCACACAGTTCACAACCCATGATTACACACGAAGTCACTAACCCACACCATCACACCAAACAATTCTACATAGTGTAAAACTACACAAGTTATACTCTAACAATTAGTGTTTAATCTCAAAAGACGTACCTCTTGGCTTGCGGTTACTCGTGGTGGCATTCGTTTCACCCTCGTCCCAATTTCAGTTTAAGTTAAGGTACTTTATTTTAATAAAAACGCCGATTTTCTCTTAAACCACAACTCTGATACCAACTTGTAAGGCCCCAAACCGGGCACCCCACAATTGGTTCTCATCACTGGGTATTCTCATTAAAAGTACTCGTTTTATTAATCAAACATACAACGGAAGTGTTCCTAAAAATAATAATCCTCTTTTATCAATCGTTATCGTTATTAAATTTACCTTACGAATGCCTACACACCAATCCGAGTAGCACCGCTCTCAAGCCAAGATACAAAGTCATACAATCTCACATTCAAAACAATCTAACGTACATACAAAATCAGCTACATTGAGTGAGTTCTAACAGTTTAGTTTAATAAGAAACCAACTCACCACAAATATCATTTATGTTAACTCAGGACATCCCAATTCTTATGAAACGATTTGCTATTTATTAACATGCAAATACCCCACGTTACCGACCAATTCCCATAAGGGTCCACCACCCAAGATGTAACATCCATTGTTTTCCGGCCAATTTTTTTTTAATTTATTAGTTTATTGCATTTTATACAATGATAACACAATATTTCAACCCCGTGCTTGTCCAACATATTATGCCACATTATTTATCATTTTAAAAACATGTAATCCCAATTTTCAATTCTTTTTATTATATATAGGTATTGGATTATACTAAATGAATCAACCATACAACTTTTCATTTTATAAAATAATACTTATGCGCTTTAATGGTGTATTTATATCTTTTGTTATAAATATATATGTAAATAAGTATACATTTAATCATATTAAATGGACATTTATACAATTAGTAAATTATAGAAATTAAGAATTTACCTTTTTCAAAATAGCTATAATTAAACAAAAAAAGTGTTTAGTTGTATAAAATTCATAAAGATAAAGATTAGTTTTATAATTAAAGATAGTTATAAACCAATTAAAGTGGTTTTGAACCCCACTTCTAGCAAATGAACCCCCAATATAAACCCTTGCACCTCAAATTGGACTTCCACTATGAAATTGAACTCTTCCCGTTCACTTTGACCCTGAAAAGTCAACCCCTACCATTCAAATCTCAAGAACCATCAAATTCGTGTGAAGTAATCTCAATTGGATGTACAAAAACGTTATACCGACGGTTTCGAACAAGTGTTATGACCCAATTACAACGAATCAATGACTATTAATGCCATTCATTCTGAAACCGTTCCAAATCGTAAGCTAGATCGATTCCCATTCGAAAACTCGTTAAAAACAACGATTCATGTCTGTTACACACTCATTATCCAACCATCTAACACCCCTTAACCATTTGCGATCAAAGAGAACCCAAAACCAGTAGAATTCAGGCCCCACCTCCCTCACCCTTCGGTCGCGATTCGACGACAGCATCAAGGCCACTCAGTTTTGGCCGATTTCAGGTAAATATCACGCTAACCTACTCGTTTTCGCATCCTAAATCAAAGCCCTGATGTTTCGTCTTCGATCTGTGAGTTTTCCCGATCGATTTGGGGGCTAGGGTTTCAACCTCTTGTATTGAGGAAGATGGGTCTTGGACTATAACGATAAAACAATTAAGTTTCTGTCCGTAACAAGGCGCACAGCCCAGATCAACTGCTTTGCACGTTGGACTCCTCCAGAATCCACCCGGGTTCGATTCCCAGCGCCCCCTCTTGTTCTACTTTTTGTTTTAAATGTGATCTGATTATATTAGTGCATGAATTAGCAATTAAAATTCAAAATTTATTCTTATGAATCCTAGAAAAATATTCATTTATAAAAAAACAGAAAACATGAAATAAGGTTTTTGTTAATTTTAGTTTACTAAAAACATATTGTAAATGAATTTTTAGAAATGGTTCATTTAAATTTAATTTCGTCGTTTTATTTATAAAATTATAATGTTTATAAAGCGAATTTTAAATCATTACTTAAGCATTACTAATCCATTTCTCAAAGCATATAAATAATTATTTTGGCAAAGAATAGTTATTTAAAAACACCTAGAAATTTATAGAAACACTTGCGTAATTATTTTAGATAAATTCAGTTAATTTCATTTATAGCCTACTTGTATTGATATAGTATTTCTTTTAAATCATCATTTAAGTAAAAGAAATCATTTAAGTAAATTAAATAATTATTTTATTTACGTAAAACGATTATTTAAACCTTTCCCTAATCCATAAATTATTCATTAATTTTTTTTAAATAGTCTTTTAAATAAATTCAAGCGTATTATTATAAACTCTATATAATTGGAAATCCTAACTACTTCCAATTAGTTTATACTTGATCGGTATTATTTCAATACGCATACACAATCCTAAAAACTCGTACAAATCCTATATCCAATCCCAAATTCCAAGAATCCCTAGAAACTCACATAAACTTAAAGATCTTTACCTTCATTTCCATTAGACGTATGTTGAGTCTAGGATACAATTATTTGTGTAGGTTGACTGTGAGAATCCTCACGAAGCCTACCTATCATTTACAATTCATACAACCCACCAGTTTCATTGCAGGTGAGTTTACATAGCTCCTTTTTACTCTTTTTACTTTTGGGGTGAAACATGTTTTACAAATGATTTACTTATACAATTCAATACCTTTGTTCTTATGCTATGGTCTTTATGCTTTATGTCTTAAACTACTTGGTGACCATTACATGTGTTCATGTCAGTGCAATCATTAACCTGCTACCCAGGCCTAAGGTAGTACCTAACATGATCATTTATAGGGGAATCTGATTCATACATAACACAGAACCTAGGCGGGTTTTTGTGTATACAACTTACTACATTTTCAAAATGGCAATCAGTGGGATTGCGTAACTAGTTTTCCATTTACACGGCTTGATTGTACGCTTGGAACCTTGTGTATTTTCACATTTATGCTTTAGACATGCTCTGAACATATTGAATTGTAAACTTATACTTAACTTTGTTTGGTGTCAAAACCTATGTTACTCACCAACTACTTGTAGTTGATATTTACTCAAATGTTTAAGGTGCACCAGTTTGAGGACACTACATGATCACTTAGGACTTCGGACCTAGCTTTAATATAGATTAAATTCAATCTATGTGATGTTTGAACGCTTTGTTTTCCATTTTCTACTTGTAACAGATGCATTTAATTTTGATGAATAAATATTATCACATTTAATAGATGATCGTGTGTTTATGAACAACCGCGTCAGCCCCGACGTATAATCCGCCGCCGGCCGGGGTGTGACACAAGACTCATCCCATTATTATAAACCAGTAAGTCTCACCAACCTAGATCGAGCTTACTACATTAATAACTCATAATCTATCACCCGTATCAACCCAAAACCCGGTTAACACGACCAAATCCTAGACTCCGACATACCCAAACTTAACCAAGACTCTCACAAGTCAACAGACACAACAGTTGCAAACACAATGTCATCATCCCGACACAACGGTCAATCCAATACTCAACACCACAACAATATCAACTCAGCACAATAAATATAAATCAATACTTGCATGCAATTAAATCACATCATAAATGCACACAAACACATACCTCGTCACAATCACCCTCACCAGGGCCTTCGACACACCCCGAACTCCTCACTGTCCTATTGGACATTGTCACTTTTAGTGACCTCCCGAAGGACTTCGTTTTCCACAATCCCGTTTGCTAGGTTACAAAGACAACAGAGCAAACACAATACGAACATATATCACATAATGTCACATATCGTTTGCATGACTAGTTAACTAGACTTACACCCCACACACCTTTTCAGGATAACATATCCTACACATACTCATAAGCACCTAGCTCATATCCCAACGAATTCTTAACATGACACCCATCAATAAGTCCTTTACTCTAGCCCACCTAATTACTAGGACATCACATAAACCCTCAGCCTCATATAAAATGTTTTAGTTCATATACTCATCGAGTTAAACCCAAAACTCTTAACACGTTTAATATAATAAACATATCCGATAAGTACGTACGATAGCCCCAAAACCAGTAAAACATTTAAAAGTAGGGGATTAGAAACTCACCGGTTATGCTGAGTCTCAATCCTTGCTCTGCAACTCGTTCGTCCATGCTCAAAACCCAAACCTGTCAATGTTCGATCACATGATCAGCCACGTTCTAATAATACGTTGAGTAATGCATAAAAATAAATATAAATCCCGAAGCTCAGACCCATCCGCTCGTCTCTTCATCCCTACCAAACCCTAACACCACGTGCTCACAAGAACCGGACCGTCCTTGACCCGTATAGATATCCAAATACTCGAGCTGGGTCTCATGCATCCACATACATGACCATGCAAACCCTAACCCACGAGAATACACGTGCTCGAACCGGGTTCCAAACACGCATGCAAGCCCGCCATGCAAAACCCTAACCGGTTCTCGTTACCGTCTTCCATCTCCTCCACCGCGTACCACCATGCATGTCGTCCTTGTCTTCTTCACCGAGCCTCACCATGCACGCCATCTTCGTGTTCTACGTCAATCTAACCTTAACCAACTAACTCCTTCCCTACCATTTCCGGTGGACTCCACCCGAGCCACCACATATACCGGATACATCCCTGCCTTCATCCTCTGCCGTTCGCCACCGTGGCGCGCCATCACAACCACCAGCTCCGCCTCCTCTTCGTACACCCAAAGCCCGTCACCCTATCTCTCACCTCCCTTCACCGGCAAATCCACCACCACGCAGGTCAGGTTCCACCATGAACCAGTTGTCACCACGTCGGGCACCACCCTCCTGCCGTACATCATCGCCCCTAACACCCTCGTCTCCTCCGTGACCATCATTACCACAGCCGACCACTGATGTCGCCCAGACGGTCAAAACAATCGAAATCCTTGGATAATGGCATCACAATTTGATTTAAAGTCTAATTAGGGCTTTTCGCGGATTTCTCTAGCCACATGCTGGTCCTTCGCGTACCGCGAAGGACAATTTCGTCGGGCCCGATTTCTGACTTCCTAAAGGACCGCGAGGGACTGATTTTCACCATTTTTTTCTTTGATCTCCAGGCTTCATTCTCTTGCTCGTTTTCCTCGGGATTTGACTTGTATTCCACACGAGCTCCTGTAAACACACAATAGACTCAATACGAAACAAAAACAAGTAAAAACGAATACAAAACTACCTAAAAACGCACTAATACAAAGGAATAACGATGTGTGCTTTGCACTACATCAAACATCCCCACACTTAACCTTTTTTCGTCCTCGAAAAACTCTGTAATGGAATCATAACCGGACAAAGCTTAACAATCTCAATAATTCAATAAGCACAAACATACTCACGCGTTAAACTAGCAACAATTAGTATTTCTATCCTATTAAACCCAAGCATCAACTTTCAAGCCCCCGTAATGTGTTCTACTTCCATTTTATACAATTATCAAGCAATCTATGTGACTCACACTTAAAAGTTACAGCTCTACCTAATCCCGTCTCACGGTCATGTCTAGGCACGGATTAAACCATATAGATTTCACCCACCACGTTAAACTAAAATTTACAGGTTTTTAGAAATCAAGATGATCAATGAATGAATGGATGAAATATCAATGAGCATTATTAAGCAAATTAACATTCGTCTAGAGGCGTCTCAACCAAGTCACTATCCCGGAAGGTAACACATAGACTAAAGTCTAAACAATTAAGCACATAAGAATCACTTAGTGGTGTTTTCTCCAAGTCGCTATCCCAGATGGTAACACATAAGCAAGACTTAGTATTCTAATCAAGTAAGCTAATGAATATGGAATTATGGATGCGGGTGCCACCGAAACTCGGATTTATTCTCATAAAAAGAGAGTAGTGTGCCAAGAAATTTCAAAAACCTCTAAATTTTAACTTAACGTGGTACCTATCACCCTATGTTGACAGTTTCAGTATTATCGATTACCTAACATGAATACCCACAAGATATCATGATTTTATTCATTTTATTCACTAATTAGATGTGTTTTCAATTATTTATTCCTTTAAAACTCAACAAGCATATCCAGTTGTACTATCATTTTCTATTTATTATGTAAAAACTTTTGATTTCAATGGACATTTTTTAAAATTTTTTTATTTTTTTTTTGTATTTTTGTATTTTTATAAAAGAAAATAAACTAAGACACTAGACTCACTAGACGCAGTCCCATCCCCACACTTGAAACAAACATTGTCCCTAAAAACTTGATGTCGCCCAGACGGTCAAAACAATCGAACTCCTTGGATAATGGCATCACAATTTGATTTAAAGTCTAATTAGGGCTTTTCGCGGATTTCTCTAGCCCTCGCGTACCGCGAGGCAAACATGCTAGTCCTTCGCGTACCGTGAAGGACAATTTAGTCGGGCTCGGTTTCTGACTTCCTTGCGTACCGCGAGACATTCATACTCTTCCCTTGCGTACCGCGATGGACTGATTTTCACCATTTTTTCTTTGAAATCTGGGCTTCATTCTTTTGCTCGTTTTCATCGGGATTTGACTTGTATTCCACACGAGCTCCTGTAAACACACAATAGACTCAATACGAAACAAAAACAAGTAAAAACAAATACAAAGCTATCTAAAAACGCACTAATACAAAGGAATAAAGATGTGTGCTTTACACTACATCAACCACTGTCACGCACCATTACTGAATGTTTTCGGCCACTGACTACAACCCGTAGCCGCTGCCATCATCTTCTATGACCACAAAGGGCCGCCCCAACACTACCAGCCTCCATCACCACCGAAAAAATCACCCTACTCAAAACCCTAATCATGATTTCATGCGGAAACGATCGTAACAACGTAAACGAGTGTAAACGGAATTACCTCAATGTGTTTCGGAGACTACCGGTTGAAAGCTACCGTGTCACCGTCTCCGTTTCCCGTCCGACCACCCTCGTTGCCGGCTTCTTCCTCTCCTTGCATCTTTTCCCGGCCGTCGCACACCTAGAGCCGATATGGCTCTAGGGTTTGCGTTTGAGTGGTTTAAATACCACCCGCACTTACATCCGGGTCCCTCCTTTCCCTCTTTTACACTTTTCGATCACAAACCGTGCGATAACTGGTTAACCGGTTCCTCTAATTCTTGTTAAATTAAGTTTCACGCGAACACTTAACAAACCACCTCGTTTACTAAGGATCCGCGTTATCCATTAACCCAAACCGTTATCACGAGAGGTCATTTGTTACGTACGTAATAGCCTAGAGGGAATCGAATATGGATTTCCGGGATGTTATATATTTAGAGACTGATACGTGCTATTTTTTTACGTACGGAATAGCCTGTAGGTTTTAAATGAAAACGAGCTCAAACGAAGAATTTGGAGATGCTAAAGTTGAACGTTGGAGAATTGAAGGGATTACAACAGCTTTGGGCTAGATAATTAATTAATGGGTATTTGAAATTAATTGGTTGAGTGGGCTAGATCATAAAAATAAAAAGAATAAAAAAGAAATAAATATATATGGGAAAGGAGGATTGCCGTGAAAAGGAGAGTTTTGGGACGGCAATTGGACTTGGAGGTCACGACTGATCAGAAGAAAAGAAAGGAAAAAGAAGCGGACATAATTTTGGAGGAGTTTTGCACGTATCACGAGAAGAACTTTTGGGGAATTGGTGGTGGCGGCTTGTTTGGTCAAACCAAAGAGAAAAAACAAACAGAAGCATAATCGTAGAATTTGAAAGCTAGCAAGCACGTCAATATTTATTGAATCAAGAGACTAAGCAACTAGCACAAAACATTCGTCGTTTATCGGTTTGATTTTATTGTTTTCATTATGAATTCAGTTTCTGAACTAGTTTACTTTCTTTTGTTCTTGAGTATTATGAGTAGCTAATCTTGTTTGCTACCTAGATTATGATGATTATTAACGCGGTTTGAATGTTTTTTTGGTTTTTAATTACTCGTATGACGAATGCTATTGTCAAGGTTACTATTTTATTGATTATGAATGTGTATGAATTCTGAGTTTTTAATAATCTTGCATGAACTTATTCCGCTTGTCATCCTATTCGTTTCCTTTGTGTATTTCGAGTTTGGGTCATTCACTTGGTGTTTTTGGTCTAAACGATTCGATCGGTCATAGGAGCAGTTGTGTGGGTCTTTAAAAATCAGTGTTTTACCAACCTTGAGTCTGAGAGGAGATAGGTTGTCGGGTTGTCTCTTGGTTTTGGTGATTTGGGTAGCAATTGCACGAGAGTGAGTTGTCCAGGTTAGCTTTATCACTTGCAATTTCGTGTCATAGTCGGTTAGTGCTTACTCCTTGCCCTTAGGTCTGTCTAGGATAGTCTCTGGGTATAGTAACGGTTCAGACTGAGAGGTGAAACTGTTTTCGAGTACTTGGTGTTCTAGGGAGTGGTGAGTTTGAGAGGAGATTCACTTTCTTATCGGTGAGTTTTTCTTAACCCTTAGGATAGTTGGGGTGTGTAGGTGAGTCTGGAAGGAGATCCTACGTGTCTTAGCGATTCCTGAGTTAGTCTATCTTTAGAGTTGGTGTCGTACAGTTAGTTGTTCTCTAAAGAAGTCAAATTAGTCAATAGGATTCCTGGTCTAGGTAGTGTTTGTCTCATATTTGATCCTCCCTTGTGTCTTAGTTCATTTGGTCTTTTTAGTTTCTCATTTTTGTCTATTTCTTTCCACTATCTTGTTCGTTTATAAGTCAGTTTGTCTATTTAGGTCCGTCTTATTAGTTTTTGTTTAAATATATAATTTAAAAATAATAAAAATAAAGTCATCATTTTTAGTCCATCGGTTAGGAGTCGATAAAGGTCTAGTATCGAGGGCCGCCGCCTTTTGTGTCCACGGTTCGATAACTCGGGCTTACTGTCTTTTACTACGGGCGACCGGCACACTTGCCGTAGCGTGTGAATTAGTCGTGAGCCCATTTCTGAATTAAACCTGGGTAAAGTAATTATTATATATATATATTCACACAACATCAAGTTTTTGACGCCGTTGTCGGGACACTTCATTGGCAATCTCGAGAAGGACCCGAGTCGGGATCTAGCCATTTTTGTACTTATTTTTGTGATTTTTAGTTTTCTTTAGGATTTTTGTTTTTATTTTTGGTGTGATTCTACTTTTCTAGAATTAGTTTTTGTGTGATTTTGCTAGGGTTATTTTCTTTTTGATAGTTTTTGTGTGATTTCTTTTATTTTGTTATTATCTCACGTGCTATGTTGAGTATGTACAGACAACAGGTTGGGTGGTTCGAGGAACCCTGGTGCGAACGTTGTGGAGAAAATCAGTGGATACAAAATTGCTGTTATAAGAATGTGGAGGCAATGCTCACTCATATGATCCGTAGGCATGATCTCCGGGATGCTGAAGAACTAGCTCAAAGAAAAAAAGCATTATATGAGCCTCCTAGAATAGTACCATACCGATCTGAACCTACCCTGTCCCTAATCGAGTTAATGCAAAAAGCATGCGAGAGATTTGAGCGGGAAAATGAACAACAAAATGTTGAAGCTGAACAACGTAACCTTATCATGGAATCTGAGGAACAACTCCATAGAATAGAGGCATTGGGCATTAAGGTTCATGAGATTTGTGCTAATTATCAACGGGAGACGATAATGGACGAGGTGCAATTACCATGCTCACAAAGTACCACACAAGTCCCACCTCCTGTTCAGCACGAGTTCAGTTACTATGAGCCACAATTATTTGAACCCGTATTTTCAACCGATATTGAGTCCAATGTCGAAGTGGAGCATCTATCCAGCCTTTAGTCAGGTAAGTATCCTACCTCTAGCTATATTGGGTAAGTATCCTACCTCTAGCTATATTGATCATGAGTGTGTGGATGATACACATTTGACTGCATCCGGTTCTACACATAATTCATTTATCCCATTTGATATGTCACACTTGCTTTGGGAGGATGTTTTGATGCAGGATTCAAGTGTCGAGGACACATAGGAGGATGCTGAGATTGAGGATGCTGAGTTTGTTGCTGATGATATCGTGGAGGAGTATGTTCCCTCGTTGCTAGACGAGTTTGGTGATGAGTTGGTGAATGTCACCACTATAGTTGGAGGAGAGTTTGACCCTCTTGGTGATCTTGTTGAGTTAGAAGCACTACTATGTGGAAAGCTAAAGAGGGAGATGGAAGAAGCATCGCACCACGGTGAGGCAGAAGAAGAAGGAGAGCATGAGGAAGTGGTTCAAGAACCGAATCGACCACTTCATGTTGGATTTAGCCGGCCCATGGATGAGAGAGATGTTGGATCGCCACCCCGATCGACACGACCACGGGATAGGGCACATAGACGTATGGACCGACATGTTTTGAGGCTGCTTAGATGGTCACGCAGGGACCATCGGATTACACCATATTGTAGAGATGACCGATTCCTTAATTACAGCCTTACATTAGGTTTGGTCCAGGTAAGTTTAAGGATTGGTGGGTCAACTCAGTTAGATCCTTCCGAGTCAGTTTGAGCCATACCGTCGCATTCAGACGGCAGGAGGAGGAGACTGAGCAAAACGAGTGGGAAGCGAATAAAGGAGAAGCCACCTGATTAACATAGCTTCTGAGTCCGGCTGAAGACTCTTCTGTAAACTTAGCACTTCCGGGAGGCAACACGACATGTTTGTTTTTATTTTTTTCTTTAGTTTGTTTTGTTTTCTGTTATGTTTGTTTTGTGTGCATGTTTTCACTCCAGTCTCTTAGAGGTTGCTGATTCTGAGGATTGCTTGTTCGAGGTTGCGTCGTATTATGGTGGATTGATTGCTACATCCGTAGGGGAGTCCCGTTCTATCCCTTTTACTTTTATGCATTTGCATGTTTTACTTTACATTGTTTTCAAGTTCACATTTAGGGCAATGTGCTGTTTAAGTGTGAGGATGGGAACGTGATTGATATAGACTTTATGGATTTTTACCCCTTTCTTTAGACACATTAGGGATAATGTGTATTTCAAGTGTGAGGATGTTAGCATGAGAAAATGGAAAAAAAAAATGAAAAAATTGAAAATTTTGAAAAAATAAATAAAGAGTTGTTTTTGCGAGTCCTGAGGTAACATATTTTTTGAGTCTAATGCGCACAAAAGACCAGTTTTTATTCAATATAAATCGAAAGCTAAAGGCGGATCAGGTGCGGGTTTGCCTTTCCTTAGCGCGATATTCTTTAAGTATAGGGATTAAGTAGGCCAAATAGAGTTGGTTTTCAGTAATAAATTTTTTTGGGATGCCTAGGATAGTGTAGCAAGCTGGATAGTTATAATTGTGCACGGTTTGTATCGGTAACCCGATTCTACCCATTTCAGTGAGATTTTGAGCCTTTCTATTTTCATATATATTCACTGTTTCATTTGTTGAGTGTATACCTACATGTTATGTTTTGTTAGAACTTGAACATTTTGATGCATTTTGAGACCCTAGGCAGAGATGATACACAGACATGATAAAGGCACTAGGATTTAGCCCATTTGTTAGCCTTTTTCGTTTGTTTTCCCTACCTGAACATTATCCCTTAGTGAACTAGTTTGAGCGTTATTCCCTTTCGTTTGATTAACACACAAATTACACCTTGAGCCTTTTAGCCTTTTTATTTTTAAACTCGTGTTATTAATCCGATTCGAGTTAGTGTCTTAGTTTGTGTTAGTAATTTTTTATGGGTGTCAGAAATATAGCTTATGTCATCAACAAAAGTAGTCGAGTTAGTGTATGCATCTGTGTTAGTAATTATTTGTGAGTTTCGGCATTATAGCCTATGTTATAAAAAAGTACCTGAATTTCTAAAATTAGTCAGAAAAAAAAAATGAAAATAAAATATATATGAGAAAAAAGTGAAAAAAAGATGCTGAAAAAGAAAAAAAATAGAGAAAGTGTAGAGAAAAAGAAAAAAATAGATGCAAAAGAATAAGTGTCAGGATCAAAGATCCTCAAAAGTTCAAATGTTCAGTAGTTGTGTTTATTAGTTTGTTCCTAGCCTAGTGAGTCCGGATTATGATCACTTTAGCCAATTTATTCCCTTTATCCATACCCTTAACCCTAGCCTTACATTATAACCCTTTAAAGTCTTTTTAATCAATGTGTTTGTCTTATGCATTTGGGTGGAGATTTGATTGATATTCAAGCTAATGACATAAATACTTCACTGTTAGGTTTTGAGAGTATATATTAGACACTGGCACATCCTTTGCTAGTTACAGATACAAACCGAGTGGAGAGTACCATTGTGCGAGATATGAGCCATGTATGATTAGATCTTGAAGGTAGGTGAAACTTGAATATGTATGCCCATGTTTTTCAAAATGTAGCACCATCTTGACTTGTTGGGTCGTAAATCTATTGAATGTGTAAATCTTGGGGAATTAACTGTGTATTTGGACTTCGTGGCCTGTATTTGATTTTGCTAATTGTGATTGTATTTGTTTAATTACATTGTTCGATGAGTTGCATGGGGCTTTGCTTAGGGACAAGCAAAGTGTAAGTGTGAGGATGTTTGATACGTGCTATTATATATATATATATATATATCATGCATGTTTGACGTCTATTTTAAGCATTTTATTGATAAATTCAAGTGAGCCGATGCTTAATTACTTTATATATGAATTTTTTAGGTTTTAAATGAAAACGAGCTCAAACGAAGAATTTCTAGATGCTAAAGTTGAACATTGGAGAATTGAAGGGACCACAACAGCTTTGGACCAAATAACTAATTAATGGGTATAAGAAATTAATTGGTTGAGTGGGCTAGGTCATAAAAATAAAAAGAATAAAAAAGAAATAAATATATATGGGAAAGTAGGATTGCTGTGAAAAGGAGAGTTTTGGGACGGCAATTGGACTTGGAGGTCACGGCTGATTAGAAGAAAGGAAAGGAATAAGAAGCAAACACAATTTTAGAGGAGTTTTGCACGCATCACGAGAAGAACTTTTGAGGAATTGGTGGTGGCGGCTTGTTTGGTCGAACAAATGAGAAAAACAAACAGAAGCATAATCGTAGAATTTGAAAGCTAGCAAGCACGTCAACATTTTTTGAAGCAAGAGACTAAGCAACTAGCTCAAAATATTCGTCGTTTATCGGTTTGATTTTATTGTTTTCATTCTGAACTAGTTTACTTTGTTTTGTTCTTGAGTATTATGAGTAGCTAATCTTGTTTGCTACCTAGATTAGGATGATTATTAACGCGGTTTGAATGTTTTTTCGATTTTTAATTACTCGTATGACGAATGTTATTGTCAAGGTTACTATTTTATTGATTATGAATGTGTATGAATGCAGAGTTTTTAATAATCTTGCATGAACTTATTCCGCTTGTCATCCTATTCGTTTCCTTTGTGTATTTCGAGTTTTGTGTCATTCACTTGGTGTTTTTGGTCTAAACGATTCGATCGGTCGTAGGAGCAGTTGTGTGGGTCTTTAAAAATCAGTGTTTTACCAACCTTGAGTCTGAGAGGAGATAGGTTGTCGGGTTGTCTCTTGGTTTTGGTGATTTGGGTAGCAATTGCACGAGAGTGAGTTGTCCAGGTTAGCTTTATCACTTGCAATTTCGTGTCATAGTTGGTATTTTAGTGCTTACTCCTTGCCCTTAGGTCTGTCTAGGATAGTCTCTGGGTATAGTAACGGTTTAGACTGAGAGGAGAAACTGTTCTCGAGTACTTGGTGTTCTAGGGAGTGGTGAGTCTGAGAGGAGATTCACTTTCTTACCGGTGAGCTTATCTTGACCCTTAGGATAGTTAGGGTGTGTAGGTGAGTCTGGAAGGAGATCCTACGTGTCTTAGCGATTCCTGAGTTAGTCTATCTTTAGAGTTGGTGTCGTACAGTTAGTTGTTCTCTAAAGAAGTCAAATTAGTCAATAGGATTCCTGGTCTAGGTAGTGTTTGTCTCATATTTGATCCTCCCTTGTGTCTTAGTTCGTTTGGTCTTTTTAGTTTCTCATTTTTGTCTATTTCTTTCCACTATCTTGTTCGTTTATAAGTCAGTTTGTCTATTTAGGTTCGTCTTATTAGTTTTCGTTTAAATATATAATTTAAAAATAATAAAAATAAAGTCATCATTTTTAGTCCATCGGTTAGGAGTCGATAAAGGTCTAGTATCGAGGGCCGCCGCCTTTTGTGTCCACGGTTCGATAACTCAGGATTACTGTCTTTACTACGTGCGACCGGTACACTTGCCATAGCGTGTGAATTAGTCGTGAGTCCATTTCTAAATTAAAACTTGGTAAAGTAATTATTATATATATATATATATATATATATATATATATATATATATATTCACACAACATCAAGTTTTTGGCGTGCCGTTGTCGGGGACACTGCATTGGCATTCTCGAGAACGACCCCAGTCGGGGATCTAGCCATTTTTGTACATATTTGTGTGATTTTTAGTTTTTTTAGGATTTTTGTTTTTATTTTTGGTGTGATTCTACTTTTCTAGAATTAGTTTTTATATGATTTTGCTAGGGTTATTTTCTTTTTGATAGTTTTTGTGTGATTTCTTTTATTTTGTTATTATCTCACCTGCTACGTTGAGTATGTACAGACAACAGGTTGGGCGGTTCGAGGAACCCTGGTGCTAACGTTGTGTGATTTATCAGTATCAGTGTAACTAGCATGGCTCCAACATGATCCCACCTCGCTCCATAAACGGGTTCACCCGCACCCACAAAAGCGATAAAATAAATGCTAGATGGATTGACCACACAATGAGGATGGCAGGCATGTAATGTTACTAAATGAAATTGATCCGGACATGTAAAAAATGTTACATAGCAAACAAACAAATAAATTAGTTTACAAAGTCAAGCGCTAATGAATCCTAAAGAAGTTGGTGTATATGTGTTAAGTACCTACATGTCACACCCCGCCTAGGGCGGAAACACGGGGCGTGTCGATCCATGGTGTTCATAGCCTTTGATTACAACAAACGACTTCTAATGCATTCATAATCAAAGGTTTTAGTCATTACAGAAAATCATAAATTGTTTTAAGACATTACATGCAAAGTACCGCACTTAACCAAGTGTACGGCTTTTTAAATAACAAGTTTGTCGGCTATGACCTAGATGCTCTTAGGTTATAACAGGAAAACTCCAAAAGATGATCTACGTGCATGCATGCCTTCTTTGCTATGTTTCTAGTTACCTGAGAAAACAATCTTAAAAGGGTCAATATAAAGTTGGTGAGTTCACAGGTTTAGTTGAAAAGTTTGATGTTGGACCCCAAGATTTCTAGTTGTGTATTGTTCACCCGAACAATGATGTACCACTATTATTAGTTAAAATAATTGCGTATTTGTTTATTATTAACATGAGCTCCCGTAACCAAAACTCGACGTTGATGTTGTGCCCCTAACCCAATGTTCTTAACGCCAAACATTGTAAAAGTTGATGAAAATTATGCACCCGTTTTGACCTCCAATCAAGGTTAGAGCGACTAACCACAGGTGGGGGTGTCAACCCAAATAGATCTATTCATGCTTTCCACGTTTGTATCATAACTAACGGTTACAGAATAAGAGGGGACTTTGATGCGTTAAACGAGTTGACTCATGTAATGATGTTGGTACTTGTGTCCAGTTTCAAGTTGAGCAAGTTTTCTCCCCCGTATGTTTAAAAATCAATTTAAAACAAGTAAAAGTGGGGCCGTGAAGACTCACCGCAGCTAACAAGCTGCTGAATGATGAAGTAAGTAGCAAGTCCAAACAAATCCTGGCTAATCCTGACCTAGCCATGCCCTAAATAAATTAAGACACCTTAAGGTCTAAGTAGTTGCTAAAGTGTGGGTTGGTCACACGACCAATATCTCGAAGTCTTGACCCTTGCCTTATAATAGTTTACAAGGGTTCGACTCGACCGCCGTTGGTGATACAACTTATCGTTAGTGTAGTTATATTTATTAAAATCCTTTTAATAAATATCATGCCTTAGTCTTTTAGTTGTCAACATCTCGTTTTCAGCTTAAGTCGTTCTCCGTGTTTAATAAATATATAATATATATTTACTAGAAATAGATGTAAAATGTCATAAAGTAATAATTATATTATTTTATTGATTAAACTTATTTTCATTTGACTCAAAAATATATACATATATATGCATGTATATATATCTATTATTTCTTCTCAAAACAATATATAAATATATGCATGTTTTTATAAAAGAAATTTATAAAATGTTATCATTCTTTTTGTATGTTAAAATAATATTAGATGTCAAACCCTTATAATAATAATTAAAATAAAATCATAATTATTACTAATAATATCAATGAACTAAAATGCCATAATAATAAAATTGTAAGTCCCAAACTCTATGGATCTTCGAATAAACACGCACACGATATCAATTCTCACACTTAGTAGGAGGAAACTACCAAGTATGGTGATTCAAGAACACAGAAATCAAAGTAAAACCCGTATATTGCACTCGAGAATTACAAAGAAAACAACTCAAAACCGCTAACCCTACTCGGTTAGGGTATACATGTATATATACCTAGTCTATGCTATACTAGGCTTCTAATACATATACTCGGCCCTTAAGGCCGGCCCATTAACACCCAACCCGTGAACCCATGGTTCACGGTTACACCTTACTAACCAAAAATGCAAAACAAGCTTAATCATAAACTAGGTCCTACAATCTCCCCCTAGGATTAAGCTGCCTAATGATCTTTAGAAATCAATATCCACTCCATGGCTTCCACTTCCTGCATAGAGCTTCTTGCTAAGGATGTCAGCTACTGCTTTAGTATAAACTTTAGCTTATTCCTCGAACAACTGCTCGCTTCTGATCTGACTCCTAGCCAACAATTTGATGTCTTATTCACCAAACTTTGACAAATCAAATGGATCTAAGATTCTGAGCTCCGTGTGGTCTGTAACAATCACTGCCTGTGCTGAAACCGGATCATATGCCCAGAACTGAAAGTCTCTCAATGAATTTACTGGCATTTTCTTGTGAACAGGAACCTGTTCATAGTCTTTGGTGCTGGCTAGATAACATTGTACCAGTTTCTTCCAGTATAGCCATCTTTGACTCCTTTGGCCTTTTTCAATGTGGACTCAACATTCTTCATCTTGGCAAAGTTGGTTAGGCACTGTTCATTCAACAACGTGCGAAACATCTCTGCTCTTCCATCTCTTCCTCTATTTTCAAAATATGCTTCATTTAGCTGATGAAGGTCAATCTTTGTCAACGAGCTAAAATCATTAGCATCTTTGTAATACTCAAGCCTTCCACTCTTCCTTTTTATCACGTACAAGTTCTTCTCTTTATCAAACTGCCATGAGGCAATTCCTGACCTGTCACCTTGTTTAGAATAATATCTTTCAATGTTTGTAGTAACATGAGTCTCCGTAGGTGGACCAGGTGGTAACATCCAAGAAGGACGCTCTTTTCTCGTTCTGACTTCAGCAGTTGATTCTTCATTCTGTTCAGCAACTGAGCTTGATAGATTGATTTCATCATCAATGTCTTGATTCAGTAGCTTTAGCTCAAAGTCAGAAGAGCTATCAAACATTTCAACTTGTGTTGCATCCACGAGGTTTGTATTATCATCTTTATCTAAGTCACATAGGAACACATCATCTTGTTGATCACCAAGATTCCCTTCAAAATCAAAATTAAAAGGTTCATCATCTTGGTTTTCTTCAGTCTGATTTCCTTGATTACTCTCCCCGGCATCTCCACCTCCCTGATTGTTATCATCAACATCATTATCATCATCGGCTGGTTTCTCAATGCCTTTGGCCTCTAAATATTCTATTTTATTTTTAAGATCATAAACGAGGGCAGTTAGAAAGCCCTAATTTGCTTCCAAGGCCATTATCTTAGAATTTTGTGCAGCAACCTGTAACTCTAGAGCAAGCACCCTTTCTTGTAGAACTTGTGAATCTACAGGAGCAGGGGTGGATGAATCCACAGGACTCTTGCCCTTTGCTTTCTCGGCTCTGTATGCTTCTGCCGATGGCATAAAGAATTGATTGGTGTCGAAAGCATCTATAGAGGGGCTCACTTGGGACGATGACTGAGGTAGGGATAAGGTGGGTGGTGGTGAATGTGGTATTTGAGTGGGTGAGGAAGGTGTTGGAGTAGGTGTAGGTGTTGGTGTAGGTTACATTCTTACCACTCTCGGATGTCTTCTTTTTCTTGGTCTAGATTGAAGATCAAGATCCGGTGAGTAATCAGGATCGGTGTCAGCTTGATTTGACGAAGAGGTAAGAGGAGGATTCTCAACTCGACGTCGTTTGCTTTCCATTTCCCTAACATATCGATTGATCAGTACTATCGATCTTTCAGGTGTGCCTTCACTGTCAGAAGAAGAAATACCTTCAGCATTTCTGACTCCGACACAACTGGCTCTTGTGGTTCTGGTTCATTGGGTTGCTCTATCTGTGGTTGAGGAGGCAGTTGTTGTTCCTCAGCAACCTCGGCTTCAATTTGTACAACCGGCTCTTCCCTTTTTTCATCATCTAAGGCAGTGAATCTGCCAAACTTCTCAAGGGGATGCAGCCCCTGATATACTCTTTTACCTTGCTTGTTGACGTTCATAAATTTGAAAATCATTGGACCCATAGCCTTCAGGTCCAAAGTCTCCATTGTAGGTTCTAGATCTGCATGGTTTCTATTGAAGATGATATGGAGAAACCTAGGATACATCAGAAAGATATCCTTCTTACCCCCTTTCAGATTGCTTTTTAATTCCTCAAACACCATCTTGGAAAAATTGTAATCCCAATTCATGGTCAGGGTAACCATAGCTGGAGAGATGGTAGCATTTATCTAATCAAAACCTCCCTTTCTTCCTGACGAGCAGTTCATGCACACGTGTGCAAGATATCTCCAATAAGGATGCAACAGCTTCTTGTAAACAGGCGGGTAATTTCCTTCATAACCCATCCTTAGCAGAACAAGAGTGACTGTATTTACATCTAACTTTGTTGGATAAGCAGGTTCGTCACCAAATGTAGTGCTTCTCAAATGATGGCCTCTGAAATTCTGATTCTTTTGTTCTGAATGGGCCCAATAATACATTCCTCTCCATTGTCATTAGGATGAACGGAGGCAGTTGCCCAGAATTCCTGAATGAAATTTCTATAAATTATTGGATTCTCCATAATGGCAAAGTAGATGGGGGAAAGTGTCAACCCCACACCATAGACCTGAAATACTCATACTCCTAAGGTGGGTCCATAGTAATTGCACACACATTGTGATCATGAACAAATCTCATCTCAAGCCATATCTACACACAACTTAATAAGTTAGCATCACATTTCACCATTTATAATTAAATAATAATTTAAAATTATTCAAGATTTTGCTTCAAGGGTTCTCGCCCTGCAGGGGTTTACGGTTCCCTAGGGATTCACGGGAGATGGGGTTTACGGCATCCTTGGGTTTACGATGTCTGGGAGGTTCACGGACACGAAATCGTATACGGGAATATCAAAGTGTTCACGGTAATTTGAAATTTCTACCGTGAACCCCCATATTTGCGAGTAACACCAGACCATATCTTTCTTCCAAATTACGCCATTAATCTTGAACTTTCAAGCCTTTTACCCACACACACAAGTTCACCAACACATACCGACCCTAATCACAGCCTCAATTTCAATTTTCATCCGTATATCAACCACCCTTGAAGAATAGACCCGTAACAATTGAGGTTTACGGCTGAAAAGAATCACAATAGGTCAATATGAAGTATAGAAGTATCTAAACTAGCAAAGAAACTTGTAACGAAGCAATATGGTAGGATGAAATCAGAGGATCGCTTCAAGGTTTGAGAGAAAAAAAATCCTTTTGCAATTTTGAGGGTGCTTTGGCGGTGAAACCCCTCAATGAGGTGAAGTTCAGATTAAAAAATGAATTGCGGTTAATTTCATGGGGGCCCACCGTGAACGCATTTGGGCCATCCTCATTACCGAATACACTTAGCAAATTTTCAATCCCTTAGATGCTTTTATTTTATTTTATTAAATTAGAACAAGGTCAATTTATGATTTAAATTAGAAATAAAGATGAAAGTAAAAATAAAAATAAATAAAACAAAACATACTTGACTCAAATAAAATAATTATAAACAGAGCTATATCTATACATACTAACCAACAACGAGCCTTTATGAAGTTTGTAACGGGATCATATCGTTCTATAGGCAGACCAAGGAATATTTTTCAGCATGTATTTTTACTCAGACAGGTCAAGTGGATTGCTAATATTCAGATCCTTCTAAACTCATGCTTCAAATCTAAGTTTTTCACTGTGACTTAAATTATCATGTTTTGGGAAAAATTATTTATGACTTAATGGGTCCCACACTCATATCTTAGAAACCTGTAATTAAATAAATGTGAATTATGTGAATTCTTGATGAACTTTAATGGACCCCACATGTGACAATCCGGACTTTTCCAATTAACTACGTTAACAAAATCCAGTTAAAGTTAACTGAAATTAACTTTACTCAAACTCCAGGGACTATTTCTGTCAATATCTTAAACTTAAACCTTAGGGACTAATTATGTAATAACCCAAATCTGCTATGTTGACTTTTGAAAAGTCAAAATACAAATTCTGTTGACTTTGGAAGTCAAACTAACCAAGTTCAAACTTGAGGGATCTATTCTGCCAAGTTTCAAACTTCAATTCTCAAGAAAACCTCAAGGACCATTCATGCCATTACTCTAAAGTTGATTTCGTTGACTTCTGAAGTAAAAATCACGACTGAATCCAAAATCCGAACGTTTTAAACCAAAATCCGTTGGAATCAAAACTGTTTTTGCACGTCTATGATCGTTACGATCATCATTAATCCATAAAACGCCGCCAATTAAATCGAATTAACAGTAATTATTGAGAGTTAATGAGTAACCGTCGATCACGATCTGATTATCATCAAATCCATCTCATTCCGATAATAATCTTACGAATTGTGACCCTGCTTACACTCGACGAACGCTCCTGAAGCTTTTGCCTACATCAGTTACGCCGGAGAAGCAGTCAAGGCCGCCAGAAATCAACCTCTCGAAGTCGGAAACCCACTCAGTCGATCTCTGTCAATTCGAATCCAATTGAGGTAACAAATCACACCTAAATTTTCGTTTCCATCTTTAGAACGAAAGCCCTATGACAATTGAGGCTTACAATATCGAATTTCACATAAACCAGATCCTAGGGTTTATGTGAAACTAGTTTAATCGAACTCTAGTCTAGACCCAATCAAAATGCAATTAAACTATACAGTTAGATTCGCAATACCATTTTCTTTAAAAGCCCTCTGTCAATTCGATGCTTTATCATCAGAATCTTTATAACCCGTAATCTAGGGTTCTTACGAAACCAGATTGTCGAATTCAACTCTAAACTGTTTTTAAACCAAATTAAATCACATCATTAGACTCGTGATCGTCTGTAGAGTGAAAGCCCTATGAAATATCGGGCTTCCATTATCGAATTGATCGTAATCCTGTAATTAGGGTTCATCTGAGTATGATTTGGGGTTTTCGATCTTAAACTCAAAAGAAATACAATTAATTAACATCAACAGTTTCGCAACGTTCGGATTAACAAAAGCCCTATGATTCCATCAATTTTTATCATCAGAATCTCTCAAATCGATTCTGACTTTATAAACTAGGGTTTTCGATCCATTTTCAGAAATTAAACAACCTAAACTCTATCGTTTTCGAAATTGAATCCATGCTCAAGTTCGTAATTTCCAGGGCATTAAAACCCCTTTGCTGTTTCGATCGATCGACACTGGGTTTGATGTATCAGAGCCGGATTCGATCGCGAATGGGTTTAGGAAGGAAATCACTTGAAACTTGATGTTAAAACATTTCCAAGCCGGGAGTTAACGCGATGACCCTAGCGGGCGGACCGGTTAAGATCGAGTGCGTGTGTGGGAGAGACCCGAGTTCGAGGCCGGGCTCCCACATTTATTTTTAGACGATTTTTAATTATATTAAATTATTAAAAATCAAACCCTATATTATTGTAATATTATTTAAACATGTTTTAGCCCGGGAAATAACCCGTGGGCTCGGGTTTGATTTTGGTAACGAATTTTATTATTTCTTAACTTTTAAAATAATGTATTTTATGTATTTTCAAACCGTAATCTCGTATAAAATAATATAATTATATTATTTTTAACCCGTACACAATGTTAATAAAATAATATATAAGTTATATTATTTTCGAACCATTCGATTACCTTATGTGACAATTGTTTTAAAACTAAATAATATATATATACGAAATTATATTATTTACTTACGTTAATTTACCCCGACTAAAAATAATATATTTATTATTTTTCCAATGCAAGGATTATTTAGTAAATCCTCCGAACTTAAAAATAATATATATATTATATTATTTTCCTAACCTTCGTAAACGACTCAAACGAAAGAAAATAATTATTTAATTATTATCCGTTATCAACATTCGACGCGTAACGCGAATTCCCTAAAATCATTTCAATAAGATGTGTATATATATATATATATATATATATATTTATATATATAATTCTCCGTCGACACGTTCGTTTATTCTTAAATCTTTAGAATACGTTAGGACATCCTAGCTTTTCGTGTCGTCGTCACAATTTCCAAATTGTCCCTAATCTATGTGTTATAATTTTAGGGCACACGTAAGTCGTCTAAGACTTACACTCGTGGTTCCAACTTCTTCAGTGTTATCCAAACTACTATCCAAACTCAGGTGAGTCTTTCACGACCCATTTTTATTGTTTTATTTGGGGGAGAAAGCTTTGATTTAAAAATACTTTTTGGTTTATGTAATTCATATATTATCGCTTGTATGACTATGCGTAACTCTATCATGAAAGTCCTCACATCAAACCGTTTAAATATTGAAGAATAGCGAGGTATGTTGAGTAGTACTACTGGGTTTGACAAACCCCACCCGCGTTAGTCGCGCTAACTCGTTTGGAGGTCGAACGGGTGTAATATTGACCTAAACATTGACCATGGTTGATAGGCCTGGTCGGAGGCACAAACTTAAACTGTCAGTCTACGGTTGCGAGCGCATTAGTATACATGTATATTGGTTAGCTACCTTTGATATATATATTGAATGTACATTAAACTGCAAACTCGTTACTTGAACTATTGAAACCTGTGAACTCACCAACCTAGTGTTGACTCATTTTCTTTACATGCTTTCTCAGGTTGACACTCAAGGACACGCTAGGTCATGCATTGTCTTGATTTCTTTGTGATTTGTTATTCATCAAACAACTTTCATATTTGGACTAAACTTTGGTTTTGGGCGCGTTGTTTTGCGCATGTACTTTTATTTAATGCTTCCGCAACTTATTACTCTGAACATTTATGATTTTATGGATTTATGTTTTTAAGTCCCACATAGTGTCGTTTGAAGTAACCGATGTGTGAGATCCCGGTCAGTCACGCCCCAAACAGTAAAACTCCGTTAGTGGAAATTTAGGGGTGTGACAGATTGGTATCAGAGCTATTGGTTATAGAGAACTAGGATTTGCATTCTAGACTATAGCTACACACATTAGTTATTCAACTCAGTCATAAGTCCGTATACTTTCTCTTATTTTTACAGGAAAGGATGTCTACTCCACCATCTTCGCCACCTTTTAACCAAAAGCATGATATCCCTACTATTACTTCGCCAGTACCCAAAAGGCGTAGATTGGAGCCTATTGATAATACCATAGTATATGGGGAGCCTATGTATGTCAGGAATGGAAGTGACTGGGATTGGTATCCTAGTTTGATTAGCAGGTGGGTGAGGCAAGAGCGAGTACCCTCGCCATACTTTGGATCGGGAGATCCGAAACATGAGGGATGCAGCTGGAGCCATTACTGGTCTGTTAGAGGGAGAAAAACAGACGGACCACATATTAGATCTGCTAGTAGCAGAAAATGCAGGTACATATCATGTTCACAATGCTCTATTGGACGAGGTAAGAGCACCCCAGGAGAGAGTGAATGTCCTCGAGGAAACTGAGGTAGCATCTCAGGAGAGGATATGAGAGCTTGAGATACAACTAGCAGTTGCCTTGGAGCCAGCTGAGGCACCTGACTCTGAGCCCGAGGAGGAGCCAGAGGAGATAGAGGAGAGTGACGCTGAGTCAGTCATCTCATCTGTCGGCAGCGAAGACTGATCATTTTCTTTCTTTTTCTTTCCATTCTGCCTATCTTATTTTATTTTAGTTGTTATTTCTCTATGTTTAAATAAAATCCTAAATGGGTAAGGATGTTCCCATTCCAAGAAGTTATTAGTGAACTGTTTGTGTTTGTTATTTACTTTATAGCCGTATCAATTTAAGTTAGTCTTGTAGTACGATTCCAAACCTGTTTATCTTTATGCATTCCTTCTATTTGCTTACACTTGAATGATGTTGATATGCGATATATTTACTCATTTCTTGTGTTTGTGAATATGAAGAGTTATGGCCGGACGTGGACGTGGCGGACGCAACGGAGGCCGTGGAAACATCAACATGACGGCAGCCGAACTGGCCGCGTTAATCAACGATAGTGTAGCTGAAGCCTTAGCAGCTCCATTGCAGGTAACCCTGTAAATCGTTGACTCTAGACAACCAACTATACGTATTGGTTTCAATTTTTCTTAAACCCAAACTACTCTTTCCAATTCAGGACAACCGAACAACCCGCCGATCAATCATCCTGTTTTTACTTTCAAGACATTCATGGATTGCAAGCCCCACACGTTCAGTGGAGCTAAAGGAGCTGTCGGAATACTCCGATGGTTCGAGAAGATTGAGTCGGTATTCTCGATGTGCAACTGCCCGGTAGCTGACCGAGTCAAGTTTGCGTCAGGAACCTTGGAGGGCCGTGCCCTCACATGGTGGAATTCTCAAGTCCAGATGCTGGGTCTGGATATGGCGAACGCTTCACCATGGGAAGACTTTAAGAACATGATGATGGAAGAATACTGTCCAAGGGACGAAATCCAGAAGCTTGAAGGGGAATTCTGGAACTTGAGGATGGAGGGTTCTGAAATAGAACTCTACACAACTCGCTCGCACGAGCTAGCGGGAATGTGTCCTCATATGGTGACCCCGCTCTATAAACGGATAGAGTTGTACATTAGTGGGTTAGTGCCGCAGATTCAAGGCATGGTTACTGCATCTAATCCCACTACTATCCAGCAAGCGATCCGCCTTGCTAACAAGTTAACGGATCAAGCGGTCACTCAGGGGGCACTACCACATCGAAAATCAGCATCCAAGTCCTCTGACAACAACAAGAGAAAGTTTGACAATGGCAACAATGTCAACAAGGGGTTTCAACCGAGCCAACCACAGCAGCAGCAGCGTAGGTTTGAACCTACAAGAAACTTTAATCAGTCAACCTCTTCAGGTCAAAATCAAGGTGGTTATGCTGGGAAACATCCCAAGTGCAACAAGTGTGGTCTTCATCATAGTGGTGCATGTGAAAAGCAACGTTATCAGCGTTGTGGTAAGATAGGTCATGCAGCTAAGGATTGTAGAGTTAACCTGCAAGCCAAGCAACCCTTCCAACAACCTGGTTCTACCAAAGGTTGTTTTGAGTGTGGAAAAGAAGGGCACTTTCGAAAAGATTGCCCGCAGTTGAAGAAGGGTGGAAATGGTAGCAATACCAATGACCACAATCAAGGGAATAACAACAACAACGGGAACAATGGCAGTGGCGGTGCAAAAGGCTGAGCTTTTGTCATCGGAGCCCGCGAAGCAAGGAACGACAGTAACGTGGTTACCGGTAAGTTTCTCTTGAACCACTACTTTGCTTCTGTTTTGTTTGACACTGGTGCCGGTAGGAGTTTCATATCCCATAAGTTTAGTAATCTATTAAACGAAACTCCAACTCAGCTAGAAAGCAAGTATATTATAGAAATAGCTGACGGACGATAATAGAGGCAACACATACCCTCAAGGGATGCAAGCTAGAATTTGATGGTCATGAGCTTGATATTGACCTAATGCCAGTTACACTTGGTAGTTTCGATGTGATTGTTGGCATGGATTGGTTATCTAAGAACCAAGCCGAAATCATTTGCCACGAGAAGATCGTTCGTATACCTCTTCCTAGTGGAGAAACTATATCTGTTCAAGGTGAAAGAGTGGTGCAGTCGTTGGCATAACCTCGTTCATGAAGGCTCAGAAGTGTCTACGAAAAGGCCACACAGCCATTCTAGCTCTCGTCTCCGAGCAGCCATCTGAGGAAAGGAAAATTGAGGATATTCCGATAGTCCGAGATTACCCATAGGTGTTTTCGAAAGATCTACCTGGTCTTCCACCGCATCGTCGAGTCAAATTCCAAATTGACTTAGCACCCGGAGAAGCGCCTATTGCTCGAGCACCCTATAGACTTGCGCCCAGTGAACTGCAAGAGTTATCGACACAACTGCAAGAGTTGTTAGATAAGGGATTCATTCGTCCGAGCTCATCGCCATGGGGAGCTCCAGTCCTGTTCGTCAAAAAGAAGGACGGAACCTTTCGAATGTGTATCGACTATTACGAGCTGAACAAGGTGACAATCAAGAACCGATACCATTTACCCCGTATTGATGACCTGTTCGATCAACTCCAAGGATCAAGTTTCTACTCCAAAATTGATCTTAGGTCAGGTTATCACCAATTGAGAGTCCGAGAGGAGGACATCTCAAAGACTGCATTCAGGACAAGGTACGGCCATTACGAGTTTATGGTTATGCCTTTCGGCCTCACAAACGCACCAGCGGTATTCATGGACCTCATGAACCGCGTGTGTAAACCCTATCTCGATCAGTTCGTCATTGTATTTATTGACGACATCCTCATCTATTCCAAGAATAGGGATGAACATGAGGAACACCTTCGTTTAATTCTAGAATTGTTGAAAAAAGAGCAGCTATATGCAAAACTCTCCAAATGCGAATTCTGGATTCGCGAAGTGCAATTTCTGGACATGTAGTCAATGAGAAGGGAATACATGTCGATCCTTCCAAAATAGAAGCCATCAAGAATTGGGTAGCACCGTCAACGCCAACTAAGGTGCGACAATTCCTAGGATTGGCTGGCTATTACCGACGTTTCATTAAAGGATTTTCTAAGATTGCACAACCCTTTACAACCCTAACTCAGAAAAATAAGCCTTATAGCTGGGGTGAAACTCAAGAGTCAGCATTTCAACTCTTGAAGCAGAAAATTTGTAGTGCACCCATCCTATTTCTTCCGGAGGGTACGGATGATTTTGTGGTGTATTGCGATGCGTCCATTCAAGGTCTTGGTTGTGTTTTAATGCAACATGAGAAGGTCATTGCTTATGCTTCTCGTCAATTGAAAGTGCATGAGAAAAATTACACGACCCATGACTTAGAATTGGGGGCAGTGATATTTGCGTTGAAGATATGGAGACACTACTTGTACGGTACCAAGTGCACAATTTACACCGATCACAAGAGTCTTCAGCACATCTTTGAGCAGAAGGAGCTGAATATGAGACAGCGACGTTGGGTTGAACTTCTACATGATTATGACTGCGTGATCAAATATCATCCAGGGAAGGCTAACGTGGTAGCCGATGCCCTGAGTCGTATGGAGACAAAACCCAAGCGGGTACGAGCATTACAACTTACTATACACAGCGGATTACCTGACAAGATCCGCGGTGCTCAGCTTGAAGCCCTAAAGGAAGAAAATCTACCTTCTGAAGGTACTTGGGGAATGGAACGGCAATTTGTAATTAAGACAGATGGCATTCGCTACTTCGCAGAGCGAATTTGGATTCCAGCGTATGGGAACCTAAGAGAAGTAGTCATGGATGAAGCGCACAAGTCTCGGTACTCTATTCATCCAGGTTCTGACAAGATGTACCACGACCTAAAGGTGATATATTGGTGGCCAAAGATGAAGGCCGATATAGCCACCTATGTAAGCAGGTGCCTGACTTGCTCAAAGGTCAAGGTGGAATATCAAAAGCCTTCTGGTCTTCTGCAGCAACCGGAAATCCCAATGTGGAAATGGGAGCAAATCTCTATGGACTTCATAACCAAGTTACCCAGAACTCCCAGTGGATGCGATACCATTTGGGTGATTGTAGATCGCTTGACGAAATCTGCACAGTTCCTAGCAATCAAAGAAACGACAAAATGGAAAAGCTTACTCGTATTTACTTAAAGGAAGTCATTTCTCGGCACGGTGTGCCAATCTCTATCATTTCGGATCGAGACGCTCGATTCACCTCTCATTTCTGGCAATCATTGCAGAAAGCTCTAGATACACGTTTGGACATGAGTACGACATATTATCCGCAGACTGATGGTCAAACGGAACGGACCATCCAAACCCTAGAGGACATGCTGCGAGCTTGTGTGATTGATTTCGGTAACACTTGGGAGTCTCACTTACCTTTAGTGGAGTTCTCCTACAACAATAGTTATCACACTAGCATCAAAGCGGCACCATTCGAGGCATTATACGGACGTAAATGCCGATCTCCTATCTGTTGGGCTGAAGTTGGGGATAGCCAACTTACAGGTCCTGAACTTGTATTTGAAACTTCCGAAAAGATCGTTCAAATCCGAAACCGTATGGCGGCAGCTCGAGATTGTCAAAAGAGCTATGCCAACAAGAGTCGTAAACCGTTAGAATTTCAAATCGGTGACATGGTCTTACTCAAAGTCTCACCTTGGAAAGGTGTCATTCGCTTCGGGAAGTGAGGTAAACTGAACCCTCGTTATGTTGGACCTTTCAAGATAGTGAAGAGAATTGGCCCAGTCGCGTATCAACTGGACCTACCGGAAGGACTTAGTGGTGTACACGATGTCTTCCATATCTCAAACTTGAAGAAATGTCTGGCAGACGAATCTCTCACGGTTCCTCTTGAGGAGCTGCATATTGATGAACGACTACGGTTCGTTGAAGAACCCGTAGAAATCATGGACAGGGAAATCAAAACGCTGAAACATAGTAAAATCCCTATTGTCAGAGTTCGTTGGAACTCGAAACGCGGACCGGAATTCACGTGGGAACGCGAGAATCAGATGATGCGCAAGTATCCTCATCTGTTCAAGCAATCCACATCAAACTCTTAAGGTACAATTCTAATTTTCGGGACGAAAAGTCTTTCAACTAGGGGATGATGTGACACCCTCAAATTTTGTTTGTTTGTTTGTGTTATTCTAATTTTCGGGACGAAAATTCTTTCAACTAGGGGATGATGTGACAATCCGGACTTTTCCAGTTAACTCCGTTAACAAAATCCAGTTAAAGTTAACTGAAATTAACTTTACTCAAACTCCAGGGACTATTTCTGTCAATATCTCAAACTTAAACCTCAAGGACTAATTATGTAATAACCCTAATCTGCTATGTTGACTTTTGAAAAGTCAAAATACAAATTCTGTTGACTTTGGAAGTCAAACTAACCAAATTCAAACTTGAGGGATCTATTCTGCCAAGTTTCAAACTTTAATTTTCTGGAAAACCTCAAGGACCATTCCTGCCATTACTCTAAAGTTAATTTCGTTGACTTTTGAAGTCAAAATCGTGACTGAATCCAAAATCCGAACGTTTCAAACCAAAATCCGTTGGATTCAAAACTGTTTTTGCACGTCTATGATCGTTACGATCATCATTAATCCATAAAACTCCGCCAATTAAATCGAATTAACGGTAATTATTGAGAGTTAATGAGTAACCGTCGACCACGATCTGATTATCATCAAATCCATCTCATTCCGATAATAATCTTACGAATTGTGACCCTGCTTACACTCGACAAACGCTCCTGAAGCTTTTTCCTACATCAGTTACGCCGGAGAAGCAGTCAAGGCCGCCAGAAACCAACCTCTCGAAGTCGGAAACCCACCCAGTCGATCTCTGTCAATTCGAATCTAATTGAGGTAACAAATCACACCTGAAGTTTCGTTTCCATCTTTAGAACGAAAGCCCTATGACAATTGAGGCTTACAGTATCGAATTTCACATGAACCAAATCCTAGGGTTCATGTGAAACCGGTTTAATCGAACCCTAGTCTAGACCCAATCAAAATGCAATTAAACTATACAGTCAGATTCGCAATACCATTTTCTTTAAAATCCCTCTGTCAATTCGATGCTTTATCATCAGAATCTTTATAACCCGTAATCTAGGGTTCTTATGAAACCAGATTGTCGAATTTAACTCTAATATGTTTTTAAACCAAATTAAATCACATCATTAGACTCGTGATCGTATGTAGAGTGAAAGCCCTATGAAATATCGGGCTTCCATTATCGAATTGATCGTAATCTTGTAATTAGGGTTCATCTGAGTATGATTTGGGGTTTTCGATCTTAAACTCAAAAGAAATACAATTAATTAACATCAACGGTTTCGCAACGTTCCGATTAACAAAAGCCCTATGATTCCATCAATTTTTATCATCAGAATCTCTCGAATCGATTCTGACTTTATAAACTAGGGTTTTCGATCCATTTTCAGAAATTAAACAACCTAAACTCTATCGTTTTCGAAATTGAATCCATGCTTAGGTTCGTAATTTCCAGGGCATTAAAACCCCATTGCTATCGATCGACACCGGGTTTGATGGATCAGAGCCGGATTCGATCGCGAATGGGTTTTGAAGGGAAATCACTTGAAACTTGATGTTAAAACATTTCCATGCCGGGAGTTAACGCGATGACCCTAGCGGGCGGACCGGTTAAGATCGAGTGCGTGTGTGGGAGAGACCCGGGTTCGAGGCCGGGCTCTCACATTTATTTTTTAGATGATTTTTAATTATATTAAATTATAATGATTTTGAGTCTTTGTAATCGTAATCTAATTTCAATCATTTTTTCCGTTTCTTTATTTTAAAGCTCGGGGAGTGTCTTGAGTTCTTTTTAAAAATCAAACCCTATATTATTGTAATATTATTTAAACATGTTTTAACCCGGGAAATAACCCGTGGGCTCGGGTTTGATTTTGGTAACGAATTTTATTATTTCTTCCACTTTTAAAATAATGTATTTTATGTATTTTCAAACCATAATCTCGTATAAAATAATATAATTATATTATTTTTAACCCGTACACAATGTTAATAAAATAATATATAAGTTATATTATTTTCGAACCATTCGATTATCTTATGTGACAATTGTTTTAAAACTAAATAATATATATACACGAAATTATATTATTTACCTACGTTATTTACCCCGACTAAAAATAATATATTTATTATTTTTCCAGTGCAAGGATTATTTAGTAAATCATCCGAACTTAAAAATAATATATATATTATATTATTTTCCTAACCTTCGTAAACGACTCAAACGAAAGAAAATAATTATTTAATTATTACCCGTTACCAACATTCGACGCGTAACGCGAATTCCCTAAAATCATTTCAATAAGATGTGTATATATATATATATATATATATATATATAATTCTCCGTCGACACGTTCGTTTATTCTTAAATCTTTAGAATACGTTAGGACATCCTAGCTTTTCGTGTCGTCGTCACAATTCCCAAATTGTCCCTAATCTATGTGTTATAATTTTAGGGCACACGTAAGTCGTCTAAGACTTACACTCGTGGTTCCAACTTCTTCAGTGTTATCCAAACTACTATCCAAACTCAGGTGAGTCTTTCACGGCCCATTTTTACTGTTTTATTTGGGGGAGAAAGCTTTGATTTAAAAATACTTTTTGGTTTATGTAATTCATATATTATCGCTTGTATGACTATGCGTAACTCTATCATGAAAGTCCTCACATCAAACCGTTTAAATATTGAAGAATAGCGAGGTATGTTGAGTAGTACTACTGGGTTTGACAAACCCCACCCGCGTTAGTCGCGCTAACTCGTTTGGAGGTCGAACAGGTGTAATATTGACCTAAACATTGACCATGGTTGATAGGCCTGGTCGGAGGCACAAACTTAAACTGTCAGTCTACGGTTGCGAGCGCATTAGTATACATGTATATTGGTTAGCTACCTTTGATATATATATTGAATGTACATTAAACTGCAAACTCGTTACTTGAACTATTGAAACCTGTGAACTCACCAACCTAGTGTTGACTCGTTTTCTTTACATGCTTTCTCAGGTTGGCACTCAAGGACACGCTAGGTCATGCATTGTCTTGATTTCTTTGTGATTTGTTATTCATCAAACAACTTTCATATTTGGACTAAACTTTGGTTTTGGGCGCGTTGTTTTGCGCATGTACTTTTATTTAATGCTTCCGCAACTTATTACTCTGAACATTTATGATTTTATGGATTTATGTTTTTAAGTCCCATATAGTGTCGTTTGAAGTAACCGATGTGTGAGATCCTGGTCAGTCACGCCCCAAACGGTAAAACTCCGTTAGTGGAAATTTGGGGGTGTGACACCACATCTTCTCAGGTAAACCTTCACTTCCTCATGATCTTTTGAGCACCTAAATTATAACTAATTGAGCATAACTAGCACAGGTTTATGCAACTATTCCGGGAATCTCTGACAAAATTTAATTAAAAACATAGCACTACACGCTTAAATGTTCAGAATCAGCAAAAGCTCAGGGTCATAGCACAACGAACTTACATGCCTTGACAAGAGATCCCTTTCCGGTCACATATTTCCAAAAAGAAAAAAATTATTTACAAGTATACTGATATACCATCATTTATACATGTTATGCATGCATAATAATCCCTATACTATGGTACTAATTGAATAATAACCTTACAATTGATACTTAAAACATTTATAATTTGTAATTGCAGGTTATTCGGTGTTGAAAATATAAATCAAGATGAAATCTATCAAAAACACCAAGAAATCAAGCTTTTAGAAGGATCATTCCCGAGCTTTGACCCACAAGAAGTCAAAATTAGTCAACACAAGTCAACAAGGAGCTAAAAGACAAAGCAGGAGAGCTGAAAGGGCAATGCACGGTCGTGCATCCCATTGCACGGCCGTGCAAAGCCTTCCTTGCTCCCCAAGGACTAGGTACACTGTCCTCCGTACCCGTTTTGATTTGCAAGGCCTTTGCACGACCGTGCAATGTACATTTTGAGCCCTATAAATAGATGGCTTGGGTTCTTGGTTTCACACACCCTACCAGCACAAAAGATAGAGAGAATAGTTCGTTTTTAGCAGTATTAGAGTAGTAGTAGAGAGTAGAGGGGCTCCTCCTCCTTGTTTTGCAACTCAGCGTTACGCTAGTTAGCATGGCCATTCATGGCTAAAACTCTTTGTATTGCTAGGGTGAAGTTGAAGTTTGGTTCATGTTAATGTTTGGCGTATTAATCTAGTGGTATGTTTATATCTTTAATTATGCGCTCTTAAAACCATTTCTGGTGGGCCTTTTATTGTTGTCTAAATCTGTCTTTCTTCTTGTGAGTGTTCTTGATTTTAAAGTGTAAGACCGTAAAACCTATTTAATAAAACTTCTTTTGAAACTTGTACGTCTTTATACAAGTAGAGATTGATAAGCCAAGGCTTTGTCAATACTAGTAAGGTCGTACGTCTTTATACGAACTTATTATGCGACCAAGAATTGGTGAACTTATGTTGGGAACGGTACGTCTTTATATATGGTCCCATTGTTACACCGCTTCCCGGTGAGCAAAGTATAATCACCTATTTAACAATAATATTTAAGCATTTAAGTTCGATGTCCTAAACCAGCCTGGAGATAGCACTCAAAGGGTTGAGGGTAACGTTGTCCCTAGTGGGAATCATTACCATTTTATTATTAAAGATTATAATTTGTGAATCAAATATTGTGAGAATGATGCTCTAGCGGTGTACCGTTCACATGTTTGTAGTAGTCATACCACCGAATTAGTCAACTTAACATTATCACGTACCAAGCGGATTCGAAGCCCAAAGCAATACTCTTCGTGACCTAATCATTTCTGAGATATTTACTTTTCTACTATTTACGATTCTGCTAGTTACATTTTTGTTACACACATCACACACGTTTTTACTTTTCTGTTATTTACTTTACCGTCATTTACTTTTCTATCATTTACTTTTCTGCTTCACAAGCACACAAAACTCACTTACTAATTAAATCGGCTAAACGATAACAAAAGTTGAGTATTGGAACCCGACCGTGTCCATTGGTTCGATACTTGGTTCTTACCTAAACTATATTACGCTGCGATAGGTACACTTGCCTATTGTGTGTGTGTTTTAAGTTTAAAGTAATTATCATTTTATAAATTTAAAACCTGATCTCGTGAAACCAATATCTCTAAATATTATTATATAATATTTACTTATCAGACACGCTATCAAGTTTTTGGTGCCGCTGCCGGCGACACGGTGATTTCAAGAAAAATTCAAGTTAACGGATTAGCCTATCATTTTCCATCTGTTTTTCCTGTTATGTTTTGTTGCAGGTTGGGTATGATCCATAGCTTCACTACTAGTTTATATCAACCGTTAGTAGAGCCTGAAAGATTCTTTCACCGCCGAATAAGAGAAAACCGTGCTAGAATAATGGCCGTAGAAAACCGTGCTATTTTCGATTTCGCAAGGCCGTCACTAGAAGCTTTAGGGTCTAGTATCACAAGGCCAACAGTTGACGCTAACAAATTTTAGATCAAATCTCATGTTATCCACATGATCCAGTCTTCATGCACTTTCAATGGATTGCCCGATGAAGATCCACATGCCCACATTGCAAATTTCCTCGAAATTTGTGACACTTTCAAACTGAACGGAGTTTTGAATGACGCAATTAGCCTCCGAATGTTTCCATTTTCCTTAAGGGAACGAGCTAAGGCATGGCTAAACTCTCTTCCTATCGGGTCAATTAGTACATGGGATGATCTTGCTCAAAAATTCCTGTCAAAATACTTCCCGCAAGCAAAAACTGCTAGATTGAGAAATGATATCACCAGTTTCACCCAAGATGAAGGTGAATCGCTATATGAGGCATGGGAACGTTTTAAGGATATGTTGAGGAAATGTCCTCACCATGGACTACAAGTTTGGTTATAAGTATCATCATTCTACAATGGGTTGCACAATCAAGCTCGTTAGACACTCGACGCTACTGTAGGTGGTATTTTTGGAAACAAGAGGCTACAAGAAGCTTACAACCTAATTGAGGAAATAGCTATGAATAGCTATCAATCATACAATCCAAGGAGTAACAAGGGAGCCATGCAAGGAGTTCACTCCGTCGACGCTGTCACATCACTTTCTGCTCAAGTAGATGCCCTGACCACACGGCTAAACCAGATTAGCAAGGGCAAAGCAACCACTGAAAATACTGAAGAAGTAAAAAGCATCACTGTTGATTCTTAGCAGGTTGACTTTATCGGAACAAATCACCCGCAAAACAACCCCTTTAGTAACACCTACAATCCTGGATGGAGAAATCACCTAAATTTCAGCCGGAAGGATAATAACAACCCAGGACAATCAGGCTTCGGATAACAACAACAGTTTCAACAAAGACAATCTCAAAACTATCAGCCTCGTCAACAATTTCAAGGAGCTAACAAGCCAAGTAATGGGTTAAGCTTAGAGGACGCGGTGACTAAGTTGATTTCTACAACTGATAGTCAAGCCCTTCTAGCAGATTCCCATCACAAACAATATAAGGAGAAGTTTAGTCTTCACGAAGCTGAGTTTAGGACACAGAAGGCAACTCTTTAGTCCACTGAAACACAACTAGGGCAGATTACAAAACTTCTATCCGAAAGACAAACAGGATGTCTCCCAAGTAACACTGAAATCAATCCAAAAGCAAATATAAGTGCTATCACTCTTAGGAATAGCAAGGTTTATCCAGAACCACCATTATCAGGAGAAGAAGTTCAAACACCAAGGAGGGAAATATTCACCGGAGTACCACTTCATCCACATGTCGCAGAATCAACCACTCAAGAATCAAAACCAAATGTGATCCCACAGCCTGCTCCAGTGGATACTCCTCCAAAGGTTCCGACAAAAAGAGCGTTCCAATCTCACATACCATACCCAGGAAGGCTAGTAAAGCAAAGGACTGACGAACAATATGAGAATTCATCGAGCTTCTAAGTCAAATTCATGTCAATCTTCCTTTCCTGGATATCATACAACAAATGCCTAAGTATAGACGTTTCTTGAAGGATTTCCTTACGAACAAAAGAAACATGGATGAGGCAGTAAAAAGGACCAATCATTGCGTCGCTCTCATTGAAAGGTGCCTCCCAAGGAAACTTTCAGATCCCGGAAAGTTCTCTTTACTATGTTCTATCGGACCACTGCCAATAACTTTCGCACTCGCTGATCTAGGGGCAAGTGTGAACGTAATGCCATATAACATGTTCCAAAGACTCAAAATTGGAACCCCGCGACATGTTAATGCAACTATCGAACTTGTGGATGGATCGATTAAGTCACTATAGGAGTCATTGAAAACTTACTAGTGAAAGTCGACAAGTTTGTCTTCCGTGCCGACTTCATGGTTTTAGAAATGGGTCCCGATTATTCTTTACCTTTGATTCTAGGTCGCCCATTTTTGGCTACCGCTAGAGCTGTCATTGATATGAATGAAGGAATTTTGACACTTCGTGTCGGAAAACAATCGGTAACCTACAATATCGGAGGGAATGAATGCTTATCCACTGATCCCTTTGAAATTGCTCAATTCATCGATACCAATTTGGACTACCAACTTAAAAAGCTAAGGAATTCAATAAAGGAAAGAAACCAAAGATCTTAACAACACTAACTGGATTGATAACTACTGGGACAATATACCAAAATTGAAGGACTTGAATGAAGGAACAGGAGACACGGGGGAGGTCGATAGCCCCCACCCGAAGAAAGACTGATGCAGCACGTACGGGTCTGGCCAACGACCCTTAAATAAATGTGGCGCTTCCGGGAGGCAGCCCGATGATCATGAATAAATTGAGAAGTTGGTGCATACGGCAGAAATCATGGACCTCAGGTTTGGTTTTCCAAATTTAAGTTTCTCATACTTCAGCCTCAGGTATGCCTTCTCGATACTAGGACCTTAGTAGCTTAACTACTACCTTTTATTTTCCGTTTATGTTTTTATGTTTTCCTTTGTGTGTCAAATAGTATAACATCCCCAAATAGTTTCTCTACTTCTTTGAGGAGTTGGAAAGCACATCAAATTTCTGAAGAATTCGATAAAGTCTTTGAAGCGAAGTGTTGACAACAACAATAAGTTTTGGCCTTAGGTTGTACACCGAATTGACCGAGGGAGTACCAGTTTCTTTTCCCTTAAAACTTCATGCATTTAAATTCCTGCATAGCATTCCATTACATGCATTTGTACATTGAGGGCAATGCACAGTTTTAAGTGTGGGGTGGGGAATTAGAGATTCAGGACAACTTGTAACCTCAAAGCAGTAAAACGAAACTCATGATTTTCTACCCATTTGACTAAAACCTTACTAAAAACCTATTTTTCTTAAAACCCGAAAAATTTTCAAAAAATTTAAACCCTAAAACCTAAATCTCTTTGAGTTCGAGGTTAAATTAAATAAAATGAAGACAAATCACTAAACCCTATTCCATCCGTTTCCATGTGAGAATAATCTGAGCCTTTTCACGAGCATTATTATCATTATCTTTCGCATACTCTTTCGTTTGGTATATAGAGTGTTTATTTGATCGGATTTCATGCATAATTAGAACTTGTGTGACTTATACATATCGAGACCATGAACTAGTAGATGTTTGAAAATGATTGAGGCACTTAGGACTTTATCACCCCTTATATATTATCCCAAAACCCACAATTCCAAAAATATTATCCGCCTAGATAGACTTCTGAGCCTTAGTCTATTCTTTTCTACTACCCACATTTACCACCAAACCAGCTTTTTTGTAAACACCGGTTATTGGCTAACTGTCTTCAAGATGGGGAAATTATTAGATTATTTTATGTCGTTATTTCAGGTTCGCAACCATTAAGGGAATTTGGAAAGAATCCGTTTCACTCAAGGGAATTGGAATATACAAGAAGAAAGTGGATGTATTAGGAAGAAACAGTCGAACGATCTACAAGGAAGATATGGAAAAATTACTTCAAGGAAATTGAGGAAAAAAATTATTGAAAAATTAGTCTTGATGATATAAAAAGAAAAAAAATAGAAAAATGAGAAAAGAAAAAGAAAGAGAGAAGTGGGTGTAACGAACGAACTTTCGGGTTTATCCTATTATAGATTTATTATATTATAGGGGGTGTTTATAAATAAAAAGAAAGTTGGGGTGCCTTTTAAAAGGTGGAATTAGCTAGTTTTGGTGCCAAGGGGTTTATATTACAAGTTAAGGGAGCTATTATGTAATTAACACAATCTCAATTGTGTTAATTGAGAAAGTCTGGCAAAAACACACACTTATGTTTGTGTATTTAGGAGTTCTTCATGGAGAAAGAGGGGAGAAAAGGTTTTGATCAAGAAAACTCAGATTTGGAGCTTGCATGCTTGGGTTGAAGGGATGGATTGCACAACACCTTCATCTTTACAAGTAAGAATTATCTCTATCTCATTTCCTCCATTTAATTTCATGTTCTTGAAAGGGGTTTGGGTGGATGAACCCTAATGGACGGAAATTGAGGGTAGGGATGAATAAAATGTTGGTTAGGGTTGTTAATCTAGCATTACTAAAGCTAGAGGAGTAATCAATTCATGTTGAATTCACCAAATTGGGAGTTTTGAAAATTAGGGTTCTTGAGACCTAAATTGGGGGTTTTTGAATTGGGATGTTTAATTGGTGAATTGATGGTTGGTAAGTGTTTATGGTGTAATATAAATACATTTTCATGTAGAAAACCCAATTGATTTGGGGATTCACAAATTGGATGAAATTGTAGAAATTAGGTGAAAACCTTAACGGGTCAAAATGGGTTGATTTTGATTAGGAAGGTTAAAAGCTTACGTAAATCTAAATAAACCAATATTAGATGATAGTGAAGATCATAAGATCTTGGGTGGGTGTTAAACTCCAATTAATGTATGTATTGGGGTAATTTAGATTACTAAAACATGTGGAATGTTTAGGTGATCAAGGCGTTAAAGATGTTAGCTTTGAAGACCGAGTGGAACCTTCATTGGCAAAGGTAAGTACTTTACACTTACTTAGTATTAGATAAGTAGTCTATGTGTAAGTAGTTTATGTGGTATGCTATTTACATATTGTTAATGTGTTTGACTTACGTGGTAAAAGTCAATGTTTAATGGTTATGGTAGAACTTGTATGTTTGACCCAATATGGAAATTTAGTCAAACTAAATCATTGATGATGTGTGATAATGTGTGTAAATTGGCTTAAGTGGTATTTAGACAAACTATATTAACTAATATGGTTAATTGGAATAAAAGACTCAATGTGGTCAAGAGTCAACTTGAATGTAGTATGTGGTGGAATTGGATTAAATTGACTTAATGTGGTATATGTCAAACCATTGTGGATAATGGTGAAATTGATATTAAATTGAATTAATGTGGTATAAGTCAACCATTGTGGATAATGGTTAAATTGGTGTAATTTGAATTTAGTGGTATAAGGTCAAACTATTATGTTGAAATTGGTGTAATTATACTAAGTGGTTAATAGTCAAACTTGATTGCGCAAATATGGTAAATAGGTGTAATTTGACTTATGTGGTAAATAGTCAAACAAATATATAAATGTGGTGAATTTGGTGTAATTTGACTTATGTGGTAAATAGTCAAACTAACATGTAAACGTGGTGAATTTGGTGTAATTGACTTATGTGGTGTAAATTCAAACAAAATGTGATAATTTGGTGAAATGGTGTATTGAAGTGTGGAATACTTCAAAAGGTGGACTTGGAGTCAAATACTCCAAGTACGGGTAAGACGAGTTGTGGTACTCGCACTAAGGGGTCGTAAACCTAATAAGAAGTGTGGAATACTTCAAAGGGTGGACTTGGAGTCAAATACTCCAAGTACGGGTAAGACGAGTTGTGGTACTCGCACCAAGAGGTCGTAAACCCAATAAGAAGTGTGGAATGCTTCAAAGGGTGGACTTGGAGTCAAATACTCCAAGTACAGGTAAGACGAGTTGTGGTTCTCGCACCTAGGCATTGTAAGCCAACTAAAAGGTGATAAATGGGTGTGAGTAAACATGTGTGTGTTGTTGTTATACATGCTATATTGGTGTCGTATTACACAAAGATGCAAACGGGTCGGAACGGAAAACGAGTAATGGTGCTCGTATTAGGGGTGGATAAACTAACAATATTATGTGGTAGACATTGCGTGGTCGAAAAACAAGTAAATATACGTTAGATACTTGTTATATGCAAAAAATTGTAGAAATGGTGATAATGGATGGTGCTGTCAGGGAACATGGTTGTGTTCATCTGAACATGTTCGTGTTCGCCTGAACACGGTTGTGTTCATAACACAACCGTGTCAGCAACCTTGCTTTTTCTGGAGCTGAAGTGGAACACGGTTGTGTTCAGGGAACATGGTTGTGTTCATTCTGAACACAACCATGTCAGAAATTTTTATTCTTAAAGATGACTTTTCCTGGGTTTTACCAATGAAAGGGGGGGGGAGTCTACGGACTTAGTAACGATTGTGGGGACTTGTGGAGAGGTGCCTAGGGCTACTTATCTTTACTAACCATATACAAATTGATGTTTTGTATGTAGGAAAGCTCCAGAGTGATCCTCGGGTCTCGCATCATATGGATTGGATTCTCGTGGATGTGTTTTGTAAATGATTTTGTTATCTTTCTCGTGAGGAGTCTTTACAAACCATTTGGTGTTGTTATAAGTTGTGGATAACTTGTCTTGGTTTACACCAAATTTTAGAAATTATGTTGGTTTAATTTATGTTTGTAAAACATAACGTGTGGATACGTTAAATGATGTTCTGGGACCTAACTTCCGTGTGTTTTTATAAATTTTAAATTGGGTTGGATTTTTTGGGTGTTACAGTGGGTCTTTTACCGGCTAGTCCTTAAAGAACTGGATATGCATTCTTTTGATTTTAATTTGCTTTCTTGCCTTCATTTCGCAAAGCCTGAATTACCAACCGAACTCTGAGAGAAGATTTTCAAAGCAACAAGTGATGTAAGAAAACGGTGGCGCAAACAAGAACAACTGCCACCATTCTATGGCCTGTCAAAAAGTGCCGCCAAAAGATACGACAAATGTGTGAAGTGTGGCAACTGGAGCCACGATGGAAAGTGTAGCAAGAATTAAACTTATTCCCAACATGAATATACGCACCTGATCAAAGTAGGAGTTGTTAGGCTACAAGCCGAAAGATCCATACGGAAAGGTAGCAATGTGTATTACATAGTGAGGGAAGAGTTGAGAAGGATAACAGATCTTGGTCTTGACAATCTGACCATAAACGAGCCCTCAAATTAGTTATACCCTCATGATCTGAGTACTGTAGAGGGACCCGCTAGTATTTTCCATCTTAAGCCATTAAGCCGTAGCTGTGTGTTCCACGATAGCTGCAGCCTTTAAAACCATTTAAATCCCTAAAAATCCAAAAAGATTTTCATTTTCACCTTTTATTTTTATTTTAGCCACATTACAACCCTTTAAAAGTCATCTTCATGCATACTACTTAATTAGTTGGTGGAGACTCGATTTGCATACAAGCTTATGACCATTGCATAATTTGATTCGAACTTGAGTGTTCCACTTAACTTACATTATCCATACATATATAACCTTAGAGTTGAGTGAACATTGTCAGGAGTGAAAGTTTATACATAATCTAAGTTCTAGTAGGTTTGTCATGGATTCCATCATCCTAAAATAGAAAAATACAAAAATAGAATAAGCGACTCAAGAGCTATCCCGGAGTTTCCAACTACTTGGAGCTCCCTTCCATTTGTAAAGTTTTTAGTTATGGGTCTAATCATGCATGAGTTTGCTTGAGGATAAGCAAAGTTTAAGTGTGGGGTGTTATGATGTGTCATCATTTATACATGTTTTGCATGCATAATAATCCCCATATTATGGTACTAATTGAATAATAACATTGCAATTGATACTTAAAACGTTTATATTTTGTAATTGCAGGTTATTCGGTGTTTGACCCCAAGAAAAATATAAATCAAGAAGAAATCTATCAAAAACACCAAGATATCAAGCTTCTTGAAAGATCATTCCTGACCTTTGACCCCTAAGAAGTCAAAATTAGTCAACACAAGTCAACAAGGAGCTAAAAGACAAAGCAGGAGAGCTGAAAGGGCAATGCATGGTCGTGCATCCCATTGCACGGCCGTGCAAAGCCTTCCCTACTCCTCAAGGACCAACTACACTGTCCTCTGTACCCGTATTGATTCGTGAGGCCTTTGCACGACCGTGCAACCCAATGCACTACCGTGCAATGCATATTTTGAGCCCTATAAATAGATGGCTTGGGTTCTTGGTTTCACACACCCTACCAGCACAAAAGATAGAGAGAATAGTTCATTTTTAGCAGTATTAGAGTAGTAGTAAATAGTAGAGGGGCTCCTCCTCCTTGTTCCGCAATAGGGGAGCCTACGAAACTCAGCGTTACGCTAGTTAGCATGGGCATTCGTGGCTAAAACTTTTTGTGTTGCAAGGGTGAAGATGAAGTTTGGTGAATGTTAATGTTTGACGTATTAATCTAGTGGTATGTTTATATATTTAATTATTCGCTCTTAAAACCACTTCTGGTGGGCTTTTTATTTTTGTCTAAATTTGTCTTTATTCTTGTGAGTGTTCTTGATTTTAAAGTGTAAGACGGTAAAACCTTTTTAATCAAACTTCTTTTGAAACTTGTACGTCTTTATACAAGTAGAGATTGATAAGCCAAGGCTTGGTCAATACTAGTAAGGTCGTACGTCTTTAAACGAACTTATTATGCGACCAAGAATTGGTGAACTCATGTTGGGAACGGTACGTCTTTATACATGGTCCCATCGTTACACCGCCTCCCGGTGAGCAAAGAATAATCACCTATTTAACAATAATATTTAAGCTTTTAAGTTCGATTTCCTAAACCAACCTGGAGATAGCACTCAAAGGATTGAGGGTAACGTTGTCCCTAGCGGGAATCATTACCATTTTATTATTAAAGATTATAATTCGTGAATCAAATATTGTGAGAATGATGCTCTAGAGGTGTACCGTTCACATGTTTGTAGTAGTCATACCACCGGATTAGTCAACTTAACATTATCACGTACCAAGCGGAATCGAAGCCCAAAGCAATACTCTTAGTGACCTGATCATTTCCGAGATATTTACTTTTATGCTATTTACTATTCTACTAGTTACATTTCTGTTACACACATCACGCACGTTTTTTACTTTTCTATTATTTACTTTACTGTCATTTACTTTTCTGTCATTTACGTTTCTGCTTCACAAGCACACAAAACCCACTTACTAATTAAACCGGCTAAACGATAACAAAATTTGAGTATTGGAACTCGACCGTGTCCATTGGTTCGATACTTGGTTCTTACCTAAACTATATTACGTCGCGATAGGTACACTTGCCGATTGTGTGTGTTTTAAGTTTAAAGTAATTATCATTTTATAAATTTAAAACCTGATCTCGTGAAACCAATATCTCTAAATATTTTTATAAGATATTTACTTATCACACACGCTATCATATACTTATATGTACGTGTTTAGACATATCTTTTAGATGTATGGCATTGCATATCTTTTGAAATTTTCCTGTAGCGCGACATTAACATTGCATGTTTTTTTTTCTCAGAATTCTGTTTTGAAGAGTAGCTTTGCACTATCATTGAGTGTCTTTACAGCTATTGCATGTCAATACATGTCTTTTATCTGTATAAATATTATATACACAGACTTGTAACAAGTCAGCTCGCAACCCCTTTGTGAAGGGTCTCGGTCAGTGCAATCCCAATTGAGCAAGGGTTATCCACAGTTTATCAACCTTTATGTTTAAGTTCTCTATTATTAACAGGAATAGCAGATTACACTAATCTATGAGATGTTCCCCACTAAGGCCATAAGATTATTTTGTTCAAGTGTATCACATGTAGAGCCTATCAACATATCCAACACTGATCCTAGTCATTTCAATTTAGTGCCTTACATGTGTTGATCCTAGCTTTAAGAAACGAATAATCATACCACTTTCCATTTATTTGCGAACTCCCGACTCAAGCAGAAACACAATCTTTTTGTATTCTTCTTTTACTTGAACTAAAGGCATACTCAAACAAGCTAAACCACAACTTAGACAGCAACTTCTTTTTGTATTTTTCTTGACTCAAAAGAAACTAAAGCAGACTCTATGGGGGAGTAAACTTAAAGCAGACCCTTTTTGTATTTGAGCAAACTCTTTTTGTATTTTTTCTTGACACTATTAAACTTAAAGCAGACTCTTTTTGTATTTTTCTTATTTATCCCCTTAAATTTGTGCAAAAAAAATTAAAAAAAAACTATGTACAAATTTAATCTACAAAGAAAAATCTTTTTGTGACCTGTTCAATCTTTAAAACCAATCATTTTTAGGGACTCTACAAGCACATTGAATCGAGATGTATCAAATGCTTTTGTGAAGATATCAACGACATTGTTGTCAGAATCAACACATTCAAGACAAATGAGATTTCTCTCAAAACAGTCCCGGATAAAATGCATCTTGATATCAATATGCTTGGTTTTAGAATGTTGGACCGGGTTTTTAACAATTAACACGGCAACATCATTATTAAAGAAAATAATAGTATTTAGAAAGGTCAAACCGTAGTCCAGCAATTGGTGTTGCATCTAGATGACTAGTGAACAACAAGCCGATGCTGCAACGTATTCAGCCTCAGCAGTGGAGGTAGAGACTGTGTGTTGCTTCTTACACTGCCATGGGATCAGCCTATCCCCTAGAAATTGACATCCCCCGCTTATAGATTTCCTGTCAAGTTGACACCCTCCATAGTCACTATCAGAAAAAGCATATGTAACATCCGGCCTCTCGTACCAACAATATTGTCCGCTTTGCCCCCTAAGAGCTCACGGATTTGTTTTTGGTTTCCCGAGTGAAAACTTCCCAGGGGGTCACCCATCCCTGGATTACTCCCACCCGAGCACGCTTAACTGTGGAGTTCTCCTCTCATCCACTACATTAAGCCCTAAAACGCGTTCTATATTTGAGGCGGGGCATTCCTTATGAATCCAACATCTCTCCCGTGGACAGAACAGAACGATATGGGATTTTCCTAAGGTGTTACAAACACCCCCCCCCCGGGACTCATCGTCCTCGATGAGGTTTGCCCCAATATCGTAAACAGAACAGAACGGGAGTGGCTCTGATACCATTTGTAACATCCAGCCTCTCACACCAACAATATTGTCCGCTTTGCCCCCTAAGAGCTCACGGATTTGTTTTTTGTTGCCCGAGTGAAAACTTCCTAGGGGTCACCCATCCCTGGATTACTCCCACCCGAGCATGCTTAACTGTGGACTTCTCCTCTTTTGTAACATCCGGCCTCTCGTACCAACAATATTATCCGCTTTTCCCCCTAAGAGCTCACGAATTTGTTTTTGGTTGCCCGAGTGAAAACTTCCCAGGGGGTTACCCATCCCTGGATTACTCCCACCCGGGCACGCTTAACTTTGGAGTTCTCCTCTCATCCACTACATTAAGCCCTAAAACGCGTTGTGGTATTTGAGGCGGGGCATTCCTTATGAACGCAGCATCTCCCCCGTGGACAGAACAGAACGATATGGGATTTTCCTAAGGTGTTACAAACACCCCCCCCCCCCCGGGACTCATCGTCCTCGATGAGGTTTGCCCCACTATCGTAAACATAACAGAACGGGAGTGGCTCCGATTCCATTTGTAACATCCGGCCTCTCGTACCAACAATATTGTCCGCTTTGCCTCCTAAAATCTCATGGATTTGTTTTTGGTTGTCTGGGTGAAAACTTCCCATGGGTCACCTATCCCTGGATTACTCCCACCTGAGCACACTTAACTGTGGAGTTCTTCTCTCATCCATTACATTAAGCCCTAAAACGCGTTGTGTATTTGAGGCAGGGCATTCCTTATGAATCCAGCATCTCTCTCGTGGACAGAACATAACAGAATGATATGTGATTTTCCTAAGGTGTTACAGCATACAAGTCAAAATTTGAGTCTTTAGGGTACCAAAGGCCATGCCGAGGCTTTCCGTTTAGATACCGAAGATACGTTTAACAGCTGTTAAATGGGACATCTTAGGATTGGCCTGGTAACGAGCACATTGACACGCTGCGAACCTGATGTTCGGGCGACTGGCCGTTAAATACATCAATGAACCGATCATAGATAGATATTATTTTTTATCAACGGCAACCCCATTTAAGTCGGCATCCAGAACTGGTCGAGCAGACATAGGAGTAGAGGCAGCTTGAGCATCAGCAAATTTTAACTTTTCTAGAATGTCGTCCACATATTTCCCTTGAAGGATGAGAGTACCATCACTGGATTGTTTCACCTGCAGAGCAAGAAAGAATGTCCTTTCACCCAAGGCACTCATCTCAAACTTCTTTTCCATAACCTTCCGGAACTCAGTGCACAGATCTTCATTTGTGGACCTAAAAATGATACCGTCCACATAGATTTGCACTAGAATCAAATCATCATCCATTTTTCGGACTAACAGGGTTTAATCAATGGCACCATGAGTGTAACCATGAGCGAGCAGATGGTCTGTCAGAGTGGCATACCAAGCACGGGGTGCCTAATGTAAGCCATACAGAGCCTTATCCAGTTTATACACGTACTCCAGATGATCACAATCTTCAAACCCAGGAGCTTGACAAACATAATTTTCCTCATTAACTTTCCATACAAAAACATTGTCTTGACATCCATTTGATAAACAGTGAAGTTCATATATGATGCATATGCCAGGAAAGTCCGGATTGCTTCCAGACGAGCAACCAGAGCGAACACTTCCTCATAATCGATCCCCTCTTGCTGATAGAACCCCTGTACCACCAGACGAGCTTTGTTATGAATAATCACTTTGCTTTCATCTTGCTTATTTCTGAATACTCAACGAGTGTCAATAGCTTTCTTGCCTGGTGGCAATGGCACTAATCCCAAACTTTGAGCTTTGCAAGTTGATTCAGCTCCTCATGCATGGCATCGACCTAGCTAGGCTCAAGTAGAGCCATTTTTATATTCTTTGGTTCGATTTGAGAGATAAAACACGAATATAGACATCTGTTGATATCTCTGGCAGTGCTTCGAGTTCTGACACCGTCAGTTATTGATCCAATAATGCTATCCACCGGATGATTCTTATTAATCCGATGAGATGAAATCTCAGAAACTTGAACTGCCAAAGGCAGATTGGTCACATTCTCTCGTGTCTCTTCATTAGATTCACCATTGGTGTCGGAAATCGGCTTCTCGACAACACTTTCATAAGGAATCGGCTCCTGGAATTGAGAGGTATTTGTAGTCTCATGTGAAGTTGTACCTTCATTGACCACAGACGTAGAGTCCTCAACATTTACCGGTGAACCTTCAGAGACATTTGTTACTTCAGGAACCGGCTCCTGAGTAGAGGAAGACGCACCAGCATTGTACTGTCTTAGAACTTCCAATGGATCAACAGTCAGCATTGGTCCGGTGTATGGACCGTCATCATCATCACTCAACTCAAAAGCATCATCATCAGTCCCTGCAATCACATCAGTGCAAACATTAAATGATTTAAAGAGAGAATGATAGTCAAATAACCATGTTGGACCACATTCTGCATCAGATAGATTTTGCTCTTGCTAGTCAACATATGTTGACTCTCTGATCTCTTTAGTGACTATGTTGTAAACTCTGTAGGCTGTGGTGTTTGAACCATAACCCACAAAGTAGAATTCATCAGCCTTCTCATTGAATTTTGGAGTGGATTCCGTGTGTAAGACAGTACACGGGCATCCAAACGCTCTAAAGTATCCAACCCTGGGCTTCTCATTATAAAGAATCTCATAAGGAGTCATTTATAGACGTTTGTTGAGAAGAACCAGATTCAGCAGATAGCAAGCGGTGTTAACAGCCTCAGTGTCACACCCCGGCCGGTGGCAGATTATACGCCGAGGCTGACGCGGTTGTTCAAAAGCACATGATCATCTATGATAATATTTATTATTCAAATTAAAAGCATCCGTTACAATTGAAAATAGGAAAACAAAGTGTTCAAACATAACATAATTAAACTCCATTATTTCTAGGTCGAAATCCTAAGTGATTTATGTTGTATCCTCAAACTGGTGCAACTGAAACATGTGAGTAAATGTCAACTATAAGTAGTTGGTGAGTAACATATGTTTTGATACCAAAAAAAAGTTGAAAAAGGATTTAAAATTCAATATGTTCAAAGCATAAACTAAGGCATAAATGTGAAAACAAACAAGAATCCAAAGCGTACAATCAAACCGTAGTAAATGGAAAACTGGTATGTACAATCCAACTGATTGAGTTTTGGAAAAAAAATAGTAATATGGTGCACACATAACCCGCCAAGGTCTGTGTTAACTATGGAATCGGATTCCCCTATAAATGATCAAGTTAGGTAAAACCTTAGGCTTGGAACACAAGTTAATGATTGTACTAAACATGAACACACGTATGGTCGCCAAGTAGTTTAAGACATAAAGCACATAGTAATTAGCATGAGAACAATGGTATTGAATTTGGTATGTGTAGTATGTGAACATGTTCCACCCCGAGTATTTGTAAACAATAATAAAGATAAAGGGGGCTATGAAACTCACCCGTATTGAAGCTAGAAGTGATAAGTTTTGGTAAGATGAATAGGTCTTCTGAGGATTTCTCACAACACACCAACATAGATAATGGAACTCTAAGTTTAAAGTATGATGGATAAGATAAGGAAATTCTAAGGTTTTAGGGTTTGTCAGGGTTTGGATATAGACTTGCATGGTTATTTTGTAGTAAAATATAAGTTCTTGACTTAACATTGAGGTAATGGTAATAAAAGTAGTTTGTAAAGTTAATTAAATTAATCATTTAAAAATTACCTATGCAATTATTCCAAAGATAATAAATAAGATTTATGGAATGTAATAAAAATGGTGCATTAGGATTTATTTATAAAATAATTTATATATAAATTATGAAATAAAAGGTTTAATCAATATATTTTGTGTAAATAAATGGTTAATTAAGCTATTAATTAAATATAAATAAAATGGTTAGTTAATCTATTAATAAATTCATTACAAATGAATTATAAAAGACTACATAGGTTTTTAAATAGAATTAATGGAACTTGGTATAAAATAATCATTTAAAATAATTATTTAAGTATATATAAGTATTTTTAAATAATCATCCTTACAAAAATAATTATTTATGAGTTTGAAGAATTTGATAATGCCTTAAACATTTTAGTTAAAATTTGTGTATTAACATATAAATAAATTACATAATTGAATTTGCCTAAACAAATCATTTCCATTATTTATTTATGAATTTAAAATGTTTTATATTATGTTTTTAATTAAAACAAAATAAATAAACATTATTTTATAATTTCAGTTTTTATAAAACTTTCAGATTATATTTATAGAATTTATAAAATTTAAATTGGAATTTTTAAATGTGAAATAATGGTTTAAAAAAATAAAAGAAAACAATTAGGAGTAAAAACGGGTGGGCGGGACTCAAACTCGCGCCCCTTTCCGGGTCAGACGCACACTAACTTACTAACCATCAGACCAGGGCTTATGCCTTGGCCTGAGGGTGTCGCGTTTTGTTTTTAAACATCAAGCCCGAAGTCATCTTCTTCCCCATTCGAACACGTAACCCTAACCCATGCAATACTCACGATTGAGCATACGATCGAACCCGAAATGATGGGGCTTCTGATTCCTGTATGAAAACGAACCTGATGACCCTAAATTTACCTAGATTGGTTGAGTGGATTGGAAGAACGACTCGATGAATAGATTTGAGTTTGTCGACTCTGATTCGTGCTCCAGGAGTGAAATGAGATGCATAGGATGGAATGAGTTTGTAATGCGTCTCGTCTACGATGGTGGGTGTCTATTTATACCCAATTTAGACTGTAATGGCTCGAACGTTAAATGATTGAGAGTGGGGTTATCGGTTACGAGTTACACATCAAGATTGCCATCAAAATCTAATTAATTGCAGAGAGTGGGTCGACTAGTTGGTTTAAACGTATTGACGTTTTCAATTTCGTGCGAAAATATCACAATTACAAGTCCGGGATTATGGCTTAAAAACCGGCGGTCGCGGGTCTCGAACCTGAGATCGATTGGGAGGGAAGGGAGGTTTGGGTTTTGGAAAAACAGTTCCATGAAGTTTCAAGGTTTTATTATTTTATGTAAGAACTTTATTTTAATTTGAAATTAAGTTTCAGAAATTACCCTGTACTTTTATAAAACATAAAATTTTTAAATCTTATAAATTTTTATAAAATCCTAATAAATCATTTATGTTATAATTAAATGTTATAAGTGTAAAATATAATTTATTAAATAGAAATAATTTTTATTTACATAAACCCTAATTTTTATAGAATTTATAATTTGACTTTTGTAGGTATATATTTATGAAATATACTTATATTTTTTATAGGTTTAGAAATAACTTAGTATATGTATATTTATTTCATAGAATAATAACAATTATATAAATCCTTATTTGAATATTTATTACTCTTGAATTTGAAATAATTGCACTCAATATATGTATGTATGCACACTCATAAATTGTAATGGATAAATAAGATACTTTCATAGATGCAATCATAAGATAATAGGATTACAAGTGCCGGAGTAGTAAAAATAAAGGCCGGAATTTCCTGGGGATTACAGTCTCCCCTACTTTAGGAAATTTCGTCCTGAAATTGATTAGGAAGAGGGTCCTGGAAAGAGATGTGGGTATTTGGCCTTCATTTGATCCTCACGTTCCCAAGTGAACTCTGGGTCACGTTTCGATTCCCACTGAACCTTAACGATTGGAATGCGACTTCGCTTGAGCTGTTTAACTTCTCGGTCCATGATCTCCATAGGTTTCTCCACGAAATGCATTGACTTATCAATGTGCACCTCGTCAAGTGGTATGTGAAGATTTTCGTCTGCTAAGCATTTCTTTAGGTTCGAGACATGGAATGTATGATGAACGTTGCTGAGTCCTTCAGGTAGATCCAACTTGTAGGCTACTTTCCCAATCCTCTCAAGGATTTTAAAAGGACCTACAAATATTGGTGCAAGTTTTCCCTTCTTTTCAAAACGGACTACGCCTTTCCAAGGGGATACCTTGAGAAAAACTAGATCGCCGACTTGAAATTCTAAAGGTTTTCGACGTTTATAGGTATAGCTCTTTTGCCGACTCCTTGCTACTTGAAGGTTGTCTCGGATTAACATGATCTTGTCGGAAGTATCCTGAATAAGTTCGGGACCAGTGATTTGTGCTTCACCAATCTCGGTCCAACAGATGGGAGAACGACACTTCCGACCATAGAGTGCCTCGAAAGGAGCCATGTCAATGCTCGTGTGATAGCTGTTGTTATACGAGAACTCGACTAAAGGTAGATGTAAATCACAATTTCCCTTGAAGTCGATGACACAGGCTCTAAGCATATACTCAAGGGTTTGAATTGTTCGTTCGGATTGACCATCAGTTTGCAGATGGTAAGCCGTACTAAGATTCAGCTGAATACCCTAAGCTGATTGCAAAGATTGCCAAAAACGAGAAGTGAACCGTCCATCACGATCAGAAATAATGTCGAGAGGTACACCATGACGACTAACAATCTCATAAATATAGATTCGAGCCAATTTCTATACTCGATAGTCTTCACGGATGAGAAGATTTTGTCAAATGATCTATGATTACCCAAATACTATCATGACCATGAGACCTGTGAGGAAGTTTGGTTATAAAGTCCATGGCAATCTCGGGTTATTCCAGTAAACCAGATGGACGCTGGTGCTCGGCCTTAACCTTCAAGCAAGTAAGGCACTTGGACACGTATAATGCAATGTCCTTTTTCATACCAGGCCACCAGTATTGAGTACGAAGGTCTTTGTACATTTTGTCCGCACCAGGATGCACAGAATAACGATTCTTATGAGCCTCGTTCATGATAAAGGTACGAAGATTGTCATGGTCCGGAATCCAGATACGATTCAGAAAGTAGAGTAATCCATTGGGTTTGGTTTCAAGTTGGAGTTCGGCACCACATGACATTTCATTGTACATGTTTCCTTCAGTGACTGAAAGACGTTGTGCCTCAAATATGCGAGTTTGAATGTCATTCTGAATCCGAATGCTGTAGATCTTGATAGATTCTTTACGACTAAGAGAATCGGCTATGACATTCGCCTTACCAGGATCGTAACGAATATCACAGTCAGAGTCGTTTAGGAGTTCGACCCAACGCCTTTGCCTCATGTTGAGTTCTTTTTGATTGAATATGTGTTGTAGGCTCTTATGGTCGGTGTAAACTACACACTTAGTACCATATAAGTAGTGCCTCCAAATTTTGAGAGCGAATACGACCGCACCCAGCTCCAGATCGTGTATCGTATAATTCTTCTCATGGATTTTGAGTTGTCGGGACACATAAGCAATCACTTTGCTTCGTTGCATAAGAACACAACCAAGGCCTAAGTGGGAAGAGTCACAGTAAATGACAAAGTCTTCGGTTCCATCGGGAAGAGTCAAGATAGGAGCCTCAAACAATTTTTGCTTCAGAGTTTGAAAGGCTTCCTCTTGTTTTGGTCCCCACTCGTAGGGCTTGCCTTTATGTGTTAAGGCTGTGAGTGGTACCATGATTTTTGAAAAGTTCGATATGAAACGATGATAATAGCCCGCTAAACCAAAATACGAGCGGACTTCTGTAGGGGTCTTTGGAGCTTTCCAGTTCTTCACCGCTTCAATCTTAGCGGGATCCACGTGAATACCCTTCTCGTTGACTATATATCCCAAGAATTGGACTTCCTTTAGACATAACTCACACTTGGAGAACTTAGCGTACAATTGCTCCTTTTTCAAGAGATCCAAAACCATTCGCAAGTGTTCTTCATGCTCTTATTTTGATTTTGAATAAATGAGAATAACGTCAATGAAGACGGTCACGAACTTGTCCAAGTACGGTTTACACACGCGGTTTATAAGATCCATGAATACCACGGGTGCATTGGTTAGTCCGAAGGGCATAACCATGAACTCAAAATAACCGTATCTTGTACGAAAAGCTGTCTTAGGGATATCAGATTCAAGGACTCGTAACTGGTGATAACCAGAACGAAGATCTATCTTTGAGAAATAAGTCAAGCCTTGAAGTTGATCAAATAAATCATCGATCCTCGGAAGTGGATAGTGGTTCTTCACAGTAAGCTTGTTGAGTTCCCGGTAGTCTATGCACATCCTAAAAGAACCATCCTTTTTCTTGACAAATAAGACAGGTGCTCCCAAGGAGAAACACTGGGACATATAAATCCTTTGTCAGAAAGTTCTCGAAGTTGGGTTGAAAGTTCTTGCATTTCTGATGGTGCAAGGAGATAGGGTGACTTAGCCACGAGATTTGCTCCTGGCATTAGGTCAATACGAAATTCAACTTGACGCGCGGGAGGAAGACCGAGTAAGTCTTCGGGGAAAACTTCTAGGAAGTCTTTGATTACAGGAATATCTTAGATGTCTTTGTCTTTGCCTTTCCTGTCCACAATATGTGCCAAGAATGCCACACATTTCTTCCGTAAGTACTTCTGCGCAGTAGTGCAAGACATAAGTTTGAGTCCTTTAGACGGCTTCTCACCATAGACGTTCAAAATGTCGCCCGAGTCAAGAGGGATATGGATATACTTGTCAAAGCAGACGACTTCAGCATGATGTTTGGTCAGCCAATCCATGCCTACTATGATGTCGAAACCTCCAAGAGCCATAGGAATAAGATTAATTGAGAAGTCATGGTCGTTCAAGTTTAGGGTACAATCTCTAATAATGGTGTCACACGTAACAGAGTATCCATCCGCTACTAAAATATCAAATGATCTGTCTAACTTAGCTCGACTCATAGCAAGTTGGGGTTCAAATTCAAAGGATACGAAACTCCTATCGGAACCAGTATCAAACAGGACAGAAGCATGTTGTTGATTAATTGGGTATGTACCGTTCACCACATCGTTGTTGGCTTGAGCCTCATTGGCATTGATGTTGAAGGCACGTCCACGAGCTACGGGGTTTGCATTCCCCTAATTCATATTTCCCTGGTTCGCGTTCCCTTGATTCATGTTTCCCTGAACCATGTTTCCTTGGTTCATGTTGGCTTGATTCACAATAACCAACCTAGGGCAACGGTTCCTGAAATGATTAGGGTCACCGCACTCATAACAAGCATGAACCTGGGTGATAGCAGCAGGAGCAGGAACAACAGGTTGGTAGGCTTGGTTAACTCTAGGAGCAGCACGGCTGATGTTCTCCGTATGCCCAGAACATCCACAATTGGTACGTAAACGACATGGCATGTTAGTGGTATGATGGAGCTGGCAAGTGTTGCACAAAAGCAGAATCCCTACATATGGCTTCTTGTTAGGGTTGAAGGCAGTAGGGGCTACTTGAGCTAGAGGAGTAGCAGGTGTGATAATGACAAAGTTCTTGCCCTTCCGCTTCTTGCTGTTAAAGGAAGACTCAGACTTGGTTTCCTTGGTGGGTTCAGTAGGGGTTTTCTTAAGGGTCTTCTTGGCACCCTTTTTAGATAAAGTTCCTGCCTTAACATGATTGTCCGACAGGGTAGCAGCAAGGCGGATGGCTTCTTCAAGTGTAGCTGGATTGCTACCCAGGAAGGTGTCTTGGATTTGCATAGGCAGACCATTGATGTACTTCTCAATGGATCGGGAAAGAGGAGTGACCATATGAGGCACTAAGAGGCTAAGCTCATGAAAATGGGTGGTGTAGGCAAGGCTTTCACCACTGTCTTGTTTGAGATCCTAGAACTCAGCTTCCAGTTTCTTGACTTCATTATGGGGGCAAAACTCATCTGTCATGAGGGTCTTGACATCACCCCAAGGTAGATCTAGAGAAATTTCTATCCCACGGTTACGCTTTTCCCCGTTCCACCAGGTGAGTGCCCTTTTTTAGAAGACACTAGTAGCAAAACGAACTTTCAAGTTCTCGGGACAGTCAACATTGATGAAGGTTCCCTAAATGCTTTCGAACCATTGGAGAAGTCCAGTGGCTCCTTCGTTTCTATAGTACTTGGTCGGATTGCAGGAATTGAAGTGTTTGAACGTGCATGTGGGATTCCTTGGAGTTGCATTCTAGTTCAGCTGATTGACCATGGTTGGTAAGATCGTAGCCATTTGCTGGATAATCCTACCAGTGAGGTTGTTTCTACGTTCACGACGAGGAGGCATTCTACAAAAGGGATGAACAAGATTTTCATAAGATAGGAATCATGTATAAGAGTTTGTAATAAAATCATGGGGTATTTAATAAAACATGGGTGGTACCCATTATAAATGGATACGTTAACTTATCAAAGTATTTTAAGTCCATCTAATGTCTGAGAAGTCATGCTTTAGCCTATAAGTGGGCACTCATCCCAGGAAAGCATAATTGGTCCATTGGTTGATTTGGATTTAGATGAAATGCTTTCCTAGACAGAATTTCCCAGAATACAGGCATCCACCTTCCGGATTGCATGAGTCCTCATTCATTAGTTAGAACTTACATACCTTTGACGAGAGTTTCATTTAGATTAGACCCTTAGGTCTAAGAGTATGTTTCAAGTAATCCATGTAGTGGTTGTGTATGTAATTGTACCATGTAGACAAAAATGAATAGATGTAGGTAGGTATAGGTAAGTGGATTAAGTATAGAGTGGAGTTCCTAATAAAAGACACGAGTTAAACTCATGTTTGGGACTCCTAGGTTATAGTCTAGGTCATGTGTGTCTAATAACCTAATTCCCTATAACCATGGCTCTGATACCAATCTGTCACACCCCGACCGGCGGCGGATTATACGCCGGGGCTGACGCGGTTGTTCATAAGCACATGATCATCTATGATAATATTTATTATTCAAATTAAAAGCATCCGTTACAATTGAAAATAGGAAAACAAAGTGTTCAAACATAACATAATTAAACTCCATTATCTCTAGGTCCAAATCCTAAGTGATTTATGTTGTATCCTCAAACTGGTGCACCTGAAACATGTGAGTAAATGTCAACTACAAATAGTTGGTGAGTAACATAGGTTTTGACACCAAACAAAAGTTGAAAAAGGATTTAAAATTCAATATGTTCAAAGCATAAACTAAGGCATAAATGTGAAAACATACAAGGTTTTAAAGCATACAATCAAACCGTAGTAAATGGAAAACTGGTATGTACAATCCGACTGTTTGAGTTTTAGAAAAAAATAGTAATATGGTACACACAAAACCCGCCAAGGTCTGTGTTAACTATGGAATCGGATTCCCCTATAAATGATCATGTTAGGTACTACCTTAGGCTTGGAACACAAATTAATGATTGTACTAAACATGAACACACCTATGGTCGCCAAGTAGTTTAAGTCATAAAGCACATAGTAATTAGCATGAGAACAATGGTATTGAATTTGGTATGTATAGTATGTAAACATGTTCAACCCCGAGTATTTGTAAACAATAGTAAAGAGAAAGGGGGCTATGAAACTCACCCGTATTGAAGCTAGAAGTGATAAGTTTTGGTAAGATGAATAGGTCTTCTGAGGATTTCTCACAACACACCAACATAGATAATGGAACTCTAAGTTTAAAGTATGATGGATAAGATAAGGAAATTCTAAGGTTTTAGGGTTTGTCAGGGTTTAGATATGGACTTGCATGGTTATTTTGTAGTAAAATATAAGTTCTTGACTTAACATTGAGGTAATGGTAATAAAAGTAGTTTGTAAAGTTAATTAAATTAATCATTTAAAAATTACCTATGCAATTATTTCAAAGATAATAAATAAGATTTATGGAATATAATAAAAATGGTGCATTAGGATTTATTTATAAAATAATTTATAAATAAATTATGAAATAAAAGGTTTAATCAATATATTTTGTGTAAATAAAATGGTTAATTAAGCTATTAATTAAATGTAAATAAAATGGTTAGTTAATCTATTAATAAATTCATTACAAATGAATTATAAAAGACTACATAGGTTTTTAAATAGAATTAATGGAACTTGGTATAAAATAATCATTTAAAATAATTATTTGAGTATTTATAAGCTTAAAAGTATTTTAAAATAATCATACTTACAAAAATAATTATTTATGAGTTCGAAAGAATTTGATAATGCCTTAAACATTTTAGTTAAAATTTGTGTATTAACATATAAATAAATTACATAATTGAATTTGCCTAAGCAAATCATTTCCATTATTTATTTATGAATTTAAAATATTTTATAATATGTTTTTAATTAAAACAAAATAAATAAACATTATTTTATAATTTCGGTTTTTATAAAACTTTCAGATTATATTTATAGAATTTATAAAATTTAAATTGGAATTTTTAAATGTGAAATAAAGGTTTGAAATAATAAAAGAAAACAATTTGGAGTAAAAACGGGTGGCCGGGACTCGAACCCGCGCCCCTTTCCGGGTCACACGCACACTAACACACTAACCATCAGACCAGGGCTTATGCCTTGGTCTGAGGGTGTCGCGTTTTGGTTTTAATCATCAAGCCCCAAGTCATCTTCTTCCTCATTCGAACCCGTAACCCTAACCCATGCAATACTCACGATTGAGCATACGATCGAACTCGAAACCTTGGGGCTTCTGATCCTCGTATCAAAACGAACCTGATGACCCTAAATTTACCTGGATTGGTTGAGTGGATTGGAAGAACGACTCGATGAACAGATTTGAGTTTGTCGACTCTGATTCGTGCTCCAGGAGTGAAATGAGATGTAATTTAGGATGGAATGAGTTTGCAATGGGTCTCGTCTATGATGGTGGGTGTCTATTTATACCCAATTTAGACTGTAATGGCTCGAACGTTAAATGATTGAGAGTGGGGTTATCGGTTACGAGTTACACATCAAGATTGCCATCAAAATCCAACTAATTGTAGAGAGTGGGTCGACTAGTTGGTTTAAACGTATTGACGGTTTCAATTTCGTGCGAAAATATCACAATTACAAGTCAGGAATTATGGCTTAAAAACCGGTGGTCGTGGGTCTCGAACCTGAGACCGATTGGGAGGGAAGGGAGGTTTGGGTTTTGGCAAAACAGGTCCCTAAATTTTCAGGGTTTTATTATTTTAGGTAAGAACTTTATTTTAATTTGGAATTAAGTTTTGGATATTACCATTTGAACCCTGTACTTTTATAAAACGTAAAATCTTTATATCTTATAAATTTTTATAAAATCTAATAAATCATTTATGTTATAATTAAATGTTATAAGTGTAAACTGTAATTTATTAAATAGAAATAATTTTTATTTACACAAACTCTAATTTTTATAGAATTTATAATTTGACTTTTGTAGGTATATATTTATGAAATATACTTATATTTATACGTTTAGAAATAAATTAGTATATGTATATTTATTTCATACAATAATAACAATTATATAAATCCTTATATGAATATTTATTACTCTTGAATTTGAAATAATTACACTCAATATATGTATGTATGCACACTCATGAATTGTAATGCATAAGTAGGATACTTTCATAGATGCAATCATAAGATAATAAGATTATAAGTGCCGGAGTAGTAAAAATAAAGGCCAGAATTTCCTGGGGATTATACTCAGCCCAAAAGAATAAGAGCAGCTTGGATTCAGAGAGCATTGTTCTAGCAGCTTCAATGAGAGTTCTATTCTTACACTTTGCTACACCATTTTGTTGAGGTGTACGAGCTGTACTATATTGTCTGGCTATCCCCTTTTTAGTGCAGAATTGATTCAAGACTGCATCCTTGAATTCAGTTCCATTGTCGCACCTAATAGCCTTCACTTTCACATCCCTTTGATTTTTCACCAAAATGATGAAATTCTTAATCAGCTCTACAGTCTCACTTTTGTTAGCCAAAAGGAAAACCCTTGAAAAATGTGAGTAATCATCAGTTATAACCAAACAATAAGACTTTTGCCCGATGCTCATCACATTCACAGGACCAAAAGGATCCATATGAAGTAGATGGAGAATACAGTCAATTGAATTAATCAACTTTGACTTATGGGGCTTCCTGTGATGTTTCCCTTTGGCACATGCAACACATTTCTCAATTAAGAAAGATTCTTTGACAGGTAGATCACGAACATGATTACCCTTTGCAATTCGATTAAAATTTTTCAGATTAACATGACCAAGACGGCGATGCCACAACATAGCATTGGTTTCAGTAGATTTTGATAAAAGACATGTACTTTCATAAACAGGTTTACTGTTCATGTCAATAACATATGAGTTTCCCTTACGGGGTGTTCTTAACAAAATCCATTCCTTGGGCACCACGAAGCCCGGTTTTAGAATTAGGCATTCCTTATTTGTGAAATGTGCTGAAAAGTCTTTATCACAAATTTGGGAAACACTTAGTAAGCTATGATTTAGCTCATAGACGTAGCTTACGTCATGAAAACTCATTGAACTATTTATCACAATACATTTCATGCTTACTTTGCCACCTTTACCTCCCGCAAAGGAAACATAACCTCCATTAAAGTTTTGCACGTCATGAAGTAGAGATATGTCTCCTGTCATGTGCCTGGAACAATCACTATCAATATACCAAAGGTTATTGACAGTCCTCCTTGACTGTTCCTACATGATATGGGAGATTAATTAGTAATTGGTACCCATGCCATAGTAGATCTGGGTATTTCTAAAGCATCAATATATGACACCTCTTGCAGACACATATCATTGTTAGATTCAAGTTTGGATGTTTCTTCAACTTTTTCTATAGCTTTCCAGACATGCTTAGATGTGACAGGCGTTTTTCTTTCTTTTGAAACAGGAGATTTAGGTTTCTCCTTTTTGTTTATTGTGTTTAACTTTTTGCCTTTCAAAGTAAGCATGCTTGTTCCGCTTTGCAACATTCCAATCACCATCAGAAGGCTTAACATATGATGACTGACTCTTCTTTACCTTAGGCTGAGTAGCCATCATTGGCTTAGAGTGAGTGACCTTCTTATGTGTAGTCTTCTGATTCTGCTCATAATAGGGAACATATGGACGGTGAACATAGTTTCTTGCCAAGTGACCAGACTTTCCACAATTGTAGCATGACTTTTCTTTGCATAAGGTGCAAAGACTGACTTGTTTGACCACTGATGAGATGAACCACCACGTTTGTTACTGCAGACCTGCTCAGGTTTCCTATGTTGATGAGCATGGCTTTGCTCAAACCTCATATGTTGATGATCATATTTAGAATAAAAATGATATTTAGTGAAATGCTTAGGTGAAGCATTTGAGGTTTGAACAAAGACTCTTTGCTTGGTCACAGGTTTGGTTTTCTGGAAAAACATGTTTTTCAACTTTACCGTTAACAGACGGTTTCACAAAAACAGTACCTTTACTCACATTCACATGTTTTGAAACAGATGAATTAAAACCAGAATCATTCAAACTAATAAAATCACATACATAAGGTTTGTTTCCTTTCAAAACAGGACTGACAAAAACATTGTTTTTATTGTTATTAGAATTCAAATTTACACTGCAAACTTGTTACTCATCAACATCATCATCCTCACTTGACCAATCCTGTATTTCTACTGTTTCTGCACATGATGTTGAATCATTAGAATTGTTCACCCATTAAACATCTGAAACTAAGGATGATGATGATTTTGACCCATCAGTGCTTGACAGATTTCTAGAAGATAACACTTTAAACACCTCTACATGTTCCTCAACAATGGGAGGAACAGTGGTAAAGTTCCCATTGAACGGAGGAGGCATGTTATTATACCCAAGCCCCTTGTTCACATTACCCGGTTTATGAAGTTGATTCTCAAGCATATCTACAACTTTACTAGTTTGACCAAAGAATTCTACCTTCAATTTAGCTTCAGCAAAGTTTGATTTTGCTTTCTCTAATTCAGTGGTCAACCGGGTAATTTCTTGCTTAGCATCAGTAAGCACACAACATTTTTCACTAAGTTGTGATTTAAGCAATGATATATCCTTTTTGTTTGCTTCTATTACCTCTTTTAATGCCTTTTCAATTTTGGAAAATTTAGTTTTGTGGTACTTGAGATTTTCAATTTCAAAAATTAAGTCAGCATTATGTGTTCTGTATAACTCTACCTTATCAATGCATAATTTAGAGCATAGATTAGCAGTTACCTCAGGTGGAGTAGTAGAAGAAGAGGCAGAACCAGATCCTTCAATAATATCATCCATAAAGGCATGGTTTAGATTAAGCTCCTTTAGCTGATCTCCCCAGTCATATCCACCACTTTGCTGACTCATTAGAGCCTTAGAGTTGTCCACAGCCTTGCCTCCTATAGATGGACTAGCATCATTACCTCTTTGCTCCTTTGGTTTAGTGCATTCCCTAGCAAAGTGACATGGTTCATGACAGTTGTAACACCGAAGGTTTGACTTGTTGAACCCAATTTTCTTTCCAGTATCTTCACTCCATCCGAACTTTCCAGTTTTATTGATGAAGTTCTTTTCTCTAAAAACAACCATAGCCAATTGCCAAGAGATATCCAACTCCTCCACATCAGCAGTGATGTAGGACCAGATTCAGTGAAGAATCACAAATACAGATCGATTACACACACAGGTGGAATCTGTGTGTATGGTGGTGAAACAGAGGTTAGGAACAGAAAATGGTGATGATAAACCGGCAAACGACACTAGAATCAACACAATACTGATATGAAATTGTAATAATAACAGATGAAAGAACTCCAAATGTGTATTGATTCAAAGAAATTATAAAAGAGAGAATACAAGGTTACATCTGCTATTCACACCCTAAATATTCTCTAACTAGGCTATTTATAGGAAGCTGATAGGTATCGAAACAATACTCACCGAAACTACTAGTTTCGGGTGAGCATTTACAAGAACTTGTAGCCTATCGAAACTTCCTATCTATCGAAACTACTAGTTTCGGTTGAACAGACTCAACCGAAACTAGGTAGTTTCGATGGCCCAGACTTAGACTAAAAATAGTAAATTACATTAAATGAAAATAACATAAATACAGGGAAATAAAACAAGGACAAATGTTCAAAACATACATTTATGACATCAGCTTACAAAAGAATATACCCTACAATCTCGCCCTAAGTTGCTACATCAATGTCTTCAACTCTCACTAAGCAGTTGGCTCTTGACTTGGTTTCTGAAAGTGGGGCTTTGCATTCACTGTCACCACTCTCTGATATGCCTTGGCATCAGCCTCATCATCTACATGAGAGATCTGGATAGGGTGGTTGAACAAGACCTCCAGATCCTCAGGTTAAAACTTTAACAGCTCCATGGGCTCAAAGATGTAGGTATCTTCCTTGCCTTCACACTCAATAACAGAACTGCCAATTGTGGAGTTATAAAACCATCTTCTGAAATTTTGGAGCTGAACTGGTACAGATCGTGGCAGCATGATAGATTTAACAGTTTCTGTCGGTTTGTACCTCAGGCTTAGCCAAGGATTTTGAGTTCTTGGATGAATCCTGGTTTTGGAGATGATTCTTTTTGGGAGTGTGGTTTTCATTGATCTGAAATCATTTTGGGCTTGTTGTTGCAGAAACAGCTCAAAGTTACGAGCTTCATTTACCTTATCAGGATTTTGAAGGGGTAACTTGGCAAGAGCCCTCAGGTCATATCTCGGAAGGGAGCTGAACTCATGTAACTTGAGAGGCTCCTTAGCAGGCAACTTTCTCATCCAAGGCCTTTTAGGATCAGGATATTCAAGGTTTGGTCTTGTCTCTTGAGTTGGCTGAGTTGGAGTTGACTCAGTGATGATAGGAGTGGCTTGAAGTGCTTTCTGAGGAGTACCTGTTGGCCCAGCAGTGGTTACAGGCTCAACAAAGGTAACCTTGACAGTAGGGTCCTCCTGTTCACTATCTAACAGAGCCTCTATTTCATCTCCTTCTTCGGTGAAGTACCTTATCTTTTCTCCATGCTCTTCTCCCAAGGTCATAATCTCAGGAAATTCATCTATAGTTCTAAAATCATCTATTTGTTTCAAAAACTCATCTAGCTCATGATCAGATCCAATCTCCTCTTCATCCAGGACAACCAGGTCAACATCGGATGCTTTGGCTTTCCCTTTTTCTCTATCAGTCGTTCTTTCGCTAGCAGAAGGAAGATCAAACTCTGGTTCTTCTAGCATCACTTCCACATCTTCTTTTAGTTTGTCAGCTACACCTGAATGGATAATCAATGCAGACTCAGGGTTAGTTACAAAATCAGGGGAGGAGGGTCCACTAGTTGAAGTGGATTGGGATACATTGGTCTCCCCCTGAGCTGTGGAAGCAGGTTCCTTTTGTGAAGTGTGTACCAAAGAAGCTTTAAGCTGATTCACCAATGAAGTCACAACAAGTATATCTTGTTGTTGCTTTGACAATTGCTCATGTTGTATAGCAAGTTGTGACTGTTGAAGCTCAAGTTGATTCTTCAGGGTGATCACTTCAATCTTTAAATCATTTACGTCTTCCTTGTGCTCTGCCAAATCAGAATTTAGTGACTTTATTTCTTCATCTTTTTGCACCATTTGTTTATTTAGCTTCATCACTGCTAAGCTCAACTTTTTGACTCTTGGAACTGATGGGGAAGTTTCTTGGGCATGTGAGGCAGGTGGTGTTGGTTGAAAAGTAGGTTGAGGAGTGGGTTGTGGAGTGATGGTAGCATGGATGGGTAAAGGTATGGGTGTTGGGTGTTTAGGTGCTTCCAACAGAGATTCAGTGGAGGTGGTAAGGGATTCTAGCCCAGTCTTGATCTTCTTTGCTCGGGGCTCTTCTAACTCATAGTCTGATTCAGAATCAGCTGGTCTTTTGGATGATGAGGGAGGAGGTTCCACTCTCTCCTCAGACTCAGAGTCTTCTATTTCATATACAGCTTCGTCTAAGGTTTCACTTGATTCTTCTTCACCTTCCACATTTGCTTCTATATCAATATTAACAACTTCACCTTCAATGCTTGCAACTTGTTCTTGAAAGTTCAAAGGTTCTAGATTTTCTATCTCTTGATCCATGAAATGAGCCTCCCGAATGGGTTGCTCTGCTTCTTGTTCTAAGTTTTGTTCAGCTTCAGCCTCAGCCTCTTGGTTCCCTTGAACCTGTTCTGCTTCTTCTTCTTCCTCGGATGATGAGGAGTCAACAATCTCATCCGGATCAATATCAGGAACTACCTCTTCTTCCTCTCCTATCACATGTCCAAAAAGAGGAATGTTCACAACAATCCTGTTTGATCTTGAACTTGAACTCTTCATATAGATGAGGGTCTTAGCTATCATGTGATCAAACACTAGGATTGGTCCTTCTTGTGGAAGATTGGGGTGTAAGTGATTAATAATCATTTGTAGGAATTGTGGGTACACAAGAAACTTGTCTCTGACCCTCCCGGTGAGATTCTCTATCAGTTGTCTAACCACAAGTCCAGAAAAATTACAGTCCCTTCCCTTGATTAGTCCCAAGATTGTTGATGCCACCATAACATTGGCAGAGTCGAAGCCACCTTTTCTAATAGACAAGCAATGGATGAATACATGCACGATATACCTCCAGTGGGGAGCAAGGAAAGTCTTTGTAATTTGGCCACTTTTGAATCCATCCGGATGACCCATTCTTCGAAAACATTTGCGGATGTAGAAGGTTGTGAATCCCACTGGAGCCTCATGGTTATCATTGAACTGCAGTACCTCCCTAACAGTGGCTTTAGAAAATAGAACTTCTTGGTTTTGGACTGTAGCTCTGATGTGTTCAATGTTGTTGATGGAGACCCTTGTTGCAGTAGCCTAGAACTATCTGATGGATGATTCAAACACATGCAGGTTATGGCTTATAGCAAAACCGATGTTGGAGTTAGCCAGAAAATTAAGAACAGGTACAAAGTCAACACTCTTAGGGTCAGCAGCATTTAGGAATGCACAAACATTTTGCTTCTTTACAAAGAGAAGATCCATTCCTATACATAACAAAGTTAACAAAATATCAGATTTCTTAACACTTAGAAAAATTTCAGGAAAAATTTGACCGAAAGTACTAGTTTTGGTTGACCAATAACCTATAGAAACTACATAGTTTCGGGCAAACAGATGGGATATCGAAACTACTAGTTTTGGTAAGCAAAACTTGTTTAAAATCAAAATAGTATTTTTAAAATTTAGAGATCCTTTTTCCTGAAACTACTAGTTTCGATGCCAAACCTTGAACAGATACAGATATCAAACAAGCAAAATTTATAGACAGACTCATATACTGATATGAACAAATAAACTCAACAAGTAAAAACAGATAAAAGAAAAAGGGTAAGAAAGGCCTGTGAGTGTCGAAACTCTATCTTACCGAGGATTGTACTGAAATCTGCAAATATATACATTAAGAGTGTGAGATATCAATAATGGAGAATATATAATGTAGAATCATGTTTTAGTAACTATAGATAAAATTCTATGTATCGGTGTACTTAGCTAGTATGCAGGAGGGTGTTCCTGCGTACTTAGCTTGTACACTAGATTGGTGCTGCGTACTTATCAAGTACGCATGACCAATGACCCGCGTACTTATCAAGTACGCATGACCAATGACCCGCGTACTTAGCCAAGTACGTGGGTAATGTTCCTGCCCCTATAATTAGAAGGTGTTGTCTTTATTGGTAGGTGGAACTTGGGACAAGGTTGAGAGAGGTTCTGGCCGGGATGAGCTCTCCCGGCCCCCGTGAACTGTGAGCGTAAACGAGAGATGTGTACTCCTTCGGTATGTAGTCTGTAATGACAACGTTGTTATGGATTGTGTTTCGTTTCTGTTGATTCTCTTGTTTATGTGTTTTTGTTCTTGTTTTGTCAATGTCGTTTCTTCATTTGTTCCCCCACAAATCACGAGCAGGTCTGCATTATTATCGTTCTTTCTATTTTTCGCTGCGCAACGAGGCTCACAGGGACCTACAATTGGTATCAGAGCCTCGGTGTTCGTTGATTTGTGTTCCAGATTTGAGTTTTTAGCAGATCTGAGTTCATACGAGTCGTACCTTTTTCAGACCAAAAATCCTTAAATTCGAGTTCGTTATCGCTTCATTTGGTGTTTAGAAGGCTAGGGGTTTGTTAGAAGATGATTTCTAAGCTTTTGGAAGCATCAATTTCTCAGATCCAACATTTTCGAGCATTCTCCTCAAGATCAGTCAAGAACGCTGATGTACTGTCTATGTACGCAAAATCACCTTTTTTGCGTACTTACTAAGCACGCATGGGTTAGCCCTGCGTACTTATTAAGTACACATGAGTAGTGACCTGTGTACTTAGCTAAGTACACATGTGTATTTGGCTCTGCGAACTTATCAAGTACGCATGAACATTTGGCTGTACGAACTTGCTAAGTACGCATGAACTATCATCTGGGATTAAAAAAAAATTTAGATGATACCATTTTTTTTGCGGGAAAACTTTTCTTGGCCAAATTTTTTAGGGATCGTTTGTACGCTTGTTTTGGGCCATTTTTTAAAAGATAACAGTTTTGGTTTTTCGGGACCGAAATTTGTATTTGATGTGGCTTGGCGAAACAAGGACGATATTTTTGTTGGATGATACCAATTGCCATACATTGTTTAAGTGTTCAGACCTATAAATGTAGGCTACGAGTATCTATGATACTTCTTTAATAAGGAATGAATGTTGAATTAATTTGAGCAACTGGGTCGTCATCGGCTAAAGGTCTTGTTTTATTTGTGAAGATGTTACTGCTTTGGGTCTTTGGAAAAAGAATCATATTGTTTAGGTATTCAAACCTGAATATGTAGGCTACGAGTATCTATGATATTTCTTTAATAGGGGATGAATACTTGAACCCAAGGTTTTGCTGTTTTGGATCTTTGCAAAGGAATAAAAGAATTAAATCCTAGATTTGACTAGTTGTGGTTTTTGAGAACTTGAGTAAAGCGGTGATGAAGCTGGTCATAGTTTACAGAGAAATGAGGGGGATAAAATCTAAGGAGTATTCTTGGGACATTATAGGGGTGGTAGATAAGCCGCTGGTACTTCCTATATATAAACCTCTTTAACGTAACATGGATCTCAACTAAGATTTCTCGTGTAAACTATATTTTTTCATGCTCTTTGGTCAAGCCTGTGTTCAAGATTTGATGTGATTTAGTTATGATTGGATTTCTCATTTGGGATCTAGGCGGAATCCAGATAGACAACCTAGTTATGGGACTTCACCGTGGTGAATGTATACAGATTAGGAGATGTTAACTAGGAATGAAGATCTAACTGAAAAATGTTGGAGATTGGATACATGATGATCACTGCTTAGAATGATTTTTTGTTTGATTCTATTGAGTGTTTTCAAGATGAAGCTGGATATTCGTTGGATTATTAGTTGAAGATGGAACATTTATCATTTGTCGACGGGATAGGAAACATTTTTTTGTTTCTGGTCTAGTCAGAAGGAGATTACATTAAAAGGGGAAATTGGAAATGAACATCTTTGGGAATTTGGTTGACTCGTGAAGATACAGGATAGAGTTAGACACATCTGGTTTGAAGACTGAAGTTTGTCTTACTGGAATTCGTATGAGAACTGATTAGTTTGATGCAGGTTATTGGAAATTCAAACTCTCTATCATATGCCAGCTGATTTGGAGGAAGTCTAAGTCAGATTGGAGGAAGCTACTGCTGAGAAGTTGAACTACAACGAGGTGTGTTGGGCTAGTTGGTTCTTATTGAAGCACATAGTTTGATCTCAAATGAAAGCTACAGTTAAGAGGGAGTCCGGTTTGTCAAATCACTCGGCAACTGAAGACTGAAGTTTGAAGATTTGAAGATCACAAGTGGAATGCCAGAAGATCAAGTCTTGCCAGAAGACACGTGATGTCATTAGTTTAGAGGGAGTCTGTTAGGACATTTTTTGTAAACTGATGATTTTCAGTGTTAGTGATAGATAGAATTTGATGCTATAGTTAAGAGGGAGTCTGTAGAAGCATGTTTTAGTAACTATAAATAAAATTTTATGTATCGGTGTACTTAGCTAGTATGTAGGAGGGTGTTCCTGCATACTTAGCTTGTACACCAGATTTGTCACACCCCCAAATTCCACTAACGGAGTTTTACTATTTGGGAGGTGACAAACCAGGATCTCAGACATCACCTAAATCAAACGACACTATATGGGACTTAAAATATAATAATATAAAAGATCAAGTTTAGAGTAATAGTTGCGAAAGCGTTAAACAAAGTGAATGCGCAAGACAACGCGCCCAAAACCAAAATACAATAATTCATAAAGAGTATTCAACAAGTAGTTATTTCAATTGTAGACGAAGACACATACATGACCTAACGTGATCTTGAATGCCAACCTGAGAAAACATGTAAGAAAATGAGTCAACACTAAGTTGGTGAGTTCACAGGTTTCAATCGTTTCAAAATAAAGCGTTTACAGATTATTGTACATTCAATATGCATATCTATAGGTAGCTAGCCTATGTTCATGTTTTACTAAAGCGCTCGCAAACGAAGCATGACTGGTTGTTTGCCTCCTGCAATGGCTATCAACTTTGGCCAAAAGAGTAGGCTAACATTTCACCCGTTCGACCTACAATCGAGTTAGCGCGACTAACGCGGGTGGGGCTAGTCACCCAGTAATACTACTAAACATTACCTCGCTTGTCAAATTAACGGTCCGATATGTTGTGAGGACTTTCAGTGATAGTGTGTTACGCTTAGTCTCAACAGTGATATCATATGAAATACAGTAACCAAAAAGGTTGTGACATGTTTTCTCCCCCAAATAAAGACAGTAAAAAGGGGCCGTGAAACTCACCTGAACTGAGTAGTGATTTGAATCATGCAAGAGAGAAGTTGGAACCACAAGTGTAAGTCTCAGACGATTTACGTATGCCCTAAAATTATAAACACATAAATTAGGGACAAGTTGGGATTTGTGACGACGACACGGAAAGTTAGAAAGTCAGAATAGGTGCTAAGTCAGTTTGGAATTCGACCTGTCGATGAGGTGGAAGACCGGGTAGGTCTTCAGGGAATACTTCCGGGTAATCTCAAACTATCGGGATGTCTTCAATTTTCCTCTCTTCGGATGGCTGCTCGGCGACGAGAGCCAAAATGGCTGTGTGGCCCTTTCGTATACACTTTTGTGCCTTCATGAAGGAGATGATGCCCATAACAGCACCAATCCTTTCGCCTTGGACAGAGAGGATCTCTCCAGTAGGAAGAGGAAGGTGAACTATTTTCTCCTAACAGACGATCTTGGCTTGGTTCTTAGATAACCAGTCCATTCCGACAATTACGTCGAAACTACCGAGTGTGACTAGCATGAGATCAATGTCAAATTTATGACCAGCCAGTTCGAGTTTACAACCCTCGAGAATGTGGGTTGCTTCTATTACTTGCCCATCTGCTATTTCTATGGTGTACATATTTTCTAACAGGGTTGGAGTTTCTCTTAGTAAGTTACTAAGTTTATTTGATATGAAACTCCTATCAGCACCAGTGTCAAATAGTACAGAAGCAAAATATTTGTTTAGAAGGAACTTACCGGTAACCACGTTGTGGTCATGTCGGGCTTCTCCGGATCCTAGAACAAAAGCTCGCCCCTTTGCACCATTCCCTTCATTATTGTCATTATTATTGTTGTTATTACCTTGGTTGTGGTTGTTGTTGTTGTTGTTACCGTTGCCACCCTTCTATAATTGTGGGCAATCCTTCCGGAAATGTCCCTCTTTTCCACATTCAAAACAATTTTTAATAAAACCCGGGTGTTGAAAGGGCTGCTTGGCTTGTAGATCACCTCTACAGTCCCTGGTTGCATGGCATGTCTTGCCACAACGCTGACAACGTTGTCTTTCACATGCACCACTATGGTGAAGACCACACTTGTTACATTTGGGATGTTTTCCATCATAACCACCTTGACTTTGACCTGAAGAGGTCGACTGGATGAAGTTCCTTGTAGGTTCAAACCTACGCTGTTGCTGTTGCTGTTGCGGTTGATTCGGCTGAAATCCCTTATTGTTAACGTTGCTGTTACTGTCAAATTTCCTCTTGTTGTTGTCGGTAGACTTAGATGCTGACTTTCTGGGAGGTAGTGTCCCTTGGGTAACAGCTTGATCTGTCAGTTTATGAGCAAGACGGATTGCTTGCTGGATGGTAGTGGGGTTGGATGAAGTAACCATGCTTTGGATTTGTGGTACCAATCCACTAATAAACATTTCTATCCACTTGTAGGGTGGTGTAACCATGTGAGAACACATCCCCACTAGCTCGTGTGAGCGAGTAGTGTAGAGTTCTATCTCAGAACCCTCCATTTTCAGATTCCAGAATTCACCCTCAAGTTTCTGGATCTCGTCCCTGGGACAGTACTCTTCCTTCATCATGTTATTGAAATCTTCCCATGGCGAAGCATTTCCCATATCCAGACCTAGCATCTGGACTTGTGAATTCCACCATGTGAGGGCAGGACCCTCTAAAGTTCCTGATGCAAATTTGACTCGGTCAGCCACAGGGCAGTTACATATGGAGAACACTGATTCAATCTTTTCAAACCATCGGAGTAATCCGACAGATCCTTCAGCTCCACTGAATGTGTGGGGCTTACAGTCCATGAATGTCTTGAAAGTACCGACGGAATGGTTGTTCTGGGGATTGTTCGCTTGTCCTGGATTGGAAATAGTAGGTTGGGTTTAGGAAAGAGTGGAATCAATACGTATAGTTGGTTGTCTAGAGTTAACGGTTAACAGGTTTACCTGCAATGTGTGCTTCTAGGGCTTCAGCTACACTGTCGTTAATCAACGCGGCCAGCTCGGCTGCCGTCATGTTGATATTTCCACGACCACCGTTGCGACCGCCACGTCCACGTCCGGCCATGATTCTTCATATTCACAAACACGAGAAATGAGTAAATATATCGCATATTAACATCATCCAAGTGTAAGCAAACAGAAGGAAGTGTGTAAAGATATGCAGGTTGATGATCGTAGTACAAGACTAACTTAAATCGCAAAACCTATAAAATAAATACTCAACGCAGGTAATTCGCTAAGGATTTATTAGAATGGGAACATCCTTACCCATTTAGGTTTTCATTTAAAGCATAAAGAAATGACAAAATAAAATAAAATAAGATAGAATATAATGGAACAATCAAGCTCCACTGCCGGCGGATGAGATGACTGACTCAGCATCATCCTCCTCTACCTCCTCTGGCTCCTCCTCTGGCTTAGAATCGGGTACTTCAGCTGGCTCCAAAGCAGCTGCAAGTTGTGTCTCTAACTCCCTAATTCTCTCCTGAGATTCTACCTCAGCCTCCTCTATAACAGTCACTCTAGCCTGTAATGCTCTCACCTCGTCTACTAATGCATTATGCACGTGGTCAGTGCCTGTTAGTTCTGCTACTAGCAGATCTATCATGTGATCCGTCTGTATCTCTCCTCTTAACAGACCGGTGATTGCTCCAGCTACGACTCTCATGCTCCAGATCTCTCGATCCATGGTTGCTACTAATGCTGCAAAGGCTTGCTCCAAGTGGCAAGGCAATAAGGGTAAACGTGGTCCAAAAGATGATGAAACTCCAAAATATGGTGATGGAACTCATTCTTGTCTAACCCACTTTTTAATTAGACCAGGGTACCAATCCCAGTCACTCCCGTTCCTAATATGCATAGGTTCCCCATACACAATAGTGTTTTCAATGGGCTCAAGCCTACGCCTCTTGGGCTCCGGTAAAGTAATGGTAGGAATGCCGGGCTCCTAAATAGTAGGTGGTGAAGATGGTGGTGTAGACATTATCCTGTAACATAAAGAGTAAGTGTCTGGACATATATCTAAGTTGAGTAACTAATGTGTGACAATCCGGACTTTTCCAGTTAACTCCGTTAACAAAAATCCAGTTAAAGTTAACTGAAATTAACTTTACTCAAACTCTAGGGACTATTTCAGTCAATATCTCAAACTTAAACCACAGGGACTAGTTATGTAATAACCCTAATCTTCTATGTTGACTTTTTAGAAAATCAAAATCCAAATCCTGTTGACTTTGGAAGTCAAAATTAACCAAAACTTAACCTAAGTAACCAAGTTCAAACTTGAAGGACCTATTCTGCCAAGTTTCAAACTCCAATTCAAAAGAAAACCTCAGGGACCATTCCTGCCAATTCTTGAAACCAGATTGTTGACTTTTGAAAGTCAAACATCACGGATTTACTCGAATTCAACCGTTTCTAGTCGAAATCCTTTGAAATCAAAACTGATCTTGCACGACAATGATCTTAACGATCATCAAAAATTCGTTAAATGCCAACAACTAATCGAATTAACGGTAATTATTGAGATTAAATGAGTAACCGTCGACCACGATCTGACCCTCATCAAATTCGTCATAATCCGATAATAATCTCACGAATTGAGACTCTGCTTACACTTGACGAACCTCCCTGAAGCTTTCGCACAACCCACATTGGCCGGAGAAGCAGTAGAAACCACCGGAGGTCAGACAGTTCATAGCCGACACCTGCATTACTCGAACTCTATCAATTCGACTCGCATTTTGGTAATTCCTTACTCCAATTGTTTCGTTTTTATCCATAGGATGAAAGCCCTATGTCAATTGGGGCTTACATTATCAATTCAGTCAAGATCACGACTCTAGGGTTCATCACAAACTGGTTTAATCGAACCATAGTCTAGACCCAATCAAAATGCAATTAACCTATACGGTTTGATTCGCAATACCATACTCTTTGAAAGCCCTCTGTCAATTCGATGTTTTATTATCAGAATCGTTGTAACCCGTAATCTAGGGTTCATATGAAACCAATTTGTTGAATTCGACTCTAAACCGTGTTTAAATCAAATTTAAGTATACCATTAGACTCGTAACACTCTGTAGATGGAAAGCCCTATGAAATATCGGGCTTCTATCATCGAATTGATCTCGATCCAGTAATTAGGGTTCATCTGGCAGCGATTTCGGGTTTTCAATATTAAACACAAAATTAATGCAATTAAATCACATCAACAGACTCGCAATGTTGTTTTTTTTAAAAGCCCTATGATTCTAACAACTTTTATTATCAGAAATCTTCGAATCAATTCAGTGTTCATAAACTAGGGTTACGGCTTTCTTTTCAGTGATTTAACAACCTTAAAGCCGATGATTTTCAAATTAATTGAACCCACGGACTCGTAAACCCTAGCTTAACAAAACCCCTTTGCTGCTTCGATCGATCAATACCGGAATTGATACATCCGGGACGGGTTTCGATCGCGAGTGGGTTTGGGGAGGGAAGCCCCTTGAACCTGTTTGTTAAATCAATTCTGATCCGGATACTAACGCGATACCCTAGCGGGCGGGACTGGTTAAAGGCTTGTGCGTGTGTGGGAGAGACCCGCGCATCGCGAATTCCCTAAAATCACTACAATTGGATATGTATATATTTATATATATATATATAAAACTCCGTCAACACGTTCGTTTATTCTTAAATCCTTAGAATGTGTTAGGATATTCTAGCTTTTCGTGTCGTCGTCACAATTCCCAATTTGTCCCTAATTTATGTGCTTATAATTTTAGGGCATACGTAAGTCGTCTGAGACTTACACTCGAGGTTTCAACTTCTTTGGTGTGATCCAAACTGCTATCCAAACTCAGGTTAGTTTCACGGCCCCTTTTTACTGTTTTAATTTGGGGGAAAAAAACATGTCATAACCTTTTTGGTTACTGTATTTTTGTATCATATCACTGTTGAGACTAAGCGTAACACTATCAACTGAAAGTCCTCACAATATCGGACCGTTAATTTGCAAACGAGGTAATGTTTAGTAGTACTACTGGGTTTGACTATCCCCACCCGCGTTAGTCGCGCTAACTCGATTGGAGGTCGAACGAGTGAAATGTTAGCCTACTCTATTGGCCAAAGTATGATAGGCTTGGCTGGAGGCAAACAAACACAAACAAGTCATGCTTCAGTCGCGAGCGCTTTAGTAAGACATGAATATAGGCTAGCTACCTACTGATATGCATACGGAAAGTACAATAATCTATGAACGTTTTTACTTTGATCTGATTGAAACCTGTGAACTCACCAACCTAGTGTTGACCCGTTTTATTTACATGTATTCTCAGGTTGGCACTCAAGGACACGTTAGATCAAGCATTATCTTGGATCATTTATGACTTACTCACTTATCAAACAACTTTTATGTTTCAATTACACTTTGGTTTTGGGTGCGTTGTTTTGCGCATGTACTTTCATTTAATGCTTCCGTAATCTATTACTCTGAACATTTATGATTTTTTGAAATTATGTTTTCAAGTCCCATATAGTGTCGTTTGATGTAACCCGTGTGTGAGATCCTGGTCAGTCACCCTCCAAAACGGTAAGACTCTGTTACTGGGAATTTGGGGGTGTGACAGATTGGTATCAGAGCCATTGGTTATAGAGAACTAGGATTTTCATTCTAGTCTATAGCCACACACATTAGTTACTTAACTTAGTTATATGTTTAGGCACTTACTCTTTATGTTACAGGAAAAGATGTCTACTCCACCATCTTCACCACCTTCTATCCAAGAGCACGACATTCCTACTGTTACATCACCAGAACCCAAACGGCGTAGGCTGGAGCATATTGATAATACCATTGTATATGGGGAGCCAATGCACATCAGGAATGGAAGTGACTGGGATTGGTATCCTAGTCTGATTAGCAGGTGGGTGAGGCAAGAACGAGTACCCTCACCATACTTTGGAGCTTCATCTTCTAGTGGATCACGTCTACCATTACTGCCTTGCCATTTGGAGCAGGCTTTTGCAGCATTCGTGACCACTATGGATCGAGAGATTCGAAATATGAGGGATGCAGCTGGATCCATTACTGGTCTGTTAAGGGGAGAAAAACAGACGGACCACAGATTATATCTGCTAGTAGCAGAGATTGCAGGTACTGATCACATTCACAATGCTCTAGTGGACGAAGTGAGAGCACTCCAAGAGAGAGTGAATATCCTCGAGGAAACTTAGGTAGCATCTCAGGAGAGGATAGGAGAGTTAGAGGTACATCTAGCAGCTGCCTTGGAGCCAACTGAGGCACCTGATTCTGAGCACGAGGAGGAGCCAGAAGAAGTAGAGGAGGATGACGCTGAGTCAGTCATCTCATCAGCCGGCAGTGAAGCCTGATTATTTCCTTCCTTTTTTTTCCATTCTGCCCTATCTTATTTTATTTTATTTTAGTTGTTATTTCTCTATGTTTCAAATAAAAGCCTAAATGGGTAAGGATGTTCCCATTCCAAGAAGTTATAAGTGAATTGTTTGTGTTAAGTTATTTATTCTATAACGGTATCAATTTATGTTAGTCTTGTAGTACAATTTCAAACCTGCTTATCTTTATACACTTCCTTCTATTTTCTTACACTTGAGTGATGTAATATGCGATATATTTACTCATTTCTAGTGTTTGTGAATATGAAGAATTATGGCCGGACGAGGACGTGGCGGACGCAACGGTGGCCGTGGAAACATTAATATGACGGCAGCCGAACTGGCCGCATTAATCAACGATAGTGTAGCTGAAGCCCTAGCAGCACACATTGTAGGTAAACCTGTTAATCGTTGACTTTAGACAACCAATTGTATGTATTGGTTTTACTTTTCCTAAACCCAATCTACTCTTTCCAATTCAGGGCAATCGAATAATCCGCCGATCAATCATCCTGTCTGTACTTTTAAGACATTTATGGATTGCAAGCCCCACACGTTCAGTGGAGCTGAAGGAGCCGTCGGACTACTCTGATGGTTTGAGAAAACTGAATCTGTGTTCTCTATGTGCAACTGCCCGGTGGCCGACCGAGTCAAGTTTGCATCAGGAACCTTGGAGGGCCCTGCCCTCACATGGTGGAATTCGCAAGTCCAGATGTTAGGTCTAGATATGGCGAATGCTTCGCCATGGGACGACTTCAAGAATATGATGAAGGAGGAATACTGCCCAAGAGACGAAATCCAGAAGCTCGAGGGTGAATTCTGGAACTTAAGGATGGAGGGTTCTGAGATAGAACTCTATACTACTCGCTTACACGAGCTAGCGGGGATGTGTCCTCACATGGTGACACCGCCCTACAAACGGATAGAGATGTACATTAGTGGGTTAGTGCCACAGATTCAAAGTATGGTTACTTCATCTAATCCCACTACTATCCAGCAAGCAATCCGTCTTGCTCACAAGCTAACGGATCAAGCGGTCACCCAGGGGACACTACCACCCCGAAAGTCAGCATCTAAGTCCTCCGACAACAACAAGAGGAAGTTTGACTGTAACAATAATGTCAACAACATGGGATTCCAGCCGAATCAACCTCAGCAACAGCAACAGCGTAGGTTTGAACCTACAAGGAACTTCAATCAGTCGACCTCTTCAGATCAAAATCAAGGTGGTTATGCTGGAAAACATCCCAAATGTAACAAGTGTGGTCTTCACCACAGTGGTGCATGTGAAAAGCAACATTGTCAGCGATGTGGCAAGGGAGGTCATGCAGCCAAGGACTGTAGAAGCAACCTACAAGCCAAGCAACCCTTCCAACAACCAGGTTTTACCAAAGGTTGTTTTGAGTGCGGAAAAGAAGGACATTTCCGGAAAGATTGCCCACAATTGAAGAAGGGTGACAATGGTAACAACAACAATAACCACAATCAAGGGAATAATTACAACAACAACGGGAACAATGGCAGTGGCGGTGCAAAAGGTCGAGCTTTTGTCATCGGAGCCCGTGAAGCAAGGAGCGACAGCAACGTGGTTACCGGTAAGTTTCTCTTGAACCACTACTTTGCTTCTGTTCTGTTTGACACCGGTGCCGATAGGAGTTTCAAATCCCATAAGTTTAGTAATCTATTAAACGAAACTCCCACTCAGCTAGAAAACAAGTACATCATAGAAATAGCTGATGGACAGATAATAGAGGCAACGCATACCCTTAAGGGATGCAAGCTAGAATTGAATGGTCATACGCTTGATATTGACCCAATGTCGGTCACACTTGGTAGCTTTGATGTGATTGTTGGCATGGATTGGTTATCTAAGAACCAAGCCGAAATCATTTGCCACGACAAGGTCGTTCGCATACCCCTTCCCAGCGGTGAAGCTATTTCTGTCCAGGGTGAAAGGAGTGGTGCCGTCGTCGGCATCATCTCATTCATGAAGGCCCAGAAGTGTCTACGAAAGGGCCATACAGCCATTCTGGCTCTCGTTGCCGAGAAGCCATCCGAGGAAAGGAAAATTGAAGATATTCCGATAGTCCGAGATTACCCAGAAGTATTTCCGGAAGATCTACCTGGTCTTCCACCGCATCGTCAAGTCGAATTTCAGGTTGACTTAGCACCCGGAGTAGCGCCTATTGCTCGGGCACCTTATAGACTTGCACCCAGTGAACTACAAGAGTATCAACACAATAGCAAGAGTTGTTAGATAAAGGTTTCATTCGACCGAGCTCATCACCATGGGGAGCTCCAGTCCTATTCGTCAAAAAGAAGGACGGAACCTTTTGAATATGTATCGACTATCGTGAGCTGAACAAGGTGACAATTAAGAACCGATATCCTTTACCCCATATTGATGACCTATTCGATCAACTCCAAGGATCAAGTTTCTACTCCAAGATTGATCTTAGGTCAGGTTATCACCAACTGAGAGTCCGAGAAGAGGACATCTCAAAGACTGCATTCAGGACAAGGTACGGCCATTACGAGTTTATGGTCATGCCTTTCGGTCTCACAAACGCACCCGCGGTATTCATGGATCTCATGAACCGTGTGTGTAAGCCATATTTCGATCAATTCGTCATTGTATTTATTGACGACATCCTCATCTATTCCAAGAATAGGGATGAACATGAGGAACACCTTCGTTTAATTCTGGAATTGCTAAGAAAAGAGCAGCTATATGCAAAACTCTCTAAGTGCGAATTCTGGATTCGTGAAGTGCAATTTCTTGGACATGTAGTCAATGAGAAGGGAATACATGTCGATCCTTCCAAGATAGAAGCCATCAAGAATTGGGCAGCACCGACAACGCCAACTGAGGTGTGGCAATTTTTGGGATTGGCTGGCTGTTACCGGCGATTCATTGAAGGATTCTCCAAGATCTCACAACCCCTCACAACCCTAACTCAGAAAAATAAGCCTTATAGCTGGGGTGAAACTCAAGAATCAGCATTCCAACTCTTGAAACAGAAACTTTGCAGTTCACCCATCCTATCTCTTCCTGAGGGTACGGATGATTTTATAGTGTATTGCGATGCGTCCATACGAGGTCTTGGTTGTGTGCTAATGCAACGTGAGAAGGTCATTGCCTATGCCTCTCGTCAATTGAAAGTGCACGAGAAAAACTACACTACTCATGACTTAGAATTGGGAGCAGTGATATTTGCACTGAAGATATGGAGACACTACTTGTACGGTACCAAGTGCACAATTTACACCGATCACAAGAGTCTTCAGCATATCTTTGAATAGAAAGAGCTGAATATGAGACAACGACGTTGGGTTGAACTCCTAAACGATTATGACTGTGCGATCAAATATCATCCAGGGAAGGCTAATGTGGTAGCCGATGCCCTGAGCCGTAAGCAGACAAAACGCAAACGAGTACGAGCACTACAACTTACTATACACAGAGGATTACCTGACAAGATTCGCAATGCTCAGCTCGAAGCCCTGAAAGAGGAAAATCTACCATCCGAAGGTACTCGGGGAATGGAACAGCAATTTGAAGTTAAGTCAGATGGCATTCGCTACTTCGCAGAGCGAATTTGGATTCCAGCATATGGGAACCTAAGAGAACTAATCATGGATGAAGCACATAAATCCCGATACTCTGTTCATCCAGGCTCTGACAAGATGTACCACGACCTAAAGGTGTTATATTGGTGGCCAAAGATGAAGGCCGATATAGCCACCCATGTAAGCAAGTGCCTGACTTTCTCAAAGGTCAAGGTGGAATACCAAAAGCCTTCTGGTCTACTGCAACAACCAGAATTCCCAACGTGGAAATGGGAGCAAATCTCTATGAACTTCATAACAAAACTACCCAGAACATCCAGCGGATGCGATACCATTTGGGTGATCGTAGATCGCTTGACAAAATATGCACACTTCCTTGCAATCAAAGAAACCGACAAAATGGAAAAGCTTACCCGTATCTATTTGAAGGAAGTAATCTCTCGGCACGGTGTGCCAATCTCTATAATTTCAGATCGAGACGCTCGATTCACCTCTCATTTCTGGCAATCCTTGCAGAAAGCTCTAGGTACATGTTTAGACATGAGTACGGCATATCACCCGCAGACCGATGGTCGGACGGAACGTACCATCCAAACCCTAGAAGACATGTTGCGAGATTGTGTGATTCATTTTGGTAACACTTGGGAGTCTCACTTACCTTTAGTGGAGTTCTTCTACAACAACAGTTATCACACTAGCATCAAAGCGGCACCATTTGAGGCATTGTACGGACGTAAATGCCGATCTCCTATTTGTTGGGCTGAAGTTGGGGATAGCCAACTTACAGGTCCTGAACTTGTATTTGAAACTCCCGAAAAGATCGTCCAAATTCAAAACCGTATGGCGGCAGCTCGTGATCGTCAAAAGAGCTATGCCGACAAGCGTCGTAAACCGTTAGAATTTCAAGTAGGTGACATGGTCTTACTCAAAGTCTCACCAAGGAAAGGTGTCATTCGCTTCGGGAAGCGAGGCAAACTGAATCCTCGTTATGTTGGACCTTTCAAGATAGTGAAGAGAATTGGCCCAGTCACGTACCAACTGCACCTACCGGAAGGACTTAGTGGTGTACACGATGTCTTCCATGTCTCAAACTTGAAGAAATGTCTAGCAGACGAAACACTCACTGTTCCTCTTGAGGAGCTGCATATTGATGAACAACTACGGTTCATTGAAGGACCGGTAGAAATCATGGATAGGGAAATCAAAATGCTGAAGCACAGTAAAATCCCTATTGTCAGAGTTCGTTGGAACTCGAAACGCGAACCGGAATTCACATGGGAACGTGAGGATCAGATGATGCGCAAGTATCCTCATCTGTTCAAGCAATCCACATCAAACTCTTAAGGTACTATTCTAATTTTCGGAACGAAAATTCTTTCAACTAGGGGATGATGTGACACCTAAAAAAAAATTTATTATTTTAATTTTCGGGACGAAAATTCTTTCAACTATGGGATGATGTGACAATCCGGACTTTTCCAGTTAACTCTGTTAACAAAAATCCAGTTAAAGTTAACTAAAATTAACTTTACTCAAACTCTAGGGACTATTTCTGTCAATATCTCAAACTTAAACCACAGGGACTAGTTATGTAATAACCCTAATATTCTATGTTGACTTTTTAGAAAATCAAAATCCAAATCCTGTTGACTTTGGAAGTCAAAATTAACCAAAACTTAACCTAAGTAACCACAGGGGATTTACTCGAATTCAACCGTTTCTAGTCGAAATCCTTTGAAATCGAAACTGATCTTGCACGACAATGATCTTAACGATCATCATAAATTCGTTAAATGCCAACAATTAATCGAATTAACGGTACGAATTGAGACTCTGCTTACACTTGACGAACCTCCCTGAAGCTTTCGCACAACCCACATTGGCCGAAGAAGCAGTAGAAACCACCGGAAGTCAGACAGTTCATAGCCGACACATGCATTACTCGAACTCTATCAATTCTACTCGCATTCTGGTAATTACTTACTCCAATTGTTTCGTTTTTATCCATAGAATGAAAGCCCTATGTCAATTGGGGCTTACATTATCAATTCAGTCAAGATCACGACTCTAGGGTTCATCACAAACTGGTTTAATCGAACCCTAGTCTAGACCCAATCAAAATGCAATTAACCTATACGGTTTGATTCGAAATACCATACTCTTTGAAAGCCCTCTGTCAATTCGATGTTTTATTATCAGAATCGTTGTAACCCGTAATCTAGGGTTCATATGAAACCAATTTGTTGAATTCGACTCTAAACCGTGTTTAAATCAAATTTAAGTATACCATTAGACTCGTAACACTCTGTAGATGGAAAGCCCTATGAAATATCGGGCTTCAATCATCGAATTGATCTCGATCCAGTAATTAAGGTTCATCTGGCAGCGATTTCGGGTTTTCAATATTAAACACAAAATTAATGCAATTAAATCACATCAACAGATTCACAATGTTGTTTTTGTTAAAAGCCCTATGATTCTAACAACTTTTATTATCAGAAATCTTCGAATCAATTCAGTGTTCATAAACTAGGGTTACGGCTTTCTTTTCAGTGATTTAACAACCTTAAAGCCGATGATTTTCAAATTAATTGAACCCACGGACTCGTAAACCCTAGCTTAACAAAACCCCTTTGCTGCTTCGATCGATCAATACCGGAATTGATACATCCGGGCCGGGTTTCGATCGCGAGTGGGTTTGGGGAGGGAAGCCACTTGAACCTGTATGTTAAATCAATTCTGATCCGGATACTAACGCGATACCCTAGCGGGCGGGACTGGTTAAAGGCTTGTGCGTGTGTGGGAGAGACCCGGGTTCGAGGCCGGGTTCCCACAATTAATTTTTAAGCAACTTTTTATTATATTTAATTAATAAAAATCAAACCCCATATTATTCTAATATTATATAAACGTGTTTTAGCCCGGGAAACAACCCGTGGCTCGGGTTTAAATTTTATAACAAATTGTATTATTATTTCCACTTTAAAATAATGTATATTATGTATTTCCAAACCGTAATCTCGTATAAAATAATATAATTATATTATTTTCAACCCGAACTCAATATTAATAAAATAATATATAAGTTGTATTATTTTCGACTCATTCGATTATCTTGTGTGACAATTGTTTTAAAAACTATAAATAATATATACGATATTATTTACCTACGTTAATTTCCCTGATTTTAAAATAATATATTTATTATTTTTCCACTCCAAGGATTATTTAGTAAATCCTTCGAACTTAAAAATAATATATTAAGTTATATTACTTTCCTAGCCTTTGTAAACGACTCAAACGAAAGAAAATAATTATTTAATTATTATCCGTTATCAACATTCGACGCGCGTCGCGAATTCCCTAAAATCACTACAATAGGATATGTATATATTTATATATATATATAAAACACGTTCGTTTATTTTTAAATCCTTAGAATGCGTTAGGACATTCTAGCTCTTCGTGTCGTCGTCACAATTCCCAATTTGTCCCTAATTTATGTGTTTATAATTTTAGGGCATACGTAAGTCGTCTGAGACTTACACTCGAGGTTTCAACTTCTTTGGTGTGATCCAAACTGCTATCCAAACTCAGGTGAGTTTCACGGCCCCTTTTTACTGTTTTAATTTGGGGGAGAAAACATGGCATAACCTTTTTGGTTACTGTATTTTTGTATCATATCACTGTTGAGTCTAAGCGTAACACTATCAACTGAAAGTCCTCACAATATCGGACCGTTAATTTGCAAGCGAGGTAATGTTTAGTAGTACTAATGGGTTTGACTAGCCCCACCCGCGTTAGTCGCGCTAACTCGATTGGATGTCGAACGGGTGAAATGTTAGCCTACTCTATTGGCCAAAGTATGATAGGGTTGGCTGGAGGCAAACAAACACAAACAAGTCATGCTTCGATCGCGAGCGCTTTAGTAAGACATGAATATAGGCTAGCTACCTACTGATATGCATACGGAAAGTACAATAATCTGTGAACGTTTTTACTTTGATCTGATTGAAACCTGTGAACTCACCAACCTAGTGTTGACCCATTTTATTTACATGTTTTCTCAGGTTGGCACTCAAGGACACGTTAGGTCATGCATTGTCTTGCATCATTTATGACTTACTCACTTATCAAACAACTTTTATTTTTCAATTACACTTTGGTTTTGGGCACGTTGTTTTGATCATGTACTTTCATTTAATGCTTCCGCAATCTATTACTCTGAACATTTATGATTTTATGAAATTATGTTTTCAAGTCCCATATAGTGTCGTTTGATGTAACCCGTGTGTGAGATCCTGGTCAGTCACCCTCCAAAACGGTAAGACTCCGTTAGTAGGAATTTGGGGGTGTGACATAATGTGTGTGGCTATAATCTAGAATGAAAATCCTAGTTCTCTATAACCAATGGCTCTGATACCAATCTGTCACACCCCCAAATTCCCACTAACAGAGTCTTACCGTTTTGGAGGGTGACTGACCAGGATCTCACACACGGGTTACATCAAACGACACTATATGGGACTTAAAATGTAATAATATAAAAGATCAAGTTTAGAGTAATAGTTGCGGAAGCGTTAAACAAAGTGAATGCGTAAGACAACGCGCCCAAAACCAAAATACAATAATTCATAAAGAGTATTCAACAAGTAGTTATTTCAATTGTAGACGAAGACACATGCATGACCTAACGTGATCTTGAATGCCAACCTGATAAAACATGTAAGAAAACGAGTCAACACTAAGTTGGTGAGTTCACAGGTTTCAATCATTTCAAAATAAAGCGTTACAGATTATTGTACATTCAATATGCTTATCTATAGGTAGCTAGCCTATGTTCATGTTTTACTAAAGCGCTCGCAACCGAAGCATGACTGGTTGTTTGCCTCTTGCCAAGCCTATCAACTTTGTCCAAAAGAGTAGGCTAACATTTCACCCGTTCGACCTACAATCGAGTTAGCGCGACTAACGCGGGTGGGGCTAGTCAAACCCAGTAGTACTACTAAACATTACCTCGCTTGTCAAATTAACGGTCCGATATGTTGTGAGGACTTTCAGTGATAGTGTGTTACGCTTAGTCTCAACAGTGATATCATATGAAATACAGTAACCAAAAAGGTTGTGACATGTTTTCTCCACCAAATAAAGACAGTAAAAAGGGGCCGTGAAACTCACCTGAACTGAGTAGTGATTTGAATCACGCAAGAGAGAAGTTGGAACCACAAGTGTAAGTCTCAGATGACTTATGTATGCCCTAAAATTATAAACACATAAATTAGGGACAAGTTGGGATTTGTGACGACGACACGGAAAGTTAGAATGTCCTAACGCATTCTAAGGATTTAAGGGTAGACGAACGTGTGGACAAGATTTTATATATATAAATATATATATCATAACATAATAATTTAGGTTAAATGTGTTACGAGTCGAACGTTGATAACGAATGAGATATAAATAAATAATAATTTCGTACGTTTGAGTCGTTTACAAAAGTTAGAAAAATAATATAATTTAATATATTATTTTTAGGTTCGCAAGATTAACCAAATAATCATTGGTGTGGAAAAATAATAATTATATTATTTTTGATCGAATATATAAACGTAGGTAAATAACATAACCAATTATATTATTTATAGTTTTAAAAACGTCACACGAGGTAATTAAATGAGTCGGAATAATATAGATTATATATTATTTTATAATATTAATCACGGGTTGAAAATAATATAAATATATTATTTTATACGAGATTATGGTTTGAAAATAACCCAAATATATATTATTTTTAAAAGTGGGGATAATAATAAAATAGGTTATAAAATCCAAACCCGAGCCTACGAGTTGTTTCCCAGGCTAAAACACATTAATATAATATTATAATAATATAGGGTTTGATTTTTAATAATTATATATAATAAAAACTGCCTCAAAAAAGAAATGTGGGAGCCCGGACTCAAACCCGGGTCTCTCGCACACACGCACACTGATTTAACGAGTCCCGCCCGCTAGGGTATCGCATACAAACCCAGTTCTGAATTGTTTTAACATACCACAACCGTGGGTTTCCCTCCCAAACACATACCCGGTTCGAAACCCGTCCCCAATCCACGAATTTCGACAATTAACAAGCCATATTGATTAGGGGTTATGCTAATCGAGTCCATACGCGTTTGTATGTGTAATTAATTGCAAAACTAACAAGTTTAGGATCGTTTAATTTTAGGTTCAAATTCCGAAAACCCTCGATTAAGAACATAAATCAAACTAATCAAATTCGATGATAAAATCTGTTGGAATCATAGGGTTTTCATTAAGTTGATGATTGCGAAGCTAACCGTACAATTTAATTGGATTAAAAACGTGTCCTGATTAGCGTTCGATTAACCAGAAAGTGCATGAACCCTAGGTTCTGGATTTTGAAAAATTCGATAATACAGGGTTGAATTGACATAGGGCTTTTGTTAATTTGATGATTGTGAATCTAACTATATAAGTTAATTAGATTGAAATCGTGTCTAAGATCAAAAACCCCAAATTGTTTATGAACAAACCCTAGGTTACAGATCATGATCAATTCGATGATATGATATCAAATTGTCATAGGGCTTTCATTAAGCAGATGATCACGAGTCTAAAGGTGTGGATTAATTGTATTTAAATCGTGTTTAAGTTAGGGTTCGATTAAATCAGTTTAACATGAACCCTAGAATCTAGATTTGATCGAATTGGATGTTATAAGCCCCAATTATGATATGGCTTTCCATCAGAAGATTATAACGAAGCTGAGAGATGGTTTAGTTACCAGATTAGTGCTCGAATTGACTGTGATCGACTAGAATGGATGCCGACAGCGACTGTGTTGGTCTCCGGCGAGTTCTGTTGTTTCTCCGATCAAATTAACGCGTGTATTGGCTTCAGAGAGGGTCGTCTAATGTGTGCAGGTGATTAGTGTGCGAATTGATATATAAATTTTTTGAATTAGATGGTGTATTATCATGATGTCGACGGTTATGGTTTTAATGGCCATAATCTGGTTTAATTCGTGCAATGATTATGATTAATACGATGGTTAAGGTCGTTAATGACCGAAATCAAGTAGTTTCAGTTTCAATTTCAATGGAAAACGGTTATGGAGTTCAAATTTAGGTCAAAGTTGCGAGTTTGACTTTTGAGACTCAAACAAAATTGAATTTGGGTATATTACAGAATTGGTCCCTCTGTTTTTCTGTTTTAAAGTTTAGAGATGGACAGAATTGGTCCCTCAAGTTTGGATGGAGTTAGCAACATGGTTAGTTGACTTTCAAAGTCAACAGAAATACAATTTTGACTTTTAAAAAGTCAACAGAATAGTTTAGGGATATTACATAACTAGTCCTTGGAGTTTAAGTTTGGATTATTGGCAGAATTAGTCCTTGAGGTTTGAGTTAAGTTAATTAGGTTAACTTTAACTGGATTTGGTTAACGAAGTTAACTGGAAAAGTCCGGATTGTCACAAGATTAGTTCTGCGTACTTAGTAAGTACGCATGGCTTTTGCCCTGCGTACTTATCAAGTACGCATGACCAATGACCTGCATACTTAGCCAAGTACACAGGTAATGTTCCTGCCCCTATAATTAGAAGGTGTTGTCTCCATTTGTAGGTGGAACTTGGGACAAGGTTGAGAGAGGTTCTGGCCGGGATGAGCTCTCCCGGCCCCCGTGAACCATGAGTGTAAACGAGAGATGTGTACTCCTTCGGTATGTAGTCTGTAACGACGGGATGACTTCTTTGTTATGGATTACGTTTCTATGTTGATTATCTTGTTGTTTGCTTTTGGTTTGTTCTTCTCTGTCCTCTCCTTCGTTCCCACATGAATCACGAACAGATCTGTGTATTTTTCACTGCGCAACGAGGCTCCCGGGGACCTACATATAAACAAGATTTAAGCCCTAGCCAATCCTTATTATGAAGTTTCAGTCGTAAATCTTTTAAAAACGAAACCCTAGGCTCATTCCTTTGAAACAGCACTTAAACAAACAAGAAGGCAGTACCTGATAGTGAAAACGACGGGGGAATCAGATGAGGAACACTAATTTTGCAGACTTAGATTGATGATTTCAAGCTTATGTGTGTGACAAGGAAGGTGTAAATGGATTTCGGAGAATGAGAGTGAAAGTGAGCATGAAAAAGTACCTGATTATGAAGATATTTAATTTGAGCTTGACAATAGATCAAAGTGCCCCTGTCGAAACTACTAGTTTCGGTAGAACAAAAAAGTTTCGGGTGGGAGGTTAGTTTCGGGCGACATAGAAGTTTCGGGTGCCAGGACAGGATGTAATTTCGGTTGACCTAAAATACTTGGACAAAAACAAAGGGAATAACATATGTACACTATTTAAATAAGCTAATAAGGAAGATTAAAATTTTCATATGGAAAAATAAAAGTAAAAACCAGATAAAAGATATGTACATTAAGCCTTTGGAAAAGATCCAACATGAGATCATGTATGGTCAAACCCTTGAAACACTTCATATTGTAGTCAGCTACTGTGAATCCCTGAAGATAGCCGATATTTGTGCAAGATAAACCCGAACATTTGTTTGTACAATGAATTCATGTGATTAAGTGGTACCATTTAAGCACGAAACACGGCGTACCCCATGTTTTGAAATAAAATGGTTTTGAAAGCCTATCAATCCTCAAGAAATACCCACATTCATCTTATCATCTCTTACATGTTAATCAGGGTACCATCTTGGTAAGTCAAATTCACCGCCAAAAGTAAAATAAAATCCAACAGGATATAAGAAGTTGTAAAATGAAAAATATCCAAGTGGATATTAAAAGGTACGAACATTCTAGATCTTTGCGTAAGCAAAACAGAAGAAGTCGTAAAATTATCCAAGCGGATAGGAAAAGGGTGAACACCCAAGATCTTTGCGTAAGCAAAACAGACGGGGTCAAATCATCTAAGTGGATGGGAAAAAGATGAATTCCCAAGATCTTTGCGTAAGCAAAACAGACGGGGTCATCAGCGGTAACTTTCGTTACTTTGACGGTCACGTGGCGTATGAATCAGAATCCAACATGTAAGCCTATATCTGATTGAATTAGTTTTCTTAGTTGAAAATGGGTTAGATGTTTCAAAAGTGGGTTCAAACACACATGTACGATTGAGATTTAGATTTTCACACTACTAAAGAGTTATAACCTTATGTCGGGCCTACCGGCTATACCTCAGTAAGCACCATCGCTTTTAGTCCATTCCATGTTCAAGAAGTGTGATCAGACTCTATCATTTTTCACAGGGTTGGATCCGATTTTCCTGAAACAAAATTTGATAATATCAGTGAGATCGAGGATAAGAGCTTTTCTTAAGTAGACTATAAACAAAGCAATTTTTTTCTATTCTTTTCTCACAAAAATTCCAAATTATCCCTCAAAAGATTTGCTTTTCAAACAGATAAAAAGAAATAACTATACAGAAAGGTAAAATATTTTTGAAAATCTTCCCGATTAACAGGTTTAAACAGATAAGACAATATGCATAAAGGTTACTGAAAATTGAGCATTCCGAGCATCTCCACCAATTTCTCAAATCTAGCAGAGTCGAATGCTTTAGTAAAGATGTCAGCGGTTTTCTTTTCGGTTTTGACTTCAACGATTTTGATGTGTTTCTTTTTGACACAGTCATGGATGAAATGATGTTTGATTGCTGGACAGGATTTTTTGTGATGTGAGGAACGACGGTGTTGTCACAGAGGATGGGGGTTTCATGGAAGGTTATCCCGTAATCAAGCATTTGACGGTGGATTCATCTTACTTGGGAACAACAAAGGGTTGCAGCAATGTATTCGGCTTCGGCGGTGGATTGAGAAACGGTGGTCTGTTTCTTACATTGCCAGGATACAAGGTGGTTGTCAAGGAACTGAAAACCCCCAGAAGTGGATTTTTGGTCTAAGTTGCATCCCCCATAGTAAGAATCTAAATAAGCCACAAGATCAAACAAGTTATTTTTGGGATACCAAAGCCCAAGTTTTGGCTTGTATTTCAAATATCTTAAAATACGTTTGACAGCAATTAAATGAGAGAGTTTAGGATTAGCCTGAAAGCGTGCACACAAGCACACATGTCTGGTCTGCTAGTAGTGAGGTACATGAGAGATCCTATCATCGAGCGATATAGGTGCTGATCAACGCTTTCACCATCCAAATCAGGAGACAACGAATGTCGAACTTCCATAGGAGTTTTGAAAGGAAGAGACTCAGTCATTTTAAACTTTATCACAAATCTGGAACACACTCATCAGATTGTATTTTAGTTGCGGGACGAAGTTGACATTTTCCAAGCTATTTACACCCTTGGACACAGTTCCTTGTCCTTCTATCTTTCCTCCTCTTGGATTGCATGCAAAGGCGACAAAATCTCCGTCTATTGGATGATAATCTTGCAACAAAGAAAAATGACCGGTCATATGTCTTGAGCAACCACTGTCGACATACCAGATGTTATCTCCAGTCCTCCTTGATTGCCCCTACACAGACCAAGGAAATCAGAATTTGGTACCCAAGCAATTGCTGACATGGAACTTCTTAACATCACAAGACACTTCTCGGAAATCATAGTCAGAAACCTCTTTTAATGAAGTATTTTCATCAAAAAGATTATTATTTTTAATTTTCCAAGTTCTTTTCAACCTATTTTTAGCATTTTTAATCCTTTTACATCGCAAATCTCTTCTATGTTGTGATTTAGAGAAAACATTTGAATCACATTCAGCTAAATTTGGAACAAAAGATGGTACTTTTTCTTCTTTGAGTTGATATGTAGACAATTTATAAGTTTTGAAAACATGATTGGATTCTCCACAACTAAAACAAACTTTATCACATGACGGCTTAGCCTGATAATTGTCATCACATGATGATGAAGATGATTGTGATGTTGAGGCATATGAACTAGAGGCAACTCTTTCTTCAACAGTTCTTTCTTGAAGACTTTGATATTCCTTTAATCTGAAAAATTCCAGATTGCTCATTGTTTCTTGTGGAATATCAGTCACAACAACTCGTGCACTTTTAAAGTTTCCAATACAACTCATAGCATTTACAGATTTAGGAACAAAAGGTAAAGCATTCTTAAACTTAGAAATATCATTTCTCAAACTGTCATGCTCAGAAGGCATAGAACCAAAATACAAATTTTCAACGTGTTCACAAATATCTGGTTTTGAGACGGACATATTATTACATTCATCCGACTCAAGTTCATTTAAAACATTTCCCTTACTAGAACTCTCATCACAATCATCTTCAGAACCTACACAATCTGACTCTGCACAGGAAGCAAAACTGTCAGAATCTGAAGTTTTAATATAATCATCAGCAGATAACTTGCAAACAAAAGGTGTGGGAACATGAGGAGCTGGCATATAAGCAAATCTACCAGACTTGGAATACGGTGGTGGGTGTAAGTTATACCCAATGCCTTCTGTGACCTTTTTATGAATTTGGTTATCAATGATCCGAAATAAAATTTTCTGATCCATACCCATGTGTTCAACTTGAAAGTTTGCCTTTTCAGTCTTTTGAAGTCTTTCAGTTAAAATTTTATTTTATTCTTTTGTGTAGTAAGTTGTACAATCAAAGATCGGTTTTCTCCAAAAATATCACGAATTTTCTTTAAGTAAAGTTTCTCATTTTTAGCCACAGAATCATACATCACCTTTATATGATCAAGTTCATCGACCAAGGCTTGGTTGATGAATCTATATTTTTGAATTTCATTTAAACAGGATTAAGCATTGCAAAGTCTAGACTACCTCAGTTGGTACAACGGTGAGATCCTCAGTTGGCTCAATCATAACACATTTCTCATTCTCTTCAATGTCAGCCATTAGTGCCTTGTCAGCTGCTTCCCCTTCTTGATCTCCCCAATGATATTGTCCATCAGCTTGACAGACCAGATCTGTTGAGCTGGAAGATGTGATGGATTTGGAAGATGTGGTGGATTTGGCAAACCACACTAGAATCAACACAATACTGACATAAAAGTGTAAGAACAACAGATGAAAGAACTCCAAATGTGTATTGATTCAAAGAAAATGTGAAAGAGAGAATACAGGGTTACAGCCGCTATTCACACCCTAAATATTCTCTAACTAGGCTATTTATAGGAAGCTGATAGGTATCGAAACTATGCTCACCAAAACAACTAGTTTCGGGTGAGCATTTACAAGAACTTGCAGCCTATCGAAACTACTAGTTTCGGTTGAACAGACTCAACCGAAACTAGGTAGTTTCGATGGTCCAGACTTAGACTAAAAACAGTAAATTACATTAAATGAAAATAACATAAATACAGGGAAATAAAACAAGGACAATTGTTCAAAACATACATTGATGACATCAGCTTACAAAAGACTATACCCTACAAGTGAGTATCTCTGAAGGAGACAGATTTCCAGAAGTAAATGCTGCATAGTAATTCATAATTCATGTGCATAGAGAGGTATTGGCTTCAATTAACTTGGCATGATGTGCAGAATATGCTTGCATATTTGGAACAGTAGATTTGAATGTTGTAGTTTGACCAGTGATAGCTTCCCCAGATCCGGAGGCTCCTTGAGATACACTTGATAAAAAGGCACTGTTACTGCTTTGTGCCCCTGCTGAATTTAAAATGTTTACATGATTCATCTTTCTCTGCTTGTCATCAAGATCATAGGATTTGATGATTGAGATCAAATCGTTCAGAGAAGTAGCATTCAAGTCTTTAGTTCTCTCTTTAGTAGAGCAACATTCATGTCCCAGCTCTATGGGAGTCCATTCAGTAGCTTCCTATTCGAATCACCAGTACCTAACTCAATTTGAGCACCCTTCATTTCTGTTACTAACTTGGTGAACCTTTGCAACTGTACTTCTAGAGATTCATCCAAGATGTGATTGAACATGTTGAACTTCTGTAGAAGCATCTCTTTCCTACTTGCCTTCATATCATCATTCCCTTCAAACATCTTCTCTAGGGATTCCCACAGTTGTTTAGCAGAAGTGCACTCTTTGAAGTTATGGGCAATATCAGCTGATAATGCCATGGTTAGAGAGTCCATAACTTTTAGATCCCGCTCAACAAGATCAAAATCTTCATCAGTATAGTTCTCAATCTGCTTTGGTGCTTGTGTACCATCTTCTTTGGTATACATAGGAATCTTAGGGCCTTTGATGATACTTCTCCACATTTTTTCTTCTGACAACAAGGCATAATTCATGTATCTAAACTTCCAGTCAGGAAAGTCTTCTGCAGATGTAAGTCTTGGTGGTTTTGTACTTGTTCCAATCTGAAGGTCTAACATGCTGTTGAGATTCATGGTCTGCTGAGAGTTCATCTTAATCAGAGTACTAGGTCCTTGATCTAACCTCTAAAACTTGAATTAAAAAACACAAATGAACCCGTGAATACAAGTTCAGCCGTGAACTTGTAGCAAGCCATGAACATAAGAAAGTCATGAACTATAGAGGACCTGTGAACTATTAAGTGCCCGTGAACCAAAATCAAGCCGTGAACTTGGAACCCGAATAATTAACCCGTGAAACCTGAACCCGAGTAGCCAAGCAGTGAAACCTGAACCCGAAACTCCAAGCCGTGAACCAAAACCGAGAAAACAACCCGTGAATCTCAGTCGAGTAGCAAACCCGTGAATGAAATCCTGACTTGATCCTATTTCCAAAAATAATTCCGAGAATTGTGGGATTCAAAATTTTGAATCCCAAATCAAACCCGAAGAACACTAAGAAGATTTTATAACTATTCTCACAGCAGCAAAATACCAAGGATTTCACAATAAACCTTTGAATCTCAGCAGAAAAACGAGGAACATCTACCACAAAACAACTGATTAGTAACAAAAACCAACCAAAAACAGTAAAGAAATACCTCAAATCTTGAGTCTTGAATCGTTGATATCAAAAACCGAGCCTTGAATGACTTCAATGGCTCTGATACCAATGGTAAGTCCCAAACTCTATGGATATTCGAATAAACACACACACGATATCAAGTCTCACACTTAGTAGGCGAAAACTACCAAGTATGGTGATTCAAGAATACAGAAATCAAAGTACAACCCGTATATTACACTCGAGAATTACGAAGAAAACAACTCAAAACCGCTAACCCTACTCGGTTAGGGTATACATATATATATATATATATATATATATATATATATATATATATATATATATATATGTATACCTAGTCTATGCTATACTAGGCTTCTAATACATATACTCAGCCCTTAAGGCCGGCCCATTAACCCCCAACACCTTACTAACCAAACATGCAAAACAAGCTTAATCATAAACTAGGTCATACAAAAATGATGACTAATATTATTAATGCCTTGTATAAATAATCATCATAAATAATATTTAGGGTTTCTAACTTGAGATTTTAACTATCATATTTTTATGTTAAACGTATATTTTTATACGTTATTTAAAATACGAACCGGGTATAACTATTTTAAAATTATATCACCAACTAGTTTAATGTTAAAATAAAATAGTTGAATGCTCACGTAAAATGTCGAGAGAGAAGGTGGCGGAGTTAACGCGAGACCCTGTTTCACCACTTGATGTCCCGTATCACCCGATTAGCTTCCGAAAAACTCGTACACTTCGTATAATCGAGACCCAGTAAGTGAAATTGAAGACTCGTACAAGGCGGCGGAGCTCAGTTCTTGTTCCCGAAACACGTAAAGGTGGTGGAGGTGTTTCGGGGTTGCGATGAACAAAGGAATGAGGGGTGGTGTCGGGTGATGGTGGGTGAGGATGGTGGTGTCGGGTTGCTGTTGTCGTCGTGGAACCGAAGGGAAGGAGAGAGGGGTGGTGGTGGTTGTCGGGTGTGTACCGAGTGAGGGAGGAGGAATGGTTGTGAAGGAGGTTATCGGTCAAGGGTGGAAGGAGGTGGTTGGTGGTGGTGTTATGGTGTTGTGGTGGCTGCCAAGAGAGCAAGGAGGATGGGAGGAGGGTGGCGTCGGGTGGTGTAGGCCGAGAGAGAGGGAGAGCAAGAGTGTGTGGTTTGTGTTGGTGTGGTTTGTGTCTTGCATGTATGCATGTATATATAGTGGGTCTTGAGGTTAATACCTCTTAGTCCATATGTTTCTAAGAGACAAACATGTCTCTTATGAGACACATATGTTGGCCAAACATGGACATGAGGGAACACAAGAGAGGAGGACCCCCATAGGGGTGTTCTCGGCCGTGAGGTAAGGTGGCGAGGGGGGGTAGGGGGGTGTAGGTGGTGCGTTACCCGCTCGTTCCTAGTCTGGTATAATACCCGCGTGTCGTCGTTTTTCATTCTTCATTACGTGTCGGGAATGAGTCGGGTATTTATAAAAATAATATAAGTTTAGTTGTTTGGATAAAATATGTGACCGTGTCACACGTTAGAACTTTATTTCCATCCGGGTAGGTATTCTCTACTACTAAAAATAAAGAGAATGTTTTCGAGGTGTTTAAATTTTATTTTTAGTTTATCACCGACGCGATACGAGGTTCGATGTGTCTCGGAAATCTCTAACATTTCCTTTGTAGTTGTGTAGTGGTTGGACTCTATTGGACCGGGTTAGACCTAATTAACCAAAATTAGTCTAATATGCACAGTGTCGTGTAATTATATTTAAATAATTATTTGATAAAATTATCAGTTGTCACACTACATAACAAATATCACATATAAAACAACCATCAATCGTACTTCAACCGCAACTTCACGATCAATTAGACCAACGGTAAAACTCACCACGGTCTATGTTATATATAATGAGTGAACTGGTTTAAAGTCCAACAGGTTAGACCAGACATAGAAAAAGAACAAAAATATAAACTCACGCAAAAGGTCACACAACTTGTAACTCAATATCTTCATAAATACGCCATATAAACACCAATGGCACTTAAAAAAACCATTACTCGTGCCATGAAAACCAATAACTTTCCCAGGAGATGGTGTTGAACTAAAATAAACATACCCTGGACCTGTTTCTTCTCCATAAGGCTCGTGTGTCCTCTTATTCGTGTGAAAAGTAATTGACACGATAGCTTCCAATGCATCATACCTAACAACATGTCCATAAAACCCATAGATGCAAGTCAAATACTCATATTTATCATCCAAATTAACCTGCAAAAGTTATGGTTTGTTTTAGCATAAATGAGTCAAGAGGCCAATGACACGAAGAATAACCGATTTTGTACATACCAGATGTATTTTAAACGCATCTGATCCTCCATGGTATTGAACAATACAGATTTATCGTTTTCCATATGCTTAGCAATCTTTTGGATTGATATGGGTAGTGCTTTCAAATGGAACGGGTCATACTGGGCATAACTTTTGTTTAAATCTTTTCTAAACGGGTCAGACTTTCTGCCCAAGCAATGAAAAGTTGAAAACATGGATGAATAGGGAAAGCTAAGAGATTAAAGTTCTAAACTAATATTAGAATGTCAATAAATTCTTAAACAAAGCAAGATGAACCCTAAAAAAGACTATAGAACCAAAAAGAAAAAAAAAAGATAGTCACATACGTGTCTAGTAGGAAAGATTGCTTTTTTTTTTTTTCTGGAATGGAATTCGGACAAGATAAACATAAGGCAACCGATTATAACCACAGGCTAGAGATTAAGTGCTTAACCTCAGAAATTAAGCTCCATCTGGCTGGATAAATGGATTGGCAGATGTCTTGTAGAGTTTTTACTGTTTTAAATATAAATGGATTGGTTAGATGGATACGACACTTCAAAACATAACGTTGTATATGTGGCCATATGTCTTCAAATGCGACAAGAAGCAGAGAGATTAAAGAAGCGTATTAAGCACCCACATTTGCCACAAGAAGCAGAGAGATTATACATTAACATAAGGTCAACCGATTATAACCGGACCGGACAATCATACTCACAAAACATCTTCCTAAACAACATGTTCTAGCACATGGAAAATTTGCAGTTGAAAGGTCAAGAACATCAATAACCAGGTTGTTGTTCTTTTCTGGAATAGTAATAGGAATTTAAATTCTTTACAAATTTGCCCTGAGAGAATCTATTGAATAGAAATAACACAAAATAAATCATGTTCTTGATATCAAACATTACAGCCACAAGTGGGATTATGGAAACATTGACAACACATGTACAGGTAAAGCACCGTAGAATCGATCACTCTAATTACCCAAACACAAACACATACATGTTAATAAACGGGTTACACGAACATGACCTGTTTAACACGATTAAATATCACCTATTCAGTAACAAAACAAGAATGACAGGACCCGACCCGACCGTTTAACATGGTTAACAACAACAAAGAGTGAAAGCCGTCGTGATCTTTGGTCCAACAAATTTACAATGCCTTTCCACAAATAAGTTATATCGATAGTTTTAACATAAAAATTCGGTAACTACAACCTGTTTAACGAAAACTTGTTACATCTTATTCAATGATTCCCAAAGATACGAATATTAATTCCAATGATTCCCATAACACTTGTTACATCTTATTCAATGATTCCCAAAGATAGCGGAGGTCCACGTTGCCGCCTGAAAGCACAATTCCTACATTACGAGAATCCTTCCAATCAGGATTTCCCTTGAAATTTTCCGACATCACTGCAGCGAGGGCGACTGCAGCACTCGGCTCCACGGCCAGTTTGAGTATCTCATAACATGACCGCATTGCTTGAATAATTTCTATATCAGAGACGGTTATGATACCGTCAACAAAATCCCGTACAATGGGCCTACATAAACAAGATGTATTATATAAAATTATAAATTAACAAGATGTAATAAGTGCTCTTAGGGTGGGTGTGTTTGGCATGGTGTTTTTAAAGTGAGTATTTTACTACTAATTCCTTTTCAAGTTGTTGATAACCAATTTCTACTATTGGAGTTTAGGCTTTGATTATCTATCTGATGATCATGTAGGGCCCAAATAATAAGTTTTAAATAAACAGTCTAAAACTATACATGTCTATCTAATTACTTAGGGTCATTGTAATTGTAATTGTAAATCCTCAAATAATCAGAATTTGTCACACTCAAAACAATTGATTATCACAACTTCAAAAGGTTGAAGCATGCCCAATTATCCAAACACCATCTCCTGCAGCCCGTTTTGCAAAAACTGAATATCCAGCTATGGTTATTTCATATCTCACATATGTGCTTTCAAGACGCAGTGTCAAAACAGCCCCTTACAACTGAACTATGAATGTAAGTGAAACTGTCAAACCGCATTTGCTTGTTTTTTTGCAATTATTATTATTATTATTATTATTATTATTATTATTATTATTATTATTATTGTGTGTGTGTGTATGTATGTTTAAAGTGGTGAAGAGTTATAAAGATAATATTACCACGTAAGATCTCCGAGGGAAGCTCGAAGCCCATCAGCAATCGTGTTGGTTTGACTCAAAGTTATGACACTGCCACTTGCTTTAGATTGTGCTGCGTCGTCCGCTCCTTTTGGCTCAGCGCCGAGGACCCGTATGGTTGGATTTATTGATTTGGCGGCAATAGCTACTCCAGATATTAAACCGCCACCTACATGTTTTTACTTCACGTGAAAAAGGAAACCAACTAAACAGTATAAGATTCATTGATGATAGCAGAATATACAAACCACTTATTGGAACAATAAGGGTGTCGAGTTCTGGGACCTCATCAAGAAACTCAAGTGCCACGGTGCCCTGACCACTGTAGAAAAAACAAGAACATGTTGGATATGGAGCCTAATTCTGGTTGTAAATCAAACTTAGCAGGTACAAGTGATATTTAAAACAGCCAAGATATGGGAGTTCCTTTTATGGATGTTACCACAAACTCACGATTATTGTGTACTTGACTTTTTCCTTTTTTTGGTTCGCAAAAACAAGTGATCTGAACAGATGTTGGAAATATGATAGCAATAGAACCTTATATTTGACTGGTAACTTCTTGTCAAATCCACCGGTTCAAAGATTCAATCACTTAAAAATCAAATAAATTATAAATACCTTATGATACGAGCATCATTAGACGAAGGAACGAGAACAGCTCCAGTCTCATTTAGAACCTTTCGTGCAGTCTCTTCTCGAGACTTCATATTAGGGTCGCACAATATAACGTTACCTCCATAACGCTTAACATTGTCCATCTTAAATTGTGGGGCGTTATTCGGTAACACCAGATACGAGGGAATTCCTCGAAGCTTGGCAGCCAAAGCGAGTGCCGCAGCATGGTTACCACTAAATTTAAAAAGGAGAATTAACTTTCGAAATCATATATAATATTAGGTTTCTAAGTGAAACGAAAAAGAAAAGATAATAACTCAAACTTATGCTTGGATTAAAGATGATGACATTTGCACAATTTGTCCAAAATCAAGTCATTTCCACAAGATTGATGGTTAGTTCGCAATAAACATGTTTGTTCAGAAAGTCAATAGGATATTAAGGTCAAACTATACTTGTTTAGATTTTAAAAGGTAACAAATTTATTAGAGGCTTAGCATTTTGTATCTGTACCATAGTTGAAATTAGTATGTTTGACCTCAACTTTCAAAGTACACCTCAGCATAATACCTACTATGAGTGGCCACGCCATTGGTAGCTTGTTTTTCATCAAGGGAAAACACGGCATTTAATGCGCCTCGAAGCTTGAATGCTCCACTGATAACCATCAAAGAAAAGGCACATTGGCAAAAACATGTTAAAATCCATTGCAATGAACAAAAATATGGTAATTTCAATAACAAGTGGAGGTGGCAGTTTCGGCCCTTTTGCCTTTTTCTATGGTTATGTTTACCTGGTTAAAAGCAAAAGGGCATAAAAAGTGTATTTGTAAGACATCATTTCATTCAGATTGTTATTGAAATCATATAACTTTTGCAATCATAGTGAACACACCATTTTTTTTTATAAAAGTTGAAGTTTGGGCAAATAGGTCAACAAGTGTTGACTAGTTAACCAACATATATGTTCATTTCACCACCTCTTGATAAAGAAAATGGAGAAGACCTTTCTTACCTCTTTTGAAACAACTCGCATTTAAAATACAAGTTTCTCCCCGCAAGGGAGTTTAGGGTTTGGGAGGATGTCACAGGTGTTTTGTTCAGAAATGGCTTTATTAAATTGTGTGCAATTTTTATCGAGTCGATAACAGCAGCATATTTGTTAGCTTCCATGGTTCTTTTTTTTGTTTGATTAAGCACCTGCAACTAATATATACATATATATATATATATGTGTGTGTGTGTGAGAAACTAACATAACCAAAGAAACTATAATCCTAAAATCTTTGAATGTCAAGAACACTAACTAACCTGTAGGAAAGAATGATGGATGGATGGATGGATGATGCCGGCCATTGGTTCTTATAGTGCTAATTTGATCTCACAATCTTCTATTAGTGGAATGTGGGTATGAAATCAACCATGATAGTGTTAATTTGATATGAAAAAGAAGACAGAGTAGAAAGGAAGCATCGATTAATACTGCCCATCTCCACAATCTTCTGTTTGTGGATGGTTTGGCATCAAATCAACATTATAGGTTAAGGTGATCTCCTCAAACCTGTGATATTGAAAAAGACCTAAGCTTGTAATCAGAATATCTGTTGACAAAGAAAGAAAGCGATTGACCTTGAAAAATCAGCGATTACGCCCGATTGACCTCCCATCCTGGTTTCCCCTATCGTCGTCGGTGTATTTCAATTTCAATCCACGGAGACTCAGACCCAAAACATATGTTATGTAAATATAATAATTAATTTTATTATATACTACCCATTATCGTATATCTCCTCAATTCAAAAGTGAACTTGCTGGTTATCTCCACTATTTTTTTCTGGAGTGTAGTTGAGGAGAAGACAAATAGAGTAGCTTTCAAAACTAGGGTGTTTAAAAAATCTGAATCCGAAACCGTAATATCCGAATCCGAATTTTCGGATTCGGATTCGGATAGTAATATTGAAAATTTTTCAGATATTTCAGATATCCGAATCCGAAATATTTTATTTTTAATTATTTATTATTTTTAAATATACATACATATAGCATACTGACTCTATCCAAAAAAAACCTAATTACTTTAAACAGTCGCCCTCTCGGAGTTTTTGTCCAAAAGAGTGTTGTTATAAAACTTATTTACCAAAAAGGTGTTGGTTTAAAAATATTTACCAAAATAGTGTTTTAGGTGTGAAATTCAAAAAAAGTCAAACTTGTTAGTTTCTCACTCCTAATCTTATTGGATAACTTTAATTTATCAAATAATTATTAATTTAATCATATTTTCTAGTTTTAATTCATTAAATACTTATTAACTCATTTTTAGTTACTAAAAAGAATAAAAATTAATACTTTTCTTTTGGAATAAATAAAATATAATTTAATTTTTAAATTATAACCCCTACCAAAAAAAATGAACCCATACAAATTTAACCCCTTTCATAAAAAAAATTATTTAATTAAGGAATTACAGTAAATATTTATATAACAAATTTGATATTTTTATACACTATACATGCTTTTGCATGTTTACCTTTTATTTTAAAAAAAGTAAAGGATGATCATAAGAAAAAAAATTCATACATGCGATTGCGAAATAGAATCTACAGCATGTGTGTTTATTATTTGGATTTAAACCGATTAAAATGAAATATGAATCGAACTCAAATTGTTTAAAACCGAGTCGAATTACGTACATATTCAGTTTTGGTTCGAACCGAATACTGATTAATATCCGAGCAAAGAAATTACAAATCAAATAAACCAACATTTTCGGTATCTATAATCAAGCAGATTCTTTTCTAATCTATCATCAAATCTAACAATATTTCTATGAATTTCACTTTCTTTAGATATTATGAAACTCAAACCAAAGTTTTCTCAACCATTTTAACCTTACAAAACAGTAAGCATCATGTAACTGAGCCTCAACTATAATTACCAAGCTATTTTTATAATTTATAGATTAAATAACATTTTATTTATTGTAAAAGAACGGTAAGTTTTTAGGAAGAAACTATTAATTTTTATTTTTAATAATAATTAAAAATAGGTTAATAATATTTAATAAATTGAAACTAGCTAAAAGAAGTGATTAAATCAATAATTGTTTGATGAATTAAAGTTACCCAATAAGTTTAGGAGTGAGAAACTAATAGATATGACTTTTCTAAGATTTCAGAACTAAAACTCTTTTTTGATAAATATTTTTAAACTAACACCTTTTTGGTAAATAAGTTTTGTAACAACATCTATTTGGAAAAAAACTCCGTCCTCCCGTCCCAACTCCAAGACACTAACGCTCGTCCCTTGGTTCCTACCGGAGACCGCCGCCGCTGCCGCTACCTCCTACGTTCTGACCGGCGACCACTTCCGCCCAACACCAACACACACTCACGCTTGAAAGATACGGACAATTTTAACTCCTTTTCTTCTCCGAACTCGGTAAGATATTGCAAAACTCAGATTTAATTTTACAAAAACTTCTTTTCATTGAATCAATTCAAATGATTTGCAAAACTCAGACATAATTTTACTCTGTGATTAAATCTTTAGCCTCCAAGATGATAGGGGCATAGGCCCTTTTTTGACAATTATTTTAGCATTCATTCTACAAAATAGAGTTGTTCATTGGTGAAAAAGTGAAACAGAGGTTTGATTTAGGTAATTAAAGGTAATTTGATCCCATGATTTTAGGTAATTAAAGGTAATTTGATCCCATGATTTTATTTATACCAATCAGATCATTAAATATTCAAATCGAGGAGGAGGGTTTGAGTTCTCCGCCTCCGGCAATTTCAGTGCTCGTCTAAAGGCTTCTGCTCACAGCAGACATGGCTTGTATCAATCTCGTTCTCCGATCACGCAAACCTTAAATCTCGTTCTCATGTAAACAGAAACCTGCAACTTTAGAAATAAGATCGATCCTAAATCTCGTCGCCGGTTTCTTACCTCCAACAAAGCCTACAACTTCACGTCGGCAACACAAAACCTTTCGCCGGATTTAACAATTCGCCGGATCTACTTTTCGCCGGAGAATTTAACAAGGAGTGTGTGTACGTGTACGTATACGTAACCATTGTATACGTATACGTAACCATCTACATTTCTCCTCATGATTCATCTACATCCTAAAATACGTATACGTAACCATTGTATCCTGAAAACATATCTGTTAACTTGAGGATACCCAATTCATTACACACATTTGAAACAATACATATTTACTATGTATTAAAACTTTTCATATTTTTCACTTGAATACGTATACGTAACCGATCAAAAATCAGATTTGTTCTGTTGTTTTAATATACAATATTCAATAATTATATCATGAATCAGAAACTAATAGCTTGTTCATCCAACTATAATCCAAAAAACAAATTAAAAAAAATTAACCAATTACATCATACTTCTTTAACATGCAATAAGATTTCAGAGCAAAACCATAAAAATTACTTTAAAACCTTAGTTTGCTGTGTAAAAAAACATAATATAAAACCTTTAGAACCCTATTTTTGGGAGCCAGTGTTATCATTTGAGGTTTTGTAGGCTTATTAGAGATGGTGAAGGAAATGCTTAAGAAAGAGATATGAGATTATTCAGTGATTTTGATTTTAAAATATACGAATTCCAATTTTAAGAGTGTATGAAATACCATCTTTACCCTTAAAGCATTAAAATATTGATCATTTATTGACTAAATTCACAATCAAACCCCTAAATAACAATGACCATTAATCACCATTAATCAACGACTAAGATTGGTTTTCTCAGTTTTTTCCTAACTATCGGTTTTCTCTGGAACCCACCTCTCTCTCTCTCTCTCTCTCTCTCTCTATATATATATATATATATATATATATATATATATATATATATATAGGGGTGGGTTCCAGAGAAAACCAATAGTTAGGCGAAAACCGAAAAAACCACTAAAAAAACCAATTTTAACCAATAATATAATAATATTTATTTTTTATTTTATTTTTTTATAAGAGTGTCAATGTAATATTACAAATTTTTACCAAAAATCATTTAAATATTGGCTTACATATACGTAACCCATAGTGTTACGTATACGTAAACAGAAAACAAAAAAATGCGGTTACGTATACGTAACCCATAGTATTACACATTGTTTTAGTAGTTTTCTCGGTTTTCGCTTAACTTTGTGGTTTTCTCTTTATACCTCCCCTATATATATATGGGAGGATATTCTACAAAGGCAAAAAAACTATACAAAGTATAAGAAGCCACCATAGAGTGTCATGTGTCCAAAAAGGATTTCAAAGAAAAAGGGCAAAAACGTAAACCCATCATCCACATGCTACTCACACGACAAGGAAAATGCACATGCAAGTCACATGCATATTCCCCCAATCTTTTTTAAACGTTCATAAATTTTTTATGCGTTATTATTTTGAAAAAAAAAATTACACCATAATAACGAACGTTTTTTATCTTTTCAACGAGTATGATATTGATATATAAAAGAAAAAAACGTCGTTTTATGGTGTTTTTGAACTGGGTGTTTTATGTTGTTTCGGAACCAGACATCTTACGATGTTTTTGAACTGCGCGTTTAACATTCAGGTCATGGTGTTTTAGATTGGTCGTGTAAAAATTGTTTTTTTTACATGAACTGGGCATTTTCTACATGGTGTTTTACACATAGCGTTTTAGATTCTGTTGATAGTGTTTTACACCTAGGCATGATGTTCTACACATGATGTTTTAGATACTGGTCATGGTGTTTTATACAAGACGTTTTAGATTAGTCATGGTGTTTTATACATGTCGTTTTAGATTTTGATCATGGTGTTTTACACATGACGTTTTATATTCTGGTCATGGTGTTTTATAACTGGTCCAGGTGTTTTACATCTCTATAAAACATTATTTATCTCTCCAATTAATACATCTCTTCTTTTTAAATTATTCTTAAAAAATTTTATACACAAGTGTAAGTAGTAAACACTTACACATGTGTATATTTTTTTTAATATATTCTTAAATCTAGTTTTTTTTTTGCTTCATGCTTTCATCTCACCCATAAATAAAATATTCATTTATTACTCAAAACACTTAAATCATCTCTATAAAATGTTATCCAACTCACTCTATGTTATGAAAAAATTACGAAAAAGGCCCCGATATTTTAGTTTGCTTTGGGCCCTTAGAAAGGTCGACTCAACTCTCACTTTTAATTATATGTTTGTTTCAGTATATATTACTAGTGTTAGAACCCGTGTATTACACGGGGTTATTAATAAAATAAATGTAAAACAAAATACAAATTAAGACTAAATAAATGATGAATACAGTTCATAAATCAGTAAATATTTCTTTGTATACAACGTTAGATGTTTTGTTTGAAATTTTTCCATCCTTGTCTAAGGCTAAAACTTTTAACCCATCTCTGCTTTTAACTCTTGAAAGGGCAACATATAATTGACCATGAGTGAAAACTGGTTGCCTCAAGAACAATCCAACCCTTGATAGTGACTGACCCTGACTCTTATTTATTGTTATGGCGAAACAAACTGAGAGTGAAAACTGTCTTCTTTGTAGTTTGAAAGGGATTCTTTTGTCTGAAGGCGTCAAGTTTATTCTTGGAATAAATGTGTGAGTCCCAATATTGCTTCCAGAAATGATCTCCGTCTCGATAACACGATTGCCAAGAGATTTTACTTGTAATCTAGTTCCATTACATAATCCATTTTTCTGATCAATATTTCTAAGCAACATTACTGGCACACCTACCTTCAAAACTAAACTATGATTTGGCAATCCTGAAAGTTTAAGACCATTAAGAACATCTGGTGAGTATAAACTTTGTCGAAAATTATCATTTAACTGTTCTAACTGGCATATGCTATCTGAACTTAGGAATTCTTTTTGTTCACCGGGGAACATTGACAACAAACGATCATTAATCTCCTGCACTACTTCATTTGTCGGAGCAAGTATTGCTCTTTCTTGAAAGAATTGAGGATTTTTGTAGTGTTGAAGAATATATGGATAGACAAAGTCAATTAAACTTCCAATAGGATCGACAGAATCAGTAATAAGTAAATCATCAGGTATATCAATCACTGCATCGCCATCATTAATGCCACCAACATTTCCCTCTCCCAAGTCCAAAAGCCATTTTGCAAAGTTTTGTGTCTTTTCTATTTCAGTGTTATCATTCCCAACGGTCAGTCTCATGTTTTTTGTTAACTTTAGCAACTTGCATTTTCTCCAAATGTAGGATGAACATAAAACAGCACTGACAATGTCTTGTCTGCTTCCGTTTAGCACAACAAGTAGTATTTGTCTAAAATCACCCCCAAATACAATAACTTTACCTCCAAATGGTATATTACTTTTGTTTGAAGAATTTGGGTTCAAAATGTCATTCAAAGATCTATCCAAAGCTTCAAATGCATGCTTATGAACCATCGGAGCTTCATCCCATATAATCAACTGTGTTTGACTTATTAAATGCACAACTTCGCTACCTGGCTTAATACGACAAAGAGAATCTTCATTAAGATTGAGAGGAATGAGAAATCTAGAATGGGCTGTTCTACGTCCTGTCGGTAACAACGAAGCAATACCACTTGACGCAACATTTAAAACGATTTCACCTTTACATCTAATTGATGTTGATAATGTTTTCCATAGAAAGGTTTTACCAGTTCCACCATAACCATACAGAAAAAATACACCTCCTTTCTTATCTGTAACAGCTCTCATTACCTTGTTAAAAACGTTTCGTTGTTCATCTGTTAACGAAATCAGAAGAGTATGTAGCTCCTTCTGCAAAGAATGGATATCATAAGACAATTCTTCAGTAATAAACCTATTTTGTGCCGAAGATATACTCTGGTCGTCAGGATAAGGCATGGTGGTATAGTTTCGTAATGTAGAGTTATTACGAAGCAGAAATTTCTCTATTTGCAACAAAGTCAAGTTTTTAATTTGATCTTCAGTTAGTAATAAATCTGAAAATGCAAAAACATTCATAATTTAAATAAATTATTCTTATGAAAACACAACACGTATTATATAATCAACCCGCTAAAATCACGATATGAACTCTTTGTTTAACCCCAAAAAATTAGGGAAAATTATGATTCTGTTTTAAATAAATATAAATTTAAGAAAAAATCAAAGTCATAACTATTTGACATTTTGTTATATAAAAAAATTATTCGTTGTAATAATTTAGGATATTTTTAGTAATTTCAAATCATAATTAAAGTTTTAAGTATTGGTCTAAAAAATTGCGCAAATTAAAAATTAGTTTAAAAGATTTTTTAGTGCATCATTTGTAATACTCAACCTTGTGTAATACACAGTTTTAATATGATTAAGGAATTTATGGATTAAAAATCGACTTTAAAAATACTGATTGGTGTTATTTTTGTAAATTATTGAATCTAAAAGAAAATTTGGTATAGTCAATTTTGGTATGTAGAATATCCAAAATCATAGGTTTAAAAATTTGAATTTCGAAAATTTAACACAAGTTTGGTTTGTTTCTATTTAAAATTTTAAATGATCAGTTAGAAAAAATTAAAAACTTCTAATTTTTAAAGTGCGTAAAATTTTTAAATATTCAGTAGTAGTTTTATCAAAATTTACACTATTATTGAAGACTTTTAAATCATATCGTTGAATAATAATAATGATCACGATAATGATACAGAGCAAAAGTTGATAAGTAATGGGAAACTTTGAAATGTAGATACGATTGAATTTCTACGTTTAATATCGTTTAATTTGATTAAAAAATAATAATTAATAGAATAATAAGGTTGACATAATATTAATAGGTCTGTTAAAATCATATAGTTTGTTTTTTGACATGTTTATAAATTAATACGTAAATAATTGATTTTTGAAAAGCATCTACTATAATCTATTTAATGATAAAAAACCTAAATGAAAATAAAGTAAAATTATGAATAAATCTGTTATATGTGAAATCCAATGTTGAAAACTTATGGTCAACTACCAATAATTAAAAGCGGAAACCAAATACATTCATCAAATTAAGAAATTCAACATTGTCAACACAAATAACATACTGAAATAAAAGTTGAAAGATAGAGATAGATAAAATAAGTTTAATAATTCATGACATTAAGATCATTTTTCAAGTTTTGGTATCAGCAGTTTGATCTTTTCCTCCCCACCATAATCTTCCTTTTTATAACCTGCACGGGCTTTTGTTGCAGACATAGACAGGTCATTACCAACATCATATATTTCTGCCAAGTTTCTTTTATCAAGTTTTCCAGATTGACAATTGATGTTCTTAGAAATAGACAGCGGTGTTAGACTGTCAGCAATACATGATACAGAATCCTTGAAAAGAAACATAAATAAAAATATGTTAATATAAGTAGGTCTAAAATATTATGTGGTAAAAAATTAAACATAAACTTATAATTAATACCTTTACTTCAACGGAATCTTGAGATGGGAATTCAAACATTGTTTAATTCATTGAGTCAAGATCAGTGGTCTGTATTATGAATTTTAATACATCAAGATAAACGGTGGTTAGACAACATAATTTTTAATTTTATATTTAATACATAGTTGTTTTAATTTGTATATGTTTAAGTGGTTACCTGAGAGAGAATTGTTTTCTTTTCAAGTTCTGCAATTATTTTACAGTCTTCACTCACTTTTGAAATTCCATATATATGCCAGTTTGTTTTCTTCAAGATAAACTCGGTCACCTCACTCTTGAAAGCGAGTTTTTTTCCCCAACAATGTGTCTAACTCATCAGGAAATAAACCCTCATCCCACTATAAAAATAATAGTAGATTAATAGGATCAACAATAAATTTTATAAATGAAACCATATATTTGAAAGTATGAAGAAGTCTATGAATGTACCTCATCCTGATTTTCCATTAACTCATTAGCTGTTTTGTGTAGAAGCTTTGAAGCATCGCTCTCAAACAAAGTGAGTGTCACTGTTCCGGTAGGATCTTGAACCCTGATATGAATTTTAAATCTGTGTACATGTAATACACGTGATTTTTATTTTTTAAAGAAAACTGTTGCAAATAAAAAGTAATTAACAAAGCATGAATATTTAACTGACTTTGGGTATGCATAAACAACAGGATGATTGCATTGTGGATTACTGCATTCCATTATCTTGTTTTCCACAAAATCATCAGATCCGTCGCCAATTTCAGTGCTAACATAGTAGGTTGTGACCTTCATGTTACAATGCTTACACACCATATAAAACCAAGGTTGATCTCTGCATATCCCCTTATTGTTGCAAGTATTATAACTGATTTAACCTGTACATTTTATTATATTAAAGTTTAATTATCATATAGATGAAAACTTTAAAATCTAACATTATCTAATATTTAGACAAACGTACCTCATGAATGTCAAATACTTCTGTAATAGTGCAGAACTGAATCCGGCTTAGAAATTCATCCTCGACACTAGAGATGATTGATGAAACAAATCCACGGCTACTCGATGATGTTACAGCATCAGAATTTGCAACCAAGCTGTATATAGTTGCATGTTTTATTTATCTTGGAATTGATATACAAATATTAATCAAAATAGCATATATCAAATTAAGATTAATATGTAGACAACAAACCTTTTCTTAAAGGAAAAAACTTCATCTAGATCGGTGTTAATTAATAGCCTACTAACAGTGAAGGAGTTGTTAATATATGGGTTTCCTGATATTTTATGAGCACAAATATGTAATTAGACATCTGGGAAAGATAGTTATATTTGCTAACAGTGGTGTTGAAAAAAGATAATAGGGTTGGATTAAAACCTTTGAACCACTTCAATTTTCCAAACTACAATATAATCACTACATGATCATTGAGATCTGGATTAGTTGATATATAACTAGACATTTGTTGAGAGTATTCATCCCATAGGTTTAGAAATATCTTTCTGCCCCTGAGAAATAATAACATTTAAAAATTTAGACATTATTATATAAAGATAAGATAAACTAAAATGATCACAAAAAATTCGCCCACTCAAGATCAGCAATCTCAAGATTCGTTTTTTCAGATTCGGTGCCATCTTTCTTTTTAAACTTATCTGGGTTGAAACATTTGATGGCATAGCCAATAACATCTATATAGAAGACAGAAAAGAATGTTGGTTTCAATATTGACAGGTAATACTACTACACATATTATTTTGATCATTTAGAATTCATAAAAGAAAAGAAACTTACCAATTGTCCCGTTCTCAGATACGTGGTGATCTAGTATATCCTGAAATGATGCAAACGAAACCATATGTTGATCCACCAAAATCCGGGGCTCTTATTAGTGTGGTTTTATAGTGAAAACAAACTTTGCTTTCATTATCAATGTACTTGTACTTTGAGTTGTTGTAACCTAAAGTAGGATTCTTTATAACATAACAACTTTCCTCTTGAAGATGTTTCTCAAACTTATAAAAGAATCTGCTCAAAAACTTGTTTCCCTGCATATTTAAAAAAAATGTACGTTAAGCATAGATGCTAAATTTGTAGTCAAATTCCAATACCCTGCATATGTCCAAATGAAAACCTTTTTAAAAGACAGTCAATAAATGAAAAATATAGTAAAATTTGTATATAATTGTAACATGTTCATCCATGATAATCATGTTTATTGAGCCTAGTGGTGCACAAATCGGTTTTTTAACCCAAACCGGTTCAACCCGACCCGAACCGGTTTGGTCAATGAAAAGTCAAAACCGGTTTGGGCCCAAACCGGTTCGGGTTAAACCGGTTTTGGTAATGGAAATATGTAAACCGGTTCGGGTAGGTTTTAAACCGGTTTTTATAAAAAAAAAATTATATTTTTAATATTCGATTTAATTAAATAAAATTAAATCGGAGGTATTTATAATTACTATGTTTTTTAAAATTCATTTAATAAATGCTATTTAATGCTATTTAATAAATCGGAGGTATTTATAAAAAAATTTAACTAAAATGCTATTTAATGTTGTATAATAAATGCGATTTAATGCTATTTAATAAATGCTATTTAATGCTATTTAATAAATGCTATTTAATGCTATTTTAATAAATGCTATTTAATCCTTTCAAACATACAATCAAGAATCAAAATTAACTAAAATCAATATTTGAATATAAAAAAAAAACCGGTTTAAACCGGTTTATCAAACCGGGTCACACGAACCGGTCCCCAACCCGGTCTCTTCCAAAAAGCTTCAAACCGGTTTCAAACCGCCGGTTTTATGCCAACCCGAACCGGTTTGGTCCAAACCGGTTTAACCCAAACCGGTTTGCCGGTTTGGACCGGGTTAAAAAAAACCGGTTTTTTTGTGCACCTCTAATTGAGCCTATATCATTGGGTTTTTCCCACAATGGCTGCTTCCACAATCTGATTATACGCACCTTGATAGTAAACTTGTCTTGTAAAACATCAATGACATTTAGCATAGAAACATTTTCGGACTCCATCAATCTATGTAACCAAAAGAGAAATCAATATCTTTTGCAGAAAGGTAATATCTTTTGCAGAAAGGTAATATCTTAACATTATAATGAAGAGTATAATTAACAACATCATACCTTGCTTTCAAAGAATCCGTGAGGTAAGGAAGTGATTGATTAGTGCAGAGATCGAATGAATGGGGTGTGGATATTTATAGGGTATTTTTGATACAACATTGCAATAATTATTTAATTATTTGTTTTTAAAATCTTACACGATTTGAAAAATTGAAATTTGAAATCCTTACCAAATCTGGGTAAATCAAAATATTTGAGTGTTTGATAGGTCTGTTAAGATAATTTACAAGTTTGATTTTTGAAATCATTTCCAAAAATTTGATAATTAAGAAAGGTTGCCTTGTTTACATTTAATTTCGCTTAATTGTAGTTTTTTTTAATTTGGTAAAAGGAAACTGACTATATAATTATTATTTCAATAAGGATAATTTATAAAAAGTGTAATTTGTAAAGTTATTAATGAATATTGGTTTTTAATATTCAAATGAGTCAGTTATTTCGATAAAGTATACCATATTATTTTTAATTCTTTCCAAATTTACTAATGAAATTTTTTTTGATACTAATTAAAAAAAAGTCAATCATGGGCGAATATTAATTTCAAATCATAATTAAAGTTTTAAGTATTGGTTTATAAAATTCAATTACTCAGTTAATATGCAAAAATTAACCATATATAGTTAACATATATTGTCAAAAAATGAAAGTGAAAGAATGACGGATGCATATATGCAAAAATTTGAAGAATGACGGATGCATCTTTAGTAGGATTCTAAACACAGATATTAAAAAGTCATTCAGAAGTTTAAAAATAACAATCTATGCTATATAGTCTCTTCAGATGCTTGTTACAGAGCCTCTTTAAGCCTATTCTACTGGAAATTTCTGAGCCCATTCGATTACCCAATTTTAAAAAACTGAAACCACTTTTGAGTGATTTATCCGGTTAACACATATATTATTTTCCCCCAAACAGGAAGTAGGAACCCTAGATTAGATATAAACTAATAAAGCAAAATTGATCAATTTTGAACAATTCTCAACTGGTTATTGAATAATAATTAAGAAAAAGTTAAAAACCTTTGATTGAAACTTCAAATCACAAAGTTATATAATCTCCAACACGGAAAAGTTGGAAACTGAAAACACCGTCGGCAACAATAATAATTAAGAAAAAGTTAAAAACCTTTGATTGAAACTTCCAATCACAAAGTTATATAATCTCCGAGAAGAAAAAAGATGGAAACCGAAAACACCATCGGCAACACACACAAGCAGTTCACTGAACTTGAAATCGTTGAACTTTAACCCAAGAATCCAACATATATTGTCAAAAAATGAAAGTGAAATTGAAATAATAGATGGAGAAGGAAGAGTTGCATACCGATTTGATTTTGAAGGAGGGTTCTTGAAGATGAAAGAGATGCGTTTCGGTTGGAACGGCGATTAGGGTTTTTTAGTGTAATGGAAGTGATGTCTAAAAGGTTATTTCAGGTTTTAAAAGATTATATATGGTAGTAATTCAGGTTTAATTTAACCCGCATTTAGATCCGCGTGTAGCCCCATTTACGACCCATATGGTTTTGAGGAAAAAAGGTGAGGTGAAACGTGGTGCTGACATATCACAGTAAATTTTACTTGTTTATTATATAGGATATACGACTTTACTTCAAAAATGTTTTTAACTTTCTCCTGCACGCATTGGTATATATGGCAAAAGAAATTAAAATTTATGGCATTCCTACAGGTTCATCTAATCTAACTATACTAATAAATAAAATTAGTAGGGGACACATGTCACTTTCTAGTGTATTCTTACCATGTTTTTTTCGCTTCTCTCTCTTATTAAATAATGATATTAAAATAATATTTTTTTTAAATATTTAATATAAATCTAATTATGGATACTTATTATTTAATCATATAGTTATTAATTATTATATCATTAAACAAATGAACTTAATATAAATTAACATTTATCAGTTATATAAAAAAATTGATACCAAGTTAAAAAATTATGTTTTAAAAACTAACTTAACATAATTTTTAACTGTCACGTCAAAATACATTTTTAAAAACATATTTTGACGAGTGCGTATGTTAACATATTATATTATATTATATTTTATTCAACCCGTGTAACACAAGGGGTTCTAAAGCATAAATTTTTTATTACTAAGTATATAACATATATTTATTCGACCCGTGTAATACACGAGATTCTAACCTAGTAAGAATATATAGGGAATACATCTTCTTTGCGGATACATGGTATGATGATGACATTTTACAGCTTTGACTCTGATGAAATTTTACAAATCATATCTTTTATTCTCTTAAAATGCATACAGGTGCCTTATTTTGGTTTGGTGTGGTGTCGCAAAGGTGTGTTGAAGTGAACCGATTTGTGGTAAAACAATCAATTGGAAGAATTAGGGTTAGTCAACAAAGATTTCTATTAACCAAAAGAAAGAGATGAGAATTACAGAGAGCGATTGAGATGAGAACCAGAACAAATCACACACAAGCTAATTCATGCCCTACACTCTCCTTCCACCCTTGCTTATAACGTTTAACTTGTTGAGCTTTTACTACACTTGAACTGGGCTGCTTGATTGGGTCCATAGTGGTGTTATATATATCTAGGCTTGGGTCGGTAGAGTTCATAACATTACTACCCCCTTTCAAGTGCACCTTGTCCTCAAGGTGCAAGTCAAGCAGTCAGTGGGCAGGCGGCAAATGATCCCCCAATAAGTGACGAGCTATGTCGGGTGGTTTATGTCCATAAAGGGTCTCTACTGATGTGATTATCGGGTTCAGAAAACACTCACCTTCATGGCTCATATAAGTAAACAACAAAGTTTTTGTATGACATCCTAATGAACTCACTGCATGGTTCACATGACCACTGTCTATTTTGGGAGAAGAGCTGCTAGGCGTCTTTATCAACTTGACCAGCATGTTATTTTGGTCCTTCCATACTATTGCATTGCTTCTTGTAATACCACATATTGAAATAGGCTGACCTGTGGAACCTACAGCAATTGACAGTTGCTCAACACAGTCCCAATCTTTCCAATTTTGGATGGGAATGATTTTAGATGATGACATCATTTGGGTCAATATAGTAACGATCCAACCCGTAGCTGACCACCGTAATAGCTCGAACTCTATCTCGTTATTATTCCGGAAGCTGAAATGGGTTTGTGTGTGACCGAATTCAAGCATTAGACCAAACTTCCATCCTAAGTAATCACCATCAAGACTTGCAACTATAACAATTTTGCTAACATGAGTGGTAGCTTTACCACAAAAACCATTAAGATCATCAAGGAAGTTTGCTTCATTAAGTCCAAACACATCCAGCTTGATGTACGCCACTTCTCCAATGTGTTGTTTGAGATATAACACATTAGAATTATAAAATTCTATCATGTCAAGCAAAGTGCAGGTATCATCGACACATCAGCAACAAACCAAACCAAACCAAACGTACCCAGTATAATCTCACACATAGCTAACGCTATTAGTAGGGTCTGGGGAGGGTGTGATGAGGGCAAACCTTACCCCTATCCCAAGGGATAGAGAGGCTGCTCCCGTTTAGACCCCCGGCTCCATGGGAAAGAAAAAGATAAAAATATAAATAAAATTAATGAGTAATAAAGTAAAATAAATCTAACAGTAATCTAACAATTAGTAGTGTATGACTAGAGTATATTAGTCACAAGAAACACAACACACCTACAAGAAACAAGACATACGCAAAATCTTTGCTAAACAACTCTACTCTCCCACACAACGGGTCACTCATCCTAAAACCCTAATACGACGTCTCCATGAAATCCTATCATTGATCATGTCCTCTGAGAGGTGTAAATCTAGCAAATCAAGCCTAATCCTCTCATCCCACGTTAATTTCGGTCTCTCCCTGCTCCTTTTCCCCTCTACAACGAGAGTTTCCACCGTTCTCACTGGATCTGTGCTCTGTCTCCTCTTGACATGTCCAAACCATCTCAATCTTCCTTCTCTTATCTTATCTGAGATACATGTGACTCTCAATCTCTTCCGAACAACTTCATTTCTTATTCGGTCCTTTCTTGTGTGTCCACACATCCACCTCAACATCCTCATCTCAGCTACATCCATTTTTCGAGCTTGTGTCTTCTTGATGGCCCAACAATCGGTTCCATATAGCATCGCTGGACGAACTGCTACCCTATAAAATTTACCCTTTAACCCTATTGGGAACCTCTTGTCGCACAAAACACCTGAGGCCGCTCTCCATTTACACCAACCAGCCTGCACCCGATGGACTACATCATTGTCGATGTCCCCGTTACTCTGGATGACAGATCCTAGATACTTGAACTTCAGTGTCTTAGGGACAACCCCACCTTCAATAGAAATCTGGGTCTCCTCGTCGACGTTTGCACCACTAAAGTTGCAGTGAAGGTACTCGGTTTTAGATCGGCTTATCTTCAAACCTTTGTGCTCTAAGACTGTTCTCCATTCCTCTAGTCTGTTGTTCAATGTCTCTTTACTTTCTGCAATCAACACGATATCATCAGCAAAAAGCATGCACCATGGAATTGCATCTTGAATCGACTTTGACAACTCATCCAAAACTACTGCAAAGAGAAAGGGGCTTAGTGCCGACCCCTGGTGAACTCCCACTTCCACCGGAAAAAAGTCTGTATCCCCCACGGGAGCTCGGACGCATGTCTTAGCCTCATGATACATATCCCTAATTGCCTCAATATATTTACTAGGGATCCCTCTTCCCTCCAGACTTTCCCAGATCAATCTTTTAGGCACACTATCGTACGCCTTTTCAAGATCGATGAACAACATATGTAAATCATGTTTCTTCTCTCTGTACTTTTCCATTAATCTTCTTAAAATGTGTATCGCCTCCGTAGTGGACCGGCCTGGCATGAACCCAAATTGGTTTGCTGTAACCTGGGTTTGTCGTCTAATCCTTGTATCTATAACTCTTTCCCATAATTTCATTGTATGACATAGGAGCTTAATCCCCCTGTAGTTAGCACAACATTGAGCATCTCCTTTGTTTTTATATAGGGATCCCTCTAATCCTTGTATCTATAACACATCAGCAACAACATGACCCGTAAATTTCCCAAAATGAGGGTAATGCACATTAATAAAAACATAAAGATTATGCATGATTTGCACTCGTATTGCAGCCCTAAGATCCGGCAAAACAGCAGCAAAATCCTGATCAAGGTGCAAGGCGGTAAAAATGGTGATCAACCCGGTAGTGTAAGCAACTGCACAAGTCACAGAGAATAGTTGAGAGAGTCCAAGGAGTTGTGTACCCGGCATGTAGAAACGATATTGAGTTAAAGGAATGCCACCCCAAGAAGGAATGCTTAATTCAAAGCAAACCCGATTGATTTCATCAACCCATTTGTGCACGGAAGCAAATTCAACCCAAATATATTTCTCTTATGCCAAAAGGACCAAAAGGGTCCTTGGTTGGGTAGTAAGTTCACTCTCCAATTCAGTAGCTAAAATACCGTGTAGACCCTGTTGAAGATCTGTTGTGATAGTATACGCGGGTAAAACACACTCTATAGTTGCTTCATTTGGTAATACTCCTTTTAGCCTCATTTCTTTGAATAAGAATACTCTTTTTGCTTCTGTACCAAGCCCTTTTGCTGCTGTACCAAGCCTTTTTGCTTCTGTTCCAAGCCCATTTTCAATGGCTGTTCTTATTTTTGAGGTTTTGTTAAACACACCAAAGCTATAACCAACAAATGCATGATATAGTAGCATAATTGTACCTCTCCTAACACATTCACGAATAATCAAGTCCTCCCACTTAATTTCATATACGTTGTCAAACACGGAAGACCATTGGTCGAAGGTATTGTTGTTGATCCGTGGTAGACTTACATGTATAGAAGACAGCATATTGAAAACATAACTTTGATTTTGATCACTTTGATATAACCAATGCCAACAAAAATGACCAATTCTTAAATCAAAACCTGCTCCATTTCTTTCGTTGCCGTTCCATGGGGCATGATGTTCCATTTTTAGCCATTTGTCTAGCTTGTGGGGAGAAAATTTTGTGACTCATGTAATCAAATTTTATCATGGAAGAAAATTTTACGTTCTTGATTTTTAAGTCGGCCTCGGTAGCCAATGGTGGGTGTAGCGGATGGTGAGAAGCAGGTGCGAACTAGGTGGGTACGGACAACATAACCGAACCATATAGCCAACCCGGTTTCCACTCAAAATTTGTAAGAAAAATTGAATATGCATCTAACAACCACTGTGTCTCACCTTTGATCAAATTAGTCTCAACAACGGTCCAAAATTTCCAAATTGGTTCAATCATCTCAACACCCCTATGAAAATGAAACTTTTCAACAGTGATTGGACCATAAAAAATACCTAAATCTGCATTGTGCAATTCAGCCTCAAAAAGCCAACGGGAACCAATAAAGGCAATAGTAGAACTACTAATTTTGCAAAAGGTTGTACGAATAGAAGGAACAATTGTTATTTTCAGATATACCTGAACATATGTTGGAGCCAAATTCAAAGTCGAAGGAGACATGGTACCCTCAATTGCAGCGGAAATAATCGGAGCAAAAACAACCATGCTTGTTGCCTGATCGAGCCCTAGATTGGAAACATCCACAGCCGCCAGAATCGAAGTAATTCCACTTTGATGTTGTTGAACCGAGTCCTCAATTTTAAACGAATCAATCACAGTAACTTTGAAGGTCTGATTAGGAACATTATCTGAATTGCTAATGAAAAGTGGCAATGGAGTAGAGCTTAGCTGCTCAAGGCATTCGGCCTGATGTTGAATGTGATCCTCCATTTGGAGAAGAAGTGAGTCTTGTTTATCCAAAGTTGTAGAGATCCGCTTCATAATATCTTGCATATGACAGTTATTCTCCAGCAGGGCTTTGAGGTTATCCATTAATTCAAGGATTAGGATTTCGTCAGCCATCTATACCAATGAATCAATGAAAGCACCAATGAAGTGAACCGATTTATGGTAAAACAATCAATTGGAAGAATTAGGGTTAGTCAACAAATATTTCTATGATGAGAATTAGAGAGAGAGATTGAGATGAGAACCGGACACAAGATAATTCTTGTCTCCTTCCACCCTTGCTTATAACGTTTAATTTGTTGGGCTTTTACTACACTTGAACTGGGCTATTTGATTGGGTCCGTCCGGGCTTGGGTCGGTAGAGTTCATAACATGTGTTGACATTGACTTTGACTTACACGTGAGGAATTAATACTCATATTTTGGTTTTAGAGTGTCTTAAGTAATGGGCTCATTTGATGGCTGGAGTCATGGAGAATAGTTATGAGCAGAGGCCAGAGGGTACTTGGTTCTCCATATCAACAATGCTTAGACCCGGAAAGCATATGGAATTATAATCAGTTTATCATGACGAAAACTTTTGGCTGAACTGTTTTAGAAAATGACAAACCAAATCGGCTATGTAGGTTGGATTTGCACAACCAGCCAATGTGGTTCAGTTTTGATGGTTTGAACCATTTTTTATGTATTAGTATTTTTTTTAAATACGAATCATTAATAATATATATACACACATACCTAAATACATATTCTTAAATTAGAAGTTAAGCGACCAGTTTGTTTTGTGACCAATTCCAAATTTCAAATCGTCGATCGATCTGCGCCAAACTACAAAACCAAATCCTGAAGTGGACCGTTAAACAGCACACCGACTAAACCATTCAGTCTACTTCAATTTGTGAAGTTCGGTCGAAATTAGTCATATCTCAATCCTTATATCAATTCAATCCCTATATTCTGAAAGAAAAATAAAATAAGGCTATCATCTAATTAAGCACTCCATACCATCCCCTAAAATTGAAAATAGAGATGATATTTAGTGACTCGCTTCTCATTCCTCGTGTTTAGAGACTCACTATTCATTGTTCATATTCATTGCTTATGTTTTATGAGAGGTTGTAATTGCAAGAAAGGTGAAAAATAAAGTATTTAAATGAATATAGATAGAAAAGTTTTGTTGATCTTAATTTTAACAATTGCCATAGCCAAATAGAATAATCTGTGCGACCCATGTTTTCATAACTGGACCGGACAGTGAATCGGACGTCTAAGAGATTCACTGGTTAAACCGGTTGGAGTAGATTTAATAAACGGAAAACGTCATAGTTAATTTAATACTTTTATGAAATATAAAGAATAAATAAAAATACAATAAAATAAAATAAAATTGTTTTACATACCAAATTTTATAAAAGATTAGAGCAAAATAATCTCTATTATAATAAAATACTAAATAGGTGGACACATGTAATCACCACATTTCACCTCATAAGTTTTTCCCCCCAAAAACACATTTACATCCGTTATTCAATCTTCCCATATTTAGCTCAATTTTTTTTGAAAAATTACATAAATAAACATTTTACTAAATCAATTCACCATTATTACCATTGACTCAATTTTTTTTTAAAATTATCATCAAAAGTGAATATTAAAAAAAGAAATAAGAATTAAAAAATAGGAGATTTAAAAAAAGAGAGTTTTAAAGTTTTATTATTAAATAAATGAGATTTTAAAATTTTATTATTAAAAAGCAAGATTTTTTAATTTACATATAAAATTTGAAAATACTACTTCTTAAAAAAAATTTCTTTTTTAAATTATGTCTCTATTTCTTAAAAAATTAAATCAGTTATGATACGATTAGGTTTATAAAACCAATCATATTTAATTTTGTTACATCTTTATACTTGTTTACGCTCTCTACTTTTAAAAACTGATTATAATGTTATCCGGTTCGTTCGACCGGTCCGACCGGTGAACCTCTAAAGCGTCCGGTTCAATCACCGGTCCGGATTTTAAAACATTGATTATACCACATGTCCTTATCTGCACTTCCAGTTTTCACATCTTCTATAATACTAATATATATCAAAATATATTTATCAGTATCAGTGCAACTGGCATGGCTCCAACATGATCCCACCTCGCTCCATAAACGGGTTCACTCGCACCCACAAAAGCGATATAATAAATGCTAGAAGGATTGACCACACAATGAGGATGGAAGGCATGTAATGTTATTAAATGAAAACGATCCGGACATGTAAAAAACGTTACATAGCAAACAAACAAATAAATTAGTTTACAAAGTCAAGTGCAAATGAATCAGAAAGAAGTTTGTGTATATGTGTTAAGTACCTACATAACAAATATCACATATAAAACAACCATCAATCGTACTTCAACCGCAACTTGAGGATCAATTAGACCAGCGGTAAAACTCACCACGGTCTATGTTATATATAATGAGTGAACTGGTTTAAAGTCCAAAATTGTGACAACTGGTAATTTTCCAAGTAATTACCTAACTATAATACGTGAAACATTTCATAGTAGACTTAACTTTATTTAATTAGGTCTCACCGGGTCTAGCAGAGTCCACCCACTATGCAACTTATGAAGAAAATTTTTAGAAATTTTCGAGACACAACGATACTCGTACGCGTTGGTGATAAACTTTAATAAAATAAATCTCTCGAAAACATTCTCTTAATTTTTAATATTGATAGTAATGTGTATTTCAAAGACAAGAAGAATTTGACGTTCTTAAAGAGGGGATTTGGTCTTGATGATTTGACCTTAAAAGAGTCCTTAGATTAGTCACAATGTCTAATCTAATTTTAATAAAAGATTGTTTACCTTTCAATCATTAAGCCAAGTCGGATTTTTAACATTTAGCCACTTTTCTCAAATATTTTCTACCATAACCCTAAGCCAATCATTACAACCCTTTATAAAGCCCTCTTGATTTATGCACATATTTTATGTTAATTAATGGAGATTTGATTTTTATAAAAGCCTATGATTATTCGAGCATTAATTATAGCATTGAGTGTTCTACTTACCATACCTTATCCATATATTAAACCCGAGTGTTGAGTGAATATTTGTGAGACTGTAATTTTATACATAATCATAGTTCCACCAAGTATGTTAGGCTTACTACCCTATTATGGAGAAACACTCGAAAGGTACAAATATAATATCATTGTTTTTAGTAAAAGACGTTTAACCATTTAGGACAAAGCTTTGGATTAGCATTAAATCAATGATTTATTCTATCGGCATGAGTTTGCTTGAGGACAAGCAAAGTTTAAGTATGGAGTGTTATGATGTGTCATCATTTATACATATTTTACATGCACAGTTATCCCCATATTAATCACAATTATAGACAAATGATAGGAATTGATACTTAATCTATTTAATTGTGTTACAACAGGATAATTATCCCTAACATACAAAAACATGAAGAAATAACTCAAAAACAAGGGAAATTCAGCTCCTGGAAGCCAATCGGACGTTCATGCACCCAAGAAGTCAAAGCATGAAGTCAAAAGTCAACGATGGTCAAAATTGAAGGATGCACGGTCGTGTGAAAAATGGCCCTGAGCCTACAAGACCTGCCAAATTCCCTCACGTGCAAGAAATGGGTACATTGCATGCCCGTGCAATCCAATGCACGAGATCTCAGCCTATAAATAGCAAGCTCATTCTAAGCATTTAGGTGTTCAAGATCGGGTTAGTGGAAGCCCTAGTGCTCTGCTAGGGCCGAAACTCTCTCGGTTTTGTTCCAGTTTTAGCTTTTCTTTGTTTATTTTCCTTTTCTAAGTCTTGTAATATGAAATGATTCTTCTCGTTTGAGTAAACAAGAGGCAACTTATACCCACTCTCCCTTGGTGTTGGACACTTCCACACATTATCTAAGGGTTAGTGGAGTCACTTGTATGGTCATTCATGGCTAGTCCACATTTTAGTATGTTTGATGTGTTGCAAAGCACACCTCTTATTCCTGTGTATTTCGTGTCGTTTTTGTATAGTTTTAGAGTCGTATTGAGTCATTTATAGTTAGTATTGATTTGTGCCATGGTTTGTAGGTAATCGGGTGAGTTTGGGGCTTAAACGAGCAAGATATGTGAAGGCACGAGCGAACGAGGCGAAACGAGGAAAAGAACAAAACTTTCTGTGAAAGTGGGTGTCTCGCGGTACGCGAGACATGAGAGCCTTCCCCCTCGCGGTACGGGAGGGGTGTGATTTCAGGAAAAGGGTCGCGACTATCTTGTCTCTCGCGGTACGCGAGAGACTTCACTCCTGGGCCTCTCGGTACGCGAGAGAACCTAATTACGGCTCTTTTTGCCTATTTTCTAGATAAAAGCTTAAGTTCGTTTCTAGGGTTAAGGAGTCGATTCCAGACGTAAAGGTTGAAGCTTTTTGGCGATTTTGAGTGGAGCTTTGGTAAGTCAGCAGACTGCTGGATATGATTGGGGAGACCACATTAATACTTTGGAGATGAAGTTGTCAAATCATGCTCTCATGGCAAAAGTTGAAGAAACTGAGGTACATACATTTACCTGTTCGAATAACTGTGTACATAAAGTATATAGATATAAATGTGATAATGAGGTGCTAATAAAAGAAATAACTTAATTTCGGTATGCCAATGCTGAGTACAAGCGGTTTGAAAGTATTTTCAAAGATAAAAATGAGGCAAGTAAGAAGGATTTTCCTAAACTTGAAATGGACTTTAGTAATAAGGAATGTCTTTATCGTGATGCTTTAAAAAGAATAGACGACCTTAGTTTAAAGTTGAATAACGCTGTGACTCAACTGGCAAACACTAAACTAACAATCGAGAAAATTGAACACTCTCGATCGGTAGTTTATGACATGATAGATTCCCAAGTCAGAAAGAAAGGGAATCCAGGAATTGGTTATCATGCAGTTGAGCATCCGTTCAATGGAAAGTTTCCTTCAATGCCAAGTGTTCAACATGAAGACGTTGAAATGGATTATGGTGTTGGCCGTAAGCCAGATCAACCTTCATCATCCACTCAGTCAACGCCTGTGACTGTTGGTCCCATACTAGAATGTGTGAACGTTACTAACATGTCTATGTCTTGTGCAGCAACAGGGTTAGTAGAGGACATAGTGGAAGATTGTGGGAGTGATGATGAGGAGGGTCGTGTTTTCAATTCTGAATCTAAGTCTGCGTTTTTTTAAAAACAATTTGTCTGGTTTTCAAAATTCTGCTACTTTTGTTGGTTGTGCTTTGAATGTTGTTTTGAATAATGGTACTAAAAAGGATAAGTTGAAAAACAATTTGAATTCCACATTTGTGAAAGGTGGTACTTTAGAAAAGGAAGAAAAACATATTGTGAATGGTAAAAATCATCAGTTTGTTAAAAATAAAAATCATTCTTTTAATCGAGAAAGTAGCAAACCATCAACAAGTCAGTCAAACTCAAAACAATTACCTCAACGTTTTACCAAAAGAGAATTTTATGCAAATTTTGATAATCATCATCGTGCTTTTGAGCAAAATGTTAGAAATTTTGATAGGAATTGTTTTAGAGGAAATCATAGAAATTATGATAGAAATGATGACCAAATGTCTGATAGAAGGTTTTCTAGGAACTGTGAAAATGCAGGTTACTTCACAGGTTCTCTTCAACGGTCTTCATCATGGGACACCAGATATGTGACATTTCAAAAATTTTCATTGCGGAATTTATCGTGTAAATATTAACATTTTATATTTAATCAAATTTATACAAATTGGTGTATTGGCAAATTTTAATTTATGTATTTTTAATTTTTAAAAATATTTGAAAGTTATAAACTATATAAATTATGTTATTAAATTAAATAATTTATAAAAATAAATCAATGGTTTTTAATTTTATTAACCATTCAAAATGTTTGATTTTAAATAAAAACATAAGTTTTATAAAATTATATATATGCTTAAATTTTACTTAGTTTAAAAGAATTTAAGTTAAATAAACTTAGTAATTTGAATAAATAATTTAATGTATTATTTCAATAAGATAATTATTTAAAAATAACTAGTTTTTAATAAAGAAAATGGATTTATAAAATATATAAATATAATCTAAATTAATTAAAGTTTAAAAAGAAATTAAATTTTGTAATTAAATTAAAGTCGGAGGGCTATTTGGAATAAAACAGATTCTATAGGGGGTTTGTTTGAATTTTTTTTAAGGTTTGTTTTAAACGTTTTCAAACCCTAGGGACCAAAATTGCCAAATTTCAATTCGTTTTACTTGTCACCCTGCTCCTTGGTCCGGCGGGTAAACTGCTTTTCCGGCGAGCCCGACAGCCCTGTCCCTCTACCCCTCAACACCTAGAACCTGCGCCATTGTACTCGCCTTCCTCGTGCGACCTCGTTCCCCCGACCAATTTGCCTTTCCATCATCAGAATTTCACGCGCACAATCTGACCCGAATGTCAACGCCGCAATTCACCCACGCGGCTGGACCTCGACCTCTGCAAGACGTCTGGACAGTTTCGGCATAACCAGACAAGTGTGTAGATGTGCTCAATTTCGTGTCCCACCATCGAATTCAACTTCGGGTATAAAAACCATTGTCGGTCCTTCTCAAGCCCCATTCTCCCTCTCTGTCTACTCTCCCTCTAAATTGAGGATACCTCTGTGTTCGCGACATCCAGGCGAAACTCCCCAGCCCCCTTGGAAGTTCCAATTCGACCCCAAAGTCCAGTTCCAGTTCGGGATATTCTCGGCTTCGTTCTCGACTCCGCAGACCACTTCGGTCAGGTATTATCACTGCATTTCGTTTCCCTACCCTTCGTTTATCTTAGTGCTAGCAATTCCGAGCATAATCCAGACTATAGCCCACTGATTCCCGGACAAACGAGAATGCTCGGACACGACTCCTGGTCGTTGCCGAGAACCAGTGGACATTTCGCTAAGTGGTTATCATTTAATTAACGTATACCTGACCAGCGATGGGCTATAGCCCGGCTGGTCAGTGTCGTGTGCGATGAGTTTAAGGTCCCGGGTTCGAGACTTGTGGCCTCCGGCCGACCCCTTTTTTTTCTCAGTTTAAGCCTCTGGACCCGTTTCCCTTTTCTGAACCCGGATTCGGGTCTGGGCCGACCCGGTCCGACCCATTTGACTATTAAATCTCATTTTATCTATTATATATATATTAAAATAATTAATTTAAAACCCACTTATTATTACTTGTTTAAATTAATTGTTTTAAAATCCATTTAATTATTTTTACTTATTTTAAATATTCTTTTTATACAATAAGTGCTAAAACGAGTCGGTTACTCGTTCGTTCATTTTGAAACCGATTAAACAAATTTTTATAAACCATCCTATTTTTTTTATAATTTTTTTATAAACTTATTAAAATACATTATAATATATAAAATGTCCCATTTTTATAGATCTTGTAATATTTTTATAAACTTATCAAAATACCTTTTAATATATAAAATGTCCCATCTTTATAAGTCTTGTAAATATTTTTAATAAACTTGTTAAAACAAATTTTAATATATATTATATGATTAGTCAAATAAAGAATTTTCTTTTATTTATTATTGTTATATATAAATACATTAAACATTATAAATACTTGTTTAAAACAATATATATATATATATATATATATTTTTGTGAGTTAAAGTTTTACAAAACCGTTATCATTTTCCACCCTATTTTATACAAATAAATATTAAGGATATTATTATAAAACCTATACTCATTAAATACGAATACGCTCATAAACATACAATAATACTTATCCATCCGCATAGGGTTTCATCGTGCTTAGGTTTCAACGTCCTTATCACCCGCACTCGTGGATTATCATATCCGCTAGCCAGGTGAGTTACATAGCCCCTATTTTACATTTTTATACGTTTTGGGGTGAAACATTATACATGCTACTCACATTGTTTATACGTGTTATACATGAGACTATATGCTTATTCTTTGGATGTACATACATTTAAACACAAGACAACCAACTGTAATATTGATAGATCTATTGTGCCTGACCAGCCCACCCGGTTAGGGTGTTTATTACTGCATACTCGGATATAACCGCGTGTTATATTCAAACATATCGGATATAGCGGGTAACTATATTGAAGCATACCGGACTTAGCTGTTGTGCTCTGTTCAAGCGCGTCAAACTCGGTTTGAATTGTGATTAAATAAATGGTACATCATATACTATGTTTAACAATATAAACAATGAGTTGCAAAATGATTTACAACTACTATTTACAGGAAATACTAAACCTATGCACTCACCAACTTTTTAGTTGACACTTGATTTAAATAATGTTTTAGGTTTGGATATGTGACTGCTTGCCGAAGATCTCTCCACTTAGGAACTATGGACCTAGTTAAATAAATTAATGTTTTGAACTAGACTAGGTTATTTGAAATGTATTGTATTTGGAACTTGTTGTCTTTAAATTAAATTAATGAATTATGCAACCTTTAGTTATCATGTGCTTTTGAACAATCATTCTATCGTCCGCCTCGATGATTCCGCCATCGGTCGGGGTGTGACAGATTGGTATCAGAGCCATGGTTATAGGGAATTAGGTTATTAGACACGATGACCTAGACTATAACCTTAGGACTCCCTTTTTATGTGTTACATGCTAAATGATTATTTGCTATGTGAATTATTTGTAGTTAGGTATTATTTGAAATTTCCCAAGTTTAGTACATGAGACTTATACACATACATACAAGGCTTTAAACACATGATACATGCTTTACATACACATATGACAAACAAACTTATGCAAACAAATACACTACCCATCCTTATCCATACTCTTTCCTAGTCCTTATAAATTGCAACACTCCTACACATTTTATACTCATAGACTCTCAAGTCTATCAAAAATCTTGAAAATCTCATCAACGACTTAATTTTTTGAGACTAGTAAAGGACACGTGCAATCTGGAAGGGTGACACCTGTACATTGGGTTTTCTGTCTAGGAAAGCATTTCGTATAAATCCAAATAAACGGACCCGTGTGCTTTCCTGGAATTCCTGAAGTGAGTGTTTACCTATAGGCTAAAGCATGTCTTTTTGAAAGTTTCGGGGAATTATTTAACGTTGATAAGTCAATGTATTCGCAAGGATACAATCCGATTTTGAACTCAAAATCTGGGGACATTATAGCAAAATAGGAAAAACTAGACGAACATGCAAAACAAATCATTATTACGGGGGCACACGTAATAACAATTTGTAGTGCATACAAGTCCCGGCAATTCCTATTACGCGAATAATGATCTATAACATCATGTTCTATCCGGAATAGATGACTTAGTTTCCCCCATCAACTTAGAATAAATACACATGCACTGGCACGCGTCATGATGAATCCCGTTTTTCTGCTTACATTATTTCCCGCTATAACTCATATATATCCATCTTATCTAAAATATCATTGTCTTTTCTTATGGTGTTAGAATGCCTCCTCGACATGCTAACTCTATCAACTCCAACGTTGACCTTGCTGCACTACTTACTCAACTAGTAGGCCAAATGATCCAAGCTAACAACAATGGTAATGGGTCTAATACGCAAGGGAATGGTGCAAACCCACCATACTGCACATTCAAGCATTTCAATTCTTGCAACCCCACCAAATTCTTCGGGACGGAAGGTGCTACTAGCCTTCTTCAATGGTTTGAAAGTATGGAGAGTACTTTCCTAAACAGCGATTGTCCCGACGTCCTCAAAGTCCGTTATGCTGCCAGCGTCTTCCAAAAACGAGCACTCACCTGGTGGAACGGTGAGAAACGTACTCGAGGCAACGAATCTGCTATGTCCTTGTCTTGGGACGAAATGAGACGACTTATGACTGACGAGTTCTGTCCTCGCAACGAAATGAGGAAGCTCGAAGCTGAGTTTTGGGATCTCACCCAAGATAGCGGAGAGAATTTGGCTTACACCACCCGTTTTCAAGAACTAAGTCTGCTCGTGCCCCACATGGTTACTCACTTAGCACAGAGAATTGAGAAATACATAGGTGGACTGCCTATGCCAATCCAAGACACCGTATTGGGAAGTGATCCCTCCACTCTAGGGGACGCTATCCGTCTATCTGCTGTATTGACTGACAATCACGTCAAAGCGGGTACCTTATCTAGGAAGAGTACCAAGAAGGTGGTCGACAAAGCTGCTACTTCTGTGTCCGACAAAGACGAAGAGCTCAAATCTTCCCATCATGATAGGAAGCGCAAGGCCCAAAACTTTGCGGCCATCATTCCTGCCGTACCTGTGACCCAAGTTACTCCTGCGGGTCAAATTCTGAGAAACTATGTAGGTTCATTTCCCCAATGCCCTACTTGCAAGTATCACCATGCCCCGCATGCTACATGCCGTCTATGCTCAAAATGTGGACGCTATGGACACGTTGTTACTACTTGCCGTGCTCGCACTATCGTTAATCAAGCTACTCAAGGCAATCATCCAATGCCTCTCACTGTCACCTATGGACGGGCCTGTTACGAATGTGGAGACCCAAACCACTTTCGGAACCAATGTCCAAGACTTCAAAATCAAGGTGGTCCTCGTGGACGAGCCTTTAATATAAATGCTAACGAGGCTCCGGCCAATGACGACACTGTCAACGGTACGTTCCTTTGTTCACTATCTTTATACATCCATTTTATTCAATATTCATGCCAATAGAAAATTGTGTCTCTTGCTTTTAACCAACTATTTGCTAAACCATCAATCAATCTTGATAACTCGTATATCATGGAAATAGCGGATGGGAAATCCATTGCTATGAGTTTTATAACCCGTGATTGCATATAACAGCTATGCTATCACCATTCATCTCATTCCTATACTTTTGTGAAACAAACCTATTATGATTAAACTCGGTCATACAACTTGCTAGCTCTGTTAAAGTTTACTTAAATTGTTGAAGTTCCAAATCCTAGTAATTATGCACGGGGAATCCCCGGTATATCAAAGGGGTGGTGGGTTAGCCGCTGGTACACCCTATACATAAACCCACTTGATATAACGAGTATAAACCATGCATAAGTACTAGGAGGAGGACCGGTTTTTTTTTAAAATGTTTTTGCAAAATTTGAAAATATGAACACCCGTGGGATGGAGTTTTAAAGGAAAATGCCATGTCACGAGGTGATTGGCACCAATATTGTTAAGTATGGTTTCATATAGTTTACATTCATGCGTGTATGAACAATTGTATGCATAAGTCTCACTATACTATTAGATCAACTAATTGACAACTCGACTCGAATTAACATCGTCATCCGTTATCATACGATATTTCCCCGCTGAATCTTTCTCTTGTGAAGTAATTCCATCCTAAACCTTTTGACATCTCTTTCCCGCTTCTATAACCTTCGCTAATCGAATTTCGGGACGAAATTCCTTCAACTTGAGGAGACTGTGACATTTCAAAAATTTTCGTTGCGGAATTTATCGTGTAAATATTAACATTTTATATTTAATCAAATTTATACAAATTGGTGTATTGGCAAATTTCAATTTATGTATTTTTAATTTTTAAAAATATTTGAAGGTTATAAACTATATAAATTATGTTATTAAATAAAATAATTTATAAAAATAAATCAATGGTTTTTAATTTTATTAACCATTCAAAATGTTTGATTTTAAATAAAAACATAAGTTTTATAAAATTATATATATGCTTAAATTTTATTTAGTTTAAAAGAATTTAAGTTAAATAAACTTAATAATTTGAATAAATAATTTAATGTATTATTTCAATAAGATAATTATTTAAAAATAACTAGTTTTTAATAAAGAAAATGGATTTATAAAATATATAAATATAATCTAAATTAATTAAAGTTTAAAAAGAAATTAAATTTTGTAATTAAATTAAAGTTGGAGGGCTATTTGGAATAAAACAGATTCTATAGGGGGTTTGTTCGAATTTTTTTAAGGTTTGTTTTAAACGTTTTCAAACCCCAGGGACCAAAATTGCCAAATTTCAATTCGTTTTACTTGTCACCCTGCTCCTTGGTCCGGCGGGTAAACTGCTTTTCCGGCGAGCCCGACAGCCCTGTCCCTCTACCCCTCAACACCTAGAACCTGCGCCATTGTACTCGCCTTCCTCGTGCGACCTCGTTCCCCCGACCAATTTGCCTTTCCATCATCAGAATTTCACGCGCACAATCTGACCCGAATGTCAACGCCGCAATTCACCCACGCGGCTGGACCTCGACCTCTGCAAGACGTCTGGACAGTTTCGGCATAACCAGACAAGTGTGTAGATGTGCTCAATTTCGTGTCCCACCATCGAATTCAACTTCGGGTATAAAAACCATTGTCGGTCCTTCTCAAGCCCCATTCTCCCTCTCTGTCTACTCTCCCTCTAAATTGAGGATACCTCTGTGTTCGCGACATCCAGGCGAAACTCCCCAGCCCCCTTGGAAGTTCCAATTCGACCCCAAAGTCCAGTTCCAGTTCGGGATATTCTCGGCTTCGTTCTCGACTCCGCAGACCACTTCGGTCAGGTATTATCACTGCATTTCGTTTCCCTACCCTTCGTTTATCTTAGTGCTAGCAATTCCGAGCATAATCCAGACTATAGCCCACTGATTCCCGGACAAACGAGAATGCTCGGACACGACTCCTGGTCGTTGCCGAGAACCAGTGGACATTTCGCTAAGTGGTTATCATTTAATTAACGTATACCTGACCAGCGATGGGCTATAGCCCGGCTGGTCAGTGTCGTGTGCGATGAGTTTAAGGTCCCGGGTTCGAGACTTGTGGCCTCCGGCCGACCCCTTTTTTTTCTCAGTTTAAGCCTCTGGACGCGTTTCCCTTTTCTGAACCCGGATTCGGGTCTGGGCCGACCCGGTCCGACCCATTTGACTATTAAATCTCATTTTATCTATTATATATATATTAAAATAATTAATTTAAAACCCACTTATTATTACTTGTTTAAATTAATTGTTTTAAAATCCATTTAATTATTTTTACTTATTTTAAATATTCTTTTTATACAATAAGTGCTAAAACTAGTCGGTTACTCGTTCGTTCATTTTGAAACCGATTAAACAAATTTTTATAAACCATCCTATTTTTTTTGTAATTTTTTTATAAACTTATTAAAATACATTATAATATATAAAATGTCCCATTTTTATAGATCTTGTAATATTTTTATAAACTTATCAAAATACCTTTTAATATATAAAATGTCCCATCTTTATAAGTCTTGTAAATATTTTTAATAAACTTGTTAAAACAAATTTTAATATATATTATATGATTAGTCAAATAAAGAATTTTCTTTTATTTATTATTGTTATATATAAATACGATAAACATTATAAATACTTGTTTAAAACAATATATATATATATATATATATATATTTTTGTGAGTTAAAGTTTTACAAAACCGTTATCATTTTCCACCCTATTTTATACAAATAAATATTAAGCATATTATTATAAAACCTATACTCATTAAATACGAATACGCTCATAAACATACAATAATACTTATCCATCCGCATAGGGTTTCATCGTGCTTAGGTTTCAACGTCCTTATCACCCGCACTCGTGGATTATCATATCCGCTAGCCAGGTGAGTTACATAGCCCCTATTTTACATTTTTATACGTTTTGGGGTGAAACATTATACATGCTACTCACATTATTTATACGTGTTATACATGAGACTATATGCTTATTCTTTGGATGTACATACATTTAAACACAAGACAACCAACTGTAATATTGATAGATCTATTGTGCCTGACCAGCCCACCCGGTTAGGGTGTTTATTACTGCATACTCGGATATAACCGCGTGTTATATTCAAACATATCGGATATAGCGGGTAACTATATTGAAGCATACCGGACTTAGCTGTTGTGCTCTGTTCAAGCGCGTCAAACTCGGTTTGAATTGTGATTAAATAAATGGTACATCATATACTATGTTTAACAATATAAACAATGAGTTGCAAAATGATTTACAACTACTATTTACAGGAAATACTAAACCTATGTACTCACCAACTTTTTAGTTGACACTTGATTTAAATAATGTTTCAGGTTTGGATATGTGACTGCTTGCCGAAGATCTCTCCACTTAGGAACTATGGACCTAGTTAAATAAATTAATGTTTTGAACTAGACTAGGTTATTTGAAATGTATTGTATTTGGAACTTGTTGTCTTTAAATTAAATTAATGAATTATGCAACCTTTAGTTATCATGTGCTTTTGAACAATCATTCTATCGTCCGCCTCGATGATTCCGCCATCGGTCGGGGTGTGACAAGATACTATGCCCCGTATCCGAGAAGGCAAACGTGCTATGTCTGTGGGTGTCACACCCCAACCAACGGCGGAAACGTCGGAGCGGGACATGGATACTGTTTAATAGCACATGATCAAACTATAGTTTCATATATCAATTATTCTATAATACTTGTTCAACAATACATAAGCAAACATATGAAGAAACAAAATACATCAACAAAGTTCAATTGTTTATTTAATTAAGTCCTCAATTCCTATGTGTAGCATCTTGAATATGGTTCTCAAATGTTAGCACCTGAAACATGATGAAAACAAGGTCAACTAAAAATAGTTGATGAGCATACATAGGTTTTGACACCACAAATAGTTTCCAAATGTTGTGTACAATTCATATGAAACATGGCATAATAAGGCAATTATGGAGAACCATCATAGCAAAACCGGGCGTACAACCAAACCTTGTGACTGAAGGGCATAACACTCAATGTTATCCTAATGTAATGTCGGCAACAATCACCCTAACTGGGTGGATTTGTCAGATGCAATAGATCTATCATTTTACCGTCGGCTTGTACAAAGTTAATGATTGCACTTATATGTATGTAATTGTAGTTTAACTCATTGTGTTCAAGCATAAGGCACGAATTTGCACACATGTTCATAATGTAGAATTGTATGAATTGCAAATAGTTTCAATGAAATCATGTTCCACCTCAAAAATGTAAAAAATGTAAAAGTGGCTATGTAAACTCACTTGTAATATGTAGCTTGAAAATCACACGAACAAGTTGTTGTTGCACAAGTGTCTAGCTAACCACAAGGCTAACCTATGATTCAATGGTATAAGTGTATCAATGATGTGTTCAAATGATTAAAGGGGATCCTAGTGTGTAAGAGATGGATGTGTGGGTCCTTGATTATGTAAGGAAATGTTTGTTTGAGTTTCAAATGATACTTACGAAGTTCCTTGTAAAGAGTTTAAGTGTACGAATAAATGATTTCATTTGTCTTGTAAACAATTAAGTAAATTCATATATGAATAACTAATTTGTGTTTCTTTTATTATAAATAAACAAATAACTGAATAAGTAATTTACTTTTGTTTGTAAATTGAGAGATAAATAAATAAGTAATTGAATAATATTTAGTTGAATAAATAGATAATTAGATACATAAATAAATAAAAACCTTTTTTATTTATTTAGTTTGAACAAAAAGTGTTTTAATGAAGGTAATGATTTAATTAATTAGTAATTAAACCACGATTTAAAGTATTCAAATAATGTTCTAAATAATTAGTTTGATTTATAAATTAAAACGATTTAAATCCATTGATAATTAAACCAAATTTGAAAGTATAAAAGTAATGTTTCAAATAAATTAGTAATTAAACAAAATCAATTATTAATTAAGGGTATAGTAGTGTGTTTCAAATGTTAAAAATAAATTATGTAGAAGATGTATAATCTTACAAATTTAAAAGAGTTTATATAAAAAAATGATCATGATTATGGTCTACTCATAATTTATAAATTAAAGATTTGAAGTAATTTGAATAGATTAGATTTTATTTATAAGATAATATAGTTATAACTCTCAAAATAAAATAAGGGATTTGTCATAATAGAAATTGTATTACTCATCAAATATATATGTATGTATTTGCATAATCATAATGTTTATAAAGTATTGATGTCAATATTTATTTGTTTGGTTATGAAAAGAACATAAATATTTTACTATTTAGTCTTTATAAGAGTATGTATGAATATGTATATACGCATATGTATGAGAGTTTAGAACAAGGATTACAACAAAATAAGAAAAAAGCAAAAATCAGGGTCTACCGGGTTCGAACCTGCGACCTGGCTCTAGGAGTACAAGGGATTTACCACCAGACCACATCCCGATTTTGTCTAATGATGAAGAACGAAAATTTAAAACCCAATCAATCAGTTCATCATCATCTTCTCTAATCGACCAACCCAAACCCTAGCCCCGCAATAGACGGTGATTAAGTGCAGATCGACAACATAAAACATAGGGCTTACATTCAGGGAATCCAAACGAGTAAATAGATGTATTAATCACCTGAAATGGTTGCAAGTAGAGGGATATCGATGGGAAGCCGCAAACTCAGGTTCTTCGAAGTTTAATCGTGAGACGGAGATGTTTTTAGGTGGATTTGAGTGTTCAGTGGGTACAGAAAGGGGGTCACGAACATTTCTGGTTTGGTTTTATAACTTGATTTCAACAGTAACGCATGATTTGATTCGGGGAAGCTTGGAACGGTTATGGGTTGGTTTTGGGTTCGAAATCATTGAATCTGATTAAATCGAATCGCTAATTTACAATGAAACTGATGTGGTAACGGTCCTGCAAGATCATAACAAATTAAAACACACAAATTTGTTGATTATGGAGTCGATTTGAAGAAGGTTGACTTTATCCAAGTCAAAATCGGATAGAATGAAGGGGAGGGGGGGGGGGGGGGGGGGGGGGTTTGTTTGGGTTCCAGATCAAGGAAGGTCCAAATTGAAAGGTTCAATTGTGTTCAAGGGTTCAAGGCTTATTAAATGGGGTTCAAGGTCAATTAATTAAGTTAAATTCATTATATTAGTTTAAAGAGATTGTTTTTTTTATAAATTTTATAAAATCTAATTATTATTTGTTTAATTATATGTGTTTTATAAAGGAACAAATTCCCTTTTTATAAAATTACAAATTGTAATAAAGGTTTATTTAATATAAATAAATGTATATATATGTTTATATATATATATTTATAATTAAAAACACACACACATATATATATATATATATACACACACACACATAAAGGATGTAGATACATACTTAAAACTCATAAGTTTTATATATATATATATATATATATATATATATATTTTGATTTAATTAGTATAACAAAGTACATACATAAATTCATACAAATATACATACATATGTTATATACATAATAAAAAACAATATGTAAATGAAATGTTGAAACTTTGAATTCATACACGATAAAATGATATTTAATGTGCCATATTGTGTTGGAGAAATGCGGGTTTGAAATGGAGTGCCATTTTTTTAGTAAAAATTATATTTGAAAATCATGGATGTTATAGTGGGAATCCCGGATACATAGCTAGAAACTGCGTTCACAATCGTGAACACTCTGGTAGATATTCGAATGTTTCTCGATGGGATAACGTGTATCAAAGGCCAATAACGTCTAAAAGACCTAAGTCCCAAAATCACAACATGCTCAAAGATAAACAATCGGATAGAAAAACTTGTGTTGTGCATAAAACTCAACGTACTGTTAAAGAAAATAATGTTTTGAAACATAAACAAAAGAAAGTTGAGAAACCCATCAAATCTGAAAATGGTAAAGAAAAGGTCGCCCCTCCAACAGCAAGCTCAAATTTTCAAAAACCAAAGCCTGTTTGGACACGAAAATCAAGTGCACCAACTGCACCAGTTGAGTTTAATGACAAAAGAGATATGAAATTGCAAGAAGTCTCATACTTAGATGAGTCATGGAAATCCAAGACAACCATGGCTTGGGTTCTAGTTACTAATTAAAGCGTTCTATCGTGCAGGGACAACCAAGGAGGCCTATCAAAAACCTCTGGTACGTTGATAGTGGTTGTCCCCGGCACATGACATGAGACATCTCTCAGCTTCATGACATTAAATTGTTCGATGGAGGGTATGTTTCCTTTGCAGGCGATAAAGGTGGACAAATCACCATGAAAGATACTGTCACTAATGGTACTCTCTGTTTCGAAGATGTGAATTATGTGTCTGAATTGAATCACAGCTTGTTAAGCGTGTCACAAATTTTTTATAAAAAGTTTTCAACTCATTTTACTGATAAAGAGTGCTTGATTTTAAAACCATGGTTTGTAGTCCCTGATGATTGGATTTTAATGAGAACACCGAGGTGTAAGGATTCATATTTTTTTGATATGAATAGTGAGTCGGCTTTAATAAACACTTGTCTATTCTCTAAAGCTTCTGAAAATGACTCCATGCTATGGCATCGTCGTTTAGGTCACATAAATTTGAAAAACCTAAATAGAATTGCAAAAGGAGCACATGTTGTCGGCTTGCCTATGAAATATTTTTGTGAGGTCGAAAAATGTATTTCTTATGCTAAAGGCAAACATCACAAATGACCACACAAGCCCAAGTTGTTTAATTCAATAGAGTCTGTTCTTCAACTGCTTCACATGGATCTATTTGGTCCGGTAAGTATGATGAGTCTTGGGAAGAAATCATATTGCCTTGTTATTAATGATGACTACTCACGATTTTATTGGGTGTTCTTTTTGAATAAGAAAAGTGAGACTGCAGATGTCCTTAGACAGTTCATGATACTTATGGAGAATCAGACAAACTTGAAGATCAAGACAATCAGAAGTGATAACAAGACAGAATTCCAAAATGAAATTCTTGACAGCTTCTGTGCAGAAAAAGGGATTGCACGACAATTTAGCGCAGCTAGAACTCCTCAACAAAATGGAGTTGCTGAACGAAGAAATCGTACCTAGATCGAAGCTGAAACTATGATTTCCGACTCTAAGTTGCCAATATTTTTTTGGGCTGAAGCGGTCAATACGGCATGCTACGTGCAAAACAGGGTGCTGCTTAATAAACATCAAATGAAGACGCAGTATGAGATAATGTTTAATCAGAAACCTAAGGTTAGCCATTTCAAAGCTTTTTGATGCGTGTGCACACTGTTGCATAATGACACAATTGGGTCCAAATTCGATGAAAAGGCCAATGAATGTTATTTTGTTAGGTACTCATCCAGCAAGACAACATACAGGTTTACAACAAGAGAACCAAGCAGATAGTGGAATCCTACTACATTGATTGGAAGGAGATGAACAAGAATGATGCAGATTCTGGTTCAAATTGGTTATTTGATTATGATTCTCTGTTTAAATTGTTCAATGTTTATTCTGATTTTTCTGCAGTATCAGAATATGGATTCTACAAGTATAGCACTGTTGATTATCGAATCAATGAAGATCTTGATCAAGCGTCATCATAGACTTCCAGAGCTCCTGAAATCTCTACTTAGGAAAATTGTGAACAAAATACTGTTCCAGTTAACACTGATACCGCTGCATCTGGTAGTGGCCAATCTGATTCCTGGCCCAAATGTTACTGAGGAGCTAGTTCCCGTAACTGAAGAAACAGATCAGCACATCACCAACTTACTAGAAACGGTACAGGAGGAGGAAATACCAACACTGCGGATTCATAAAAATCATCCCGTAGAGGATATCATCGGTCCTCTCTCTGACGGGGTGAAAACAAGGAGTAAATCTGGAGTGATTAACATTGCTTATATTTATTAGATAGAGCCGAAGAATATATAGATGGCATTGAGTGAAGCAAGCTGGGTAGAGGCAATGTAGGAGGAGCTGATGCAATTTAAGAAGTTGAATGTTTGGGAATTAGTGCCACTACCATAGGGCAAGTTACCCATCGGAACTCGCTGGGTGTTCCGAAATAAGAAGGACGACAGTGGAGTTATTGTCAGAAACAAGGCAAGATTAGTTGTAAAAGGGTTCTATCAGCAAGAGGGAATAGATTATGAGGAGGTATTTGCACCAGTTGCACGTCTTGAGGCCATTAGAATCTTTTTGGTCTATGCTTCATACATGAATTTCAAGGTATTTCAAATGGACATGAAGACAACATTCCTGTATGGAAAGGTTCAATAAGAGATTGATGTGTGTCAGCCACCAGGGTTCGAAGACACCAATCACCCACAACACGTCTACAAATTAGACAAAGCTTTGTATGGTTTACATCAAGCACCACGTGCATGGTATGCCACTCTGACGGATCATCTACTTGAAAATGGCTACACTCGGGGAGCCATAGATCAGACGTTGTTTCTTAAGAAACTGTGAGATGATCTCATTCTTGTTCAGATTTATGTTGATGACATCATCTTTGGATCAACAAATGATGCACTGTGCAAAGAATTTGAAGAAGTCATGAAGAAAAAGTTTGAGATGAGTTCAATGGGAGAAATGGCTTTCTTCCTGGGGTTGCAAGTGAAGCAAAGCAATGATGGCATCCTGATTTATCAGGCTAAATATGTCAATGACATTCTAATCAAGTTCAACTTTGCTAACTCCAAACCGGCCTGCACTCACATGGCAGCTCGACCTGTTCTTACTCCAGATCTAGGTGAACCGGGAACTGACCAACATCTCTACAGGTCAATGATTGGCTCGTTAATGTACCTGATTTCCATCTGTCCAGACATTATGTCCGCGGTTTATCAGTGTGCAAGATATCAGGCTAATCCTAAACATTCTCACCTTAATGCTGTCAAAAGAATCTTTAAATAGCCCTCGGCTCGGCCTTTGGTATCCAAAGGATTCAAAATTTAACTTGTTTGCTTTTACAGACAGTGATCATGGAGGTTGCAATCTTGATAGAAAATCAACAATGGGAGGGTGCCAGTTTCTGGGGGAGAGACTAGTGTCATGGCAGTGCAAGAAACAGACCACCGTTTCGACTTCTACTGTTGATGCTGAATATGTTGCCGCATCTGCATGTTGTTCTCAGGTTATCCGGATGCAACACCAATTGCTGGATTATGGTTTGAATTTCATTAACTCTCCTATTTTCTATGATAATGAAGCTGCTTGACAGATTGTTAAGAACCCGGCCCGACACTCTAAAACTAAGCACATAGACATAAGGGTGCATCACATTCGTGATTGTTTTAAAAGAATGCTCATGCATCTTGAGCAAGTTCCCACTGATAATAATGTTGCTGACATCTTTACTAAAGCTTTTGATTTGACTAGATTCAATTTTCTAGTTGAATGTCTGAAAATGATCTCTTTTGATTAGAAGGTCGCAGGTTTTGGTCACCAAAAATATTTTTGTTTTGTTTTTAGTGTGTTTAAATTTTGATTTATTACACAAATGCAAAAGTTAAGGGGGAGAAATTTCCTAAAAACACCAAAAAGATTTTATTTTTAAAGTTTTAGTTGTTCTATTACTTAGTCTTGAAATAAAAAACAGAAAAAAATGGTATCCTTAAGTTGTGCTTTATTATTAAAAAAAATTGAGAACTCTGTCTATTAGGAAATGATAGTACATCATTTTAGAGGTTGGATCATCATATGTAAGGCCTATAGTTGAAAAAGATTAGGATCTTAAGGTGATATGTTGATAAGCTCTGCTAAAACTGTAAAGACAGCATGCTAGTGTTTCACTTATACATAAAGGTCATTGTCGAAGTGGGGAACATCTCATAGATTGGTATAATAATTCTTTCCTGTTAATAATCAAGCACTTAAACATAAAGGTTGATGAACTGTGGATGAACATACTATCTCTGGATTGCACAAACCGAGACCCTTCACAAAGGGGTTGCGAGCTGACTTGTTGCAAGTCACAGTACATATTATGTATATAAAAGACATGCGTAGTCATGCAAAGTGCAAAAGACACTCAATGTAGTGCAAAGCTTATCTGCAAAGCAGAAATTTTGATTGATATCAAAATGGGAAGAGACGGGTGCGGGAATCACATACACGAACAACATATATAAAAATGAAAACAGGACAATAATTGGAGCCTAAAACGTATGATTCTTTGATTGATATGAAAATGAAAAAGCTCCTCACACACTTACAATTATTCTCACCCCAAGGTGAGCTCCCCCTGGGGTGGTGATTCCCTCTATAGACACACACTCCTCTTATGAGATATTCTGTTATATATAGGAGGCCAAGCACATGTGCCTTGTTTTCCAAAGCATGAAAAACATGTAACTGTACATAGTTTCGATTGATGCATCAGTCTCAATATTATACCCGACACTGTTTACTTGCATTCACCGTTTTGGAGTGAAGTTGGTTTGTGTTGGAACCTTTTACGACAAAGAAGGTATGGTCCTCAGGCTTTGTGAGCATCGGATCGAGCCATTGTTGACCAACTAACTTTAACCTCTGAAATTTTGAGTTCTTGAACAAATTGAACCTCAATACTTGTGTTAAAACTGAAATTGATCCACCAGAAAGGGTCGTAATCCTATGGCGACCAAACTTCACCGCAAATTAAGTCTTTAAACCTGAGATTTGGCACTTTTAAAAGTTTGCGGTTTATAAAATCTAAAAAGTTTACAGTTTGTTTAAAGTTTGCGGTTAGTTTAAACTTTGGGGTTTGTTTAAAATTTGTGGTCTTTTTAAAGTTTGTGGCTTGTAAATGTATGCGGCCCTAAAATGAGTATGCGGTTTGTACTTTGGGCCGAATACTTTCAAGTTGTTATTTTTTTGAAGTCTAACTTGTTTTGTGCAGTGCAGTGCAGTGATGACCTACTTAAAGTTTGTAAAGAATCACAATGAATCAGCCTTCTTGGAAGATCTGCCACAGCATCATAGTATTTTCAGATCAATGATAGCGGGTTTGAGGGCATCCATAATTTTTCATGCTATTTCACAACATCCCGATATATGTGAAGATTTTGTTCGGGATTTCTGGAGCACTGCTGAGTTTGTTATTGAAAATGAAGTTGAAGGGATAGCCGGTACTATGGCTGGAAAGAGAATTGTGATTACTATAAGCTGTTATAAGGGAATGTCTGAACTTTGGCGAAGACGCAGCTTATCCCAGGAGCTTTACTTTTGAGCAAATGAGTGGCACTTATGAAAGAATTAGCTATGAGGGATGCCTACCATCTTTGGAGAAGAGATATCTGCCACAATACTAGAAATACTTAGCACATGTGGTGAATTAGTGCATCTCGGGAAGGAAAGGTGGATATGATGAACTAAGTGCTAACATGACCTCAACTATTTATGCACTTGTGACGAGGGAGAATTTCAATTTTTCAAGAATTGTGTTTGAAGAGATGAAAAGCAACTTATCTGGGAAAAAGAAAGCTGTTTTCATTATGTATCCCAGATTTCTACAGATGATAATTCACAGAAATCATCCAGAATTGGTACTGACACCGAGGAGACTGCATGTGAAGGTGATGGATAAAAGCATATTGTCCTATATGTGCATGAATAAGAATGGTATTTTCTTAATCTTACTCATTGGAGAAGTTTGGTGCATTTGCAGAGATAGATGGCGTACAACCACCACCTCAACCACAACAACCTCCACCACCGCCACCTCAACCTCAACAACCTCCACAACCACAACAACAGTCGCAGCCACGTCGTAGACGTAGGCGTGCACCTCAGCAAGCTCAGAATCAGGCTGAAAATTGTAACATCCCGATTTTGTGGCACTTAAAATATAATTTTAAATAAATAGTATTTGATAAATACTATGGAATGATATTTAAATAGGTTTTAAGTGTTGAAGAAAAGTAATTGATAATTTAATTATCAAGGCTTTAACCTAACTTTAAATAACCAAGTGTTTTGATATTTGAAAGTTAGGGGACTAAAATTGTTATTGGGAGAAGCATATATAAAGTTTGCACCTAATATTGGTAAGTTGCAAACTACATGGGCTAGACTTGACTTAATCTAAAATATGTCGTACAAGGGGAAACTATCAAAATAAGAAAAAAGAAACCAGGGACTCCCTTGGATTTGGTGATTTACGTCGCAAGAAAGGGGGGGGGAGCACCCTATCATCGACGACGGAGAAAAGGGGGAAAGATGAGGGTGATTTCTCCAATTAATCCCGAATCAAGAAGATTAAAGCATGATTTCATCATCCTTCTACGATTTCTAAGCCCTTGGAATGACATGGCTTAGAAGACAACGGGTCGAACGGATGGAAAGAACAACAACACTCCTACGGGCAAAGGTGAGTGACTCGAATAATGTTTGGTAAAATTAGTGGGTTGTAACTAGTTTTATACCATATAAATTGTTGACTTTAAATTCTTATGGTTAAGGTGATTTAATACAAAATTATTGAATATGGTTTGACGTAACAATAATGTATTGTTTTGACGGTGTTTTCGATGTTTTAACCCATAAAGAAATAGTGCAAAATGATAATGGGTCGTATGACCCAAGTGCTGAAAATTCAGCTTATTTCCATATTTTAAGCGGTTTTGAAATATTCATAGTAAATTAACCAGTTGTCCGTTCGAGGTGTATTATACATTGACGGAAAGCTCTACGAGTATACTTTATATATTCGAATCGTATTCGTATAATTATATGTGGAATGTGAGTCCTCACTTAGCTTCAGCTAATTAGTTATGATGGTGGTGATGTCAGGTATGAAGAGTCGTTTATATATGGAGGTGGTCAAGATACGTTGATTAAGCGGGTTGGCTTGGATTGCATATCTACGGGGATTAATTGGAGGCATTTATTTTGGAGTAACGGAAGGGTCAAAGAAGTGTCTTAACCCCACTTAAAAGATAAGTGAATAAATAAACCATTTCTAATTATTTGGTTTGGCTGATAAACACATAATTAGATGTGTATATATATATATATGTGTGTGTGTGTGTGGTCACGGGGATTATACCATAGAAATATTTGAATTATGAGTTAACTAACCATTGGGTGATGTCATGTGACAGTTTTAGATGGTGAAAGGCGTTTGTGATCAAGTCAAGGGATTGGGTCAACGAGATGTAGATTTGGAGTTGGCGTGGTGCATGATTTTACATGGTCGTTTTGTAAAATCTTTTCATTCACATTGTGTTTTTGTATTGGCGTCTTGGAGTTTAAACTCCATATTGATTTATTATTTGTCGATGTGTCCGTGGATGTTTTGGTCACTTGGTTTGGTTTTATTTGGTGTCTAAACAAGTTAATGCTTCATAAGGGTTGTTTATTTTATGAATGGGTCATGTCGAAATTTTATGAGAAAACCTGGGTGCGTTTTATGAGTATTCTTTGGGTGAATGTTGGTGAAGTATTACATAAGGTATTACTTTTGGTGAAATGAGTTCTTATTTAAAAAGAAAAATATGGGCCTATTTTTCGCAAGATGTATAAATTTATGTTTTAATTTTTCGGGTGTTATAACTTGGTATCAGAGCCGTAGGTTGAGGGATTTGAATACACGGTGGTATTCAAACTCAACCTTTGTGCTCTTGATGGGGGGAAACGTTGACCCGAGACTTGATCATGCAACCGAAGACACGAGGTTAGTAAAATTTCTATGGTTGTCAGTTATTTATTTTAATATATATATCAATAGGTGATTAGAGCCTTTTGGCCAATGGGTGGTGTATGGGGGATGAAATGGGATTTTAATGTCCCTTTCAATTGAAGTTGATATACTAAGAGGGAAGTTTAATGCTATGAACATTGACGGATATGAAACTGAAATTAGTTGCTTTTGACACGTTGTGGTGATAATAAGAACACCTATGTATAGTGTGTTGATTGGTACGCCTGGCCAGTGTATTAACCAACACATGGATTAGAATGTTCTTAGTATTGTCATGATTGTGTTGAAAGTACTAAAAAGTAAGTGTGCATATCCTACTAATGGTGTTAAATTTTGTTGTGACAGGAAAAGGTGAAACAATAGGATGCGGATAAGCGGCCATTGAATGGGATTGTGTGACAATCCGGACTTATCCAGTTAACTCCGTTAACAAAATCCAGGTAAAGTTAACTAAAATTAACTTAACTCAAACTCCAGGGACTGTTTCTGTCAATATTCCAAACTTAAACTCCAGGGACTAGTTACGTAATATCCCTAAAGTTATCTGTTGACTTTTTGAAAAGTCAAAATCCAAATTCTGTTGACTTTGGAAGTCAAACTAACTGAGTTCTAACTCCATCCAAACTTGAGGGATCAATTTTGCCAAGTTCCAAACCTAAGAACAGGAAACCTCAGGGACTACTTCTGTAATTAGGTTAAACTTGATTTCGTTGACTTCAGAAGTCAAAATCACGGCAAAGATTCAAATTCAAGCTTATCGATCGTTTATTGATTGAATTTGTAATTGAATTAGCACGACCAATTCATTAACACCTATAACCGATCAATTAATCGTGCGAATTAATCAAATTGAAACCCAATTATGAGAAATCAAATCATAACCGTCGACCACGATCATGACTCTCATCAAATTCTTTGTATTCCGATGTTAATCCCACAAATTGATACCCTGCACACCGTATACGAACACCTCTGAAGCTTTTGCACACATTAGTTTGGTCGGAGACGAGGCTGCAGTAGCCGGAGATCAAGCCACGCAAGCCACGACTGTGTTTTAGTCGATCTCCACCATCCCGACACCAATTCAGGTAACTAGATACATCATCAGCTTCGCTTTTATCTCTTAAATGAAAGCCCTAACTTAATTAGGGCTTACATTATCAATCCAATCAAGATCTTCATCCTAGGGTTCATCACAAACTCGTTTAATCGAACCCTAGTCTAGACTCAATCATAATTCAATTAATCTATATGGATTGATTCGAAATTCCGTCATCTTTGAAAGCCCTCTGTTAATTTAACATTTTATTATCGAATTAGTTGTAATCTGTAATCTAGGGTTCATATGAAACCAGTTTATCGAATTCAACTCTAAGCCAGGTTTAAATCCAATTAATCTATACCTTTAGACTTGTAATCATCTCTATAATGAAAGCCCTCTATCAATTTAGTTTGATATCATCAAATTTTTATAAATCCAGAAACTAGGGTTTGTTCATGAACTGTTTTGGGGTTTTTGATCTTAATCACAATTTTAATGAAATTAAACCATATCAGTAGTTTCGCAACACCCTAATCGTCGAAAGCCCTATGTTTTCAACAAGTATTAATATCAGATTTGAATAAATTGATTCGATGTTCATATTAGGGTTTTCGGTTCCTAAAACAAGGATTAAACGATTTAAAAGCTGATGTTTTTCCAATTAAACTTGAAACCAGATTCGCTTATACCTCATAATCAGAACCCCTTTGCTGCTTCGATCGAACATTATCGAAATCGACGGATCAGGACTGGTTTCGATCGCGAATGGGTTTGGGGAAGGAGCTCGCTGGAGTTCCTTGATAAAACCATTCCAAGTTGGATTAGTTCGCGATACCCTAGCAGGCGGGTCTGGTTAGAACATTGTGCGTGTGTGGGAGAGACCGGGGTTCGAGACCGAGCTCCCACAAATATTTTTGGAACATTTATTTTATTATATTAAATTATTAAAAATCAAACCCTATATTATTATAATAATATATAAATGTGTTTTAGCCCGGGAAATAACCTGTGGGCTCGGGTTTGAATTTTGTAACCTATTTTACTATTAATCCCACTCTTAAAAATAATGTATTTATGTATTTTTCAAACCGTAATCTCGTATAAAATAATATAATCATATTATTTTCAACTCGAAATCAATGTTAATAAAATAATATATATATTATATTATTTCCGACTCATTTAATTAACTCGTGAGACGTTTTAAAACTATAAATAATATAAATGATTATATTATTTACCTTCATTTATTACCTCGATACAAAAATAATATATTTATTATTTTTCCACTCCAAGGATTATTTGGTAAACCTTTCGAACCTAAAAATAATAGATTAAATTATATTATTTTCCTAACTTTTGTAAACGACTCAAACGCATGAAAATAATTATTTAATTATTATCCGTTATCAACGTTCGACGCGTAACGCAAATTCCCTAAAATCATTATAATAAGATACATATATATTTATATATATAAAATTCCGTCTACACGTTTGTTTATTCCTAAATCCTTAGAATGCATTAGGACATTCTAACTTTCCGTGTCGTCGTCACAATTTCCAAAGTGTCCCAAATTTATGTGCTTATAATTTTAGGGCATGCAGGCTAGCACTTGAAATTCCAAATCTTTCATTTGTGTGATACTACCTACTACGCAACGAATGTGAGTTTTCACGGCCCCTTTTTACTGTTTTATTTGGGGGAGAAAGCATGATCTAAACATTTTCTTAGTTTTTGTAATTCGTATATATTATCGCTTGTATGACTATGCGTAACTCTATCATGAAAGTCCTCACATCGAACCGTTTAAATATGAAGAATAGCGAGGTATGTTGAGTAGTACTACTGGGTTTGACAAACCCCACCCGCGTTAGTCGCGCTAACTCGATTGGAGGTCGAACGGGTGTAATATTGACCTAAAACATGTACCATGGCTGATAGACCTGGTCGGAGGCACAAACATAAACTGTCAGTCTACGGTTACGAGCGCATTAGTATACATGAATATTGGTTAGCTACATTTGATATATATATTGAATGTACAATAAACTGCAAACACTTTACTTGAACGATTGAAACCTGTGAACTCACCAACCTAGTGTTGACCCATTTTCCTTACATGTTTTCTCAGGTTGGCACTCAAGGACATGTTAGGTCATGCATTGTCTTGGATCATTTGTGACTCTTTCGTTCATCAAACAATTATTATGTTTTACTTATACTTTGGTTTTGAGCACGTTGTTTTGCGCATATGCTTTAGTTTTATGCTTCCGCAAACTGTTACTCTGAATTTTTAATGTTATGACATTTTAAGTCCCATATAGTGTCGTTTGATATAACCAATGTGTGAGATTCTGGTCAGTCACCCTCCCAAACGGTAAAACTTTGTTAGTGGGAATTTGGGGGTGTGATAGATTGGTATCAGAGACATTGGTTATAGAGAACTAGGATTTGCATTCTAGACTATAGCCACACACATTAGTTACTCACTTAGTTATATGTCCAGGCACTTACTCTTTATGTTTCAGGAAAATGTCTACTCCACCATCTTCACCACCTACTATCCAAGAGCACGACATTCCGGCTATTACATCACCGAAACCCAAACGGCGTAGGCTTGAGCCTATTGATAACACCATTGTATATGGGTAACCAATGCACATCAGGAATGGAAGTGACTGGGATTGGTACCCTAGTCTGATTAGCAGGTGGGTGAGACAAGAACGAGTACCCTCACCATACTTTGGAGGTTCATGATCCGGTGGACCACGTCTACCTTTATTGCCTTGCCACTTAGAGCAGGCTTTTGCAGCATTTGTGGCCACTATGGATCGAGAGATCCGAAATATGAGAGATGCAGCTGGAGCAATCACTGGTCTGTTAAGGGGAGAAAAACAGACGGACCACAGGTTAGATCTGCTAGTAGCAGAAATTGTAGGCACTGATCACGTTCACAATGCTCTAGTGGACGAGGTGAGAGCACTCCAGGATAGAGTGAATGTCCTCGAGGAGACTGAGGTAGCATCTCAGGAGAGGATAGGAGAGTTAGAGACGCAGCTAGCAGCTACCTTAGAGCCAGCTGAGGCACCTGATTCTGAGCCCGAGGAGGAGCCAGAAGAGGTAGAGGAGGATGACGCTGAGTCAGTCATCTCATCCGCCGGCAGCGGAGCTTGACGTTTCATTTTATCCTATCTTATTTTATTTTGTTTTGTCATTTCTATATGCTTTAAATGAAAACCTAAACGGGTAAGAATGTTCCCATTCCAATAAATTATTAGTGAATTATTTGTGTTAAGTTATTTATTTTATAGCCTTATCAATTTAAGTTAGTCTTGTAGTACGATTCCAAACCTGCATATCTTTACACACTTCCTTCTGTTTGCTTACACTTGAATGATGTTAATATGCGGTATATTTACTCATTTCTTGTGTTTGTGAATATGAAGAATTATGGCCGGACGAGGACGTGGCGGACGCAACGGTGGCCGTGGAAACATCAACATGACGGTAGCTGAGCTGGCCACGTTCATCAACGACAGTGTAGCTGAAGCCCTAGCAACACACATTGCAGGTAAACCTGTTAATCGTTGACTCTAGACAATCAACTGTACGTATTGGTTTCACTCTTTCCTAAACCCAATCTACTCTTTCCAATTCAGGGAAATCGAACAATCCTCCAATCAATCATCCTGTCTGTACTTTCAAGACATTCATGGATTGCAAGCCCCACACGTTCAGTGGAGATGAATGAGCTGTCGGACTACTCTGATGGTTTGAGAAAATTGAATCAGTATTCTCCATGTGTAACTGCCCGGTGGCCGACCGAGTCAAGTTTGCATCAGGAACCTTAGAGGGCCCTGCCCTCACCTGGTGGAATTCGCAAGTCCAGATGCTAGGTCTGGATATGGCGAATGCTTCGCCATGAGAAGACTTCAAAAATATGATGAAGGAGGAATACTGTCCAAGGGAAGAAATCTAGAAGCTCGTGGGTGAATTCTGAAATTTGAGGATGGAGGGTTCTGAAATAGAATTCTACACAACTCGCTCGCACGAGCTAGCGGGGATGTGTCCTCACATGGTGACACTGCCCTACAAGCGGATAGAGATGTACATTAGTGGGTTAGTGCCACAAATACAAAGCATGGTTACTTCGTCCAATCCCACTACTATCCAGCAAGCAATCAGTCTTGCTCATAAGCTAACGGTTCAAGCGGTCACCCAAGGGACACTACCTCCCCGAAAGTCAGCATCCAAGTCCTCTGACAACAACAAGAGGAAGTTTGACAATAACAGCAATGTCAACAACAAGGGATTCCATCCAAACCAACCACAACAGCAGCAACGTAGGTTTGAACCTACAAAGAATTTCAACTAGTCGACCTCTTCAGGTCAAAATCAAAGTGGTTATGCGGGGAAAAACCCTAAGTGCAACAAGTGCGGATACCATCACATTGGTGCTTGTAATAAGCAACGGTGCCAGCGATGTGGCAAGATGGGCCACACTGTAAAAGATTGTAGAGTTGATCTACAAGCCAAGCAACCCTTCCAACAACCAGGTTTTACCAAAGGTTGTTTTGAATGTGGAAAAGAGGGGAATTTCCGGAAGGATTTCCCACAATTAAAGAAGGGTGACAATAGTAACAACAACCACAATCAAGGGAATAATAACAACAACAACGGGAATAATGGCAGTGGCGGTGCAAAAGGGAGAGCCTTTGTCATCGGAGCCCGTGAAGCAAGGAGCGACAGCAACGTGGTTACCGGTAAGTTTCTCTTAAACCACTACTTTGCTTCTGTTTTGTATTGAATGTACAATAAACTGCAAACACTTTACTTGAACGATTGAAACCTGTGAACTCACCAACCTAGTGTTGACCCATTTTTCTTACATGTTTTCTCAGGTTGGCACTCAAGGACACGTTAGGTCATGCATTGTCTTGGATCATTTGTGACTCTCTCGTTCATCAAACAATTATTATGTTTTACTTATACTTTGGTTTTGAGCGCGTTGTTTTGCGCATATGCTTTCGTTTTATGCTTTCGCAAACTGTTACTCTGAACTTTTAATGTTATGACATTTTAAGTCCCATATAGTGTCGTTTGATGTAACCAATGTGTGAGATCCTGGTCAATCACCCTCCCAAACGGTAAAACTCTGTTAGTGGGAATTTGGGGGTGTGACAGATTGTCACTATTGTGTGACATTTGGCTACTGATATGGTGATATTGGGGGTGACCGGTTGTAAGAGTCACGGTGGTGACCATCTGGATTACACGGACCGATCATCCGTGGGCGATAATACAGGCTGATCACCTGTAGGGGGCCTACTTATGAGTCACGTGGGTGTATTGTGATCTCAGTAGTGGTGGTAAATTTGAGAGTCACATGGGTGTATTGTGACCTCAGTAGTGATGGTAAATATGGGAGTCACATGGGTGTATTGTGACCCCAATTATTAATTGGAAGAACCAAAAGGTGTACTGTGACCATAGTAATGAAGATGTATCATGCTACATAATGTGAAATAACCTCAGGGTTTATTTAGAGATGAAGAACTTTAAAGTTAAAGGGACGGGGTCCCGGGAGGTGTTGAGGCGGCAACCCCAGGGAATTGGAGACGGTGATCTCCAGACATAAGGGTGGAATTGCAAGTAAGTTAATCTTACTTTATTACTATTATACATTCAGTTTTGTATTGAATTTGTAGTACAAAATGGATTGGGGATTTCAAAAGGGTAAAACTTAACAAGGTTGTAGATTGTTAAGTTAAATAAAGGAGTGATATGGTCTTAATGACCTAAATAAAAGTGGTGTGGTGGTCTATTGACCAATATGGTGTAAAATGAAATGCTAAAAGCATAATATATAAAATAAAAAAGGGTGCTATAATCATTCACAATGAATGCGTGTATGTTAGAGGGTATAAACACGAATACATGGTATGATTCAGGGTTTGTTTTAATAATAAAAGAGATAACTATTAAAAAGGGGTAAAGTGTTCCCACACTTAGTAAATAGTTGTTTGTTTCTTACACATAAATGGTATATATGTTATGTGTTTGGGTGTTGTTGTCTCTTAATCTGATGTAGTTGACTTTTATGGTTAATAGTCAAACTAAAAATGGTATGTGGAAAATTGGTGTAGTTAACTTATGTGTTAATCGTCAAACTAAAAGTGGTATGTGAAAAATTGGTGTAGTTGACTTATGTGGTTAATAGTCAAACTAAAATGTAGTATGTAGTAAATTGGTGTAGTTGACTTATGTGGTTAATAGTCAAACTAAAAGTGGTATGTGGAAAATTGGTGTAGTTGACTTATGTGGTTAATAGTCAAACTAAAATGTGGTATGTGGTAAATTAGTGTAGTTGACTTATGTGGTTAATAGTCAAACTAAAATGTGGTATGTGGTAAATTGATGTAGTTGACTTATGTGGTATATAGTCAAAACTAAAATATAGAATGTGGTAAATCGGTGTAAATTGACTTAAAATGGAATAAAGTTAAACCGTTGTGGAATAATGGTAAAGTGGTGGATTGGGTGAATACTTGAAGTTAAGACACTTCATGGGGGATAAATGAAGTCAAATACTTCACGGTTGACAAGAAGTCAAATACTTCACAGTGGACATGGAGTCAACTGCTCCATGTGGAAAAGCGAGTTGTGGTTATCGAATTAGGCGTGTCTAAATGATCAATTGATTGTTGGTAGATTAATAGGACTTGTATAATGTATATACTTGTCTAAAAGTCGGTCGTCGTACATAAGTACAAAGGGGATGGTAGGACTTGGAGTTAAATATTCCATGGGTGTTTTGAACTTTAGAACTTCTAAATAAATATTGGGTTGGTTGAGATCTTGAATCTCATGGATTACCATTGTTTATGCTAATTGGGAGACTAAGGTTTTGAACCTTAGGGGGGGGTGGTGGTGAATGCAATGAGATCACAAAATCTAAAAGGATGTAATTAACTTGGGACCTTGAGTCTCGATGGGTGTATTGAGGCTAAAGTCCTAGAACTTCAATAATGTGGATATGAATTCTTGAACTTCAAGGAAACTATTTGTACATATTGTGGATATGATTTTTACGGATTCTCAACTTAACGTAGAATTCGGGTGTAACATCCTGAAATCTGAAAATTTAAGTGTTCGGGTTAGTGAGTAACCCGAGTCTCTATTAAATTAAATGAGGAGCAGGGTTTGTGGTGCATGGGGCATTTTAACAGCATTAAATGACACAGTTACTCACTTAAAAAGGGTTTGTGATCAAAAGCACACGAAACAAGTGAGGAGGGGCCCGAATGTAATATTCAAGGGTTTAAATACCTCCCTTATGCAAACCCTAGACCATAATCGGTCTAGGGGTACTCGACGGCAGCAGGAGAGGCACGGGGGGAGGAAGCGGCCGAGCAAGGTGGTCTTGTGAAGGTTCTACGGCGGCAACGAGCAAGGGGAGAACTTCACACGCAAGGTAAACGCTAAACCTATCCGTTCCTTTTCTTTTAGCCTTGTTTTCGGTAAGAAAGAGAACCCGATTAGGGTTGATAAGGGGTGAGGTGGTCGGAGATGGAGACGTGAGGAGTGGCGGACGCCGGGGCTGGTCGTGGTGATGCTCCTTGGCGGCAAACTAGGAGGCTGGGGATGGTGCTGATCGCGGAGGTACTCGGCGGCAGCAGGGCAAGCATACGGCAGCCGTGGTGGCAGCCGAGGTGGTGCAACGAGGAACCGACAATGGTGACATGAGGACGGTGGTGAGTGGCTGTGTCAGAAGCCACGGTGGTACATGGTGGTGCACGATGGTGGCGCATGGTGGTGGTGATTTGTGGTAACCGGCTAGGTTTTTGGTCGACGAGGGAAGCAAAAACAGTAGTATATGGTGGAGTACGAGGTGGACATGTGCGTTGGCAATGGCGGGCTTGGCTAGGGTCGTTGCATGTCATGCATGCGAGTATGAAACCCGATCCGAGTACGTGTGGGCTCGTGGGACTAGGGTGCATGATCACGTATGTGCATGCTTGGAAACCTAGGTCCGGGTATACGAGTTCTTAACGGGTCACGAACGATCCGGTACGAAGGTGACATGAGATTAGGGTTTCATGGAGTTGGATTGACAAGCATATGGGGTTTGGGGTTTTATTATATTGTTACCCGTTACCCAACATATGTTTTAAACTTATATTGATCGTGTGATCATACGTTTGACAGGTTCGGGGTTTGAGAGAGCACGCGTGGTGCAGAGCTAGGATTTGGACGCGGAATAACTGGTGAGTTTCTAATCCCCTCTCTTAAGCGTTTTACTGTTTTGGGGCTATCGTACATACTCACGTGCTTTACTATGCAAACATATTACAAGTTATGATTTAAACTAGAAGTGTTCTGTGAAATTGTTATGTAATAATGAAGCTAAGGATCGTTGTGGGGTGAACAAGAGATGGGATGATTTGTGTATGTCATCTTGTGAGTTAGTCGGGATGAGTCGGGAATTTAGTTAAACCTGTGATGGTTATATAAGGAGAGTTAGCAGGGGAACCCGTACATGGTTCATTAACGAGTCAAGTAAATTCTAGTATGCTGTTAAGCGTCATGTGTTTGATGTTGTGTGTATTGTGTCGTTGTCCTCGTGACACGACGGGTATCGTGTTAGCATGGGTTTATGGGGTGTCCATAGTGTATATGGGTTAGAACTCGGTATGGTGTTTGGGTGTCGTATAATTAATTATTCGGAAAGAGTTGGGTAATGTGCCTAGACGATAAAAAGGATACGTCTAAAGTATGTGTTAGTTTACACACGTAAGTGATCCGTGAAAGGGTGGTGAGTCGTAGTACATGTCCAGGTAGTGTCATGTGTATATATATGTGTTGCTTTGTGTGCATGCATTATTGCCTGTGTGTATGGTCAACAGTGGTGTGGAGGACGGAGTCCTTCGGGGTCATCATTATACGCGTGATCTGGCAGTCGTTATGTGGTGATGTGTCAGTCACCATATGGTAGATGATATAGTCACCATGTGGGTGGCTGGGTAGTCATCGTAGATGACGAGTGTGTCGCTATGTTTAGTGGCGGGGCCCTTTAACAAGGGTAAAACCGAGCTTATGACGAGTATCTCGACGGGGATAACCCTGACGAGGGTGCGGTGACAAGGTATGTGTTTGTGTGCATATATATGTGTTAAATTGCATGTAAGTGATGAGTTATATTAATTGTGTATGAGATTATATTGATGTGATAAATATATGGAATCAATGTGGTGTGTCGAGTTAGATTGACCGTTGAGTAGGAATGAGTACATTGTGTATAACTGTTGAGTCAGTTGGGTTATGAGAGTCCTGGTTAGGGCTGGTAAGTCGGTGTCTAGAGGCTGGATGAGTTAACCAATATATGGTTAATATATATGGTAAATTGTGTGTCATCAGAGTAGTAAGCTCGATCCATGTCAGAGAGACTTTCTGGGTTTAAATGACGGGTAGAGTCTGGGGTGGTGAATCCTTTTGGGATATTATAAGATAACATGGGTTATTTATATGATGAAAATCTATTAAACTATTTCCTAAAGATTAGAGGGTCTTGAGTGAAGATAAACAATAAATGATACGAGTTGGCTTTTGTTAAATTAAACTATTAGAACTCACTCAGCGTAGCTGACTTTGTATGTACGTTAGATTATTTTGCAGGTGAGTCTGCAAGACGAGGTGTCTTGGCTTGGGAGCGGGGCTACTCGGGTTGGTGCGCATGCATTCGTCAGGTAACATTATGAAAGTTAACGAGTTTAAAAGATAAAATTATTTTGAGAAAGACTTCCGTTGTTTATTTAAATGAAAGTTAAAGTGTTTTTAACGAGTTACATAATGATGAGATCCAACTGTAGGGTGCCTGGTTTGAGGCCTTACATCGGTGGGTATGTTTAGGAGTTATAAACGAAGTTTTTAAAAAATGTAAGTAATTGCTCTATATTTTTTTTGACTTGAAACATCACATTGTAACAATGAGGAATCATTAGTGCTAAGTGTTGACTATTCCATATCGCGAGTGAAATAGTAAACACATAGACCTAATGTGATCTTGATGTAGCCATGCTTATGTGAATAGTAATAAAGGATGAGTAAATAGCATTTGTATTCACCATGGGATCACTAAATCCCGATGGAGGTGATTGATAGGGGAGAGGACAAAAAGCCTTAATTTGTCACTATGGTGTGAATTACCTAAATTTCAATGTGTGGGAATAAAGGTAAAAAGTTATTAATCATATGCGGTGTTGTGGTAACAACTTTGATAAATATGTGCATATGGATGCTAAAGGATTTTTACAGCTAAAAAGCTGAGACAATTGAGAATTGCACGGGTGTTGTGCAACGGGAGTCAAAACAAGCTTGGATGGATTTTCTGCATGATAATGTAAGTGGTTTTAATTATGAAATGCACACTAACGATACTCCTTGAGGTTGGATGATAACCAGAGTTAAATTTAACTCCTTACATAAGTATGAGTGAGTAAATATTCGAGATGGGTAAATAGATGATGTGGGGTAATTACCTATTGTAGAATGCGGTTCGGTTTCGGGGCGAAACCTTATTTAAGGGGAGTAGATTTGTAACATCCCGATTTTGTGGCACTTAAAATATAATTTTAAATAAATAGTATTTGATAAATACTATGGAATGATATTTAAAGAGGTTTTAAGTGTTGAAGAAAAGTAATTGATAATTTAATTATCAAGGCTTTAACCTAACTTTAAATAACCAAGTGTTTTGATATTTGAAAGTTAGGGGACTAAAATTGTTATTGGGTGAAACATATATAAAGTTTGCACCTAATATTGGTAAGTTGCAAACTACAAGGGCTAGACTTGACTTAATCTAAAAGATATGGTACAAGGGGAAACTATCAAAATAAGAAAAAAGAAACTAGGGACTCCCATGGATTTGGTGATTTACGTCGCAAGAAAGGGGGGAGCACCCTGTCATCGACGACGGAGAAAAAGGGGAAAGATGAGGGTGATTTCTCCAATTAATCCCGAGTCAAGAAGATTAAAGCATGATTTCATCATCCTTCTACGATTTCTAATCCCTTGGAATGACATGGCTTAGAAGACAACGGGTCGAACGGATGGAAAGAACAACAACACTCATACGGGTAAAGGTGAGTGACTCGAATAACGTTTGGTAAAATTAGTGGGTTGTAACTAGTTTTATACCATATAAATTGTTGACTTTAAATTCTTATGGTTAAGGTGATTTAATACAAAATTATTGAATATGGTTTGACGTAACAATAATATATTGTTTTGACGGTGTTTTAGGGGTTTTAACCCATAAAGAAATAGTGCAAAATGATAATGGGTCGTATGACCCAAGTGCTGAAAATTCAGCTTGTTTCCAGATTTTAAGCGGTTTTGAAATATTCATAGTAAATTAACCAGTTGTCCATTCGAGGTGTATTATACATCGACGGAAACCTCTACAAGTATACTTTACTTAAAATTTTTAGTTGAGGTGAAATACCTATTGTAAGTGGGTGTAAACATTGAATTTTTACAGCCGCTCAAGGCTATTTTTAAACGGGAATTTTATAATATTTATAAAATTGTTGGGGATTAACCGAGAACTCATTAGGGGTGTCTTTTATATGGTTGTAAACCTAAAGGTCTCTAAAACTCTATACATGAGTTGGGGATGAGTTTTATATTGATTTAAACAATCTAAATGGTGGGATTTTTGGTTAAGTGTGGGGTTTGATGTAATCATGGCGTCACAAGTTTATAACCCGGTTAAATATATTTTTTACCGTATGTGGCGTTTAATGTGAATTACAAACTAAAGGCGGGTGAATGTTACAAATTTAATAAGGGTGTGTGGCGGGGGTAATAATAAGTTTTTAACCGGACGAGTTGCGGTGTAAAACTCAATGAATGTCGGTCTATTACGTTGTTTAATTCTTATGGTGCGAATTAACCTACTAATGGTGTTTGTAGTGTTTTAAATTCGTACTAACAGGGATATTAAAGGTGAAACGACGCGGCGTTGGGGTCGGGAGAAGAAGAGAACAAAAAGTATACAACGGAGTTGTAAACCATTATGGGAGTCGTACCTCGGGGGTGAAGCTTGACACGCTTCGATTTTATATATTCGAATCGTATTCGTATAATTATATGTGGAATGTGAGTCCTCACTTAGCTTCGGCTAATTAGTTATGATGGTGGTGATGTGTAGGTATGAAGAGTCGTTTATATATGGGGGTGGTCAAGATACATGGATTAAGCGGGTCGGCTTGGATTGCACATCTATGGGGATTCATTGGAGGCATTTATTTTGGAGTAACGGGAGGGTCAAATAAGTGGCTTAACCCACTTAAAAGATAAGTAAATAAATAAACCATTTTCAATTATTTGGTTTGGGTGATAAACACATAATTAGATGTGTGTATATATATATATGTGTGTGTGTGTGTGTGTGGTCACGAGGATTATACCATAGAAATATTTGAATTGTGAGTTAACTAACCGTTGGGTGATGTCATGTGACAGTTTTGGATGGTGAAAGGCGTTTGTGATCAAGTCAAGGGACCGGGTCAACGGGATGTAGATTTGGAGTTGGCGTGGTGCATGATTTTACATGGTCGTTTTGTAAAATCTTTTCATTCAGATTGTGTTTTTGTATTGGCGCCTTGGAGTTTAAACTCCATATTGATTTATTATTTGTCGATGTGTCCGTGGATGTTTTGGTCACTTGGTTTGGTTTTATTTGGTGTCTAAACAGGTTAATGCTTCATAAGGGTTGTTTATTTTACGAACGGGTCATGTCAAAATTTTATGAGAAAACCTAGGTGCGTTTTATGAGTATTCTTTATGTGAATGTTGGTGAAGTATTATATAAGGTATTACTTTTGGTGAAATGAGTTCTTATTTAAAAAGAAAAATATGTGCCTATTTTCCGCAAGATGTATAAATTTATGTTTTAATTTTTCGGGTGTTACAAAAATCCTATGGTAAATGAGCCCGTGGTCCCAAATGTACAACTAGCCAATGAACATGAAGATGAATTTAATTATAACATTGAATGGCCGGTGTAAGTCGAGAATGAAGGAAATGTGGAAAACTTTGAAGATATTGCCGATCTGAATTTAGATGATTTGGTTTTCTCTGATACTGATGATCAAAGTGTCAGTGCTGAGAACGTTGAAAAGAAAGGTGACGAGTCTGAAGGAGACTCTGAAGGTGAAGAGTTTGATTCTTCTGAAATAGAGAGCGAGAAGGAAGGAGTACCAATCAATAAATATCACAAGAGCTTACTGATTAAAAGAAAGGTTGTTGGAAAACCTCCTCTCACCAAACCTTCTAAACAACAGAGTGATACTTCCGATGAAGACCATGATTTTGAAGCTGATCTAGGTCTGAGGAAGAAGGCTAAAGTTTTCGAACAACTCCCGCAACAGTTCACACCAATCATTAAACCAACCGTCTCCAAACCACAAGATAAGGGCAAGGCAAAGGTAGTTTACCCACCTGAGCCTTTGAATGTTGAAGCCCTACAGAAGAGAGTATTTGTTCTTGAGAAGGATTCAGTGGTTAAAGATTCAAAGATCAAGAAACTCGATGCTAAAATAGACACTCTCAGGAAGACCATAAACATACAAAGTGGTCAGATCAGCAGCTTGAAAGATAACATGGTTTTTTGCTGAAAGAATTGTAAAAGATGAAGAAAAGAAAGACAAAAAGAAAAGAAAGAGAGAAGATGGTTGTAGCGGTGACGGCAATGGTAAAGGTGATGACAATGATGGTGATGGTAATGATAAAGATGGCAAGAATGATGATAATGATGGTGACAAGGACCAGGGTAATCAACATGAAGACAATAGTTCTCACGAAGACTTATCAAGAGCTTTGGTCGTTTATGTCCCTGTGTCAGAGAGCAAGGAAGCACAACAGTCCAAAAATGATTTATCGTTCGAGTTTGAGCAAGATCTTGATGAACTGCTTAAATCTAGCACAATATTCTCGTTCGATGATGATTCGACTGAATTTAATGTTCCATTTATGGGGGAGCAGGAAACAGATGAAGCTGAAGATTTCTTTGATGCCAATGTGCCTGCCTCTCCTGTATATGTAAGTTCTTAGGGAAAGGAGATTACCGGTATTGACAGCGATTTATTCGTAGAAGGTAATTCTCCTCCCCATGTGGAGTCATCTACTGATTTTGTTGCTGAATCATTAAGCATTCCAGAGGCAACAACATCTTCAATTGTACCAGATGAAAAGAAAAGGATGTTCAAGATCATTCCTCCACATGAAGTTCACTATGTTACATCCTCTGATGAGCTAAACTCAAAGAAGAACGATCGTTCTCCAATCCTCAGCCGGATGTTTGACAACGAGAAGAATCTGTACTTAATCAAGAGGAAGAATGGTCGTCTATAGTATTTTGAATCTGCAAACGACTTTAATTCATTACCCAGATTTGATCTCCAGGCACTAAACAACGCTCCTTTCTACAATCCAGGGAATAATGGAGCAGCAAAAATGTTTCTTACGTTTCTTGACAAAGAGTGCGACAATGGTTTTAAGATAATAAATCCTGCTCAATGCAAGAGGGTCACGTCAAAGTACATAATTGACAGAATCAGCAAGAAGCTCCTAGTAATGGAAATCTATCCTCCTCCCAAAACAGTGGAGTATGTTCCGGTTCATAAAGCTCTACCAGACAACTCTTTGAGTCAACTTGAATACTAGTCATACAGTCCCATGGCGGGATATCTGGATATTCACTGTACAGATCAAGAATTTACAATTGCTGATCCTATGGATCTACTGAAGTTTGGGAAGGAAGACATGATGAGATTGTCTAAGAAGCAGCTATTTGTGCAAGAAGATAGTGAAAGAGAAACTAAGCCATTTGTGAAAGTCTTGGCAACTACGATAGTTAAAGGCCTCAATGAGGGAGGTGGTGATCATTATGTTGATATTGAAATACTCTGAGTATCTTGAGTGCATTAGCCTAGGGGAAGATTGTAAGGATCAAACCTAATAGGCTAACGCATCAAGAGGTCACTGGGATGTTTGGAAGACGAAGTTTTGAAGATGGAAGGAAGTATGCGGCCGCATACTTCATGGCCAGCTGCATACTTGAAGTATGCGGTACAGGCCCAAGCCCACCGAATACTTATCTGTTTAGTATAAATAGATGTTTTGTAATTTGTATTCGGGTTAGACGAGTTATTGAACATATTGTACTGTGTTTTAAGGTGTTATTTAGTAATACAAATCGTTTGATAAGTTGATTGTGTCTCGTCCTCTTCGTTTTACCTACAAGTCACGTGTCGAGTCTGTTTTCGCTAGGTTCAACACGCCGTTGAATCCGTTGATTGAAGATCCTCAGGATTTCGGACCTTACACATCAGGGAAGGAAAATGTAAAGATAAAAAAATGTATGGGGTGAGAGAGGCCAATTAAAACAGGAAAGGGAGGCCTGACAAACTTTGTATAATAGAGTAATCAAAGTAGTATCCATGGAAAATTTATCATTATCACAATCATAGGAAAAACAAAATCAAACAAATAGAGTAATCAAAGTCCAAGTTGCTTTTTGTTGAAATGTCTCTACAATTTCTTATAAATTTGTATAATATGTTTTAACAAATTATAGGTCAAAGATGTTTGAGCCCAATTAGAACAAGAAAGAGAGGTCTGACAAAACTTGGAAAACCGCTTGCAAAAAATGGAAAGAGATGCGGAAAAAGAGTGGGCTGAATGCGAAAAAAAGCGAACCGAACGCGAGAAAAACTACACAAACAAATGGAAGAAATTACGAAAAAATTGCCGATAAGTATGTTGTAACATTTCTGATTTTCTCATGCAATGAACAACGTAAAAAAAAAAAAATCTAGAACCATGCTATCAAAACAATGTGTGATTTTATTTAAAACACTTTTATATAAATATATACACCATGTTTTAAACAAAGAATCATTTATGAAACCCATTTTATTATAAAAGATATATCTGTACGCATATGTTTATAGAAATATTCATAAATCAAAGTGAAGCTAGTTTGAACCTCCAATGTTGAACCCTCTCTTGCAAATGAACCTTTGACCTAGACCCCTTTACCTATCCATCAAGTTTTAACCAACCTTAACCAACCTTAACCTTAATTAACACAATTTGACCGAAATTGACTTTCCAAAGTTAAATGGGCCAAAAACCTTGCATTCAAGGTCAAACCCAATCAAATCGGGTTGCTAATCGATTATAGACCATATCAAGGCTCATCTAAGGATGCAATTCGATCCAAACCTACGACTAGTCTCCAATTTATGCAAGTTTGACCCCTCAAAAGTCAAGCAGGCCCAAAATCAATAAAATCCAACATATGAAATCGATAAATCGATTGTTATGGACTCCTATTACGCACGAAATCATAAATCGGCCTTACCCCGACCCATGTAACAGCCCAATTCCGTCTATCACGCGGTCGAATTCAAAATTCAAACCAATTGACTTTGTGGAGTTAAATCCGAATCAATTCGGTTTCAATTCGACAAATTAAACGCGTCCCAATCCCGGAAATCATGCTAAGATTGACCGTGCACGTACCTAAACCTATCACACGACCCAATTCATTCTCCCTCATTGAATTTTACGTGTGAATCATGGCCGACAGTTGTCATGAGCAAAACTGACTCGAATCGAACAATTAAGGTGGAATTGGATCACCTAAAACAATCACACACCTTCGCATAATCAATTAGAAACTCTCTAAACCCGTAATCGCATCCCATTTCTCGTCTGGCTCCCGATCGAATAACAAGAACAGCAATTGTTTTGACCCGGTCGTTTGCATCCGATTCTACGCCTACACACGTAAGATTTATGTCCTTAGATTCGTAACATGATGTTTTACAATAACCCCATATCAATTCGTAATAATAGGTTGAATTAGATCCGAGTTCATGTTGAGTTTGGAACCTGTTCATACGAGTTGATTAGGGTTTCTTTTTTTCGACTTCGTTTAACGCATTTAAATTTCTAGTTTGCCTATACGACCAGCGAACCATCTAGTCCAATCGGTTAATCACACGCGCGGTTAGACTAGATGGTGTGGGTTCGAAACCCACAGCCGGCACCCACTTTTTGCGTTGTGTATCGTCATAGAACCCGGCTCCATCGTAGTTGTTGTTTAAAGAATTTAAACCCTGAATATAGAACACATAGGACCTCTGGTCCGGCTGGTTGCGCGTGTACTTCCACAGAAGTCACCCGGGTGGTCCACAAATAATTTTAAAAAAACGTTTTAAAGCTCCACAATTCATAAAAAAATTATTTTTATAAACCCTACAACATTTTGAACAGAATAAAACCAAGTTTTTCAATTTTCAATATAAAATCACTATTATAACAAATTTGTTTTGAAATGTCATTTTAATTATTTAACAAAAAAATTATATAAAGACATTTTTTGTTTTGCAAAGTAACAATTTTTCCACGTTATAAACATGATGACGATATTTTATAAAATACCCCTTTCCTTGAAAACTAGTTTATAAAGTTTTCTAAGATTTTAACTTTATTTAAAATAAATAAATACTTATTTTAAATGGTAAATAAATAAATAAAATTTATTTATTATTTAATCTACACTTAGGATTTAAAAGTATATTTAACATTAATTTTTATACCAAAATTATTTACACGCCTTTATAAGTAAATAAACAAATAAAGTAAAGTTATTTATTTAAATTATATTTGAATAAATATAATTTCACACTATTTTTCTAATTAAATAAATAAATGACAATTGTTTAATTTAATTAGTTATTCAAACGTAAACCCTAAGTCACCTATTTATACTTCAACTCTTCATGATTATAGAACACTTATTCGAATTTAAAACGCAAACACCTACACAATTCTTTCACGACACGAACTCAATGTACAATTCTCAATACTCACACCCTTTGAAACCCTAGACTTTGCCTTAGACATTTTATTAATTCATATTCATAGGCATTACACTCTAGGTTAACTTTGTGAATACAAGGATTACTTTGCTACCTATTCTCTTGAGCTATCTACACATTCGATACAGGTGAGTTTTACATAGCCCCTTTTTCACTATTTTTACATTTTGGGGTGAAACATGATCACAACTTACAATGATTTACATAAACTACACAATACAAATCCACTTTACAATTTGTGTGCAATTTGAGCTTTATGTTTGAGTGCTAGGTGTGTTAACTACTTATTTGCAATTTCATGTACAATCATTAACTAATCAAGCCGACGGTTAACAATGATAGATCTATTGAGTCTGACAAACCCACCCAGATTGGGGTGATTGTTGCCGACAACACAATTTTTGCATGCTAGTTACAAAGGTTTGATTGTACTACCTGGTTACACAATAGTAACTCCCCATAAATGCCTTGTTAATCATGACTTGTATGAATTTGTTTACACACAATACTTTGATACTATTTAGAGTCAAATCCTATGTATTCTCACCAACTTTTTAGTTGACCTCGTTTTCATCATGTTTCAGGTACAAAAGTTTGAGTTGATCAAGTTGCTACACTTAGGTTGTGGACCTAGTTAATTGAAATAAATGGATATGTTATGTAAATTCAAGTATTCTTGTATTGTCGTATTTGGAAATTGTGAAAGGAAATGTAACGTTTTAATATATTAAATTTTAGTCAACCATGTGCTCATGAACAGTCTACATGTGGCAAATCCCACATTGGCCGTGCACAAGAGAGATCCTTGGTTCATAAGAAATGTCCTGCCTCTTAAATCAACAACGCGTTTTGGGGCTTAATGTAGTGGATGAGAGGAGAACTCCATAGTTAAGCGTGCTCGGGTGGGAGTAATCCAGAGATGGGTGACCCCCTGGGAAGTTTTCAGTCGGGCAACCAAAAACAAATCCGTGAGCTCTTAGTGGGCAAAGCGGACAATATTGTTGGTACGTGGGGCCGGATGTTACAAACAATCTGTCACACCCCAACCGACGGCGGAAACGTCGGGGCGGGACATGTAGACTGTTCATGAGCACATGGTTGACTAAAATTAATATATTAAAACGTTACATTTCCTTTCACAATTTCAAAATACGACAATACAAGAATACTTGAATTTACATAACATATCCATTTATTTCAATTAACTAGGTCCACAACCTAAGTGTAGCAACTTGATCAACTCAAACTTTTGTACCTGAAACATGATGAAAACGAGGTCAACTAAAAAGTTGGTGAGAATACATAGGATTTGACTCTAAATAGTATCAAAGTATTGTGTGTAAACAAATCCATACAAGTCATGATTAACAAGGCATTTATGGGGAGTTACTATTGTGTAACCAGGTAGTACAATCAAACCTTTGTAACTAGCATGCAAAAATTGTGTTGTCGGTAACAATCACCCCAATCTGGGTGGGTTTGTCAGACTTAATAGATCTATCATTGTTAACCGTCGGCTTGATTAGTTAGTGATTGTACATGAAATTGCAAATAAGTAGTTAACACACCTAGCACTCAAACATAAAGCTCAAATTGCACACAAATTGTAAAGTGGATTTGTATTGTGTAGTTTATGTAAATCATTGTAGGTTGTGATCATGTTTCACCTCAAAATGTAAAAATAGTAAAAAAGGGGCTATGTAAAACTCACCTGTATCGAAGGTGTAGATAGCTCAAGAGAATAGGTAGCAAAGTAATCCTTGTACTCACAAAGTTAACCTAGAGTGTAATGCCTATGAATATGAATTAATAAAATGTCTAAGGCAAAGTCTAGGGTTTCAAAGGGTGTGAGTATTGAGAATTGTACAATGAGTTCGTGTCGTGAAAGAATTGTGTAGGTGTTTGCGTTTTAAATTCGAATAAGTGTTCTATAATCATGAAGAGTTGAAGTATAAATAGGTGACTTAGGGTTTACGTTTGAATAACTAATTAAATTAAACAATTGTCATTTATTTATTTAATTAGAAAAATAGTGTGAAATTATATTTATTCAAATATAATTTAAATAAATAACTTTACTTTATTTGTTTATTTACTTATAAAGACGTGTAAATAATTTTGGTATAAAAATTAATGTTAAATATACTTTTAAATCCTAAGTGTAGATTAAATAATAAATAAATTTTATTTATTTATTTACCATTTAAAATAAGTATTTATTTGTTTTAAATAAAGTTAAAATCTTAGAAAACTTTATAAACTAGTTTTCAAGGAAAGGGGTATTTTATAAAATATCGTCATCATGTTTATAACGTGGAAAAATTGTTACTTTGCAAAACAAAAAATGTCTTTATATAATTTTTTTTGTTAAATAATTAAAATGACATTTCAAAACAAATTTGTAATAATAGTGATTTTATATTGAAAATTGAAAAACTTGGTTTTATTCTGTTCAAAATGTTGTAGGGTTTATAAAAATAATTTTTTTATGAATTGTGGAGCTTTAAAACGTTTTTTTAAAATTATTTGTGGACCACCCGGGTCGAACCCGGGTGACTTCTGTGGAAGTACACGCGCAACCAGCCGGACCAGAGGTCCTATGTGTTCTATATTCAGGGTTTAAATTCTTTAAACAACAACTACGATGGAGCCGTGTTCTATGACGATACACAGCGCAAAAAGTGGGTGCCGGCTGTGGGTTTCGAACCCACACCATCTAGTCTAACCGCGCGTGTGATTAACCGATTGGACTAGATGGTTCGCTGGTCGTATAGGCAAACTAGAAATTTAAATGCGTTAAACGAAGTCGAAAAAAAGAAACCCTAATCAACTCGTATGAACAGGTTCCAAACTCAACATGAACTCGGATCTAATTCAACCTATTATTACGAATTGATATGGGGTTATTGTAAAACATCATGTTACGAATCTAAGGACATAAATCTTACGTGTGTAGGCGTAGAATCGGATGCAAACGACTGGGTCAAAACAATTGCTGTTCTTGTTATTCGATCGGGAGCCAGACGAGAAATGGGATGCGATTACGGGTTCAGAGAGTTTCTAATTGATTATGCGAATGTGTGTGATTGTTTTAGGTGATTCAATTCCACCTTAATTGTTCGATTCGAGTCAGTTGTGCTCATGAACAGTCTACATGTCCCGCCCCGACGTTTCCGCCGTCGGTTGGGGTGTGACATATGTTCTTGATTGTTTTGTATTTTTACATGTTAAAATATATGTTATCTAGTTTGATAGATAAGTAGGTTCTTCATTTTTTGTATTTTGACGTATTAAAACATTTGTTATCCAGTTTGACAGTTAATCGTAATTGTTAGAATTATGGGTTTTTTTGGAGATTTTTTTTGCAAATTTTTGAAAAAAAAAATCCGGATTTTTTTAAGAAAAAAATTTGGATTTTTTGAAGAAATTTTGTTTATTATTATTTTAAAAAATGATTTGTCGGAAAAACGTCGGAACACTAAAATTACTTATTATTATTAATTTTATTTTTATTATTAAGAAATAAAAATATATTTAAAAAAAAAATCAATTTTGTGACAAAACTTGTCGGAAAGTTATCAGAAATGATGTTGTCGGTATTTTGTCGCAAATTTAGCGACAAACCACCGTTGTCGCTATTTTGTGGGCAAGTTTGTGAGAAATTTGTCGGAAAAATATTTCCTACGAGGTTTTTTTTCCAATAAAGGGTTTTTGTCGGTATTTTGTCGCTAAACGACGGTTCCGACAAACTTCATACGAATTTTTTTGTAGGAAACAATTCAGTTTTTTAGTAGTGCGAGGATATCAAGGTGGCCACCTTTCTTTGGATTAAAAATAGAGCGAAAAAAATTTCTTTACATTGGGTAGATTGGTACAATTGGTGTAATATTTATTTCCATTCTGATTTTGTATATTCTCGGCTTCTCTGTAGCTAGCTTCTTGCTAGAGCCCTGTTTTAATATATTCTTCCTTGCTGCAGGTCAAAAAGAACAAAAAACATTGATTCGTTCACCAAAATCATTTACGTAGTTTGTTCTCTAGGGTTTATGAGTAAGAAGATCAGAGGATTTCAAGTGAAGGATCATAGACGGATTCGTTCAGGTAAATGTTCCTGATTATTTTTCATCTTGTGTGATTTCATTTTTAATTGGGGAAAACCAGTTTCGGTATTCACCTATTTGTGTGTGTGATCAGCCAACCGAACGAAGAACGATCGACCCTAGCGGTGATTAACTCTACATCGGGGCGGTTTGGGCTAGACCAGTAGTGGCGACTAGCGACGGCATGGTGGTCGAGATCGCGACAGTAGCTGCGGCGAGATCTGTGTCGACATCTATGGTGATTCACAACGTGGCAGTGGCAGCGGCTGTTGTACTCCATTCCATTCGGCTAGTGGTGAAGGTTGCGCTGCTCGGCGACGGACGAGATACGACGGACGATTGCGATCACCGATGAGGCGATAACAGGGGATTCGGGAATTGGGAAGATCAATCGTCTTCTTTAATCGGTAGTCTTCATTCGATTTCTTCATATTTAAATCGGTAATTTTCAATTTTTTTATAAATTCTTTCGTCTTGTTCAATCGGGTAGCCTTCAATCGATTTCTTCATACTTTAATCAGTGGTTCTAATCAAGATTACAAATTGGTTATAGGACGTGTTAATCGATTCTAGGACTTGCTGACTTCAATCGATTGAAACAACTTCTAATCATTCTTCAATTGATTCTAGAGTTCCAATCGATTATCGATCCTACTGAGAAAATACTAGCAGAACACCAAAATACGACACCAATTGTTGACCTGTTTCAATCTTGCTGTTCCAATCGGGTTTGTAAATTACAATATGCCAATCTTTAATCTTGTTGTTTCAATTGGGTTTGCAAATTAGCATAACTCCATGATACGACACCAAGTTCTAGATCTAATCAATTTTGCAATCTCATTTCATTATTTGCAAATTAGCAGGTTCGTTTCATAGTTTGCAATCTCACATAGTCACATATAGTTCCGGTTCATTTGAATTTTAATTTGCTAATATAGTGATTTAAGTGTTGATAAATTGTTATTTGATTTGCTCATTTAAATTTAGATAATTAGATTTATCTGTAAATCTGTGAATTTTATAACATGACTTTTGGAAAAGGGCTCCGAATTTTTGGTTCACTTGGAGCCATCAAATACGTTGAGCCGCCCCTGATAATGTATCCAAACGCTCTGTTAATAGAGTTTGAAATTCTCATATTTTATGTGAGATTTTCAATGCATAATATACTAAGTTATAATAAGAGGGCAGTCCTGAATTTAGAAACTATTTTTTGGAGAAGAGGATTACCCACTTTATGTCAATTCGTGTATATTATTATAAAACGTCTCACATAGCTCCGTTAAATCTTGTATTTCTTCTTTTAGTCCCCTCGTTAATAGTTATTTGCAGTTTAATCCCTTGAAGACGGCCCTTCCACTCGGCACCGTCGGATCACTAAGGCCGACTTTCGTCCCTGCTCGACGGGTGGGTCTTGCAGTCAAGCTCCCTTCTGCCTTTGCACTCGAGGGCCAATCTCCGTCCAGCCCGAGGAAACCTTTGCACGCCTCCGTTACCTTTTGGGAGGCCTATGCCCCATAGAAACTGTCTACATGAGACTGTCCCTTGGCCCGTACGTCCTGACACAAGGTTAGAATTCTAGCTCTTCCAGAGTGGTATCTCACTGATGGCTCGGACCCCCCGGAAGGAGGCCTTCTTCGCCTTCCATTCCTCTGTTTTTTTTTTCCACTAGCGATTAATAGCGATTTTTATAACCTTGAATAGGAGTGACGCGTCACGTTTTATAGAAACCAAAAATAATAATATCTAGAATTAGATCCCGCGCGATGCGGAGGGTTCGTATAACCAACAGATAAAACGGCGGCTTGAAAATCTAGGTATAAATAAGCACGTCACGGGTAACATACCCGCATGTTGCAGTGGCTCGGTTCGGAACAACTTAGATAAAAATAAACATGTTGCAACAATATATTTGGAACGTAAAAAACATTTAAAGGGTATAGCTCAAAACTAAGTATAAAGATTTAAATTATTTAGAAAAATATAAAATTAAGTATAAAGATTTAAACAATTAGGAACAAAAATTAAAAACTCTTTTTTAAATAAAAATTAAAAAAAAAGGTTTAATAAAAAATTTTAAAAAAAAGAAAAAATAATAATTATGACACCGCATAGGGCGGCATGTAACACAATGGCTTAAACCCAGGATTCGATTTAGTAGTTTTCTTCATGTTTGAAGCAGTAAATTGGATGGTGAAACGAAAACAAGAAAGGAGTAGAACAAACAGAAAGTTGCTATTGGATTTCTGCAGACTAAATACAAACACCATTCAACATGTTCTTATACCGATTGAAACGACACAAGAAACTGTTACGACGTTTGGTTACTTGAACAACCGCCTAACATCGTTTTCTTCTTGTTGTTTCAGTCGTTAATGTAACCTACGACACTTCTAAAACACAGACTTGGACCTTGGGCCTTTTAATACAAGTTTGCAGCCCATAATTACATAAAATAAACTGTTTGACCCATTAACTAATAAACATATTTAAAACAGAAAATAAAGGCCCGAAACTAAAATGGATTAATTGCTAACATTCGCCTCCAAATCCATTTAGTTTGGTGCAGCCACCATCTTAATTCCATAGTTGGGTCCTTGTCTTCAATGAGAACAAACTCTTCAAAATCTTCAAAGTCTTCGAATTCATCAAATGCAAAGTCTTCAAGGTTTCCAATGCTTTCTTCACCCTTAGTTCCCAATGCTTCATCCATCGTAAGCTTCAACCAAGCAATCATTCACATCTTTAGAGTTATCTTCCATCAAAGTGTCTAGTGCTTCCATGTTTTCAGTTTCATGACTTCATCCACGCCTTTGGCTTCAGCATAGGTAGAGCAACTTGGTTCACCAATTCCATCATCTTTTGTCAAATTGTACCTCCAAGACATCAAGTCCAAGTATCCTTGATAGATAACCCTTAGATTGACTGCATATTCTTCTTGCAAGCCAAGGTTGGTGGCTAAATCAGCCCACTTTTCATTCTTTGCAGCCCTTGCATAACCCCCGGCTTCCTCAACAAACATGTAAAGATCCAACAATTCAATAGAAACACCATTTGGAAGTTTAGGAGGGTATTCCTTATTCTTTTGACCAAACTTTTCTTCATAGAACCATTTGACAAACTTTTCAAATTCCTTTCTTAAAGAGTCTTTGAATTTCTCAACATAATTAGGAATATGCAAAGTGTCTAAGAAAGTTACCCAAACGGTAGATTCCATGGGAGTAATTGGTTTACCAATTGAATCATTCTACATGCAATTTTCTTCTTGTATTTCCTTTGAATCATGATCAAAATAGCCCTCAAAGTAACCTTCCATCTTTCCCTTTTCTATTTTATGAACCATTTGATCATTTAGACTTCCAAAATACCCATTCTCAAGTTCTTCCCCTTTTATATTTTGAACATTTTCACAAGAGTTTTCTTTCTCAAACAACCCGGTGATGTAGCATACGTCACCCTTGAACATTACTAAGTATCCTTGATCATTAAGTTGATTTAGACTTAAAACATTCTTCTTTTTCAAGGATGGTACAAAGTTTACATCAGGGATAACTCTTGCTTGATCATTCACAAGAATTTCAACTTCACCAATTCCATGGGGGAAGAACATGGTTCGGTCTTTTGATCTTTCAATAGAAAACATTTTTTAAAGTTTTTGAATATGCCTTTGTTCCCGGTCATGTGTTTTGGATATGAAAGGTCAACAACCCATTATTCATCCCAGAGACCCAAATCCGTTCCTTTTACTAAAATATCCTTATGGACATTTAAATTAGAAGGAGGGGCATCACGATACTTGATAGCCGTCGTTCGAGTCATGCAAAAACCTAATTAAACTAGATAGCTAGAGTAAGCAGGGTATCGTATCCACGAGGAGCATGTGATCAGTGTTATAAGTTTTGTCTAATTAATATGTTCTAAACTTAATTAAATTATCTAAATTAATCTAAGAATGAAAAAGACTAATTCTGAATATGGTTGATTTCAAAGATTATAAACTCAATTAACTAACACAATTTATGAGAAAACTAGTATTTGTGCCCGGCGCGTTGCAGCCGGAACAAACTCTATAGCAAACAACCAATCCATACATGTTTAGGAAGTTTAAAAACAACATTTTTGGGGCAAATTTTATCAAAAATTTTAAACAATAAAACATTAATTTTTAAAACTTATAGATTTTAATTTTTATTTTATTTTTTTACAAAAATTATTTACAATTTTTATTATTTATTTTAAAAAAAATTAACGTCAAGTTATTAAATTTTCAAATGAATCAGGCCTATTTTAAATTTTATTTTTTTATATCAAGTCATATTTTAAGTTTGTAAATTACTACTTTTACTTTTTTATATTATTTTTTATTAGTGATAAGAAAGAAAGTGAGAGTAAACTCTAGAGAATGGATAGCTTATATTCATACATGCGGCTAGAAATCGTGTGTACGCCTCTATGAGTGAAGAAATTTCTCGCTTCCTCGTGAAAACCACGCTAATTCTTATAACCGCTTCGAATCCCTAATTTCTTTGTCACCAAGTTTAGATTTGTTCTGATACCTTCTCAATTATCCAATCGGAAACCCTAATCTTTCAATTTTGAGTCGAATAGTCGGAATTTCACTACGATTTCATCAACCAATCGCCATTTGCGAAGACCATACATCTCTTTGCCCTCACGTCTTCTCTCGATTCCCTCTTGAAACAAAACCTTTCGGTGCCAAATTAAGAGTACCACCGCCATCGCCACTCTTGTACTACCACCGTAATCACCAGAAACGCCCGCAGCCGTTGTTTCAACCGGTTCCACACTCGTTTCAATCACTATTACAGGATTGAGATTCTCGATTTTAACGGTGTTTGCAACAAAATCGTAGGGCGTGGTTCGTTCTTTGGCTTTGATTCAAGGTTTCGCAATCTGTGAATTGATGGAATCATCGATCCGTCGGGATTTCTTCTTGCGGAACTGGCCTTGGCTTCAATACGGAGCAACTACTGCAGGGGAAGAGGACGATTGTGATAATTGATGGGCTCAAATGAGATACCGGCGGTCCTATATATGGATCCCGGAACCCAGTTGTTGAACCGACGCATCGTTTCACCCGAAGCAGGGGCGAAGGTTACAAGGGGCCTCGGAGGGCCCCGGCCACTGCCGTTTTTTCCGTTAGTAGTGTTAATTTTTCCGATTTCCTTCAAAAAGAAATTTACGTATAGAGCCGGCCCCTGCTTATTTTGTTCGTTAAAAAATTATTGGACCCCGCTTACTTTTTTCCCTAAGAATTCTTACTACGTTGATATTGTTTCGATAAGTTATAGGTGGGAAATAAAAAAAATAGATTGTTCATTTTAAAAATAAAAGTGTAAGTTTAGGGGGTGAAATGAAAAAAATCAAAACTTAAAAGAATTGACCAAGCCCAAATTCATTTTCGTTCAAATATGCTTTCCCCCGATTCATTTTCTTTCACAGTGCACTGCCGCCGCTCGCTCCATTCACCGCCGCCGCCTGCCGCTGGTCGCCGTTCACCACCAGTCGCCGGCACCCCTAGGTTGCTTGCTGCTGGTCCGCTTTCCCTGCTGCCCCAACCCTGCAGGCTGCAGAAATCGTTGCTCACAGGTACCCTTTACTTCTGTGTTGATTTGTTGCTTCACAGAAATCGCTGCTGGTCCAATTTCTTTATTTTTTTTTGTGTTAATAATGATTGAATGATTGCCCACTACTTGTTGATTTGTTTTAGAGTGTATGTAGGGAATTAGTCAATTAGGATAAATCAAGATCCATTAAAACTATTTTAGGGATTATGACTATTGTTTTTTAAAATCGATTATGGGTCATGATTGTCTTCTTAAATCGATTATGACTATTGTTTTTTTTTGTTAGGCATAATATGGGAAAGTTGAAAACTTTAACTATTAGTTCTTTTTTCAAAAGAATTGATGATGAACAAGAAGAGAAAAGAAATGATGATGAGCAAGTAAGCAAACGTCACAAAGCTGCAACAAGTGAGCCGCAAGAGCATGAAAATCAACAAGAAAATCATGCTAATTCTAAACCTCCACAACCACAATCAAACACTAATGAAGTGGATATTAACAATATAGAAAGAGATCCAGCAAAACGAAAACCAATTTGGGAGTATCCGGTTCATTTAAGAGAACAAGTAAGACGTGCTTATCTTTCTTTAGGACCTTACCAAGTAAGTCTTACGGAGTATAAAAATAAAGGTTCAACGAATCATATTTGTAGGTTCCAATATGCTTGGTTCAGTGTTTATCCCAATTGGTTAGAGTATTCTCCAACAACACATGCTGCTTATTGTTTTATGTGTTATCTATTTAGTGTTAGACCATGTGCGAGCAACGGTTACGATTCATTTACGGTTAAAGGGTTTGACAAATGGAAAAAAGTTAACGGGAAAAAGTGTTCATTCTTGGCCCATATTGGTACTTCACAACATAGAAATTCCAGTGAATTCGGTACAAACTTGTTGAACCAAGCAACACACATTGACAATATGAAGCCAAATCAAGAGACAATAAACAAAAACCGTTTACGATTAAAAACTAGTGTTAATGTAGTTCGTTGGTTGACATACTAAGCTTGTGCTTTACGAGGACATGATGAATCTTTGAGTTCTAAAAATCGAGGTAATTTTATTGAATTGCTAAAACTTCTAGCTTCTTATAATGATGAAGTTGCAAAGGTTATCTTAGAGAATGCTCCTTTTAATGCAAAGTATACTTCTGGAGATATTCAAAAAGAAATTATTAGTATTATTGCAAATAAAGTTCGAAAGCATATTCGTAGTGAAGTGGGGGATTCAAGATTTTGTGTCATGGTTGATGAGTCACGAGATGAGTCAAAAAAAGAGCAAATGGCTATAGTTTTGAGATTTGTTGATGCAGAAGGGATGATACAAGAAAGGTTCTTGGATTTGGTTCATGTTAGGGATACTTTATCAGTAACACTTAAAACAAGTTTGTGGAAACAACTTTTGCAGTACCAATTTGATGTTAGTAAAATCCGTGGTCAAGGTTATGATGGTGCTAGCAATATGAGAGGGGAATGGAACGGATTACAGGCACTTGTTCGTAAGGAATGTCCTTATGCGTATTACATTCACTGCTTTGCTCACAGGTACTTGTTTATTTTTCTATTTCTTTGTTAGGTTTGAGTAAAATACTCTTATGCTTATTATGTTTGCGCTTTGGGTCACAGGTTACAACTTGCCTTGGTTTGTGCTTCAAAGGAAATTATTTCAATTGACAAATTCTTTAACAACTTGGTTTATGTGATTAATGTGGTTTGTGCTTCTAGTAAGCGTCATGATGAGTTACAAAAAGCAAAGTCAGAAGAAGTTGCAAACTTATTAGAACTGGGTGAAATAGTATCGGGAAAAGGGCAAAATCAAGTTGGGACATTAAGAAGAGCTGGTGATACACGTTGGAGATCTCATTTTAACTCAGTTTGTAGTTTGATTAAGATGTTTTCTGTCACTCGTGTTGTTCTCATGGGAATAATTGAAATTCCGGATTTCAATTATTTATATACTTCTACTCGGTATCGGCCTCGTAAAAAAGATCTTCATGTTATATTTGGACATTATTACCGAGTAGATTTGTTTACATCCACATTGGACAAACAGATAGATGAGTTGAATAGTAGATTCAATGAGCAAGCAATGGAGTTGTTATCTCTTAGTTCTAGTTTAGTTTCAAAAGAGATTAATGTTGATCAGATTTGTCTTCTAGTAGAGAAGTATTATCCTGAGGATTTTACAGAGCAGGAGAGGAATCAATTACCATATCAGTTAGAAGATTTTAATATTGAGATGAAAATGAATACCAATCTAAATGGTATATCAAATATTTCTGATTTATGCAAAAGTCTGGTGGAAACTTAGAAACGTGAAAATTATTATTTGGTTGATAGAGTGGTTCGGCTTATCTTGACACTTCCAGTTTCTACTGCAACAACAGAAAGAGGATTTTCAGCAATGAAAATATTCAAGAATCGACTTCGTAATAAGATGGTAGACGAGTATCTGGCGAATAGCTTGGTGATTTACATAGAAAAAGATATTGCTAATAAGTTTGATTCGGAATCCATAATCGATGAATTCAAAAATATTAAAGGTCGTCGGGCTGAGTTGTAATTTTCTTTCAGGTACTTACCATTTTTCTCTCGCATTATAATAGATTATTTTATATTTAAAGTTATTTATTATTGATTTGTTTGGCCCGACCCGAACATTTAACCCGAAACATAGCGATAGGAAAAAAAATTTTAGTCTTCTGACTTTTGGCCCCCGCTTCTTACTTTTTCAAGCTCCGCCACTGACCCGTAGGATGTGATGTATTGAAGGAGTTGGTTTTGCTAACGGCGGTGTTAACGGGTTAATTGGAGGGGTGAATGTATGGGGGGTTAGATTTGCAAATAGCATTAACAGGAGGGACGGTTGTTTATCGACGTTATTGACGCCTACAACTATAACTACGCATTTTAAGGTTAACTTAATTAATGGATCTCTCCCGGATTTCAGAATGTGAAGCTTAGTGGATAACATAGTCTGTACCTATTGGAAATTACATAGACATGATTCGTTATAACCTACCTTTGATAAATAGATAAAAGCCAGAATATTTGACTGTGCTGATTAACGATGTAAAATCGAATAATTGACACATGTTGAATAACTAGCTAATTAACTACTAATTTCAGAGCATAAGACTTAATTATATTCAATGGTTTACGATTAGAAAACCGAATAACTGATTAATACATCAAATCACAGGGTTTAATCAAACAAAAGTAAACAAAAAAAATTAACTAACCCAAAAGATTGAGTCAAAATCTAATCCAAAACAAAGTACTAACTAGTATAAATCCACCTCACAAATACAACCCCACATATGGGAACAATCACGGGTAAACTAGCCAAACATAATAACAAAGAATTCGAAAACTGTCAATACCAAATTCGTCATTAAAATTATTAACTAAAAATCACGAACTTCTCAAACACATAAAAATAAAACTGTAAAAAATTCCCTTGATTCCCGTCGTCAAAAGCCAAGAGGCTTCTGCCTCGTTGTGCGTGCCCAGCAACTGAACGGCAAGGCTGCTGCCTTCACCTCTTCCGAATGATGCCTCGTGAGCTTTTACTTCTCGGGTCAACACCACGCAAAAGTCAAAACAGCCAAGTGCTGTTGTCCTCTCCCAACGTGTCCTAGGCACCTCCTGCTGCCGTATGCAATCCCCTGCGCGAACTCCTAAATTCCAGCCTGGCTTCCCTTTCTTGCGATATCTCCTAACCCACCACCATGCATTTTTCTATTGGCCCAGATTTAGTATTAACTTGTGAAGATGTAACCCAAATTTAATTTTCATGTAATTGACCCAAAATATTTGTAGTCTTCCCAAACTCCAAACAAAACTCACGTGTGAGTCTCCTACGACAAATAAAATTATGAATCAATTACTAATTTCACTCAGAGACGTACCCACCCTTTGTGGCTTGAAAAAAAATATTATTTGTTATATGTATCATATAATCTCGAGCGACCTTCATGAATTATTTTTTGACCAGAACGACACCCAAAAATTTAATTTAAAACTTTAAAATTTTACATATATAAACTTATTAATTATTGTCATAAACTAATTGAACAAATATAAACATATTATGAAGTATTTAGTTAATTGAACCTACCCATTAATTATTATAAACAATTAAGTTCACTAGGTCACAAATCATTTAACCCAATAACCATTATCTTTAAGCTTTTCTGTTCATTTCTAAACAATTAATCGGCCTTGTAAAACCCTCTCCTAGGCATATAAACGAACTGAATGAACACAAACGAGGCTTGTTGGTGTTCGTTCGTTTAACCGTAACCGAACAGATAAATGGACACGAACACTTAAATGAACGGTATTATCTAGGTGTTGCTCATTTTATCCTAGATAATCTAGTTATTGATGTTAAAAAAAAAATGAACGGATTTCAATCCGGCAAAAATATTTTAACTCAAAATATTTCGGTGACCTAACTCAATCCGGTGAAAAAAGTTAGATGACCCAACTCAATCTAGTAAAAAAATTAAATGACCCGGCCTGAGAAAAATCCCTTTTAATAAACATTCGAATATCGAAAATTTCCGACCCCCAAGAAAAAATTTATTGGGTCCGCCACTGAATTTTCACCATTTGTATTACTTAATATTTTTAGTCTAATTATTATTTAATCATTTCTCATTTAGTTTACATGATTTTTATCATTTTTAACTCCTTATATATAAAAACCTATAAAATATATATACAAGTCAAACTAAATTATTTCACATATTATTTGGATTAAAAGTTTATGATTATATACAATTAGTACAGGTTTATTAACCACTCATCACTGCTTACCAGTGCAAATAGTTGCTTTGTGACCAATGGATTAAGAAGAAAAACATACAATATTTTTGCTTTGTGGAAAATCAAATGTACTAGCATCCATATTCCGATTAAATCCACGTTTGAATGCTTTCGATTTCTTGATAATCTTTCCTGATGTCAACCATTTGTGATTCATAAACCGTGGTTTCTGATTTTTCTTGTTCTTCCTTGAAGAACTCGAACCAATATCCAACTTTGCAAAGCCTCTAGTGATTCCCTTGTGATCAAACCTCGGACTAGGGCCAACACCAATACACATCCGTGCAAGACCATCTCGGTCCCTCGTGGCCATTTTCTGTCCGAAATGGTGATTGAAATCAGTATCCTAACAAGACTGATTACTAAGTTTCACCACTGATTACCAAGTAAAAAAGTTACATAGACATAACCACATTTGTTCTAAGAATTCAAATGATACACTTACAAACTAAATCCTATGTTGCGAATTGTGATTATAGGTGAACAAATAAACCGGAACCGGAACCGCCCAAGGAACTGGAACCGGTTCTTCCTAAAAACCGGTTCTTCCAGAACCGACCCTACCCGTAGGGTCTTGATAGGTTCCAATATTTCTAGTCAAAACCGGTTCTAAAAATACCCGAAACCGGTTCTTTCCAGAACCGGTTCTACCCAGAACCGGATATATATATATATATATATATATATATATATATATATATATATATATATATAGAGGGGAGAATCAAATAAGAAGTAGTTTTTCGCTAACAAATCAAAGAAATGACAAAACCTTAAGAAACGATATCAAACGAACTCCAATTGAGTTAATTTCAGCGTCGTTGGAACCGTTTCGTCGAACTCTACCATCTTAGCTTTTAGGGTTTAGATTTTACGTTTGAATTTTAGGGTTTAGCTTTTAGGGTTTAGATTTTATGGTTTAGGTTTTTTTTTTGGTGGGGGGTTTAGGTTTTTGGGAGTGGTTTTAGGTTTTTTTTTTTGGGGGGGGGGGGGGGTTGGGGTGGGGGGGTTTAGGTTTTTGGAGGGTGGGGGCGGTGGTTTTAGGCTTTTCGGGGTAGGGTTGGAGGGGGGTTTAGGTTTTTGGGGTGTGGGTGGAGGGGGGTTTAGGTTTTTGGGTCCGAGTTAGGGTTCGATGAGACGGTTCCAACGCCGCTGGAATGATCTCAATCGGAGTTCGTTTGACCCACTTCTTAGTATTTCTTAGCGAAAAACCACTTATTAGTTGAACCGTCCAATATATATATATATATATATATATATTCCCCTTTCATAAAATGAATATATCTTAATCTGGTCATGAAAGAAATTGATAGAGATATGAGAAGTTAAACCATGCTAATAAATCGAGATTCATCTTCACTTGAATATGAAAACATCGTTGAAGCGGAGATACACGAGGATGAGATCGACATGGGAATGCCAAGCCCACTAGAAGATTAATAAATCACCAAATGAAGTCACACAGATGATCAAAAAACGAAGTCAAGAAGAGAAAAACGAAGACAATTTTGTTTTTTTTATATAATTTATCTATGTTTTATGAGTTTATGTTTTAAACATTTATTTATTTTGTAACATTTTAATTTTTAATGTTATTGGACTTTTTAAGTTAGTTATTTATATGTTTAGTTAATGTATTTATATGTTTAACTAAGTTTTTCGAATAGCCGGAAATAGGTTCTTGAAATACCCGCATTGAATTACCGGAACCGATAAGAACCGGAACCGGTACATAGGGTCTGGTTTTTCAACAAAAAACCGGACCTGAAACCGGAACCAGTAAGAACCGAACCTAGAACCGGAACCGGTTCTTGAGAATACCCGATTTGTGCACCTCTAATTGTGATCCCCTTTTAATTCCCTCGTGACCTCTGATGGACTTTTGCTTCGGCCCAGAAGCATTCCATTTGTTTTGGCCCAACTATTAAATTAGAATTTGGAATTTGGATCAGTCACAAAGTGCAAGCCCACTGAATTCTTTGATCAAATGAATTCGCCATCCTTACAATTGGTACCTGTAATGCAAAGCCAACGAAAAAATATATTTTTTTCTTTATATCTAAATAGTTATTTTTGTTTAAATTAATTAAGACTCACAGTACAATATATAAACGTAACATAAGGTTGATTAACTTTATTTCTTGTTCTCAATTTAAGCTTAAAAGAATTACTTTAATTAGTTTCCATCTTAAACCCTTATGTTAATAAATCGACATCAAAGGAGTACATATATTGATCATGACGTGTTTATAAAGTAATTAACATGAACTAAAGTGCACTTAATTTAAACCGATCAAACATTCCCAACTTACACTTTTTTCGTTCCCAAAAAGAAGTGAAATGATATCACAACTAACATATTTTACTAACTACATGCAATATATATACATATGACCTAACTGAACTAAAACTAATTGCAAAACAATAAAATTAATTATTTTTAACAAAATTCAGAAAAGGAACGAGTTCACCTAGTAAGTCATTGTGACAAGATCTCGGGTTGCCTCTCGGTTAACGCTAAATTTGAAGTCTTCAGCCTAATATGTCTCTCATGATGGTCGAAGTGAACATTTTCCTACCACGCTCCCAACACATGCTCCGCAATCGACATGATGTGTCCCGACTTGCTTCCTCATGATCAACATATCTGTTGAGTCAAGGCGGGACACTCTATATCCACATTTACCTACCGAGTTCCTAATGTATGCTGTCCATAGTTGCTTTATCATCGTTGACATGTCTTTAGAATCCTTGCACACCCTCTTCTTAATCAATTGTCCAATGTATTTTATCTTCACCTTCCTCTTCTTCGAGTTCAACCCATCTTTCCCATCTTTGTTTATCGGTGTAATAACTATGGGAGGACAGTTAGGATTCATCGGGATTACCTCGTTCACCGGTTCTTCAGGAGGTGTTGTGTCTTCGACTTGGTCTAAGCATTCAATTATGTGCTCTGGAAGATTCGTAACCTCTGTTTCCACTTCATTATCACCCACATTCAGTGTAATCGTCAGTTCTTTAACAATTGAACTAACCTCATTCTCTTTAAGACTTGAGGCCTGCTCCTCTACTGTCACCTCAACCATGATGGTTTCACCCCCAAGTTCTTCAATAATTGGGGGAATCGATGTGGTATTATTCTCCACAGCCTCTTCCCCCATTTCAGGGAATACCTCATTATTGAAGGACTCTTCAACCCTTGACACTCTATTTAATGATATTTGATGAAGCTGCTATTCCAATAATGCTAATTTCTCATTCAGAAAGTAATATTTGTGGGTGCCAATCTCGAGCCTTCGTGTTAGTTCAGACAACTAAGTTAATATGTCTTCACTTTGGCTAGCAACATTGTCTTGTATCTGATGAGGAGGTTGGCATTGGCTCTGATGGTAACCTTGGGAAAACATTAAGTGTTGGTTTGAATATCCATAATAATCTCCTTGATTGCACATATTAAAATCCTGGTGGTTATAGCTCCCTTGGTTATAATTACCCTGGTTGTAATTACATTGATTATACTCTTGAGCATCCTCGTATGCCGGCTGAGGGTATTCAAGGCAGTCGTAGTCATACTCCTCCCGATAACTTGAGAAAGGTGCCAACTCTGGTTCACGGTTGTTGCAGTCCCATTCTTTCCCAAAGTGATAACCCCTATTTTCCTCCTCGGGTTGATAGATGCTTTGATTGTAGTATCCTTGGTTACACTCATTTGACTTGTAATAGCCTCGAGAGTTTGATGAGGATGACTGATGATATGAAGATGAAGAGTATGAGTCAGCATGATCCACATCATATATCCTTGCATTCCGTTAGTACCACGTTTACGTTTCTCGTATGCCTGCAAGAAATGTGGACAATCTTTGATCAAATGGGCTTGGCTCTCGCAAAATGGACATGAATAATCATCCCAATTAACCTGCACAAAGTACTTGAGATTCTACTATGTCTGCAAACAAAGTTAACCTGCACAAACAAACTAGAAACAGATAAAAGCAAACAAAGAAAATTTAAAATATTTTTTCGACTTTTTTTAGAACTTAGAAGAAATAAAAACAGAAAAAAAAAACAAATAACACTAAGCGAACAAGCTCCCCGACAACGGCGCCATTTGATAACCGTCGTTTGATGCAAAAGCCTGAATAACTTAATAGTTAGGGTAAGCATGGTATCGTATCCACGAGAAGCATGTGGTCGGTGTTGAATCACAGTTGATTATTAATTCTAACTTATCTAAATTACCTACTTGGAACTTTGAGACCTTGGATGTATGATTGTTGTTGAAAACCTTATATTGATTTGCACACAATTGAAAGTAAATAGTAAATACGAAAATTGGAAACTGATTTGTAAATAGTTATGGGAAAGCAAATCACACCCGAGTTTCAGGTAGTTGAGGTAAACCGTGTAACCTAATCTGACTTAATTAGAATGCAACATAGACATGACTCAGAATATTTACTTGTACTACATGGATAATTATTAGACACAAGATCTAGTTGTGTTGATTAACGATCCTAAACCGAATAAAAACACAAGAAAGATAGCATCGGAACAAATATCAACTCAAAGTTATGAATCCAATCAAAGACCAATGGTGAATGATAATAAACCAAAAATGGATGGAATTCAATTCAAAACAATAACATCGATTCTGCTCAAGCAAAACAAGTAATCACAAACGTTTAATAAACAAACGATTACCAAACGTAAGTCCAAACACAAGTGGGAATGGTTGAACGCAACCACCAATGGTTACCCTGAACCCGGGAATGATCTTGGATGATTTAGACTTGTATCTTCATGTAAGCACCTTCAAATCTTGATTCGGGAAGTGGATTCATGAAACGAATGATGTTTGAAAGCCTTTGGATCACTAGAAATCGTCTAAAACTCTCTACGGGTGTGTGTTTACGAAACCATAGCCTTTAGGTTTAAATAGACGACTGAAACCGCCTTAATTCAGCAAAACATGCCAATAGCGCGTATGCCATGCTGATATGGGCATAAGCTACGCCCTCATAGAAACTCCTACGCCCCTTCCTCTGTCTTACGCTCAACAAAACCTATGCCTGAAGTATTCCTGGCGTAAGCTACACCGAGGACGGCGTAAGCGACGCCCCCTCCTTATTTTGTCTTCTTCATTCCTTTTTCAATCCAATCCATCCCCTAATTTGTTCTTTCACTCTAACTTGCAACAAAACCGCACGTTCTTGTATTCTATATGCACATTCAACTAAAAAATTGAAGTTAAACACAATTATCATACAAGTATTGACCACATATCAGTGCCGCAGACTGTGACCATACTAGTGGTGTTTGTAGCTTAGAGGCTATGGTGGTGGTTATTCGACGACAATGGACGAAGAGTTCAATCGAGATTGTGACTCGACATTGTGCTAGTTTGTGATTTGATAAAGTAAAATAAGCTTTGTAAATTTTATAATTATTTTTACAAAACTAAACGTATGTTTGAAAAATAAATTGATTAGGGCATGCGTCGAGTTGCAATCAGGGTTGTGGAAACAGGTCTTATGATCTGATTGTTCAGTATAGAAGATAATTAATACTTGCCTGAGTTTTGAATAGTTGATAAAGTGTGATTTTGTTGGTTAGTAATGCCTATTAGTTGTTTGATTTTGTTGGTTAGTAATGCCTATTAGTTGTGTGGTTTATGTTGGTTTAGACTTCTTGGTTAGTTTGGTCGAGATAAAATTGTTGGTTTTGTAACTTTTGTTTACCTATTTAAGACTCTCGCTATGTGCTTGGTTTTGGACAATGGTTTCTTGTGTAATTCCAGTAAAGTTACATGCCCGGATATTTGGGGTGTGGCATATGACCAACCTATAAAATTAGTAATTAACTCTATGCTTAGCTGGGTGATTATGCAAATCATCAGTGGCGGAGCTTGAAAAAGTAAGAAGTGGGGGCCAAAAGTCAGAAGACTAAATTTTTTTTCCTATCGCTATGTTTCGGGTTAAATGTTCGGGTCAGGCCAAACAAATCAATAATAAATAACTTTAAATATAAAATAATCTATTATAATGCAAGAGAAAAATGGTAAGTACCTGGAAGAAAATTACAACTCAGCCCGACGACCTTTAATATTTTTGAATTCATCGATTATGGATTCCGAATCAAACTTATTAGCAATATCTTTTTCTATGTAAATCACCAAGCTATTCGCCAGATACTCGTCTGCCATCTTATTACGAAGTCGATTCTTGAATATTTTCATTGCTGAAAATCCTCTTTCTGTTGTTGCAGTAGAAACTGGAAGTGTCAAGATAAGCCGAACCACTCTATCAACCAAATAATAATTTTCACGTTTCTAAGTTTCCACCAGACTTTTGCATAAATCAGAAATATTTGATATACCATTTAGATTGGTATTCATTTTCATCTCAATATTAAAATCTTCTAACTGATATGGTAATTGATTCCTCTCCTGCTCTGTAAAATCCTCAGGATAATACTTCTCTACTAGAAGACAAATCTGATCAACATTAATCTCTTTTGAAACTAAACTAGAACTAAGAGATAACAACTCCATTGCTTGCTCATTGAATCTACTATTCAACTCATCTATCTGTTTGTCCAATGTGGATGTAAACAAATCTACTCGGTAATAATGTCCAAATGTAACATGAAGATCTTTTTTACGAGGCCGATACCGAGTAGAAGTATATAAATAATTGAAATCCGGAATTTCAATTATTCCTATGAGAACAACACGAGTGACAGAAAACATCTTAATCAAACTACAAACTGAGTTAAAATGAGATCCCCAACGTGTATCACCAGCTCTTCTTAATGTCCCAACTTGATTTTGCCCTTTTCCCGATACTATTTCACTCAGTTCTAATAAGTTTGCAACTTCTTCTGACTTTGCTTTTTGTAACTCATCATGACGCTTACTAGAAGCACAAACCACATTAATCACATAAACCAAGTTGTTAAAGAATTTGTCAATTGGAATAATTTCCTTTGAAGCACAAACCAAGGCAAGTTGTAACCTGTGACCCAAGGCGCAAACATAATAAGCATAAGAGTATTTTACTCAAACCTAACAAAGAAATAGAAAAATAAACAAGTACATGTGAGCAAAGCAGTGAATGTAATACGCATAAGGACATTCCTTACGAACAAGTGCCTGTAATCCGTTCCATTCCCCTCTCATATTGCTAGCACCATCATAACCTTGACCACGGATTTTACTAACATCAAATTGGTACTACAAAAGTTGTTTCCACAAACTTGTTTTAATTGTTACTGATAAAGTATCCCTAACATGAACCAAATCTAAGAACCTTTCTTGTATCATCCCTTCTGCATCAACAAATCTCAAAACTATAGCCATTTGCTCTTTTTTTGACTCATCTCGTGACTCATCAACCATGACACAAAATCTTGAATCCCCCACTTCACTACGAATATGCTTTCGAACTTTATTTGCAATAATACTAATAATTTCTTTTTGAATATCTCCAGAAGTATACTTTGCATTAAAAGGAGCATTCTCTAAGATAACCTTTGCAACTTCATCATTATAAGAAGCTAGAAGTTTTAGCAATTCAATAAAATTACCTCGATTTTTAGAACTCAAAGATTCATCATGTCCTCGTAAAGCACAAGCTTAGTATGTCAACCAACGAACTACATTAACACTAGTTTTTAATCGTAAACGGTTTTTGTTTATTGTCTCTTGATTTGGCTTCATATTGTCAATGTGTGTTGCTTGGTTCAACAAGTTTGTACCGAATTCAATGGAATTTCTATGTTGTGAAGTACCAATATGGGCCAAGAATGAACACTTTTTCCCGTTAACTTTTTTCCATTTGTCAAACCCTTTAACCATAAATGAATCGTAACCGTTGCTCGCACATGGTCTAACACTAAATAGATAACACATAAAACAATAAACAGCATGTGTTGTTGGAGAATACTCTAACCAATTGGGATAAACACTGAACCAAGCATATTGGAACCTACAAGTATGATTCGTTGAACCTTTATTTTTATACTCCGTAAGACTTACTTGGTAAGGTCCTAAAGAAAGATAAGCACGTCTTACTTGTTCTCTTAAATGAACCGGATACTCCCAAATTGGTTTTCGTTTAGCTGGATCTCTTTCTATATTGTTAATATCCACTTCATTAGTGTTTGATTGTGGTTGTGGAGGTTTAGAATTAACATGATTTTCTTGTTGATTTTCATGCTCTTGCGGCTCACTTGTTGCAGCTTTGTGACGTTTGCTTACTTGCTCATCATCATTTCTTTTCTCTTCTTGTTCATCATCAATTCTTTTGAAAAAAGAACTAATAGTTAAAGTTTTCAACTTTCCCATATTATGCCTAACAAAAAAAAAACAATAGTCATAATCGATTTAAGAAGACAATCATGACCCATAATCGATTTTAAAAAACAATAGTCATAATCCCTAAAATAGTTTTAATGGATCTTGATTTATCCTAATTGACTAATTCCCTACATACACTCTAAAACAAATCAACAAGTAGTGGGCAATCATTCAATCATTATTAACACAAAAAAAAATAAAGAAATTGGACCAGCAGCGATTTCTGTGAAGCAACAAATCAACACAGAAGTAAAGGGTACCTGTGAGCAACGATTTCTGCAGCCTGCAGGGTTGGGGCAGCAGGGAAAGCGGACCAGCAGCAAGCAGCCTAGGGGTGCCGGCGACTGGTGGTGAACGGCGACCAGCGGCAGGCGGCGGCGGTGAATGGAGCGAGCGGCGGCAGTGCACTGTGAAAGAAAATGAATTGGGGGAAAGCATATTTGAACGAAAATGAATTTGGGCTTGGTCAATTCTTTTAAGTTTTGATTTTTTTCATTTCACCCCCTAAACTTACACTTTTATTTTTAAAATGAACAATCTATTTTTTTTTGATTTTTTTTATTTCCCACCTATAACTTATCGAAACAATATCAACGTAGTAAGAATTCGTAGGGAAAAAAGTAAGCGGGGGCCAATAATTTTTTAGCGAACAAAATAAGCAGGGGCCGGCTCTATACGTAAAATTTTTTTTGAAGGAAATCGGAAAAATTAACACTACTAACGGAAAAAACGGCAGTGGCCGGGCCCTCCCAGGCCCCTTGTAACCTTCGCCCCTGCAAATCATGAATTGGTAATGTTACAAAATACTTGAAAAGGATCACATAACCACACATACCTGAACCTAGACTATACTCATGGAATTAGCAATTCACAAACGCTTTCGGAGATACCAAGATGACGGCTAAGAATTTTTACTCCATTGGGTAGTAACATTCCCAATCGCTTTAGAAGATTACTAATTGGTTAGTTTCCAAGGTTAATTAGCACATGATGTTTTATTTTCAATTAGAATCACAGTTCACAATAATATTGTCAAACTCCTGTGGAAATACTTTATTTAAATTGTAATTCATTAGTACACATAGTGTAATTTGTGGTATTGTTATAATTTGGTATGTTTGTTGTGTTGAGGGACTTTTCGCACTTCTATCGTCTTCCTCGTTCAAGTTTAGTTTACAGAGTGTTGAACTTATATTATCACTTCAGTTCGTTCATCTCTTGCATTTAACTCTATACTATGAATGGTCAGAGAAGGATGAAAAGAATTGTTATTTTATTCAATAGAAAGCCAACTAAATATATACATCGATATGTGCAGATAATTAGGAGAAAAATAAGCTAGCTTATAAAGACCACATTTGACCCAATATATACATACTAAATATAAATAATAGAAATCGAATTAGGTGCCAGATCTTCCGCATATGATTATTCCTTTACATGCCCCCGCAAGATGGACGATCCAGAAGTGAGACCAATCTTGGAAACTAGGTATTGAAAACGTGGCCGTAGTAAAGGTTTGGTGAGAACATCTGCGAGTTGATCATCGCCCGATATGTGCACGACTCGTAAAGAACCATCTTGAACCTTTTCACGTACAAAGTGAAAATCCAATGCTAAGTGCTTCATGCGAGAGTGAAAAACTGGATTTGCAGAGTAGGTAGTGGCACTTAGGTTATCACAGTAGATGGTTGGGACCATTGATGACTTGAAGCCGAGTTCACTTAGGAGCTGAGTGAGCCATTGAACTTCTGTAGTAGTGGAAGCTATTGCCCGAAACTCGGCCTCGGTTGTACTTCGTGCTAGGGTGCTTTGTCTTTTTGAACTCCAAGCAATAGGGTTAGCCCCAAGATAAACAACATATCCGGTAGTGCTGCGATAATTATCTTTATCACCTGCCCAATCTGCATCTGAGAAGGCATGTAAGTGAAGAGGAGATTGATTTTTTATTAACAGACCATGAGATGATGTTCCTTGTAAGTATCTTAATAGTCTTTTTAAAGCTTGCCAATGAGTTGAGGTTGGTGCATGCATGAATTGCGAGAGCCTGTTAACGGTGAACGCGACATCGGGCCTTGTAAGAGATAGATATTGTAATGCTCCAACTAAGGTACGATACTCAGTAGGAGATGAATAAGGAGTGCCACCAAGTAATGTTAACGGTTCCGAACTCGTAATAGGTGTGGATATGGACTTACAATCACTCATTTTGGCTTTGTGTAGAATATCAGAAATGTATTTCTTTTGAGAAAGAAGAATGCCGTGAGGGTGTGGAATAACCTCGACCCCGAGAAAGTAAGAAAGGGAGCCGAGATCTTTTAGGGAAAATTTAGTTGATAGAAGAGTTATGAACCGATTGATGAGAGTGGAGGAAGAACCGGTGATGATAATATCATCAACATAAACGAGAATAAACATAGTGGAGGAACCATGAGAGAGTGTAAAGAGAGATGAATCGGAAATGGTTGGTTTGAAACCGTGAGAAATAAGATACGATTTGAGTTCCTCATACCAAGCACGAGAGGCTTGTTTAAGACCATAAATCGCTTTGTTTAGTTTGCAAACATGATTTGGGAATGAGGGATTGATAAACCCGGGAGGTTGGGTCATAAAAACATCTTCATTAAGTGTGCCTTGGAGGAAGGCATTATTAATATCAAGTTGGCGAAGGGGCCAACCATGAGATGTAGCGATGGAGAGAACAAGTCGTAGGGTAGCGGGTTTGAGAACCGGGCTAAAGGTTTCAATGTAATCAATACCTGGACGTTGTGTAAACCCCTTTGCTACTAAACGGGCTTTTAAACGGTCTACGGAACCGTCGGGGTTGTATTTGGTGCGAAAAACCCATTTAGAGCCAACTAGATTCGGGGCATCGGTGGACGGAACTAAAGTCCATGTATGGTTACGTTCAAGAGCGTCAAATTCAAGTTGCATGGCATGGCGCCAAGAGGGATGTTTAAGAGCATGAGCAATTGTGGGGGGTTCGGAAAAAGAGGTAGCTGCATGGTAAAGTAAATAATCTGAATTGTGATAACGTGAATTAGGCTTAGGATTAGAACGGGTGGAAGGTTTTGGTGGGGGTGGGTTTGCGGCGCTGTGGGAAGCAATAATGGATGGGGAAGTCGATGTTTGGTGAGTGGAGTTGGTAGTGATGGGTGAGTTTTCGGGTACTGTGTTGGATGGTAGGGGGAAATTTAAGGAAGAGTTATTGCTATTGGAATTTGATGGTGAGGACTGACACGAGGGATTTGACTGTTCCACATTATGGAAAATTGGAGAATTGGATGATGGGTAGGCAGTGGGTATTGAGTGTGTGGTTGAGGTAGTAGATAAGTGGGGTGTGGTAGGAGTAATAGATAGGGAGAAGGGGACCCAATCATTAAGATTAATCGAAGATGTGGAGTTGGTTTTAGTAAGTTTGTCATAAGGGAATTCATGTTCGACAAATGCTACATGTCGTGAGGTGTAAATTTTAAAAGTAAGTGGGTCAAGGGTATAATAGGCACTTTGTGTTGGAGAGTAGCCAACAAAGATGCAAGGGGTTGATCTATTATGTAATTTATGAGGGGAATAAGGTCTTAGCCAAGGATAGCATAGGCATCCAAAGCTACGAAGTTTAGAATAGTTTGGTAATTTTTGAAACAAGCAATAGAAGGGAGAGTTGTTTTGGAGTGTAGATGTAGGAAGACGGTTTATGAGATATGCGGCTGTGGTGAAGGCAAAGGGCCAAAAGATGGTTGGTAATTTTGCATGTGATAAGAGGGCTAAACCGGTTTCAACTATGTGTCGATGGCGGCATTCGGCATAGCCATTGTGTTCCGGTGTATGTGGTGGTGAGGTAAGATGAGAAATACCACAAGAAGATAAATGTGATGAAAGTTTGATATATTCACCGCCGTTATCAGAAAATAGTTGTTTTATTTTCCGATTGAAATAGTTTTCAACGAGTTTTTGAAAGCGAATAAAAGTGTTGAGGGTGTCGGATTTTTGCTTTAAAGGGTAAAGCCATATGTATTTTGTGAAGTGGTCAACAAAAATAATATAGTATTTGAAATTATCATAAGATGACACTGGGGAACACCAAACATCGGAGAAAATAAGATCAAGAGGAGCATTAGAGATGAGAGAAGTAGTAGAAAAAGGTAAACGATGACTTTTATTAACTTGACATGAATTACAATTGTCATGGAAACTAGAATTGAAAGAAATAATAGAAGATAAAAGTTTAAAAACTTTATTATGTGGGTGCCCGAGTCTATGATGCCAAGTCATCGGGTTGGCCTTTTGCATAGTGAAAGCGGATGGTGGTGTTGATAAGGATGAACGTAGTTCATAGATTCCTCGTGTTGCCGTTCCCTTGAGAAGCGGAATGTTGGAGGCTCGGTCCTTGATAACAAAGACAAAAGAGTAAAATTCTATGAGAAAATGATTATCTATACATAAGCAAGATATAAATATTATGTTTTTAGATATATCAGGAATGCAAAGAACATTTTTTAGAATGAGTGGAGTGTGAGAGGTGTGAATTATAACAAAGCCAATGTGAGTAATTTTGAGACACGAACCATCACCTATGACGAGTTCTTCAGTTCCATCGTATGGTGCATGAAAAGATAGGTTGTTGAGATCGTTTGTAACATGATGAGATGCACCACTATCAAAAAGCCAATTGATTTGTTCCGAGCCATTGTTGGTGTTCATTGTGTAGACTTGAGCACTTTTACCCTGTGAAGGACGATTGAAATATGGAATGGTTATCATTGGGTGTACCTTTTTAAAAACCGGGCAATTGGTTAGTGAGTGGCCTCTTTGGTGACACCATTGGCATTTGCCAAGAAAAGGACGATTTTCGACAGTGGGTGTGGGAAGAAGGCCGGCTTGATTTCCACCTAGGCTAGCTTTATTTCCGCCTTGGCGATGTTGATTTTGGTAGAAGGAACCATGGCCTGAGTTAGAGCCGTGGTGTGAGTTCGGTGACCGATTCGCCCAAGACTTTCCACTGTTGTTCCTATTTTGGGCATAGAAAACAGAAGCTGGTTGGTGAATGCCTTGAGACATGTTTTGTTGCGCAAGAGACAATTCGTGATTGATAAGTTTCTCGTGTAATTCATTAAAAGTAATTGATGTATCACGTGCATGTATAGCATCCAAGATGGGCTTGTAGGCGGTTTGATCAAGACCATTTAGGATGGTATCAATCACGTCTTCTTGGTCCATTTTCTTTCCAAGAATGGCTAATTCATCCACAACAGACTTGATATTTTGCATGTAATCTGTGATCGACTGGGTAGGAGTTTTGGAAAGTTGTTTGAGACGATGTTGCAGTTGCTTAATATGACCTCGAGATGGTGAAGCGTAGGTACCTGCAAGAATCTGCCATGCTTCTCTTGAAGAAGAAACATTGGTTAGGAGGGGTACAATCTGTGGCGATAGTGTTCCGACGAGGGCGCCAAAAAGTAACCTGTCTTGCCTGAACCATTGCGCATAATCTTTGTGTGGGGCTGAAGTTCCGTCTGCAGCAACAGTAGGAGTGGGTGCCGGGTGACTGCCATCAACATATCTGTATAAATCTAACCCATAAAGATATGCTTCGATCTGGGTTTTCCATCCAAGATAATTGTTGGATTGAAGTTTGAGGGTGGAAGGGAAATTAACAACTGTGAGATCTTTCATGGAGTTGTTGACTGTAAGAGGAGAATGGTTTTCAGAGGTTGACATGGTAACCGGCGATGTGGGTCGTGAGGGAGAAGGAGAATCAATTGGAGAGCTAGGTTTTGAACCGAGCTCTGATACCATATGAATGGTCAGAGAAGGATGAAAAGAATTGTTATTTTATTCAATAGAAAGCCAACTAAATATATACATCGATATGTGCAGATAATTAGGAGAAAAATAAGCTAGCTTATAAAGACCACATTTGACCCAATATATACATACTAAATATAAATAATAGAAATCGAATTAGGTGCCAGATCTTCCGCATATGATTATTCCTTTACATATACACCTATATCCTGGCCTCTTTCATCGATTATGACAGCCTTCTGTTTCTTCAAGTTATTTTGTGTAAATCTTTGAATAATATGTTCGTGTCAGTTATTATCTAGTTTTGTTTTGGTTTTAGAAAGGTTTAATCAAGAGTTTCAAATGTTTTAGGTTTTCATTCTAATTGTAAAACATAACTAAACATTTTGTTGTTCTTGATAGATCAAAAGTATTTTACAGTTTGTTTAAGAGATTTTGTTAATTTTGACATTCCTCGTTATCAAGTGTTGCCAGGTGCGGCTCAACATATTTTGATGTCTAAAGCGAACTTTAAAACTAAGGCCTTTTGCGACGGTTTCTAAATATATAAAAATTTCTAAAATGTAATTTTATGGAGCGTGAAAACGGATTATGTTAACATAAAAGTTGATAGATGATCATATCTCTCTAAAAACACAAAAATTGGAGAATTATCACATATATTTTTACGTTAAAATATAGATTTAAGTACTTTTTTCAATTTCTGGGGCCTTTGAAATTTAGGGGCCTAAAGCGATTGCTTTAGTTGTTTGTGCTATAGAGTTACCCCTGAGTGTGGCCCTAAGGAAAAAATGCTAAATGTAAAAACACATTTTGGTACAATTTAAAACCCTTAGCTAGCATCTCATAACCAATACATAGTAATGCAACTACAAAAATTCAATTCACAAGTTGGGCATATATATAGAAATAGCCACACAACACAAACCATAATTTAGCAACTTTGCATATAATATGGATATCGATCAACATGTATATAACAGTTATATAATAAAATAGAGTTCTGAGTATATCATGTTTTATAAAACTAGTAGCTTAGAATCTCATGTATTACACGAGATTTTATATTAAAAAAAACTTATAAATTTGTAAATATGTCATAACTTGTCAGATTATTATGATCGTCTCGAGATATATCAAGTGGAAATGTGTGTGTATATATAACAAATTAGTATTTTTCTTTAGTTAGTTATTTTTTAATTTCCAATTATATATTTTTATTTAATGTAATTAGTATTCTTCTTTAATGATATATATTTATAATATCATTATTATTTAATAAGATAGATGCGTATTTATTAGGAGAGATGGGCGGGAAAATCAATGTGAGTACCTTAAAACTCTATTTATTAGTATAGATGTGTACTTATTTTAGACACAATAACTCTTACCAGCAGTAGCACTTGCCTTGCAAATAATCACTTGAATATCTATCTTCAAACAATTTCTCATAAGTATTTTTTCTAGTGCACAAACATACACAATTATGGTCTATTGACCAAAACCATCCAAAATGACCAACTTCACTTCTAGTATCTGAGTTTCATATATGTGCATCCTATATTGGTACTAGAATTACACATTAAAGTGAGTTTATACTTCCATGTCACAAATTTACGAGTTCTAACCTGAATTGACCCGTTTGTCACAAAAAATCACCAAACTAAATTTTTTTTTGAACATTGCCCAGGTTTGAACCTGGGACCTCCTTTCCAAACTAAGTTTTCTGGCTTCCACTCCAACGCATTGTCACGAGGCATCCTTCACATGCAACATCTTCCGTCCGCGAGGGTGAAATTGCGAAAACATCCATTGCGGATGGTCTAAGTCTATACCCTCTCAACAATCTAGAGTTTCCAATTTAGATCGTGTCATGTGTACCACTTGTTACTTTGATCTATGTCTCTCCTTTGATATACATGATTCACACAATTAAATACTTTTGACTATCTTAATGACAAAAATATAGTTTGATAAATGATGAAATTATTAATATACACTTAATAGTTTATTACACAATATCCAAATACAAAGCTTAAATTCATCATACAAAAGTTAGAATGATTAACATCAATCATATAATTAAACAAATCTAATTAAATTTATTCATTAAATATGCATTAATAAAGTAAATTAAAATGTAAGTTTACATCATGAAGGAAAAAAACAAAAGCAATTGAAACAGCAAAGGTGATGAGGGTGGAGGCCATGCATGCAACCCTTTTAACTTTCCATAAAGTTTTTCATTTATTTACCTGAAAAATAAACAAAATAAATAATTAAATAGAAATTTTACGAAAAAGGTAATAAAGAAAAGTGAAAGTATATACGAAAAAAGTTTGCTTTTAAAAAAGGTATATATACAATAAGGTCCAATTGAGGGCCAAAGCCCAAAAGGTTATAAAAATAAAAAGGTCTTGCTACTTGCTAGTGGGTTGGTTTTATTTAAAACGATTTTTTAAATCGATAAATTATCTCAAATAATTTTTTATTTTTAAAATAAACTAAATATAGTGATAAATTGCTAGGATTTAAAATATTTATAAACATAAATTTTAGAAATAATTATTGATTATCGAAAAGATATTATTTTCTTAAATAACAAGTTTATTATCGAAACTACCATGTCGACCGAAAGCTTTTCTCATGAACGTTAGGAAAATGATTATGAGTGCAACCCCGGCAAGTAATCCGACTATTATCGCAAATGTCTTTTCGGCTTCATCATGTTCACCTGTTACAACAAAATTTGTAACTCTCTTAAGCATCATAGTTATAACTAATGCGTGTGATAAAATAGTTATTAGTTTCACTATTTTAGGCACTACCAATCTAACGTTATAAAATTTTAATTAGTTTAAAAGGGATAACAAGTACGTGTATTTTAAATAAGCTTATAAACTATAATATATAAAAATTTAGTTAAGAGATTTTCAGGTATAAAATAATAAACTATATTAGTTATTTATATTATATTATAAACTAACTTCTATTTATTGAAAGTCACAACGGGAGACAAAATGTTATTAATAATTACTTAATTAGTTACGTAGTACATAGATGAAGTGCCGATCTATTTGTTAAAAATACATTAAAATCAACAAAAAGGAAAAGCACAAATATCAATTCAGATGTGCTTTTTTCTACCTCGCTTTTTATTTATTGTTTGTCAATTTTATATATATATTTTTTTTAAATAAACTCATTATTGATATGTTATATTTATATTCTACAGTCGAGTTATTAATGCTTAAATGAAAAAGAAGTAAAACATTTTAAAGTTTTTCTATCTTTTAACATGAATCACTCATTTTTTTAATGTGTTTTCTTGATCTTAAAATATACATTAATATTATAACTAGGGAAAACAAAATGGACATTTCGCCGGCTAAATTAAAAAGGCGTCGGCTAACCCGGCTAAATTCAAAGGTTTAGCCGGCAAAAACTAAAGGCTTAGTCGGCTTAGTACCGGTTAAATGTCCATTTTGGTATTTTTTAGAGAACTATGTCTATTTTGGTATTTTTCCCTTATAACTGTGACGGTGCGACCTGACCCGACCTGAAACTAGAGGGTCTGGTCATCGGAATTTGTCAGATTTTAATATATAAATGAGCCCCACTGGTAGAATACCTCAGATTTTTTATAACCTTCCGACTATAAAGTTCTGATAACACGACTTCAGATGAATAAAAATAAGAATTTACAACAAAATGTTACCGTGATGAGATCTGGCATAAGAATGAGCCCCACTGGTAGAATACCTAGCATAACACTTAGCCAAAAACATATCACCAAACACCGCACCACCACAATCACTTTTCAACCGTCCGATCGCCTCCGTCACACAATCTTGACACTTCCCATTACTCAAATCACCCACACACTGAGCCACCCCCTCCACATCACCCGAACCACCAACCCTATACAACCCACCGGCCGAACCCAAGCTCGCCAACACCGCATCCCTCCGCCCCATCACCTCCGGATCATACCCAACCGCCGGTGCACACTTCTTCATCACCACCGTCTTATCTTCCTCCCCAATAAAACTCGTGTTGTCATACTTCACAAAACACCCTTCTAGCTGCAGAGCGCCACCGCATGTTTGCGCGCACAGTGGGGCCAGTTGACTCACTGCGCGCGCAACACAGGTGGCGCAGTCTGGCATGGCTAGGTCGCCTCGGCATTGGTAGATGCCGTTGATGACGTCTTGTTGGGTGGAGCCGGAGATGCTGTATTTGTTGTAGGACGAGTAGGTGGCTGAGTTGACTAGGGATGTGAGTAGCGAGTCGAGGTTGGACTCATAGGGTGAGCCTGGTGAGTATTTGATCTGTGAACAACCTGCATAGATGAAAGCATCTGAGGATGAGTGTAAAGGGTGTAAGAGAGTGAGGAAGATGAGAGAGAGAAGAGGAGGAGCGAGAGTGTTGGCCATGAGTTGGTGTTTTTGTTTGTTGGTTATTATGAAGTGGTAGGGTTTGAGTGAGTGGTTAAGTAGATGAAGAAAAGCTCTTTTTTCGCTTAGTTGAGTATACAAAAGAATGGCCAGTCTAGCCATGCAAGATTGAGGTGGTGTTTGGGCCCACACATGGGACAACCACATGTAATTAGAGAAAATTATCAAAATAGACATTTGATCGAAAGGTTTTCCTAAAATATACTTTGACTTTTAGCCTACGAATTTATAGACATTCTCTCTGAACAGACGGCTAAAGCCGGCCTAAAATTCAGTGTGTAACAGAGATCTGGTCCAATGAAATTTCGACACGTGGCTTAGCCGCCGGCTAAGGGCTTTATAACGACCGGCTAAGACTTATAACGGCCGGCTAAGCCGGCGCCTTGGCTCACGGCTAAGGCTAAACCTTATAACGGCCGGCTAAGCCGGTCACGGCTAAGGGCCTTATAACGGCCGGCTAAGTGCAGAAACCCCCGGCTAAGGGCCTTATAACGGCCGGCTAAAGCTAAATAGCCTAGATAGGCCGGCTATTAGCCTGCCACGTGTCGAGTATTCATTGGATCAGAAGTCTGTTGTGCACTGAATTTTAGGACGGCTAATTAGCCGGCTTTAGCCGTCTGTTGTGAAAGAATGACTATGAATTCGTAGGCTAAAAGTCAATGTCCATTTTGAGAAGTTGGATTATTCAAATGTCTATTTTGGTAATTTTCCACATGTAATTATCTATATTTTAGGCTTCATTAGTATTAGGGTGGTTAATTTTTTTTTTCCTTTTTCTTTATCTTTTTACATTTTCACATAATATACTCATTTAGTTTAAGTTACGCCATAAAACACTATTTAAATAAAATAAAAGGGTTAAACTAGTCAACTCGTGAACTCGCCATGTGAGCCCAAACATGATCCATTAACTAAACATGTTTGTCAGTTAGACCCGAGATCAACCCAAGCCCGTTTAGAATAAACCAAACCCACGAACTTTATGTTAGATAGTGACATGTTTCGCATCGTGTCTGGAATTGACACCGGCCTTACTCTATATTTAGAAGACTTTATAGTATATACGATATTACAAAATAAAATTAATTAATAAATAGATTTGTCATCCGCGCTTCACGCCAGATGCTTTCTAGTTTGGAGCTGTAAGGTCATGTCATGATTTTTCATTATCTTGATATGGGATTATCCGGAAACTAATTGCAGCAACAACCTGTAGAGGGGAATAGAAGAAAAAATATAACTAACACCAAACAACAACATTGTATCAGTTCATTCAATCTGACAATATGCTTACGTTATTACAATAAAAATGTAGGATAAAGTTCAACCTAGTACATTAGACAGTTGATAATCTATCCGAAAACGGGACCTAATACATTAGACAAAGTTATCTAAGTTTATCTCAAAATGGGGACGACTTTTTTAATGCGGTTGTGTGTGCTTGGTCTTTATTTTGGCTATTATATCTACAGTTGCCATCAAGACGTGTTGTTGTCGATCCGATTTCAATAGCAGTCTTCAAGGTTCGGTCTTGTAGGTTAGTCTGGGTACCTGATGCGTTTTGTGTCGCTTACCCCTTCATCTGTGCAGTAAAATACTTAGGGCAACAGTTTTCAGTCTTATGTGATAAATTGAGCACAAAATACATGGCTATTGAAAGAGAGATCTTTTTGCGGTCATGGTATAACGTATAAAACTATTGAGGGAATGCTTACCTTCCGTATATTTCATGATTGATTTATATAGCGAATGTTTACAATTGGAATCGAGAAATTATAAGAGAAATTAACGGAAAACTATAATAACTTTGACTATACTGTTTAATTATTAACTTGAAATTCAAAATAGATGATTGACTTTGTAATGTTGACTCGTTATCCTTAATACGCCCCCGCAAGATGGAGGCTCCATTGGAGACTCTAATCTTGGATCGAATATGAAGGAAAGGTGCCAGAGGTAAAGCCTTAGTGAGCATGTCTGGAAGTTGATCCTTTGAGTTGATATGTCTGACCTGTAGAGTACCTGCAAAAACTTGTTCACTAACAAAATGGTAATCCAGGACAACGTGTTTCATCTGTGAGTGATAAACACTCGTATTATCACAAAATAGAGTTGGAGCCTGTGAGGTTGAAATAGACAGCTCGGTTAGCAAGTTCTTAACCCATGATAGTTCAGCAGTAGCATTTGCCAATGCTTTACACTCGGCCTCGGAGACTGATTTTTGTCGAGTGGACCGCCTGTTGGGAACAATATGTCCAAGTAACGACATCTGAAAACACTAATACTAAGGTAAGATCTAAAGGGTTATACGATGAGCAACGAACAATGAGATTGTTTAAGGAGTTAAACAATCTAACACAATCGCATTTAATGTGAAAGAGAGACGTTTAATTATTTGTAATTAGATTACGAATAATTAAAAGGAGTTAAATTAGTTAATTATCAAAGAGTTGATAATTAGAGAACTAATTTAATAATTATCAAATGGTTTGATAAATACTGATCGGGTTTAATAATTAAATTAGAGAACTAATTATTAAAACCATTTGATAAAAAGAGTTAAATTAGTTAATTATCAAAGAGTTGATAATTTACGAATAATTAAATAGTTTAATAATTAAAAGGAGTTAAATGTTAATTATTAAAACCCTATATTCATCCCCAAGTTTAGGGGAATCTATAAATAAGGGATTAAGAGTTGGAGGGTAATACACACAACACACCGGAAACCCTAATCTCACTCTCCCTATCTCTCTCTAGCCGTCGCCCCCTCCCCTTGCGCAACCGTCGTCGTCGTCCGCCACCGCACTGCCCTACGCTACCGTCGGAAACGCCGTCCGTCACCGTCTTTCTCCGCGGATCGCTGATTGGGAGAAAGCTAGAACCGGTTAGACCGGGTTTTTGCGTATTCAGAGGAAACCGAAGGAGTTCGGTTGTCCCGGGGTTTTTCGTGTTACCAGATCTAGCGATTGGATTCGTTGATACTTGGTGTGACAGTTTGGTTTGTTGTTCGTTTCTCGGAAGGTAAAACTCTAAACCTAACTATGGTTGATTTTGTTCTGATATGGTTGCATCTGGACTCCTGGTGGGTGGTCTAGGGTTTTGGCCTAGACCGGTTCGTACATTTTGTTCCGTTGCGCTTATATCAAAATTATTTTGAAACTCTTGTACGAATCCCAACAGTGGTATCGGATGCACTCTTGCAAACAGTCGATCAGAACAATTGTATATAATTGCAATCAGGTTTTATTTTGTCAAAATTTTTGTTTGATAAAAGATTGCATCATTTACGTTTCATTACATATTGTGTCGTCTTGTGAATCAAGGTTGTTACCCGTGGTTGTATTTATTGTTTATGGTTTTTGGTTGTTTAAGTTATCTTGTATTTTTGGCTGTTTTGAAAGTCGTTTTGTAATAGATTAGGTTTATATCAATTTATTGTAATTGTAACCGGATCAAGAGAAGACAAGATGGGAATTGAAGATTAAGAAACCTAGAAGACCCGGAGTCCAAGATAGAGATCTTGAAGCAAGTGAGAGCCCTAGAAGATCCAATAGTTGTTTCTTGTGTATGCCGTCCCATTTGACTTGTTTGATCTTGCAAGTTGCCTCTAGCAAAACCGAACACTAAAAGGCTTGATTTGCAATTTTGTATATTTGTGGTTGTTTGTGACATTTGTGGTTACAATTTTGTATGTTTGTGGTTGTCTTTTTTTTCTATTTTTTTTTCAACGAATTATTTATGGTATTAAACTAATATGTTTGGGGGAATTAACAGCAAAGGCTGGGTAGCCCAGTGGTAATACTGCGCTCCCCCTTTTCCATCCACCCGGGTTCGATCCCTGGGTAGGGGGTTTTAGTTTGTTTTTTTTTACCTATTTTTGTTATTCTATTTTTTGGGTTTTAGTTTATTTTTGTTATTTTTAGTCCAGTTTTTTTTAGTTTTGTTTTTTACAACATTTTTCTATTACTTTTACGTTACAAGTTTTTACTCCTGTTCTATTAACGTTTTAAAATATACAACCGTCAAATACTACTATATGTATGCACAAAAAATTACGTGTCACGTCGCGAAGCGCGGGTGATAATTCTAGTTGTAAACAAATGCAACCCTGGTGCTATAGTCAGCTCCTTGCCCAGCTACACAGCAGACGCAGGTTCGAGTCCCATTACAAGCTGTTTTTGTTCAAATTTTTTTAACAAAGTGGTCCCTTTTTCTTAACATTCTTTTTCATTTGATTGATGATTCACTTTCATCTAAGACATCAAAATGGTAATCTGGGTGTAACATTGTTCACCACAACATTTTGACTTGATGATTCTTATGCTTGGAATATACTAAATATATATACTAGTATATAGATTGAATATAAAGAAACCTTAGATGCAACTTAGGAAGTTGCTTAAATGAAGAAGTTAGGGTTTTGTGGAATTGTGGTTACATATTCTTATTTTCACTGCAACAAAATTTTCGGGAGTGTTATTATTAACCGCAACAAAGAAGAATGTCTTTTTTATTTAGGTGGAATAGAAAAATCATATTTTATGTCCATTGGTGATTAAAAGGTCAACAAAGTTAAACTGAGGTCAAAACTAAATAAATTAAAGTTTGTTGTATAATCGACTTTAAAATAAAATATGAGGGATTAGATTGACTTAATTCCAAATTGACTTTCCTAGAGAAAATAAGTAGTTCCACACTCTTCTTCCCTTGAATATGGATGGTAAAAAAATCCCAATTACTCCAAACATTCAGAGACGAATATTTGGGGAATGAGATTAGTTTTGAAATTTTCCACGGATATGGGATTAGGCATTTAGGTGATATTAGGCTCGATCACCTGAAAAGTTTTAATTTTAATTTTTTTATTAACCTTTGCTTAGTAGGTTCGATCGTTATGTGGGAAATTAACTTTTGTTGGAGGATGTGTATTGTATGATATTATATATATTTTGATATGAACTTACACTTTAAGATTTATGTCATCATTAAATTCACATATTTAAGATACCTCAAACCTTTTCAGAGTAATACTGATATGTGTTTAATATATCATATTTTAATTTGTTGTAGTTGTTATATATTGGATATTAAGTTTATTAATATTAGCCCACGGGTCCATTAGGTATCTAAGGTTTGCATTTTGTTCTTTATATATATTGTAATGCATTATTCAGTAATAAATTAATAATCAATTCAGTCTTTTACCATCTTACATAGTATCAGAGCCACTCCAGGCTCTCTACCACCTCTGTCACGCCACACACACACACACACACATATGTGTGTATGTGTAGATAGTGAAAACATTACACACCTTAGTGATTCGGTTTAGTGATTACCCTCTTACTGACGTATCGAGGCGTTTTTCACTTTTTAATGAAACCACTATACATAGACTTAAGGCATTCTAAAACCGAGTCCACTTGGCAGCCACCTAAGCTGCCTCTCTCACAACCCCAAAATCATCTCAAACACCCTTTCTTCTCTCTCATTTATCCTTTCTCTTTTCTCCTTCTCCTCCGTGCACTCACATAAACCTGTTTGAGGGTGTTCGTCTCATAGTACAAGCAAGCCTAGGCTAAACAACAAAAGGAAACGTTTGGGTTCATTTGTTGCTAAACAACAAAAACTGTAATTCTCTCTGTCTAAATAACCGTACTTAGTAAAATGCCACCAATAACAAAGTTATTGGTAGAGTCTGGGAGGGTGAGATTTAGGCAAACCAACCAATACTCTAATTCTCACTATCTCCTAAACAAAATTGATCCCCTCTCCACCTAAACCTAAAATATTAGTTTCGTGGCTTCAAAGCACTCTCACTTAGCAATCTAGGGTTTACAAGAAAAGTTCTTGGCTAAGGTTTCTAGTGTGGTTTAGTAGCACATCAATCTAGTTAAAGTTTGTAAATTGAAGGTAAAGATTTAAACTTTAAGTCACTTTTTTATTGCTTTATTTTACAAATCACAATAATTTTAATATCATAGGGTTTTTACTCCTAAATTTACACCTTTGTCCATCATTTTAATCTCGCAGTTTTTTACTCCTAAATCTACACCTTCGTCCACCATGGGACTTGAACCCCTCAACCTTTTGAGGAGGGACACCTTTGTTACACACTCTACACCTTTGTCCATCATTTTAATCTCGTATTTTTTACTCTAAATCTACACCTTCGTCCATCATGAGACTTGAACCCTTAACCTTTTGAGGAGGAACACCTTTGTTACACACTTTGATACCATTGGGCTACAAGCCCTATGCTGGGTTTTTTACTTATTAACCAAAGTATTTTAAACCTAAATTTCACAACTTAAGATGATTTTGAAAATCTTAATGCACATTAAAATCCAACATAGAGTAAATTTAGAAAGTCACTCTCACTCTCACTCTCACTCTCACTCTCACTCTCACTCTCACTCTCACTCATATATAAAACTAAAAGTTATATTGATTTCTATCAACAAATCCCATGTCATCTAAAAGGGACATAAAGGTGTTTTAACTTATCTAAAGAGTCAAGTGTAACTCAACTTAATTCACCCATTATACGTTTTGGACACATTTAAAATGAATCAAACTTCCATTATATTGATCAACATTGTACAAATCTAAACTGAATTACAAAATGAATAAAACAAGCCTCTTGAAGTATGAATTCCCAAAGGAAAAGAAAATTATTGGTTAGTGATCCTCAAAACCCTCTTCTAATTCCTTCCTTTGCTATCAGAATCAATGTCACGGAGTATAAACCAAATCGTTGTGTACAAAGACCTCATGTGCATCAAAGAAACACGATCTTGTTGTTGATTGATCAAAACTTGTCATATTTACAAGTCGGTATGCATGTTCATAAGTTACTTGAAGGTGTTGACTCGAGTCTTGTCACTAATACATCCAATGCTTCCCTCATCCAAGAATATTGACAAACTTCTTTCGCTTTAGGCACACTCACCCAAACCCTTTGACGAATGTCTTTCTCGGGCCAAAAGTCGAATTGCTCCTTAACAAGCAATGGAAACATATGCCCTTCATAGTATGCATCATTGCCTTTGCTTTTAAAGCACCATTTACCCAATACACCCTGCAAATAAATAAATAAAAAATAAGCAAAAGTTGCCCAATTTGACTTTGGCTTGTTCTTGAACATATACATATTGTTTAGTTGACTTTTTTATTGCAGAAAAAGTCAAAATTGATATTCTAGAATGAGGAACCAACCTCAACTGTTCCAAACACCCCAGCTTCCTCCAATGATTCTCTTAGAGCCGCCTTTTCGATCGATTCGTCGGATTCCCATCCTCCCTGTTGAAATTAAAAACCAGGTCAGATCCAATTGTGCGATCAAAAAGGTCAAAATTGATATGTTTGTTGACCAGATATGTATGTATACCTTTGGGAACAACATTCCTTTGCCCTTTCTTTGTGCACTGATCACAAGAACTTCTAATGTATCCTCTAATTTCATGTCAGATCCAATTTTGCTACCTTTGATTCTGTAAGGTATACATCTGCATCACATTCAAATCACCAATTTTAGCAAACAAATTTCAATTTCATTCTTTCCACAAAAAAATTGAAAAAAAACCCAAATTCGAATTTCAAATGCATTGTTCTTCAATCGAAAACGAATAAGAATTTGATTCATCATTTTTAAAACCTAAATGTTCGATATTGCTTCAATTTCATCAAATTTTGTTTCTATTTATCCAAATCAAAATTAGGGCACAAATGAGGAACCAATCCGAATTTGGGGAAAACTGGAAATCCATAACATAATGACGGATTAAAGCACGGATGAACGACTGACCCGACGACTTGGCGTTGACCTTGATTGTATCGCTGCAATTGTCGGCCTCTGCGAGCCACCATGGAAACCACGTTTTTCAATTCCATTTCAGTAATTAGGTTCAAATCAACAACCGAAGAGAGAAAATGAAAGAAACAGGAAGATCTGAGAGAGATGTGATTGAGGATTGAGGGAAGATGGAGGATGAAATTTATAGATGATTGGTGCAGATATGAGATTGGTGAACGGTTGAAATAGGGAGATGAAACAACGCGTGGTGGGTCCGGGTAAGGGTCAGGGTCAGGGTCAGGGTCAGGGGGTTTTGAATATAAAAAGCGCGGATGCGGATGCGGGCGTAGGGAATGCGTGTTACGTGGCACGTGTGGGTTTGGTTGTCGGCTGTGTTTGAGCTGGAACTCTCTTCCTCCACTTCTTTCCTAGTGGATGCATCCTGTCTCTCACTTGTAACTTGTAAGTTGTAACAAGTTGTATAAACCAAATTTTTGATATTTCTTTCACTCGTTATTTGTAGTTATAAAAAAACAAACCTCGACACTTTAGACGTATCGTATGTAGCAGCCAGTATTCGCACGACTGGGTGATGGACAGATGTTGCTCATTTCTTGTATCACTGAAAGATGTCTTACAAAACAAACCATTGTTAGTCTCACCACAGGGACCTGGGGGTGTCTCTGCGACCAACCTCCGGTGTGCCGATAAGAATTTGTTCGATGATTTAGATGTAGTGTTTAAATCGGTTTAGATAGACTGTTATACTTAACGGTATGTTAAATGTTGAATTATTGATGAAGATGATTTTAAAAGAAAGTAATTAAGCACCGAAACTTTGCAAAGCATTCAGAGGTATTTGAAATGAAGCATGTATGATGATTTGTTTTGCTATACTTGTGTCAAATGACTATGTGATGATTTGGAAAACTTGGAGTTTGATCAAGAAGAAAGGAAGAAAATGAAGTCACTTGTTTCATGATCATAGAAGAACATGAGACGTTTTGCCTTTTCATTTTCCTCGAGTAAGAAACAACTCAGGAGATTTTTTTTAACAGTAATTTTTTACACATAAACTTAGGTGATAGTTATGATATACTAAAACACAAACATGATAAGTAATATGATGTTAACTATCAGTTGAATAATAAAAATAGTAACATGAAAAATAAAGAGAAATATTTATTAAAAGAAATAATTGAAATAAAAAATGTTATCGAATTTATATTTAATGAAGTTAACGAGTTTATGAAATTATGATAAAAGTCACAAGAATGTTTAATTGTTAATGAATCAAACACAAGGGGATGGCTAGAATGAAAATTTATATGAGTTGTGAAAACCCATGAAAACTCTATATAATAACTTCTTTTTTTAAATAGGGTAGTTTTGTTACATATTTTCGTCACTTTTTATAAAAAAAATACAAAAAGCGCCGAAGAATTTAAAAAAAATATGTAACAGTTGTAAAAAATTCTCGTTTTTGTGTTGTTACTTATGTAACACGTGCTGTTACATATAAAAACATGATTTTTTTCTTCTAATTGTTACAATTTTTTTTTTAAATCTTTAGCGCTTTTTGTATTTTTTTTTATAAAAAGTGACGAAAATATGTAACAAAACTACCCTATTTTAAAATAAATAAATAAATAAAGTTGTTATATAGAGTTTTCATGTGTTTTCACAACTTATATGGGTTTTCACCCGGTACTTCCCCTCAGACACAATACCAACACTTTGCAAAATAAGTTGAAAGTACATTAACACGATAACCAAACTTTGTCAAGGTTTCAAAAGAGTAGTGAAATGTTAATTGACACATTAAGTGTCAAAAAGATTATCCAATGACAAGTTTAGTTTTAGATTTTCAATCAACATAAATGAGCCAACAAAAATGATCATCAAACCTATTACGGTTAAACAACAAATATTGTTGAAACTTTAAGAATTAAAATATTATTATATTTAACATGTAATAACATATAAAAAAGATAATTTAATAAGTTAATTTAAAGTTTAATATAGAAATACTAATAAAAAATATCGAAACGTTAAAACAAAAACTTAATAATCCTTTAAGGATTACCAACACTTTGCAAAATAAGTTGAAAGTACATTAACACGATAACCAAACTTTGTCAAGGTTTCAAAAGAGTAGTGAAATGTTAATTGACACATTAAGTGTCAAAAAGATTATCCAATGACAAGTTTAGTTTTAGATTTTCAATCAACATAAATGAGCCAACAAAAATGATCATCAAACCTATTACGGTTAAACAACAAATATTGTTGAAACTTTAAGAATTAAAATATTATTATATTTAACATGTAATAACATATAAAAAAGATAATTTAATAAGTTAATTTAAAGTTTAATATAGAAATACTAATAAAAAATATCGAAACGTTAAAACAAAAACTTAATAATCCTTTAAGGATTATATCATTGCCAACCCTAAGATTGTTCAACTTCTAAAACACATTCATATTTAATCACAACTTGGGTTAAATAGTTTATTACATGTACCTGTCTTATATAATTGATTGTTACCGTAGCTTCTAAAAGAAAAGAAAAACAAGTCGTAATACTAGGGGTGTTCAAAAAAATCCGAATCCGTAAACGAATCCGAATCCGAATTATTCGGATTCGGATAGTGATTTTCGGATATTTCGGATAGTTAGGATATCCGAATATCCGAAATATTATATTTATATATTTTATTTAATTGTTTTTATTATTTAAAAATAAGAAAATTTGAATCAAAACCCGATATATTATATTTATATATTTTTATATGTATATTTTCTAATATTTTTTAAGGTCTTTAATTGTTTTTGTAATTTAAAAATATTATTTTTATATATTTTTTTTATTTTTTTTAATTTTCGGATATCCGTTTCACTATCCGAATCCGTTTCCGAATTTTCGGATATCCGAAATTTCGGATTCGGATAATGAAATCCAATATCCGAAAATTTCGGATATCCGACTTTGAACACCCCTACGTAATACGGTATTGTCTTGTTATGAAAAAAAAAACAAAACAATACAATGGATCCATATTTATGGCATTTAAAGTGGACTTTCTTTCTTCTTCTTTTCTCTAGAAAGCATGTAACACAACATGTCATCTTTCTTCTCAAATATTGTATATTTATAACTAGTTTAAAATTTCGTTTACACGGATTAAATAAATATAATAGTATATACTAATAAAAAATTATTTTTTAAAAACTCATGTTTTACACAGGTTGAATAAACCCGTGAAATACAATATAATCTGTTAACACACACACTCGTCAAAATATGTCAGGAGATTTATTAATATAAAGATTACTATTTTTTTAAATATATTTTATTATTAAAAGACAGAGGTGTATTTAATAAAAGAGAAAGACGAAAAAAAATGATGAGAATAAATGTGGAGGCGACACGTGACATGCAAAACATTTATTTATTATATAGTATATGTTTATTATTTTATATCATAAAACCGTCCATATCCATCTTCTACAATAAAATTATAAATATATATATATATATATATATATTAAAATCGGTGTCGGTTTGAACGGTACCTCTTTATATACACACACATGTACGTATTGAATCGCTTTTGAAACAAGAGTTGATTTCTGGTCTGATGGTCCGTGAGTCACACCATCACACGTGTGGCATGGGTTCCCCCCCCCCTCTTTGTTTTTTCACGCATACTAGATTTAGGTTTTTTTTATTTCTTTATTATTTTATATATTTTATTTTTTATAATTAATTATGGACATTTTGTTTTTCTCTTACTAAAATATGTTGTTTTATAAAATTTCGAATGTACCCGCTGCGATGAGTTTATTTTTATATAAGTTTAATTCAAAAACCGAGTTTTCGTGATAATGTGCAAGTTATCGAAGCACGAACGTACAAGCCGTCGAAGTTGCTACTAGGTTTCACTTTTTATAGTTTTTTTTGTTTTCCTTTTACAACCTTGAAAAATATATGTTTTATAAGATATATTCCGTATTTTTTGTTTCGATATACTTACTTTTATCTACGTTGCGATGTGAATCTTTTTTGTGGGTTTAATACCAGTGTACAGATTATCGAAACTGAGCCTTACAAATTTTAACACCCAAGTCGCAGCTCGTGGGTTTTATTTCCACTCGTTTTTATTTAATTAAACATCAAATTTAATTGTTTAAAAACAGAACCTATACCTAATAAAATAAGTAACTAGTTGTATCACGTGTCATAATTTTGTGAGCTCAAGATTTTTTTTCTCATTTATTTTATCTTTATTACTAACTATTTAATATTTCATTACTAACAATTTGTTATTTCTTTTTTCAATTCTTAAATCTTTATTTCTATTTAATATTTTCTTCATAATGTTTAAATTAATCTTCATTACTAACTATTTAATATTTTCTCTAATCAACTCATGTAAAACACGGGTTTTTAACCTATTTTGTTTTGTATTTTTAAAAGAATTATATTATAATAATAATTAAAGATGAATAAAGGAATGTGTTACCAGATCCGGTCTACCCGCTGCTCACAACTTTAATGTTCAAATTTTATGATTAGATTTTTTTTTAACAACACCACCTAGATTGTACATTTATATATGATAAAATGGATAACATCTAGATAATCTAGGATAAATCTGCCACCCTCAAGACTCGAACCCACAACCTTTAGTTGGTTGAGATTACCACTCTAGCTAACTCCCAAGGCCGGCCCTTAGGGGGGCGGGGAGGGCGACCGTCCAGGGCCCTGTCTCCTCAGGGTCCCGAAGTTTTTAAATTGTTATTATCTATAATAATGTATGACATTTTCTCCACCGTCAAATAGTTAATTGATAATGTGAAAGAAGGAATAAGTAATACACAATATAGAAACTCTAGAAACATGAACTTAACCCTCTAACTATTTGCTAACGGTGAGAAGTCATATATTCGTCTTATTTTGACATTGTTATTATCTATAATAATGTATGACATTTTCTCTACCGTCAAATAGTTAAAGTGTTGGGTTTATGTTTCTAGAGTTTCTATGTTCTATAATTCCTGTTTTCGCGTTCTCAATTAAAATGTACGATTGTAATATATATTTAAAATGTACGATTTAATTGATAATGTGAAAGAAGGAATAAGTAATACACAATATACAAACTCTAGAAACATGAACTTAACCCTCTAACTATTTTGCTAACGGTGAGAAGTCATATATTCATCTTATTTTGACATTGTTATTATCTGTAATAATGTACGACATTTTCACCACCGTCAAATAGTTAAATTGTGGGTTTATGTTTCTAGAGTTTCTATGTTCTATTATTCTTGTTTTCACGTTCTCAATTAAAATGTACGATTCTAATATATATTTAAAATGTACGATTTAATTGATAATGTGAAAGAAGGAATAAGTAATACACAATATAGTACTCTAGAAACATGAACCTAACCTTCTAACTATTTTGGTAACGGTGAGAAGTCATATATTCGTCTTATTTTGACATGTTATTATCTATAATAACGTTCATCATTTTCACTACCTTCAAACAGTTAAAGCGTTGGGTATAGGTTTCTAGAGTTTCTATGTTTTATTATTCCTATTTTCACGTTCTTAATTAAATTCGATGTTTAAGTTAATTGATTGGTATACTTTAATTAAGTTAAAATTTTGTTGTAGAAGATAGATATGGCCGACTTAAGGATATAATAAAATAATAAACCACAAATATACAATATTATTTGAGAAGAAAGATGACATGTATGTGTTACATGCTTTCTAGAAAAAAAAAAGAAAAAGAAAGAAAGAGTCCACTTTAAATGCCATAAATATTGATCCATTGATTTTTTCTTCGTAACAAGACAATACCATATTCATATGACTTGTTAACCATAGCTTTTAGAAGCTAAGATAACAACCAATTATTTAAACAATTATTATTTATTTTAATTAAAAGTATATATGTGTTTTAAGAAATAAGGCAAGTACATGTAATAAACCCTTTTCCTGAAATTGAAAGAGTATAAATCAAACCTCAAATGATGCTCTTGATAGGCTCTGTTAACTATAACAAAATATTTGAACTTCAATTAAAAAAACAAAAGAAAATCAAATATAAATACAAATTTGAAGGTTAGTGTAAACACATTTAGGGTAAAAAGATTGAACTATAGGAAGAAGATAGTGTTGGGGAAGAAGTCCTTAGTTACCTTAAAATTTTAGATAAGAATTAAATCACAGAAAGAGGAAACTATAAATCATATCTTGTACGTGTGTATATCTAAACATTCAACTGTCGAACGTTATAACTATAGGCGGAACTAGGAAGAGTACTTAGAACTAGTTCAAACTCTAAAAGTGAATATGGCTTGTTATGTGAATGTTTTAGGATTCAATTGTTCCCACTTCTCATAAAATTTGTGGTTCTCAGATGAACCTCCATGTATATACAGTGTTGGGACATGTACAAACTACAAAGTGATTTTTGTCTGTGTAACATACAGAGTATCAAGGATGCGACACATGTATTTTTGGGCGACGGTATACACGTCCGTTAGATTACCATTGAATTTAGACTCATCTTTCTAATTGTTTAGACGTACATTATAGTAGCACACGTCATTCATGTTAGACCTAGACACCTTGAACACACTATTGCATTGTTAGACGTACTCTTATAATTGGTTTAGACACACCGTTGTATTAGATTTAGACGCACCGTTTGTTGCATAGTGCATCAACATTTTTTTGAAAAAAAAACTTTCTTTAGAAAAAAATATAGTAATAGTATACTCAAATTAAAAAAAAACTGAAATTCATGATTTTATGATATAGTTTTTTTAAAATAAAATAACGAAATATATAAAGTTATTCAAGTTTAAAAAACTTGGTGGGAGTAGATTAAAAAAAATCAACTATTATTGTTTGTTTTTTTTACCCTTTCAGTCAATTTTAGCTCATTATTATTTACAATCTTGTTACCGTCTTAATATTAAATTCTGAAATCAATGGTCCAGATCATTTTCTACGTTTCTGATGCAAAACCATCTTTCATTATCAGAATCATAATATGTATACACACACATAGACGAAGGTTCATGATTAATTATGCAAAAACTAAATTTGAATCATTGATTTATTAAATCAATGGTTGATAATGACAATGTATTTAAGTAAATAAATCTAAATTAAAGATGATAAGTTTAGTAAGATAGGGGCAAATCTGGTAGAAAAAAATAAATAAATTTAGAAACTATTATCAAATCCCTAAAATTAATCTTCTCTCTCATCTATCTTAATTTAGGGTAAAATAAACAAATAAGCTACATATACGTAGCAATAAAAAAAAATCAGTCGTAAATCACAAAAAAAACCCAGAAACTAAAATTGTGTTTACATAAATAGTTTATATAAGTTACGTGTATGTAAAAACAGTAATTACATATATGTAACTTCATAACATATATGTAAAAAACAGTAGTTATATATATGTAAAAAACTTGAAAAGCTTAATTTACATTTTGCAAGAACTCAAAAAACTAATCTAACTAATTTTTGGTTCTTCGTCTTTATTGTCATCCAAATTTTTCTCCGTCTTTATCTTCTTCCGGTTTCTTCTTCGTCTTTATGTAATCGCATAATTTCAACGCAAAATACAGTAAGATACATATATGTAAATAAATAAAAAAAACAAATTGTACAACACAAACACATAACCAAAAACCGTATCATCATGTTGCATATATGTAACACTAATTATTCCACATATGTAACTCCAGTTACATATACGTAACACTAAGAATCTGCTTCAAGAAATGAATGATCTATCAATGTTTTACACATATGTCTAAGTATTGAGTTTGTGGCATTTGGTACACTATGATGACTAGCACCAATGATCAGATAATGTAATTGAACTTCCATTAAAAAGTTGAAACATAGAAAATTAGAAAAGGTTAGGATGGCGACATAAGAAGCAACTCAAAATTACAACTTGTAGTTCCATTTACAGAGTATTCACTCGCTTGAAGTTCTTGACTAGGAAAGCTTCATGAGGAATCGAGAGTGACTCCACTACAGGTAATAGATCATCATCTACAGCTGAATGTTGAAATTGAAAAGTCAAAGTTTGACACATCAAATCTGAGGAAGGTGACGGTAACGGAGAGGATCAGTTGGAGGAGGTTAGCATTAATAGGAACAAGAGCGGTGAAAGGGTGCCGGTGATGTCGATGATGGCGATAATTGGGAGCGTTCAACACTTGGAGATGGTGGATGGTAGTGGGACGATTGATTGCATACATGTAGTGGAGAAATTTGGGTACATGGATCTGATTGAAGGCGACAAATCAAAAGATGGATTAGGGTTTCTATTCATGATGATGATCGATTGTAATTAAAGAGAGGAGAGAATTAAGTGATTTAAATTAAAAATATACAAATACGTAAAATAATGGGGTGAAAGTTACTATAATACGCTTTTGACAATAAAAAGAATAAAGAATTTATAAATTATCTTATTGGCTGAAATTGGTTTTCATGGTTTTTTGCATAACTATTGGATTTTCTTATGATTTATATATATATATATATATATATATATATATAATTTAATGATTGAGATCAAATTGTAGGAGAACAAGTTATTGGAAGGGTATTTTAGTCATGACCACTTTTGTTGACTTTTGTCACACCCCGCCAAGGCGGATGTAGGGGATGTAACTGATATATCGCACTGAACATAAGTACAAGAGAAACTAAAAGGATGATTGTGCATTACATTGAACCATACTATATGCTTCTAACAAATGTACAAACACAAAAAAATCTCTAAAACAGTAAAAAGTGTCTAAATGCCTGACTACAACCAAAGTACATAATCAAAACTAAAAACAAGAGTTCTAATCCAAAAGCGATTCCCCATAAAAAATCTCTTTTTTAATTCTGTTTACTTGAAAGCATGTCGCAGGTTTTGCGACTCTATAAAAAGTTTATGATAAAAATCCAAAAGTTAAGTCCACATGTATTAGATAGCATATTACCATGAGCCGCAATCAAAGCCTCGACAAAATAAAATAAAGCACCCCATACGGAAATCTAATGCAAACAACCGCCTAAACATTGGCTAACTCTACGCCCAAATGACCCTACAAGTCTGGTTGGCGCGACCAAACCATGAGCGGGGGTGTCAACCCAAGTATTACTACCCAAAATTCTCAACGGCTACGCTCAGCTAATTGATTGCCCAAAATTGGGCATTTTAAGGTATTAAAAAAATAACTCATGTATTTACGTATCCTATAACATGTGACTAAAATAAATAAAGAAACAGCTTTCCCCCCAAAACAATAAACAGTAAGTAAAGTGGGGCCACGAAACTCTGCGGGCGAATGATGCGACACAGTCGACAAAAACTGATAAAATACCGAGTCCTATCCGGGTCCTACTAATCAATTGGACACAAACAATGCATTTAAGACTCCTAAAATGTGTGACTAAATCAACAAAGCAAAAGCGGCTATTCAACCTAATGCATACCCAAAAACCCGTGCATATGCGTACGAACCGCTTAAAGTGGTAAAACCGACTTTTATATAAATACGTGAATTCAAAACTTAAAGTTTAAGTTTTTAATAAATTACATCAGTAGTCATAAAAGTTTATTAGATAAAATCTTAAGTCACGTTTTCGTTCGTCAAAAAGCGTAGATACGCGCGTAAAGTCCGGTTTACAGGTCCAAAATCCAATTCGTCCGAAATTAGGGTTTTAGTAATCTTAGCATCCAAATTAAAAGTCTAAACTTAAGTTTTTAACATGTCATTAACTTCTGTCCAAAACTTTTAAAAAGTTTAAAAATAATTTTTTTATACCAAAAAGCCCCAAAATGGTCATTTTTATAAAGTTTTAATAGTTCATAAATCTAAAACCATACTTAGACATAAAATAAATGTTTAAAACTTTTACCAAATGTTAATATATGTATAAAGTAATAAGTGACCAAGTTTTAAAATTTTTAAATATCCAGATTATTTATTATAAATATAATATGTTTGAAAATTAATAATTTCGAGAGAAATAGTTAAACTCGTCAAACATTCACCAAATGTTTACCAGATCAGTTATTTGTCCATATGTAGTCCCATTAAAACTTTCAAGTCTATACACTATCCAGAAGTATATGATTCAATTTCCACTAGTTAAAACTTAATAAATACAAAATACAAACTTAGACAACTCCAACTTTCATAAAATTTGGACAGGAGTGTTTTTATACCATATACTAACTACTGACCAAGTTTTAGATTTTTCCAAGACCCGAAAGTATTTTTCCCATTTTCCTTGTATTAAATCCTATTAAACTTGTATTAAATCTAATAAATAATCTACTTAGAGTTAATTTACCAAACTCTCCAGATCTTACTTTCAATATATATACTTTAGTTTAAAAATAAATTCGGAAGCTATATCGCATGTTTATAAAAACCCATCAAGAACATCATGTTCTTGGATATTCAAGAACACAAAACAAAGAATCAACGTTATACCTCCAAATCCAGCCTTTTTTGATGATGTTTTAGGTCACTAACCTCCTGTGATTACTTGTATAAACAACCTACAATCAAATGGTGGTTCCAAACATACAACAAAATCAAAATCAAGCTTTAAATTCAAAGATGAAGACCATGAAGAACACATGGTGTTCTTGAGCTTTTTCACAAACTTTTTTTGAAAGATTTAACAATGTAACTCATCAATGATGTTTATAAACGAATTTTATCCATGAATCCATGTTTAAATGGATGATCCAATCTTGAAAACACTTTAAAACAACAAAAATGCAAGATTAAAATGTGTGTGTAGTGTGTGTTCTTGGGGCTCATGGATCCTCCATGCACCGTCCAAAACAGAAAAATTAGATGGAAGACAATATAAATATACCTTTAAATCTATGGATTATTGATCAAGAACAAGCTAAACTCCAAGATATAAACCAAGATTCAAGTGGAAGCTAGTGTTCTTGAAATTGATTTTTTTAGAGAGAAATGTGTGTGTGTGAGAGAGAGAGACGGAGAAAGAGAGGTGTGTGTGCTGAAATGAGGAGAGGGAAATAGGGTTGAGTTGTTTTTATAAAAAAAATGTCGGTGAAAAATTTATAAAACAATTTTTATAAACTCTTGAAATTTTTATAAAATTGGCTCCCAAAAACAAATAAATAATTGTGTTCATCTAAATAAACAAGTTTTGAAATAAAATAATAAATTTTTGACGGGTGTCTGAAAGATGAAAACTCGAACGTTTTTAAAACTTGTACCGGGTGAACCACCATCGATCGCCAGTTTAACAAGAATCACAAAAGTTAGCACATGTAAATAATAAAAATATATATTCTCCACTAAATTATAAATATAAAAATTAATTTTAAGGTATTAAGTTTTACCGTTTTATTTAACGCGTTCGCGGTACACGCGGTGTATGCACTTAACCGGGTATTATCGTTGTGACCTTAATGTTCGTCTAAGGTAAAGTTCCTAGAACTTCTAGAAACACCGTTAAATATAAAACTGTAAGATATAAAAATACCAAAAATATAAAAGGTCAAGAAACGGTGTTGACCTGAAAAGTCGCGGTTGTCACATTCTCCCCCACTTAAAAGAATTTCGTCCCGAAATTCAACTGGTATTATAATTGACAAGCTCTTTGTCGAAACTTGATTTACGTACGAATGTCCAAAGCGATCTGGTTTCCTAAATATAGTAGGGAAGTTTGACAAACTGAGAATTTAGAATCACCGAGAATAGGTTACACTTATTAAGTCTTGAAAAACCATTGAGTAACATGAGGGTGAAATCCTTCGAAATCTCCAATGGATCCAAAGATCACGGATTTCTAGATTCAATTAAAAAGTACACTTGCTAATGTAATAAAAAAATTAAAGAATCCGCCAAATGATAGATATACCGTAGATACAAAGTTGGTGTGAATCTAGAATAATATCGTGATATAAAATTTCGGTGATTTAGTATCCTTTTACTAGCATAGGAAAGTACCATCCTACTTCGTGCCATCAAGGAATACTATCACATATAGAAACCAAAAAATTCTTAACAGGAGAGGTGCTAAAAAAGTTCAAAGAGTCGGTAGACTTTACTACGTCTTATTGGGAATAAAAATGTGTCACATCAATAACCAATACTCTAAGTTATGAAAAATGATCATATCATGTACTTAGAGTACAGAGAGATAACATCTCAATGAAATGAAACTTGTCATCAGAATGAACTTCCTCAAGTGGCATAGTTAGAAATTTGTTGACTAATTGCAAATATTTTTCTAATGTCAGGTCATTGTGTCTAATATTAGGTCATTGTGTCAAATATTTTCCATTATTTTGTTATATATAATACATAAAAAGTAGTGACAAAAATAACATGACATTATCAAAAACGTAAAACACAATGATGAATACATATAACACAATGATGAAAAATATTTGACATAATGACCAGACATGACATTAGACACCATAAAAATGAGCGATTTTTATCTTTAAAACAACTATAGTGTCATTATATACAAAAACGAAAAAAGTTACGTTTTCCAGCTCATTGTGTAATTTGCTCGTCATTGCGTCTAATGTCAGGTCATTGTATCTAATGTCAAGTAATTGTGTCAAATATTTTTCATCATTGTGTCTAATGTCAGGTTATTGTGTCTAATGTCAGGTTATTGTGTCTAATGTCAATTCATTGTGTCAAATATTTTTCATCACTGTGTTATATATAATACATAAAAAATCAATGACAAAAATAACACGAAATTATCTAAAACGTAAAACACAATGACGAAAACTAGAGTTTTCTTATCTTTAAAACGAGTATAGTGTCATTATATACAAAAACGAAAAAAAATTACGTTTTACAGCTCATTGTGTAATTTGCTCGTCATTGTGTATAATGTCAGGTCATTGTGTCTAATGTTAAGTCATTGTGTCAAATATTTTTTTTATCATTGTGTCTAATGTCAAATATTTTTCTAATGTCAGGTCATTGTGTCTAATGTCAGGTCATTTGTTAGGCCCCAAACCCGGGAGGCCTCACTTATTAGATTTACTCATCAACACATAGCTCATAAACATAAGACATTCATCAACACAGCGGAAAAGATTTAAAACTTTAGCATACGCAGCAGAAACATAACATGTCTAATACAACTTGTCAGTAACAAACTAAAACTTGACTTTAAACAATATAATCAAAAGAAACATAAACGGGATGTCAGACACTGATCTTCGGGTAACTCATTGCGCCAAGACAAACATCCTCATCCATCTACAGCCACCTACACTTAACTGATGTGCATACTAAAAATCAGTAACGCTGAGTGAGTTCTAACGTTTACTTTATATCAATTATACAAAAGATTTACTAATACATACATACTGCCATTAAGGCAAAACTTTACATACTTTACTTTTAAAATAGTTTAAAAACATGCGATAACCGTCAATTCCTTTACCCAGTCAATGCCCCCATGGCCAACGACCATGAACCGACAATACTGCTTAACCGTCAATTCCTTTACCCGGTCAATGCCCCAATGACCAACGGTCATGAACCGATAATACCGCTTAACCGTTAATTCCCTTGTCACTACTGTACCGCCCCAATGGTCGACGACCATGAACCGACGAGTACCGGGCCAATGCCCCCATGGTCCACGACCATGAACCGACAATACCGCTTTACGCTAAGGGGAGTTACTTGTTCCTCCCGAGCAACCGCCGTCACCCATCCCAGTTGTATAACCGTTAACGAACCACAAAGGTTCTTACTAATGGGCATAACCCATATATGACATCTTGTACAAGTAACATCTGTCCGCAAGGACCTTATCGAGCTGGTTCACATTCCCGTAGGAAAACTGTTCACTTTCTTTTCATAAAAATTTCTTTAACATATTCAAAACTTAACATATAATATGCTTTTGTTTATGTATATAAAATATAGTAAATGCTTGCCATAAAATATCTTTGCTTTACTGAAAACATACTAGCACATGTATCATGCCTTTGTTTATGTATATGAAAATATAGTAAACGCTTGGCAATAATGCATCTATACTTTACATAAATCGTACGTTTGCCTCTTTTAAACTTTTCACTAAAACATAACATTCGCTTTTGTTTATTAATATAAATATGTAATAAACACTTTACACTAAGTATGCACACCACCCCTAAACCAGGCAAAAAGGGGATTAGAAATCACCTAGTATCTTAGTTGGAATGGTCTAATGGTACCTCACACAATCTAGATAATCATAACAATGTAACGCATATCAGACTTAACCTGACACTAAATGGTTTCACTATTTCTGACCAGGCGAACTTAAGATAAGTTCTCCTCCCATAAACCCAGCGAACTTACTAAGCGAACTTAACAGTTTCGCTAGATAGCATCTGGCGAACTTATCAAGCGAACATACTAACTTCACTTACTCATGGGCCAGCGAATCTACCAAATTCGCTAAGATGAAACCTAGCGAACTTAGCAAGTTCGCTCAACCTCTGCCCGACGAACTTGACAGGTTTGTCTGCGGGCTTCTTCTTCCCCACTCAAACCCTAAGTTTGCATGAACATGGCAGCTCAGGTCTGATCTCAACAAGACTCGAACTTTTTACGTCCAAAACGTTCGTTTTCTAATCTAGAGTCCAGATCTATACTTTGATTCCATTTTTAATCGTAAAAATCCTATCTTTACTCGACTTTTCATCAAAACCCAAAACTTTATAAAAACTCTGATCTAGGGTGGATGATTACCTGAAATCGTTTCCCGTTCGTTACTAAATACTCCAGAGACTTGAACTGATGATCTTTAAGGGTCGGAAATGGAAACCGAGACTTTCTCTCTCTAGGCTCTCTCTAGAATTTGGAAATGGTGGAAAATGAGGCTGAAGGGGTTGACATGGGGGGGGGGTTATGGGGCCCAACTCGTCTTCCATTTTTTTCGGCCCAAGCCCGCTCCCCTTTTCTTGTTTAGTCGAATTCTCGTAGACTATTTCGTGTTCTAAAAACTCGGGATGTTACAAGTCTACCCTCCTTACAACATGTTTCGTCCTCGATACCTGCCATAAACTATACTGATAGCAAATCACGAATAGGGTGGCATAGACCGTAGCTATGCGAGGCAGCTTGGTCATGAAAGCCATTGTGATTAACTACCATTGAGAGTCTAACCGGGGAAAATCTCTAATTCTAAGGCGTCTAAACTAATGGGGCTAACTATAAGGTAAGGAAACAATAACATGAACTTGCCATAACATAAATAAGAGCTGGAAACGTACCTTACTGATTCATCTGGTTTACGCTTGCCTTAGCTGCGGGCGTCGGTTTCTTACATTCTTTGCTGATATGCCCTTTCTCGCCGCAGTTATAACATGTACGCCTGTCTAGGCATTCGCGAGAGAGGTGGCCATGTCTGCCACACCTATAACACCTATAACATCCCGAAAATGAAGCTAACGATTCGTGTAAGGCCTCAAACCAGGCACCCTACAGTTGGTTCTCGTCACTAGGAAAACTCATTAAAAACACTTAACTTTCATTTAAGTAAACATCGGAAGACTTTCTCAAAATAGTATTATCTTTAAACTCGTTAATTTTTCATAACGTTACCTGACGAATGCATGCACACCAAACTGAGTAGCCCCACTCCCAAGCCAAGATACCTCATCTAGCAGACTCACCTGCAAAACAATCTAACGTACGTACAAAGTCAGCTACGCTGAATGAGTTCTAATAATTTAAATTAACAAAAGCCAACTCGTCTCATTTATTGTTTATCTCCACTCAGGAAAATCCTGTATCAAGTAGATAACCCTGTTATCTAACCATATCCTAGAGGATTTATCATCCTAGACTCTACCCACCATTTTAACTCAGTAAGTCTCTCTCACATAGAACGAACTTACTATTCTGATAACTCACAATTTACTATATATATTAACCATACACTGGTTAACCCATCCAACCTCTAGACACCGACTTACCAGTCCTAACTAGGACTCTCATAAACCAACTGACTCAACAATTGTACACAATGCACTCGACCCGACACAACATTCAATCTAACTCGACACACCACATTGATTCCATCTATTTATCACATCAATATCATATCATACACAATTAATATAGCTCATCACTTGCATGCAATTTAACACACACATATATATATATATACCTCATCACTACACCCTCGTCAGGGCGTTCGACACACCCCGAGCTCATCACTATCCTGTTGGACAACGTCACCTTTGGTGACCTCCCGAAGGACTTCTTCCTCCACAATCCCGTTCGCCGTGTCATAATGACAACAATGCAAACACAATACCCGTCGTGTCATAAGGATAATGACATAATACACACAACACATGTATAAGCACATAACATTATACTTTATGTACATGACTCATTAACTGCACCTGCACTTCACACATAGCACTAAGATAAGGTATCTTACACGTATTCATAAGCGTTTAGCTCATATCTCGACTCACACCGACTAACTCATAACATAATACCCTTCTAATATATCAGCACTCATACAAATATTATATCTCATTATCTAAGCACATACCACGTACATGCACACCCTGTGACACCCCCTAGTCGTACCCGTACGACCTGTAAATACAATCCCGACTCATCCCTCTTAGGTCACTATTTGACCAACGACCATATACCCAACATTAACCTACACATCCTAAGAGCAACACATAGTCCCTTAGCCCCATATTTGAATACTCAATTTCATAACCTCATTGGGTTAGACCCCAAAACTCTTTACACATTTAACGTAATCAATCATGTCTTGAAATTATGTACGATAGCCCCAAAACATTAAAACATTTAAAGAGGGGGATTAGAAACTCACCTGTTATACCGAGTCTAAATCCTAGCTCTGCAACTTGCCCGTTCACGCTCGAGCCCAAACCTGTCAAATGTATGATCATAAGATCATACATGTCCCATACGTACGTCAACTAACTTATAATAATAAATTAGTTCTCGACATTCGTCTCGTCATCACCACGTCCCCATGAAACCCTAGTTTCATGCGTTTACCCGACAAGGATCGTCATTGCCCCTCTTGGAACTCGTATACTAGAACTGAGTTACGTGCATTCACGTGTATGTGACCATGCAAAGCCCTAGCTCCTCAAACACACACGTACACGTGTCGGGTTTTCTTGTTTGCATGCAAACCATACCCTTTGTCGTCGTACGAGCTCGTCCCGTACCCTTCTGTCCCCGTCGTCGTGCACTAGCACCACTACCACACGTCACATCGTCACTTTGCAAGAAGACCACCACCTTGGTGATCCAAGAAGCCTTCTCCATTGGTCGCTCTAAACCTAGGGATTTTATAGGTTCCACCTACACGTTTCCTCATCTCTCGTCTCTCCAACCATTAGTCAAACAACCGCATTTCCATCTCTTGCTATCCCGGCCCTTGCTAGAAGTTACCTTTCACGATTGCCTTGATTACTACCCCTTTCACGAGGGTTTCATCGTCACTGTCCTTGACAATACCTCGTCGCGCTTATCGTTCTTAAGAACATCGCACATATCACCTCTGGTACTATGTAGCATGACACTGCCAATTGTCCACTCATTTAACACATTTCATTATGACTCACGTGCACCATTGTCTTTGTCTCCTCTATATCCCTAAAGATCTCGTCATTCCATCGATCATCCTCCCAAGTAGGTCCTTGTCCTTAACAGACATGAGTAATAGTTTCTTTACTATCATATGTTCGTCATGCTCCTCTCTTATGCTCCAATTTCCATATTGCGATCATTCCTTAACTCAATCCCACTGCCCTACCCATAAGGGCATTGCTTCGGCCCTTTTCTGACGATCTCCAGGAGCTTGTGCAAAGCTACACTGGTCACCTCAAAATTTCTTTACCATAGAATCTCTTTACTTCATTATTACTTGTTTAATGCGTCCCTTAAGTACGTACATACACCCAACACTAGTGTCATCATCATTAGCTTTTGATGTTTCTCAAAAGCTTACCTTCCTCTGTCACGTCTGTTTCAACGGCTAAGCACTTGCTTTATTTGAATGCTCCACAGGAGCTCACATTAAACTAGCCTTAGATTTACCAACGCAGGCATCTCCTTCCCAATTACTTATGGGTAATCCCGTACTTACCCTTCCTGAGTTTCACTTTACTCATGGTTGCTCTATCATTACCAAGCGATCATTGACCGCATCTCATTTATCAAGTACGAACATGGAGTCCGCCTGCTCACAAGCCTTAGCCATCTGTCGTCTCGTTCAAGGAAAAGATCCTTATTTCTCTGGTGTCTCACCTTGACTGAATTCTTCATATGGAATGTGTTCCATGAAGGTCCTTCATCACTTTGTTAACTTTGTGCTGACATATTCAGCGTCATCACCTTGATCTCATCATAAACATTTCTGGTCAAGCGTTCATGTAAACACTTTCATCCTCTACTCTCACAGCTCCGCCCATTGGCTTCGTGCTCCGATTTCCCGAGATATAAACATAGACATCTCTTATGAGCACCTCACTGGTCGCCTAGAAATACGTCAAAACTTCTCGCATCACCTCGACGTATCAGCGTCGAGAAAAACGTCAAGATAGAAATACCATACTTGAGCGCACTAACCATCCATCCTATGTACGACTAAGCGTGTACTACAAGGACACACACTGACACACATAACTACAGAACACACATTGTTCTACACATGTACTAGTAACTCAACCTTCTAACTCGCACAAATGCACATATACAACTAGCTAGATCTAGTTAAATCTATGCGCATACAATATGACCTCGTCATTTATAGACACACAAGTATATCATGTTGTCTGGTCCAAAGGCACAAGCAAACACGATCTCCCGCCTGACTGCCGTCAGACATAGTAACCTGTTGACAAATGTCAACACCATATCAAGCTTACACTTGATCTCCCTCCTGACTAATGCCAGACACAATATCAAGCTTACGCTTGATCTCCCGCCATGACTATTAAGTACGTGACACAAATAACTTATACTCATAAGCAACTCAATTAACGACATACAAATTTATTCACAAAACACTCTCATGTGCTTAAGCACCAAAACATTTACCTCGCGAAGATCTATGCCTTAAGATATAAAGGCATTTATTATCAAAGTAAGGCTAAACACACCTAAGCATAACACATAGGTGACACTATCTTAAGACCGGACACACACAATTAATCAAAACTCAGGTCTACACTGGTGTACTCATATAGTCAAATCAACCAAGCTTTAGCATCTCATTAAAGATTACATTTAGGTGTGAACTCATGTTGTTCAAAGGTAATCACATAATCACACATAATTAACACTGCACCACCCATAGCAAGATATCACACATGCAACTATCATTTATCATACCCAAATCATCTCGCGGTATAACTCGCACTCAATGTCAAAATCAAATAGTCAATATTTGAAATAAACATCACACCACGTAAACGTCTAATCACTCAAAATGTTAAATCACCCCACAGTCTCTCGTGACCACCGTCACGTCCAAAAGTCATCTAGAAGTCCAACATCTCAAACAACGCTCGCAAGATTACTACGGAACCACATTAGGTGTACCTGCTGTGTCCTCCTCCGGTTCCTCCTCATCGGATCCCGGGTCATTTGCCTGTTCCTCTCTAGATAACGCTCCCTTAGTTGTAGTAAGTGGTTGACCTCTTAACCATGCAGGTCCACATCCTGGAGGGAAATCACGTACTGCCAACACGACCCTCCTTTTCCATCATGTCGCTCTGGTCTCAGCACCACGCGAGATGCTACCATCCTCAACTCTAGTCACACTTGACGCAGGAAGCGCCAACACCACTTCTATGTCACTGTCTGTCTTGTCTACAGCAACCGCCTGTTTATTCTGACGATCTGCTCTTCCCCCAGCCGGAGCTCCCCGTTTGATAGATCTGGTGCGCTTTGTCTTAGCCATCAGTACCTGCACAAGATAGAACGTTGGAGTGATTACTATGGGCGTCAAATTCAGAATATGAGAGTAATCATAGACTGCCAAATCACGGTGATCAAATGCAATTTGGTGGTCCACATTACTGCTCGGATTCTAAACCTTCCCCATCATATTCACAATAGTTTTCTATCTTTCACGCACCCCGGATGCACATGCATCCCACACAACTCATATAGTACCACACAATAATCTAGCAAGTCATCATATTTATCACAATTTCACACCATCCAAGGTTACACACAAAATTACTAAATCATATCAACACACCAACTATCTCACATAGTTACAATTAATGCTACTCCACATTACTAAACTTACATCATGGTGTTGTTCTACACAATTAACACTTTATCAATTAATGCATATCTCAAAAGACGTACCTCTTGGCTCGCGGTTACTTGTGTTGGCATTCGTTTCACCCTTGTCCCATTTTCAGTTTAAGTTAAGGCGTTTAATTTGTTTAAAAACACCAGTTTTCTCTTAAACCTCGGCTCTGATACCAACTTGTAAGGCCCTAAACCAGGCACCCTATAGTTGGTTCTCATCACTAGGAAAACTCATTAAAAACACTTAACTTTCATTTAAGTAAACAGCGGAAGACTTTCTCAAAATAGTATTATCTTTAAACTCGTTAATTTTTCATAACATTACCTGACGAATGCATGCACACCAAACCGAGTAGCCCCACTCCCAAGCCAAGATACCAAACCGAGTAGCCCCACCGGGCATCCCATCACAGCCTTAGCCGACTAACGCTAAACCCACCAGGGTTAAAACCCGATCGTAAACATGTAAGGAGAAAGAATATACGAGTGTGCATAAATGAAAACGAGGATTACCTAGATGATGATCGGAAGCCGTTAGTTCAAACCACCATTGAACCACCACCGTCGCCTCCTTCTGGTCGTCCCTCCCTTCCCCGTTTCCCCCTGCCGTCGCACACCCCCTAGGCCGAATGGCCTAGGGTTTCCTCTAAATGTTGTTTTTAAATGTTACAATGTTACATCCGGGTCCTTGCGTCTCTACCTTTGCGCGTTTTGAATCTCAACTATTCCATCTATAGCTAGCCGAGTCTCTCGTTTTTCCATAGTTCTAGTTATTACCTGAAAACCTTGCTAACCGGGTCCCTTTATCTCTACGAATAGAGTTTTACGTGAAATTCTCGCCAACTTTCTCGTTTACCGGAGATACGGTTCACCCTCTGGCCCGAATCATAAATTGATAGATTTTCGGGATGTTACAATTCAGGTTGGTGGATAACCCGAATCTTCAATTAGAGTCATGGCTAGTACGGATCTTGATGCAAAACTCTTGTTAACAAAAGTTGGAGAACCCGATTAGCCATTTGACGCGTATTATGAGATCTAAACGCACGTTAAAGGAACCATAGGGACCCATAAGTAAACATTGGAAGGTTTAAATGTAAATCTGAGGAAAACCCTAGGCCATTCGACCTAGGTGTGTATGTGTGCTTGACGAAAAAAGGAAAACGGGCAAGGGAGAGCTGGCGACAGTGACAGAAAGGAAGAAGAGACGGCGAGGAGGCCCGGCAGGTAACGCACGTTCTCATCCTTCTCCTTTTACATTTATGATTTTCATGGTTTGTTAGGGTTTGGGTTTATTTGTCACACCCTAACCGTGCATCTTAACCACGGGTGCGACTTAATTGACAAAAGAACACAATGGAATAAAGACATTTACTATTAAAGTTTCATAATATTAAAAAAATCCCAATTACATAAGTTTTGAATTAAACCAAACAGATAACATGTTCAAAAGACAAGCAACTTAAAATAAGATTCTTCAATTGATATCTAGGCAAATCCTATGTGATATTGACTTGACCTATCACGAGCTTAATTACCTGAAACATGTACGAAAAACAAGTGTCAACTAAAAATAGTTGGTGAGAAATCACAGGTTTAATAAAAGTATAAGTTTGGCAAAGGTGACAATTCATATTCCAAGATCATCATATAGCACGTAATAAAACAAACACATGATTAGCAAATCTAACCTAAAATGATGAGTAACGAATAAGTGGTACAACTCGCAAGTTGCACTAATAACGAATAAGATGTCCAACCAAAAGTTGTCCATAAAGTATATGCGGTTTCCATCCTATGGCCCATATCTGTACTACCGTTGGCTTGAAAGTTTCAAGTTAAGGATTTGCAAGTTTAACGTTTATCATGTTGTGTTCATTTACTCACATACATATATGATTCACTTGTTTTAGAATTGTTTGAAAACGTGTTTTAATGCGTGCCAACGCGTACATGTTTCCCCCAAAACGATTTGAATAAAGTGGGGCTATGAAGTCTCACCTTGAAAGCTAGACGAGATAAGAAACTTGAACGAATAGACGAGATGAATCACGGACCAGACCCTAAACAAATAAATAAACTATTTTTAGGGTAGTTTTGATGGTTACGAGTGTTAGATAGGCGGTTCGAGTCATAAGATTAAGAATTAGTTGCAAAAATAGAGTTTTAGTTGATTTTCAGATTTGGACAGCAAAGTAGCTGAACAGAAACAGGATTGTTAAAAATATCAAAAGACGTCTAAAAATTATGAAATTGTACAGGGAATTATTTTAAGTCGTTCCGAAGAAGTTTCGTTTAGAAAGTTTTTCCATTTGAGACTCGGATCATAGCCAAAATAGTCCGACAAGACAGAAGATACTGAAAAAGGTTTCTGTCCCGTTTTGGCTATTACGGAGTCATACTTTTGAATTAGAAAACGATCCAATTATGGTTGGAAAGGAAATTCGACTAACTACGTCGTGGAAATTGAGTTTACTCAGTTTAGATTAATTATGGTCAAATTATGCTCAGTTAAATTCAGCATAGTTTCTGTCCAAAATCAATGGTTGCACTTAAGTGGTCCGTTTAGGGTTTTAAGATTACCGAACGCGCAAATAAAAATTAGACGAATGTTATTATGTTATTATAATACATAATATAATCAGATTAGGTTAGCCAAAACGTCCCGTGTCACCGGTCTAGCCATGATATTCACAGAAGCGTTTTGGAGAATCACAGAATGCAATCGGCATAGCCGACACGAGCAAGCGGATTCTATATTTAATTAGCGTGTGAGTTCATATAAGTGATAATATAGAATAAATAACATGTTTTAAGTTAGCAAGAACATACTAAAGCATCGGCAGAGCCACTTTTGCAATAGTTGTCTTGAGGATTCGCAAAATGCGACGGCATAGCCGCCATTACAAACGGGATCCTTTGTTTGTTAGTTGGTGATGTTAGCTTGATTTATTAGTTTGATTAAGATTATTAGAGGGTTTTTAGGGCTGAGGTTTCACATGATCAAGTGATCATGGATAGAAAATAGAAAAAGATTGAAGGGATGAAGAAAGAATAAAATAAAAAGACGGTATTCAACTTCGGAGGGTTACTTACTTGTTTGATCTTCAAACCCTTGGAATCCTCTAAGGGATTTTCGAAATCTTTAAGGTTGGGATAGGATTTCACAACTTAGGAGGGGTTGGGAGTGTTTGAGTGAGAATTAGCAAAGAAAACAAGATCCTAAGCCTCCTATTTATACTAATGGTTGAAGGGGTGTAAATATGGAATGTCTTGGAAAGCAATTTAGGGTTTTAGGGCCCTCAAATCTGTGAAATTTTCCTCAATGGGGCTGGGTTTTTTGTGATTTCTTGCTTGGGCTAGGTCCAAGAGTAGCTGGGTTGGGTCCTAGCTTGATCCGGTTGAGTGCGCGCATTCGAAAATTGCGATTTTAAGCATTTCTAAGCGAAATTGGCAAATGTTTTCAACATTAAAGTTGATTGTCATAACAAAAAGAGTATGTTTAGCTAAAAACATTTAAGTTAAAGTTACGTTATTCGCGTATAGTAGTTGGCGATCGGTGGGCGAGAAAACGGACTTTTTGATCGTTTTTCGAATTTCATGATTTATTTAAGGAAAGTTTTGCAAACAAACTTTGTTTTAATTAAAGAAATGAATATTTTAAACATTTAAAACATAAATTAATGTCATGTTAAACGATTTGTCGGTCGTGGACGGTACGTAGTTAACGACGGTTTAAAAGGCGAACGATCGCACGAAAGTACTAACTAGTACTTTTAAGCATCAATTCACATTGAATGGGTTGTAAGAACATGTTTGAGATGTATGGGGGTGGTTCATGTGTATTTAATGTGTCATAAAGATCAATTAAGTCTACGTGCGATCAATGAATCAATCACAGATAAGTATAAGTCTTTGAAATCAAGCATAAACGTAATGTTTCACATTTGAACTAGTATTGTAACAACGTCTGAATAGGATTTCAAGTAAAATGAAATGTCATGCGGATTTTCATTGATAAGTCTAGAATGAGTACAAGTAGTGAAAATCAGAAGTGTCACATTATTGTTCACGGCCGACGAGGAGGACAGGGAAGAGGACATGGGGGCCGACGGTGGTAGTTGCGGGGTGGCAACCGGTGAGGGGAGAGATCACAGTATGAGTACGGAGGAGCGGTGCGGGGGTGGTGATGTGTCACACCCCAACCGACGGCGGAATACGTCGGGGCGGGACATGTAGACTGTTCATGGAGAACCACTATAGTCAAACTGGGTGTACAATCAAACCTTGTGACTGAAGGGCATAACACTCAATGTTATCCTAATGTAGGGCATAACACTTAATTTGATCTGATGTAATGTCGGCAACAATCACCCTATCTGGGTGGGTTTGTCAGACACAATAGATCTATCATTGTTAATCGTCGGCTTGTACCGTACTTGCACTAATGTATGTAAATGTAGTTAGAACTCATAGCGTTCAAGCATAAGGCACAAAATTGCACGTATGTTCATAATGTAGAATTGTATAACGTAATTGCAAATAATGTTTAATGAAATCATGTTTCACCACAAAATGTATAAAAATGAAAAGGGGCTATGTAAACTCACCTTACAATGAGTAGCTTGAATGTCACACAAGTATGTTGTTGCACAAATGTTCTAGCTAACCACAAGGTTAACCTATGTTTGATGTAATAAGTGTATCAATAATTTGTACAAATGAATCAGGGAAACCTAAAGTGTAACAGGATTAATGTGGGTTTCCTCATTCTAATAAGGGAATTAGGGCTGTAAACGAACCGAACCGAACCGAACGAACCCTTGTTCGTGTTCGTTTTCGTTCATTAAGCATTGAACTTGTTCACGAACGGTTCACGAACACTAACCGAACGAAATTTCATGTTCGTGTTCGTTCATTAAGGAAATGGGTTTGTTCATGAATGGTTCACGAACGTTACCGAACGAAGCGTTGTTTAGGACTTTTGATGTCAACCCTAATTCTTACAAGATTTATGATTGAAGGAAGCTTACATTATTTAGGATTGAGAACTTAGAAGCCCTAATCGAGTAATAGTGAGTAGGGAAATGACGCATAAATGAGAATATGGTTTCCTACTTTACTTGGTTAATTGTTAGGGTAATAAAAAAATAAAAAATAAATAATATAAAATGTTTAGATAAAATAAAATAAAAATATACAAAAATCTTAATGAACATTTTAAACAAACGAAAATGAACAAACATAAACGAACGTAAATGAACGAACGTTCACGAACAGATTACCGAACGTTCACAAACAAATTACCGAACGTTCACGAACACAATTGAACGAACGAACGTAAACGAACTTCTCGCCGAACGTTTCATGAACTGTTCAATGAACGTTCAGTTCGTTTATAGCCCTAAAGGGAATAATTATTTGAGCTTCAAATAACAATTTTGTAAATCTTGGTAACTAAATGTGTTATAATTTGAATAAAAGAATAAATAATTGATTTTCCTTTATTTGTAAATAGCAAGTAAATATATGGATAACTAAATAGTTTCTTTCGTTTGTAGGTGAATAAATAAATAATTAGTTTACTTTTGTTTGTAAATGAATAAATTCATAAATGAATAAATAAATAAATGAATTAAATGAGTAGTTGAATAACTAAATAGATAATCAAATGAATAAATAAATAAATCCTTTTATTTATTTTAGTTTGGATTCCATGAATATTAAGTGTAAAATAATGTCCTAAATAGTTTAATCGTAATTAATTATTAATTAGAGGTACGAAATTTGTTTTTAAATAATTTATATGAGGAAAATAATTTAAATGAAAGAATTTGTGAAACTTTATAGGGCATATGTTTTGTAAGTTCATTTATCCCAAATATATAATTTATAAATTAAAATTTTTAAATAAATAATTTGTTTAAAGTGATTATATTAATTAAACCAAGTTTATTAAATTTTATCTTCAAAAATAATAAATAAAATTCTTTCTCTCAAAAACTCATCTATTTAAACATCAAAGTTTTATAGTTTTATAAAAATGAATTTTGTAGAAGAATGAAGTAGTTAATAAATCGAGTTTATAATTATGTTTCACATGCTGAGAATGAATATATTAATGACAAAATAAATCATGCGTATAAATAATAATGTCTAATTACCGGTCGTTATACGTTTCTGATAATTAGAATAATCAAATATACACATATATATGTGTGTGTGTGCAACCAAAGAAAATAATGTAGAGATGTTAAAAAAATTTATTTGTATATGTTGTTTGTAATTAAAATATATAACTTAAACCCTTACTTTTATGAGGAAACACATGTGTGTGATTATATATATCTATTTATATATGTGTGAGTGACAAGGTCTAGAACTCAACAGAAACAAAAATAAAAAAGGATGAAAACAGGCAAAGGCTGGGTCGAACCCGTGACCTCTGCCAAGGGGGTGTTCGGTTCCTAACGAATTCATCTAGGCTGATGCCTGGTTAAGGAAGGATATTGTTTATTGTTAACATAAAGGCTACAAGAGGCTTCTTCCCCAACCCAACCGTTCGAAACCCTAATCCCAAAATTGATATCGATTAAGAACAGGCTCGTAACCCAACGTTAGGGATTTCAATCAGTGGATCAAAACGTGTAGGAAAATGGTCTATTCACCTGAAATGGTTGCGAGATGAGGGAGATCAACTGGAGCCGAAAGTTCTAGTTCTTGGGGTCTTGACCGTGATACCAGAGACGATTTGAGGTGGGTTTGCGAGTTCGGAGAGTGAAAGAGGGGTTTCACGAATGCACCTAAACCTATGTTATAGTTCAATTTCAACAAAAAACGCATGGTTTGATTTCGAATTTTAACGAAACGGTCTAGGGACATAACTTTCAGTTATTACCTTTGATTCTGTTTGAATCAGTCCGTCATTTGCACTCGAGATTGATAGACTAACGTTTCTGAATGATTAATCGGAGTTATTATCCTTGATTACACGATTTTGAAACCGATCATACCGTAATTGGGGTTTAAAGGTTGGTCGTTGGGGAGACAGGTTTGGGTTTGGAGGATGTGCATAGGTTTGGGGTAATTAAGGGATCAGTCCTTGATGTTTGTAAAGGTTTTAAAAGTAGAATAAAACTTAACATGGCTTCAAGTTAACAAATAAATAAGTAAGGGTAAGAATTTTAAAAACTTATCTCTTATACATTTATATAGAAAATGACATTACGTTATTTCCCATAATTTTAAATGTTGTCATTTGTATATTTAGAAATATCAAAACATTTATGTTTAGAAGAAAATATATCATAAATTTAACATATTTTATAAATAACATTCGAAAGACATGAATATGTGTAAGGCCCCAAACCCGGGAGGACTCACTTGTTGGATTACTCATTCACAAACAGTTCTTAAACTTGAATATCAAATAACGCGGTGGAAAATTTCATTTCAAACATAACATAACATTGTTGAACATGCGGAAGCGTAAACATTGTCAAAAACGTAAACATAACATAAATAACTTATAACGGGATACTAGTATTCATGATCAACCGGGTAACTCCTTTCGCCAGCCAAGCATCACTGTTCCACATTCATACATGTCCTTAACATGAATGTGCATACTAAAAGTCAACTACGCTAGTGAGTTCTAGCTTTACATAAAACTTTAACATAAACATTTTGCCAAAAACATAACATTCATTTATTTAACAAAAACGTACGTAAAGCATGCAATAACTTATCATCATCATAACATCGTAACAAACCATCATAACATAAGTCAACATGAACCAAATCTACGCCGTCTCGTAACCGTCAATTCCATACATCGTGGGTTGGAGGAGAAACCCCGAGGCACGCCACCACTAGGCCCTTCAACACCGTACATGTCCTTCGGGTGGAGAAACCTAGGGCCCGATACCTCAAAGTCCTTCAACACCAACCAGTACCTTAGGCACTATTTCCCCACAAGGAACAGTACCTTCCATTGGGATCCCGGTAATCCCATGGGTGACCGTCGTCACCCCATTCTCAACCAATTGTACAACCGTTAGCCAGCCACAAAGGCCCACTGTAAGGGTAAGGCCCATACATACATACATACATACCCTAACTCCCATAGGAACTCGTGGCAGATTCGTTCATTCGTGACTTTCATAAAACCTTTACTTCACTTCAGTTAAAGCATCATACGTCTTATTAAATAACATTTCATTTGTAAACCTTTCATAAACTTCATTTTGGCAAAACATTTCATAATCACGTTTCATACTTCATTTTTAAAACACCCTTCGTGAACTTCATTTTTGTAAACATCGTTTCGTATGTATGCACACCAGCCCAAAACATCATTAAAACATATAAAAGAGAGCTCTAGAACTCACCTGATAAGCTAGTCCCGGTTGTCCTAAACAAAGTCCCAACAACGTCATGTACGATATGGATTGAGTAGTTAAATACACATCAGACCTAATTCCGACTCCAATGGTTTAACCATTCTGAATTAGGCGAACTTAAGGCTAAGTTCGCCCAATAGAACCAAGCGAACATGCCTGGCGAACTTACCAAGTTCGCCTATACTTACCCTTTAGCGAACTTACACATAGCGAACTTACATAAGTTTGCATGTTATGGACTTCCAGCGAACTTATCAAGTTCGCTTGACTAAGTTCGCCTAAACTCCCCAGGCGAACTGCCTGCGGGGCTGTCTTCTTCCTCAAGAACCCTAGATCCATGCATGTGGATCTAATTTCGTCAAGACCCCAACTTTCTACGTTCAAAATGTTCGTTTTTCATTATAGATGATAGATCAATGTTTATATTCAAGTTTCATGCGTAAAAATGCCATCTTTTTATCCAAAACCCGAAAACCCCAAAACGAACAAAAAGTCAGATCTGGATCAGATCGTTACCTATATCGAGCTTCTGATTTGGAGGTTTTGCTCACGAGCTATGGAGTAACACACTTTTTCAATCTCGGGTCGATCCGCTAACTTTCTCTCTCTATGGTTTCTCTCTCTAGAACTTGCAAATGAGAGAATGGTGGAGTGTGTTGGCTATTTAAAGGGAAGAGACTCCTCCCTTCAAGTTCGCCGGCCCATCCGGCCCGGCCTGTCACTCCTCGTTCGTTTATTCCGTTCGTCTCGTGTTTAACCCGTTATTTTAATCGTTATTTTTTTTGGGATGTTACAAGTCTACCCCCCTACAATAGGTTTCGTCCCCGAAACCTATCATAAGTCAAATAGTTGAGGGTACGACTCCCTCATTTCCGTCTCCGTTTCGCAAGTAGATTCCGATCCCTTCCGGTGCTTCCATTGGACTTTAACCAATTGAATAACCTTATTACGTAAATGCTTCTCCTTCCTATCTAAGATGGCCACGGGTTCCTCAATGTAGTTAAGGTTGTTGTCGACCTCGATGTCAGTAAGTGGTATGTGAACCGATTCATCCGCCAAACACTTTCGCAAGTGTGACACATGAAAGGTAGGATGAATCCTACTTAACTCGTCAGGTAATTCCAACTGATAGGTGACTTCACCGACCTGTGCCATTATTCTGAAATGGTCCAACAAATCTCGGACTTAACTTTCCCCTTTTCCTGAATCGTATGATCCCCTTCCAGGGCGATACTTTCAACAGTAATCGATCACCAACATTGAACTCAATAGGCCTTCGCCATTTATCCGCGTAGGATTTCTAACGATCTTGGGCGGCCTTCATTCGTGCCTTGACCTGATCAAACCTTTCCGACGTTTCTCTTACGACTTCAAGACTTCCTAGTTCCTTCTGTCTAATCTCACCCCAACAAACAGGGGTCCTGCATCTTCTCCCATACAACATTTCATAAGGCGGCATGCATATCGTCGTGTGATAACTGTTGTTGTAGGAGAATTCGGCTAACGGCAGGTGACTGTCCCAACTACCGCCGAAATCAATAATACAAGAACGGAGCATGTCTTCCAACGTTTGAATGGTCCTTTCGGAATGACCATCCGTTTGTGGGTGGTATGCCGTGCTGATATTAAGTCTCGTGCCCATCGCTTCGTGAAATATTTTCCAGAACCTTAACGTGAATCGTGTGTCCCGGTCAGATATAATCGTCAACGGCATCCCATGCCATGCTACTACTTCATTAATAAATAATTCCGCTAACCTTTCCGACGAGAACGTCTACCGAATAGGTAGGAAATTAGCATTATTCGTTAAACGGTCCACAATTACCCAAATGGTGTCATGACCTTTAGCTGTGCAAGTTAGCTTAGTTATGGAGTCCATGGTAATGTGTTCCCAGTTCCATTCTGGTATATCAAGTGGTTGTATCTTTCCATACGGTTTCTGGTGTTCGGCCTTTACTTGTGAGCAAGTCAAACACTAGCTGACGTATTTCGTCACCTCATGTTTCATTCCAGGCCACCAGTAATCCTTCCCCAGATCTTGGTACATTTTGTTGGTACCGGGATGGATAGAGTAACGAGATTTGTGTGCCTCATACAAGATCTTGGTTATAAGCCCGCCACCCATAGGTATCCACACCCGTCCAAAACGTGTCCTAACACCGAGGGTGTTGTATTCCAACTTGTCATGTTGGCCAACCATCCTTTCTTTCTTTATGTTTTCCTCTTTCAGTGCCTCATCTTGAGCCTTTTTCATTTCCATCATCACGTCCGGTGTTACCACCAATTGGCAAGCTTTCACTCTAATAGGAGCCGGCACGTCCTTTCAACTTAGAGCGTCGGCCACCACATTTGCCTTTCTAGATGATTTCGCAATCATAATCCTTCAAAAGTTCCAACCATCGTCTCTGCCTCATATTCAGCTCCTTTTGTTCGAAGAAGTACTTCAAACTTTTATGAACGGAGTATATGGTAAACTTTACCCCGTAAAGGTAGTGCCTCCAAATTTTTAATGCAAACACAACAGCAGCAAGTTCCGGATCATGAGTCGGATAATTGACTTCGTGAACTTTCAGTTGTCGTGATGCATATGCGATCACTCTCCCGCGTTGCATCAGCACACACCCTAATCCCTAACCCGAAGCGTCAAGAGTATACTATCAAGTCTTCGTTGTCCTCTGGAAGGGCTAAGACTAGAGCTTGGGTTAACTTCTCTTTCAGTTCCTTAAACACATCTTCCTGGGTTGGACCCCACTCATACTTTACTTCTTTTCGTGTTAACTTTGTTAAAGGCGAGGCTATTTTCGAGAAATCCTGGATGAATCTCCGATAGCAGCCCGCGAACCCTAAGAAACTGCGAACCTCTGTTGGCGTCTTAGGAATATCCCAGTCTCTTACTGTCATTATCTTTGCTGGATCAACCATAATGCCGCTCAGGTTAATGACATGACCTAGGAATTGGACTTCCCTAAGCCAGAACGCGCATTTAGAGAACTTAGCATACAACTTTTCCTTCTTCAGAGCTTCCAACACATCCTTCAAGTGACAAGCGTGATCACCCTCATTCTTGGAGTAGATGAGGATATCATCGATGAACACAAATACCGATCGGTCCAGCATCGGTCGACATACCCTATTCATTAAATCCATGAATGCTACGGGGGCGTTCGTCAATCCGAAGGACATTACGCGGAACTCGAAATGTCCATAGCTCGTGCGAAACGCGGTTTTCGGTATATCTTCATCTCTTATCTTCAGCTGATGGTACCCGAATCGAAGGTCGATTTTCGAGAACCAACTTGCGCCCTGTAATTGATCAAACAGGTCATCGATCCTTGGTAAAGGGTACTTGTTCTTCACCGTATGTTTGTTCAATTCCCTGTAGTCAATACACATCCGCATAGAGACGTCTTTCTTTTTAACAAACAACACCGGAGCACCCCATGGTGAAATGCTCAGTCCGATAAATCCCTTCTCAAGTAGCTAGTCTAGTTGCGCCATAAGTTCTTTCATCTCCACTGGTGTTAGTCGATATGGAGCCTGAACCATGGGCTGGGCATTTGGTACTAAGTCGATTCGGAACTCTTTCGGGTGGTATCCCAGTCAAATCCACTGGAAACACCTCCGGGTACTTGCGTGCCACGGGTACATCGTCTAGTTCATTCACTTCCTTACACTTGTCAATCACGCACACCAGATAAGCCTCGTATCCACGCCTCAAGTAATCGGTGGCCTTAATCATCGAGATGACGTTCGGCATCAGGGCGTCACGGTCCCCTAAGACCTCAACTACGCTACCATTTGGAGCCTTGAGTCGGATTATCTTTCGTTTTCATATAATTTGTGCTTCGTTGGTAGTTAACCAATCCATACCCAGAACGACATCAAACCCTCCCAAAACCATAACATACAAGCGGATAGGGAACCTATGGCCTTCTATCTTTATTGTGGAATCAACAACTACATCAGTCACTCTCGCAGTTCCACCCTCAGCGGTTTCTACACTAAAGGCTCTTTCTAATTTGCTAACTGCGTATTTTACCTTTTTACAGAACGCAACAGATATAAAGCTTTTGTTGGCACCCGGATCAAATAACACAGAAACAAAAGTGTTGTCAGGGATGAACGTACCTGACGCCACATCGGGGTCCACCCTGGCCTCCTCATACGTCAGCGCGTACGTTCGGGTCCTTGCTCTGGGCCGCTCGTCTTTCTTCTCCGGGCCTTTCCCTTTTCCACTTCCCCCCATCCTTGGCTTAGTGCATTCCCGGCTCATGTGTCCGTTCCCTCCACAGTTATAACGTTTGATACCTTGTGGGCATTCCCGGGAGTAGTGCCCGGTTGCCACATTTAAAGCACAGATTTGTCCCCGTCCTACATTCACCCTCGTGCCTTCCTCCACATTTTCCACAAACCGTTGTCTCGCCCACTCTAGCCTTTTTCTCCCGAGCCCCAAACAGTCTACCGCTAGCTCGTTTGGCCTAAAAACTCGTCTTCTTCTTCGGCTCATCAATAGTGACAACGTTCAGTGCCATATCGTCGAACACCACACCACTCAGTTCTACAGAATCGTACGTAGTAGTGGCGTTTGCCTTAACATAAGTGCGGACCTTGTCCGAAAATCCCTGAATGTAGCAAGCAAACTTCCTTTCCTCAGCCATGATAAGGTGTGGCACCAGACGTGCCAGTTCATTGAATCGGGTAGTGTACTGCCGGTGCGTCATGCTCTCGGCTTTCAATCCCTGAAATTCTCTCTATACCTTCTCGATCTCGTTCCTTGGACAAAAAATCTTGATAACCAGATTTTTCAAGTTAGTCCACATCATTGAGTCCACCGCCTCATCCCCCTTAGCCTGGCGTACACCTTCCCACCAGTGCGATGCTCCCTCCCTTAATGAATTAGCAGCAAATTTCACAACTTGATTTGCTCGGCATTCACTTAGACGAATAGCGGCTTCCATACGGATCACCCAATCAAATGTAGCCACCGCATCTTTCTTCCCAGTCATAACAGGCGGGTCACATGCCTTAAAGGATTTGTAGTCATAACCGCGAGTAAGCGGTGTGTTGACAGCCTCATTGTTCAGGGCACCAATTGTCGGGTTAGACCCGCCTGCCTCATTATCCTTCTTCAATGCTTTTGCCAATAGATCTGGCAAAGAAGCCTTCATCAGCTCAGTAAACTCACGTGCAAGGGCCGCTTTTGCTTCCGATTCGAAAGTGAAATGTTGTTCTTCCACGGGAGTCCGTTCAGTTTCGTGCACACTGTTTTCCGGTTCCGTGTGAACACTTCCCTCTTCACTGTACTCCTGACGAGCATGAGTCCTATCACGCCCAACGGTACGCCCAACGGTACGGCCCCCACCATGCCTTCCGCTCTTTCGTCCTGCCATTTCGTTCTATAAGACAACGAATCTAATGTCTTCACGCTAGTTAACAAATAGAATTCAACAAGTACTGTAAGATGTTAATATACACTAGCCATCTACAATTAACCATTACACTACCTTTTGATTTCCATTTGACCATCTTTATGAGTTCATTAGAACACATGTCCTAATCTATTACTTTCTAAAGCATACTACATAAACATACTCTACTTTTTCATACCTGATGTTGTGGCTCGAGTTACCCGTACTGGCATCCTCTTTCGGTCCCATTCACAGTTTAAGTTCAGACATTGGGAGTGTCCAAATCTCTCAAACTATTGCTCTGATACTAACTTGTAAGGCCCCAAACCCAGGAGGCCTCACTTGTTGGATTTACTCATTCACAACCAGTTCTTAAACTTGAATATCAAATAACGCAACGAAAAATTTCATTTCAAACATAACATAACATTGTTCAACATAAGGAAGCGTAAACATTGTCAAAAACGTAAACATAACATAAACAACTCATAACGGGATGCCAGTCTTCATGATCAACCGGGTAACTCCTATCGCCAGCCAAGCATCACCGTTCCACCTTCATACCTGTCCTTAACCTGAATGTGTATACTAAAAGTCAGCTACGCTGGTGAGTTCTACCTTTACATAAAACTTTAACATAAACATTTTGCCAAAAACATAACATTCATTTATTTAACAAAAGCATACGTAAAGCATGCAATAACTTATCATCATCATAACATCGTAACATAGCATCATACCATAAGTCAACATGAACTGAATCTGCGCCTTCTCGTAACCGTCAATTCCATACATCGTGGTTTGGCGGAGAAACCCCAAGGAACATCACCACTAGGCCCTTCAACACCGTACATGTCCTTCGGGCGGAGAAACCTAGGGCCCGATACCTCAAAGCCCTTCGACACCAACCAGTACCTTAGGCACTCTTTCCCCGCAAGGAATAACACCTTCCATCAGGATCCCGGTAATCCCATGGGTGACCGTCGTCACCCCATCCTCAACCAGTTGTACAACCGTTATCCAGCCACAAAGGCCCCCCGTAAGGGTAAGGCCCTGATGTGGTGCAAAACACATATGTTTATAATGCGTATTAAACCACATTTAAAGAGGTTTTGATTGTGAATTCATTGGATTATGATACTTATGTCTATATATGATGGAATTGTAGGTATTGTACGAGAAACGAGAAGAATAAGTGAGTTAACGAGTTGCGGGAAAAAACAGAATCAACAGGAAAAAGTCTGAACTTCAGATGAGCATATCTCGGCCTAGAAAATGAGTTACCGGTCCCATAATATATGGATCTTGGGTATCTCGGAAATTCCTACAACCCATTGCGAAAGAAAACCCGAAATTCCAACCGCGTCGGACCGACATCCCCACCCAAGTCGGTCTGACGTCTCCTCTTCGGGCAGAATTCGAAATTTAGGTTATAAAAACGATTTTTGATGGCTTTTTGAGGAGAGTTCGATTGGAGGCAGCCTAAGGACGATAGAAGACAATAAGGAGCAATAGGAATTGGTATTTGGAGCTTCCTAGAAGCCTCGTAGTGAAGATTGAAGATCGTTTTCGGTTTGGAAACGTTCGGTTTGTGTTTATTCGTTTGATTTCTGGAAGTATTGTTGATTATGCTTCTGTTTGATCTTAGTTTTATGTTGTATCTCAGTATTATGAGTAGCTAAACTCATAGCTATCTAGATTAGGATGAATATTGACTTGGTTTGATTGTTTTCGGGTTTTATTTGATCGTATGACGGATATTAGTGTAAAGATTTCTGATTTAATGGTTATGAATGTGTTTGAGTACTGATTTCCTATTGATCTTGCATGAATTTGTTGCACTTGAGGTTTTACTTGAATGCTTTGTGTGTTTTGGGTGAGATTTCGGGTTTGCGGGTCATTTACTTTGTGTTTGTGATCTAGACGATTAGGCCAATCGTTGTAGCAGGTTTGTGTAGTCATATAAATCAGTGTTTTACCAATCTTGAGTCCGAGAGGAGATAGGTTGTCGAGTTGTCTTGTGGTTTGTCGGTTTGGGTAGCAATTGCACAAGAGTGAATTGTCCAAGTCGTCCTTATCATCTTGCAATTTCGTGTCATAAACAGTATTTTGGGAGTTTACTCCTTGCTCTTAGGTCTGTCTAGGATAGTCTCTGAGTATAGGACGGTTGAGACCGAGAGGTGAAACCATTGTCGAGTACGTGGTATTGTAGGTTTTGATGAGTCCTAAAGGAAATCCACTTCCTTATCGGTGAGCTTAAATCCGACCCTTAGGATAGTTGAGGTGTGTAGGCGAGTCCGAGAGGAGATCTTGCATGTTTTAGTGATTCCCGAGTCAGTCTATCTTTAGAACCAGTGTCATACAGTCGGTTGTCCTGAAAGCAGTTGAGTCAGTCAATAGGATTCCTGGTCTAGGTAGTGTTTGTCTCATATTTGGTCGTCGCTTGTGTCTTAGTTCGTCTAGTCTTTTTGGTTTCTCAACTTTGTCTATTTCTATCCAGTGTTCGAGAGTCTTAGTGTCTTAGTTGATTCTAGTTATATGTCCTAGTTTTTATTTTAAATCATTCAACTTTATTATTACGTTAGGACTCGATAAAGGTTTACTATTGAGAGCCACCATAGGTGTCCACGGATTGATATCCGGTCTTGCCTACGCTTATTACATACCGACCGTTACACTTGTCGTTTGTGTTTTTTAGGATTGGTAATTCCTTTTTAAAACCATTGTGTGAATTTGACTTAATTTTATATATACTTTACACACATCAAGTTTTTGGCGCCGTTGCCGGCGACACTTCATTGGCGATTTCGAAAACGACCTGAGTCGGGGATCTAACCGTTTTTGTACATAATTGTGTGATTTGTTTTTCTAGGATTAGTTTATTTTTCTTCTATTCTGTTTTTATTTTATTTTATTTTTTTAGGATTAGATTTCACGTGATTTTTATTTTTGTGTGATTTTGTGTTTATAGGATTTGTTTAATATTTTTTCTTTCTTTTATTTTGTTATTATCTCACCTGTTACGTTGAGTATGTACAGACAACAGGTTTGGCGGTTCGAGGAACCCTGGTGCGAACGTTGTGGAGAAAATCATTAGATACAATATTGTCCTTATGAGAAAGTGGAGGTGATGCTCGCCTATAATATTCGTAGGCATGATCTCAGGGAAGAGGAAAAACAAAAGGTTGAAGCTGAACAACGTAAGCACCTTATCAAGGAATATAAGGAACAAGTCCACAGAATAGAGGCATTGGGCGTGAAGATTCATGAGATTTGTGCTAGTTATCAACGGGAGACGATAATGGACGAGGTGCAATTACCAAGCTCACAAAATACCGCACAAATCCCACCTCCTGTTCAGCACGAGTTCAGTTACAATTTCAAAGTGTAGCATCTATCCAGCCTTGAGTCAGGTAAGTATCCTACCTCTAGCTATATTGATCATGAGTGTGTGGATGATACACGTTTGACAGCATCCAGTTCCATACACAATTCATTTATCCCATTTGATATGTCACACTTGCTCTGGGAGGATGATTTGATGCAGGATTCAAATGTCGAGGACACACAGGAGGATGCCGAGATTGTTGATGAGATTGAGGATGCTGATGATATCGAGGAGGAGTATGTTCCCTCGCTGCTAGCTGAGTTCGGGGATGAGTTGGTGGATCTACAAACTGCAGAAAGAGGAAAGTTTGACCCTCTGGTTGACCTTGCTGAGTAAAAAACATTACTATTCGGGGAGGCGGAAGAACCACCCCACCACGGTGAGATAGAGGAAGAAGAAGGAGAGCAAAATGAAGTGGTTGAGCAACCAGAGCAACCACTTAATGTTAAGGATAGCCGGCCTGTGGAGGAAAGAGATGGTGGATCACCACCCCAACCAACACGACCACGGGATAGGGCATTGAGACGTATGGACCGGCACGTTTTGAGGGTGCTGAGATGGTCACATAAGGACCATAGGATGACACCATATTCTAGAGATGACCGATTACCTCATTACATGCCCCATATTAGATTTGGTACAAGTAGGTTTAAGGACCGGTGGGTCGACTCGGTTACATCTGTCCGAGTCAGTTTGAGCCTTACCGTCGCATTCTTCCCAGCAGACGTGAGTGGGAAGAGGATAAAGGAGAAGCCACCTGATTAAAATTGTGGTTTTGAGTCCGGCTGAAGACTCGTCTGTAAACTTAGCGCTTCCGGGAGGCAACCCGATGGTGAGTTTTTATTTTTTTATTTATTTTGTTTTGTTTTCTGTTTTGTTTGCTTTGTGTGCAGGTTTTCATTCTGAGCTCTAGGAGGCTGTTGATTCTAAGGATTGCATGTTCGAGGTTTCTTCATATCATGGAGGAGAGTTTGCTACATTCGTATGGGAGTCCCGTTCTATCTTTTTTTACTTTTTATGCATCTGCATCATTTTTGTTTTACTTTGTTTTCAATTGTACATTGAGGACAATGTACGGTTTAAGTGTGAGGATGGGAACGTGACTTATTTTGGACATTTTATATTTTTACTCATTTCGTTAGACACATTAGGGACAATGTGTGTTTCAAATATGAGGATGTTAGCTTGTTAGAAAAATTGAAAATTTTGAAAAAAAAAAAAAAATAAATAAATGAAAAGAGTGTTTTTGCAAGTCCTGAGTTGACACATTTTTTGAGTTCTAATGCATACAAAAGACTGGTTTTTATTCAATGTAAATGAAAGCTAAAGGCGGATCAGGTGCGGGTTTGCGTTTCTTTAAATGCGGTTTTCCTTAAGTAGCGGGATTAAATAGGCTCAACAGAGTCGGTTTTCAATAATAAAATTGTTGGGATGCCTAGGATAGTGTAACCAGCTAGATAGTGATAATTGTACATGGCTTATATCGGTAACCCGATTCCATCCGTTTCAGTGAGATTTTGAGCCTTTTCAGTTTCTTATATATTCACTGTTTCGTTTGTTGTGTGTTTACCTACATGCTGCATTTTGTTAGAATTTGGACATTTTGATGCATTTTGTGACCCTAGGCAGAGATAATACACAGACATGATAGAGGCACTAGGATTTAACCCAATTGTTAGCCTTTTTCGTTTGTTTTTCCCTACCCGAACATTATCCCTTAGTGAACCCAGTTTGAGCCTTATTATCTTTCATCTGTTTAACCCACATATTACACCTTCAGCCTTTTAGCCTTTTTATTTTTAAACCCGTGTTTTTAATCCGGTTCGAGTTAGTGCCTTAGTTTGTGTTTGTAGTTATTTGTGAGTGTCGGAATTATAGCCTATGTTATAAAAAAAGGTAGCTGGATTCCTGAAATTAGTGTGAAAAAATGAAAAAAAAAAATATACAAAAAAAATGAAAAAAAAGAGAAAATAAGAAAAAAAAATATATCTATGCAAAAGAATAAGTGTGAGGATCAAAGATCCCCAGAAGCTCAAATGTTTAGTTTAGTTTGTGTTTATTAGTTTGTTCCTAGCTTAATGAGTCCGGATTATGATCACTTTAGCCACTTTATACCCTTTATCCATACCTTTTACCCTAGCCTTACGCTACAACCATTTTCAAGTCCGTTTGATCTGTGTGTTTGTCTTATGCATTTGGGAGAAGATTTGATTGATGTTTAAGCTTATGACATTAATGTTTTACTGTAGGTTTGAGAGTTTAGAATAGGTACTGGCACATCCTTTGCTAGTTACAGATATAACACTGAGTAGAGAGAAACATTGTGAGGGGTATGAGCCGTGTATGGTTATAGTCTTGAAGTTAGGTGAAACTTGAATAGATATGCCCATGTTTTTCAAAAATTAATATCATCTTGACTTGTTGGGTCATAAATCTATTGAACGTGTAAATCTTGAGTAATCAACTATGTCTTTGGATTGCGTGGCCTGTGTTTGATCTTGCTAAATGTGATCGTATTTGTTTATTTAAATAGTTGGATGTGTTGCATAGGGCTTTGCTTAGGGATAGGCAAACTTCAAGTGTGAGGATATTTGATGTGGTGCAAAACACAAATGTTTATAATGCATATTTTATCACATTTAAAGAGGTTTTGATTGTGAATTCATTGGATTATGATACTTATGTTCATATATGTTGATATTGAAGGTGTTGAAAGAGAAAAGAGAAGAATAAGTGAGTAAACGAGTTGCGGGAATAAACGAAATCGACAGGAAAAAGTCCGAACTTCAGATGGGCATATCTCGGGCTAGAAAATGAGTTACCGGGCCCATAATATATGGATCTTGGGTATCTCGGAAATTCCTATAGCCCAGCGTGGAAGAAAACCTAAAATTCCAGCCGCGTCGGACCAACATCCCCACCCAAGTCGGTCTGACGTCTCCTCTTCGGGCAGAATTCAAAATTTAGGTTATAAAAACGATTTTTGATGGCCTTTTGAGGAGAGTTCGATTGGAGGCAGCCTAGGGATGATAGAAGACAATAAGGAGCAATAGGACTTGGTATTTGGAGCTTCCCAGAGGCCTCAGAGTGAAGATTGAAGATCGTTTTCGGTTTGGAAACGTTCGGTTTATGTTTATTCGTTTGATTTCTGGAACTATTATTGATTATTCTTCTGTTTGATCTTAGTTTTATGTTGTATCTCAGTATTATGAGTAGCTAAACTCATAGCTATCTAGATTAGGATGAATATTGACTTGGTTTGATTGTTTTCGGGTTTTATTTGATCGTATGATGGATATTAGTGTAAAGAATTCTAATTTAATGGTTATGAATGTGTTTGAGTATTGATTTCCTATTGATCTTGCATGAATTTGTTGCACTTGAGGTTTTACTTGAATGCTTTGTGTGTTTTGGGTGAGATTTCGGGTTTGCTGGTCATTTACTTTGTGTTGTGATCTAGACGATTAGGCCAATCGTTGTAGCAGGTTTGTGTAGTCATATAAATCAGTGTTTTACCAATCTTGAGTCCGAGAGGAGATAGGTTTTTGAGTTGTCTTGTGGTTTGTCGGTTTGGGTAGCAATTGCACGAGACTGAATTATCCGAGTCATCCTTATCATCTTGCAATTTCGTGTCATAAACAGTATTTTGGGAGTTTACTCCTTGCTCTTAGGTCTGTCTAGGATAGTCTCTGAGTATAGGACGGTTGAGACCGAGATGTGAAACCGTTGTCGAGTACGTGGTATTCTAGGTTTTGATGAGTCCGAGAGGAAATCCACTTCCTTACCGGTGAGCTTAATCCGACCCTTAGGAAAGTTGAGGTGTGTAGGAGAGTCCGAGAGGAGATCCTGCATGTTTTTGTGATTCCCGAGTCAGTCTATCTTTAGAACCGATGTCATACAATCGGTTGTCCCGAAAGCAGTTGAGTCAGTCAATAGGATTCATGGTCTAGGTAGTGTTTGTCTCATATTTGGTCGTCACTTGTGTCTTAGTTCTTCTGGTCTTTTTGGTTTCTCAACTTTGTCTATTTATTTCCAGTGTTCGAGAGGCTTAGTGTCTTAGTTGATTCTAGTTCTAGGTCCTAGTTAGTTTAAATCATTCAACTTTATTATTAGGTTAGGACTCGATAAAGGTTTAGTATTGAGAGCCGCCATAGGTGTCCATGGATTGATATCCGGTCTTGCCTACGCTTATTACATACCGACCGGTACACTTGCCGTTTGTGTGTTTTAGGATTGTAATTCCTTTTTAAAACCGTTGTGTGAATTTGACTTAATTTTATATATATACACTTTACACACATCAGCCCATACATACATACATACATACCCTAGCTCCCGTAGGAACTCGTGTCAGATTCATTCATTCGTGACTTTCATAAAAACCTTTACTTCACTTCAGTTAAAGCATTATACGTTTTATTAAATAACATTTCATTCGTAAACCTTTCATAAACTTCATTTTGGCAAAACATTTCATAATCACGTTTCATACTTCATTTTTAAAACACCCTTCGTGAACTTCATTTTTGTAAACATCCTTTCGTATGTATGCACACCAGCCCAAAACATCATTAAAACATATAAATGAGGGCTATAGAACTCACCTGATAAGCTAGTTTCGGTTGTCCTAAACAAAGGCCCAACAACGTCACGTACGATCTGGATTGAGTAGTTAAATACACATCAGACCTAATTCCGACTCTAACGGTTAACCATTCTGAATTGGGCGAACTTAAGACTAAGTTCGCCCAATAGAACCAAGCGAACATGCCTGACGAACTTACCAAGTTCGCCTATACTTACCCTTTAGCGAACTTACACATAGCGAACTTACACAAGTTCGCCTGTTTTGCACTTCCAGCAAACTTATCTGTAACATCCGGCCTCTCATACAACAATATTGTCCGCTTTGCCCCCTAAGAGCTCACGGATTTGTTTTTTGTTGCCCGGGTGAAAACTTCTCAGGAGGTCACCCATCTCTGGATTACTCCCACCCGAGCACGCTTAACTGTGAAGTTCTCCTCTCATCCACTACCATTAAGCCCTAAAACGAGTTATTGTATTTGAAGCGGGGCATTCCTTATGAACCCAGCATCGCTCCCGTGTACAGAACAAAACAGAACGATATGAGATTATCTAGAGTGTCCTTGGGACTCATCGTCCTCGATGAGGTTTGCCCCACTATCGTAAACAGAACAGAACGGGAGTGGCTCTGATACCATTTGTAACATCCGGCCTTTCGTACCAATAATATTGTCTGCTTTGCCCCCTAAGAGCTCACGGATTTGTTTTTGGTTGCCCGGGTGAAAACTTCCCAGGGTCACCCATCTCTGGATTACTCCCACCCGAGCACGCTTAACTGTGGAGTTCTCCTCTCATGCACTACCATTAAGCCCCAAAACGCGTTGTTGTATTTGAGGCGGGGCATTCCTTATGAACCCAACATCGCTTCCGTGGACAAAACATAACAGAACGATACGGGATTTGCCTAAGGTGTTACATTATCAAGTTCGCTTGACTAAGTTCGCCTAAACTCCTGAGGCGAACTTAACAAGTTCGCCTGCGGGGCTGTCTTTTTCCTCAAGAACCCTAGATCCATGCATGTGGATCTGATTTCGTCAAGACCCCAACTTTCTAAGTTCAAAATGTTCGTTTTTCATTCTATATGCTAGATCTATGTTTATATTCAAGTTTCATACGTAAAATGCCATCTTTTTATCCAAAACCCAAAAACCCCAAAACGAACAAAAACTCAGATCTAGATCATATCATTACCTGTATCGAGCTTCTGATTCGGATGTTTTGCTCACGAGCTATGGAGTAACATACTTCTTCAATCTCGGGTCGATCCTCCAACTTTCTCTCTCTACGGTTTCTCTCTCTATAACTTGTAAATGATAGAATGGTGGAGTGTGTTGGCTATTTAAAGGGAGAAGACTCCTCCCCTCAAGTTCGCCGACCCAACCGGCCCGACCCGTCACGCCTCGTTCATTTATTCCGTTCGTCTCGCGTTTAACCCATTATTTTAATCGTCGTTTTATTTTTGGATGTTACAATATGATTTAATGAATATGTATAAATATTTATACATCCATATCCCTAATTATATGAGTATGATTTATTGATCATAGGAAGTAGTATAAGAGCATGTGTTTAGGGTAACAAGGCTAAGTAATTTGCATAAATGATGATTGATTTATGTTTAAGCTGATAACAAATACAAAGATGGTTATGATTGATCACATGTTACATATACAAGGATGGAAAGAAAGAAAAATTACACAAATGTTACATGATACTGGACAGCAGCGAGATCGGGAAAACGGAAACTCTGGAAAATTGTGCTCACAACTTCTCCTGCTTTAGGATCTCCAATACTTCCCTTAGGTGACAGTGTTGATCACCTTCGTTCTTTGAGTAGATGAGAATGCCATTTATGAAAGATATCACTGACCGATCCAACATTGGTCGGCATAATCTGTTCATTAAATCCATAAACGTTGCAGGAGCGTCCGAAGGACATCATGAGGAATTCATAATGTCCATAACGCGTGCAAAACGCGGTTTTTGGTACATCTTCCTCACTTACTTTCAATTTATGGTAACCCGGCCTAAGATCGATCTTTGAGAACCAGCTCGTGCCTTGTAGTTGATCAAAAAGATCATCTATCCTGGGTAATGGGTATTTTTTCTTGACAGTTTGTTTATTCAGCTCACGGTAGTCGATGCACATGCGCATGTTGTCGTCCTTCTTCGTTACGAATAATAACGGAGCGCCCCATGGTGAGATACTTGGTCTGATAAATCCTTTTTTGTTAGTTCCTCTAATTGAGACATTAATTCTTTCATTTCTGATGGAGATAATCGGTAGGGTGCTTTGGCAACGGGCTGAGCTCCTGGCAGTAAGTCAATATGAAATTCTATCTTCCAATCAAGTGTCAAGCCAAGTAGGTCCTCTAGGACCGCTTCTGGAAAGTTGCACACCACGGGTACATCTTTGAGTTCCTTGGTTTTCATTCTACCATCGATAACATATGCCAGATAAGCTTGGCAACCGTACCTCATGTAACTTTCGCCCTTACTCATTGAGATAACATTTGGCATTGCGCAATTCCAATCACCATAAACCGTAATCGGACTACCGTCAATAGCTTTGAGATGGATCATTTTTCGTTTACATACAATTTGTTCTTCGTTGGCAGCTAGCCAATCCATGCCCAATACTATATCGAAACCTCCTAAGGTCAGAAGGAACAATCTAGAAAGAAATTTATGGCCCTCTATTTCTTTCATGCAATCGTCGGTCATTTTGGATGATTACTGAGTTTCTACCAATAGTTGTTTCTACACTAAAGGCCATTATGAGGTTGGTGATCATGAAGTCTAGTTTGCGACTAAAGTCATTAGATATAAAGCTTTTACTATCACCAGAATCAAATAAAATAGCAGCATTTTCACCATTAACTAGGAACGTACCTGACACGACATCAGGGTTTCCTCTTGCTTCTTCCTCAGTTAAGGCATAGGCTCTGGTCCTAGCCTTGGGCTGCTCTTGCTCCTTCTCTTTTCCCGAACCAGACTGTCCGGTTTTCCTGCAATCCTTGGTTGCGTGCCCAAACATGCCACAGTTCTGGCACTTGGTGTTACCCCTACATTCTTTCGAGTAGTGCCCTGCCTTCCCACATCGATAACACATGGTGGAGCTGGCTCGGCACTCGCCCCGATGTGAGTTTCTGCACTTTGTGCAAGGTTCATTCTCCTCAGTCTTTGGCTTCTTAACCTCAGGTGCATAGTTTCCCTTTCCAGTTCCCCTAGACGGGTTCTCCCACTCTCTTTTCGGTGCCTCGGGTTTCGGGTCCTCGTTAGCATAATCGTCAAAGACGATTCCACTCAAATTCACTACCGACTCAAAAGTCGAGGGTAGGTTAGCTTTCACAAGTATGCGGACCCTTTGAGGCAAGCCCTTCACATAGTACTTGATCAGTCTTTCTTCGGTTTCCACCCGATGAGGTACTAGCTGAGCTAGTTCATTATACCTTGAAGTGTACTGGCAACGAGTCATGTTGCCAGCTTTGAAGTTCAAAAACTCGTTCTCCACTTGGTTAATTCCGTTCTTAGGGCAGAACTTCTTGATCAGAAGTACCTTAAGGTCTTCCCATGTCATCCCCTTGAGTGCATTTGGGGATTTGGACCTTTGGATAGTCCTCCACCAACTCAGTGCCTCGTTGGTGAAAGAATGAGCAACAAATTTGACTGCCTGGTCAGCTCGACATTCACTTATGCTAATCACCCCATTCGTTCTCTCGATCCATTCAAATGTATCCACAAAGTCTTTCTTTCAATCAAACTTGGGCGGGTCGCAGTCTTTGAAACCCTTGTAGGTGCATCCTCGAGTGGTCAGCCCCGTGTTTACCTCATCCCCATGACTGTCATAAACCTTCTCTCCTGGGTTTCCATCTTCTTCCTCTTTGATTTTCTTTAGTGCCTCAGTCAGCAAGTCAGGCAATACGTCCTTCAGAGTTAACACGACCTCACGGGCAATTGCATCCCTGACTTCAGGTTCCAGTCATAGTGATCCTTCATTTCCTTCACCCGGTGGAGTCATATTAGTTTCATGCACACTCTCAGTACGTTCTACGTGCACCCTTCCCGCATGTTCCACATCCACACTTTCCACATCATTACGTCTTCGGTTCAATGGTGGCCTACCGACTCGCCCGGAACGGCCGCCACGACGTTCTGACCCTCCTCTACCAGCCATGATTCCTAAATTCTTGAGCGGTAAAAGGGAATACACCAATATCATTCCTTCAGATCATAGTTTAGAACATTACGAGCAAGATAAATTCTTAGTTACAGTGACCGGTTTGTGATTAATAATTTACTTTGCTTTTCAGGTTCAAAACTCTTCACATCAGTAGTGACATTGACAGCTATGTAGTCTAGGTTAAGGCATATATCCCTAACTACACGCATTAACTTTACTACTTACTTACTGTGTTGGCGTTGGCGTTGGCTACCCGAACTGACATCCTTGCGTTGGTCCCATTATTAGTTTGAGTTCAGACATTTAGGGATGTCTGAATCTCTCAAACTTATGCTCTGATACCAACTTGTAAGGCCTCTTTCCTGTGAGACCTCACTCGTTCGATTTACTCATAAATATAGTCATCAATCACTGGACTTTAATTAAAAACATTCAAACACAGCAGAACCATTCATCATTCAATTACATAGACAGCGGAAGTCTTAACATTTAATCATGAAAACATTGTCTTAACATAAAATCAATTAACATGATGTCAGTCTTGAACCAGGTAGCCGTCATGCCTTAGCCCGTCCTTTCCTCTTGTTACCTGAAGTGCATATTAAAAGTCATCTAACGCTGGTGAGTTCTAGTTTAAAGCAATTAAGTATAACATCAGTCATTAATTTATACCATTATCATATATATATATATATATATATATATATATATATATATATATATATATCATTGTTTACATTGAACATACATTGACTCACCTTATATGTGCATATGCATACATTGAACATTCATTGGTCATACACATAAAGGTGATCAGCCCGTCATTGATTACGTAAGCCACAAAGACAGACACTTCGTCCTACCGTCGTAGGTCGTAATTCATACCGTGTCTACCGAAGTAGTCCGTCCTTCATTACCGTCCAACAAACCTTTGGCCGTCCGTCGTATCGTGTCTACCGTCGTCGTCCGTCCTTTCGCCCGTCTTCCCTAAGGCATCCGTTTCCCCTGCGATCTAGTTATGCAGTCGTGCTTCGAATAAGGGCCTCCGTACTACCGTAGTAGTCCGTATTTAGTCTACCTTTCTAGACTTTGACATACTGTATGCATAATAGTCGCACGGTCGTCTGTCTACCGTAGTAGCCGTCACCAATGAATCTTCCTACCGAAGTAGTCCGTATTTCCGTCCATAACGTATACATACATTCATAACATGCAATATATGTAAATGTAAAGAAAGATTTCATTCATTTTACGTTATGTCATTCATTCATATCATTCTTTGTAAACATTGGTTTCATTCTTTGTTCATCATTACCTTCATATAACATGTATGTCATATTATCATTCATATCATTCATTCATTTGCATGTATACACTCCAACCCCAAAACATTGGAACACATTTGCACATAACATATAGGGGGCGCATAGAACTCACCTGATGAGCGGTTTTTCCTGGAGTATACTATCTGATCACTGAGTGTCAATATACACATAATCTGTATATGTGGTTTGTTTTGTATTCCATATGTAAAAATCGTATTTTCATTCAAGTTCTGAACTTTTTACGTTCAAAACGTTCTATTTTCATTAAATATGTGGTTTGCTTTGTATTCCATACGTAAAAATCGTGCCTTTTCATGAACTTTAACCAAAACCCAAAAACTATAAAAGTTCAAGTTTGGGCTAGATGTTTACCTGATTTGGATCCGGTTTTCGTTGCTATACGTTGCTGAGATGATGAGAGACGATTCCCGAGCTTCTGAGCCTTCACCTTTTGGTTTCTCTTTCTAGCCTCCAATCTCTTTCTCTCTCTAGAAACTTGCGCAAGACATGAATGAGGAGGGGAGGAGTGAGGCTGCTGGTTATATGGGTTTCCACCCTTCTCTCGGCCAATGGGCCGGTCCTCTTCCTTCCCATTCTAATCCCATTATTATCGTTCGCGTTACAAAGCCCGACATTATTTTGTTTATTTGGTTTTCTATTATTTGGGATGTTACATCACTGGTGTTAGCTGGCCAGTTTTAGCATGCATATCAGGGAAAGAGTTGGCCTTTTGTAGCAAAGGCTTGAAGATTGTGTAGAAGGTATCTACATAGGCGGACCATGGTAAAAAAGATTTGGCAAGAATTCTGATACTATAGCCTTAGTGAACATTTTGTACATTTGGTTTTAAGAAACCCAAGTCTTCCGTTGCATAATGTATTAAAAATGCTATGTTTTTTTTAAATCCAATTGTTAGTCGCGTCACGTAAAATTAAAAAAAAAAAAATCAACTGCATCATGTGACACCGCTTCATTAGTCAAAAAGCCAATACCGTTCATTGAAATATAAATGCTCTCACAAAACTAATTTATTAATTGTTATATATTCAATGTTACTAAAAGAACAACTATCAAGGTGTGATTTTAAATAATCAATGCATGGTGAAAAAAAGTATATTATTGAATATAAGGTTATGTGTAATGGGGTGTTAGAGGGAAGGGTGTGAGTCCTCAACGGCACTCACAGAGCAGCACACCGCAACCCTCGTGAGAGGGGGCGTTACACATGAGTGTGAGTACATCAACGGGCGTTGCCCGACCTACGATTCCGTATTATAATTTGAATGGGCCAATCATAACTTGCCACCTTACCATTTGGTTTGTATAATTTTTAATTACAATATTTACTTTAGGATTTTATTTTATTTTTCTTAAATAACTTTCACTTAATTGTTTTTTTATTAAACAAAATATATGGGCTTGCTTTTTTTGAGAACATTCCAATATAAGTTTTAACGAAAACGAAGTTATTTAAAAAAACTATTTTTGTTCTCGTAAGTGGTTTTGACACGTGTTTGCCTGTTTGGATCGACATTTCAGATAATAAGTAAATGTTTTTAAAAATTAGTATTAGTTGATTAAAAATATTAATAAAATTTATTTAAAAAACTTGTCATACTTACTAACCACCACATACCCTAATAATTATGAGTGTGAGTATAACCAAAACCACTCTTTACGTCACAACACTACTTTTTTGTTCACATCTGCTCACCAACCTAACTGTATAAACTAATGGGCAAGAGTGCTGCGGTTTTATAATTTTTCATTCCAAGAAAGCCGCAAAAATAAACTTTGAATGATACCATGAGGAAAACATGCATCTCTTATTTATTTATTGTTAACAATGTCAACTTACATATACAAATTTTGGTGGTTGCCTCTACCCAATAGAAAACAAGTCAACATGCATATACGTTATATTTAATAATAAACAGCAAGTATTCATAATGGAAGTGCATAATATTATTATGAAAGCTTCAATTTTATATAACTTAGTAGATCTAAATTCGTACGTTAAAGTGTGGGTGTTGATGGACAGAAAAATTGTAATGTTTGATTTGAGATAAAATTTATGTGAAAACGTAGATAAAAAGTTTTCAAACTTTATAAGTGAGAAGGGTAAACGGCGTTACTTTATATAAAAAAACAAAACCGTGTGCTTCGATTAAAATTTACGTCGAAATGCGTGAATACGTCGCAACGACATACTCAGAATTTCAAAGAAATAATATCTTAAAAGTAAAGAAAACGAAACCTTTAAGTACGTTTGTACTTTGATGACCCGCACTTTATTATTCACACATCTGTTTTGAATACAATTTACATTGAAACGTAGATAAAAATAAGAACGTCGCAACGATATATCGAATTTGACAACCGATACATGGCATTAACCCCGCGAACAAAATTCATTTACAAACGCTGATAAAAATAACCATGTTGAAACGACAAATCCAAATTTTTTTAATATATTTTAGATATTAACCATAATAAACCCATCTCCAAAAATGGGGTATTACAATTAGAAAGTTGATGTCATTATCTAATAGTACCTTTTATAATTTATTTTTAGACTTAAATACGGTTTTAGTTCATGTGATTTGATCAAAATAATCACTTTAGTCCAGAAGTTTAAATTTGACTTTTTTAGTCCAATAATTTCATTTTCGTATCAATTAAAGTCCACCCCACTAACCTCGTTAAATAATTCTGTTAAATGAAAGAGTATTTTTGTCTTTTATCTGAGGTACAAACATAAATCCATATGATACAAGCTTTTAACAAAAATAAAAAAATATATAAAAATAAAAGCAAACCACCACTCTCCTCTCTTTTACAGCCACCACCTGCCAAACCCAAACCACCACCACCACCTGCCGCTACCGGCAACGATTGTGAAGAGATCTCCGACCACAAAACCAGTTTCAATTCACGACTTCTCTGCTGGATTCATCATCAGCACTCCATCCCTAACATTGTTCTCTCGTTTAGTCCTACAAATCGACAACACCAAACCCAAATTTCATATGGTAACAAATGCCAAACCCATTTGATTTAGTGACTGTGGGATGGACGATGATTGATTTTAGCAACACATTAAACACTTAGGTAGCGTGTGGTATGCAGGAATGAGAGGTGGAATGTAATGGACGATTATGTAGGAATGAAAAAAATGGAGTTTGGTTGGACGATGGAATGGAATCACCCATTCCACAAGTAATGTCATTCTCTCTAAATCACTCAAATTCATTCCATCCACCCCCTTTTTTTTTCATTCCATCCCCTCTTTCAACACCCACCACCACCTCCCACCATCGCCTCCACCACCCACCACCACCGCTGCCGCCGCCTCCACCACCCACATCCATCTCTCGTCGCCACCTCCCACCACTGCCACCACCACTGTCGTCTCCTCCACCACCCATCACCACCACCTCCTACCACCCCCACCGACAACCACAGCCCACCGCCGCCGCCATCACCCACCGTCACCCACCACCACCCAATATCGCCACCCACCACCACCACCACCACTGCCGCTCACCACCGATTTTATTCCTTCGTCTTTTATAGCCTACCAAACAACATAAAGTAATGATTTATTCTATTCCCTCATGGTAAACAAACAAGACAATGGAATGGAATGGTCCATTTCATTCCTTTGTTCATTCCATTACCTCGTTCATTCCATTCCCTCGTCCATTCTATTACCCCATACCAAACAGACCCTTACTCCAGTACAACGATGGAGATGGCAGTATGAAATCATCCCTGCCCTGTCGACATCCCATCGATTGAAATCAGGTCCAAGAAATCGTGTAGGACGATGGAGATAACAAGAAATCATATCTAATCACAGCCCCGCCATCATTAGCACTCAGCCCCGCCATCATTATCACTCAGCCCCTTCCCCAACCACCACCATCACTGATCAGCCCCACCTCCTTCCCCAAAAGCTTTAAATTAAACTCGATTTACATTCATTTCATGATTAAATCAAAGTGGGTTCAGATCATGAGGTGTTGGTTGTTATCGCTACCAAACCTCCGCCATGAAAACTCTTGAAAACCCCCTTTCCTAAAAACGATAATTAAATCTAGAGGTGGTGTTTGCCGACGGTTTTCAGGTGGTGGTTGAACGATGGTCTTCAGGTGGTGGTGGTGGTCGGCTGACGATTTTCAAGTGGTGGGTTTGACTGAATATTAGGTTTTGGATGGAGATTTGGTAGTGATCTTCTTAGAGGGGGAGAGAGAGAGAGTAGAGGGAGAGAACGAGAGAAGACAGAGAGAGAAAAGGGTGTTATGTATGTAATTTTTTTAATTTTCTTTTTTTTTCCCAATAAAAGGTGTATTTTTTTGTCTTTGTGTATAATATTTAACAGAACTAATGGATGGTGTTAGAAATGTGGAGTAAATTGATACGAAAATAAAACTAAGGGAATAAAAAAGTTAAATTTAAAATTTTGGACTAAAATGGTATTTTAGTCAAAACACATGGACTATAATCGTATTTAACTCTTATTTTTAATATATTAATTACTAGGTTAGAAAACTCGTGTATTACACGGGCTAAGTAAGTAAAAACCTCTTGAAAACCCCCTTTCCTAAAAACAATAGTTAAATCAGGAGGTGGTGGTTGCCGGCGGTTTTCAGGTGGTGGTTGGACGACGGTCTTTAGGTGGTAGTGGTGGTTGGTTGACGATTTTCAGGTGGTGGGTTTGACCGAAGATTAGGTTTTGGATGGAGATTTGGTGGTGATCTTCTTAGAGGGAGAGAGAGAGAGAGAGTAGATGGAAAGAATGAGAGGAGAGAGAGAGAGAGAGAGTAGATGGAGAGAACGAGAGGAGAGAGAGAGAGAAGGGTGTTATGTATGTAATTTTTTTTAATTTTCTTTTTTTTTTCAATTAAAAGGGTATTTTTTGTCTTTTTGTACAATATTTAACAGAACTAATGGATGGTGTTAGAAATGTGGAGTAAATTGATATGAAAATAAAACTAAGGGAATAAAAAAGTCAAATTTAAACTTTTGGACTAAAATTGTTATTTAGTCGAACCACATGGACTAAAATCGTATTTAACTCATATATTAATTGCTAGGTTAGAAAACTCGTGTATTAAGTAAGTAAAAATTAAATAGTAATTAATAGTAATGATTTAGAAATTATAAACCGATTAAACAATTTAATTGATGATAAACAAAATTTTGATTTAAAAAATTTATAGATAAAAATTGAAACGAATTATTAATTTAGTTGTCTAAAATAATGGAGTTGATTAAAATATAAAAACAGTATTAATTATATAATAACTATCCAAAATACAAATTTATTTTTCGAAACTGATAAGTAATGTCATAAATTATAACTGTCTATAATTAATTTTATATAAAATTTATATAGTTAGTGATATAATAACTATTCATAATTAAATTTATATTAAATATCTAAAAAAATATTCTTTTAATATTATTATTATTTAATATTATTATTTAATATGAGAGATGAGCGGGAAAATAAGAGTGATATCGGAGAGTGACACGTGTTCTCTTATTTAATAGGAAATAGAGACGACAAAATAAGGGTGAGAAGTCACACGGGTCATCTTAGTTACTTATTTTTTACGATAAAAAAATTTTTAAGTTCACAAAAAGATAGCAATGGGTCTAATTTGATTTGGTCCTTTACGTAACCATATGGATAGATCCATTACAATAACGTCTATTTCAATGTTACGTATATGACAAAAAGAACAAATATCAGGGTGTGTTTCTTAAACTTTATAAAATAATTATTGTACGGATAAAAAATATTTTATTGAATATAACTCTGCTAAAAGTGAGTGGTAAGTTAAATTTCAATAAATTTTCGCTTTATAAAGCATTTTTGAGGATGATTTTGGCAGGATTATGGAGGAATTCTTTGAGTCAGGGCTCCTCATTTATATCTCTTATCCCTAAGATCAAGGATCCGTCTGACCTCAACGATTTCCGGCCCATTAATTTAATCGGTGTGATCAGCAAAACTATCTCAAAAGTCCTTGCTAATCGGTTGAAGGCGGTCATTAGCTCGGTTATCTCGGACACTCAATCTGCGTTTATCTCGGGTAGGTCCATTATGGATGGGCCGCTCATTCTGAACGAGATATTGTCTTGGTGTAAAAAAAAAAAGAGAAGGCGTTCTTGTTTAAAATCGATTTTGAAAAAGCTTATGATAACGTGAATTGGAATTTCCTTGTTTCTATCATGGAACAAATGGGTTTTCCTCCCCGTTGGTGTTCCTGGATCTTTGGGATATTATCCTCGGCGCGGTCTTTGGTTTTGGTTAATGGGTCGCCTACTTTTGAGTTTAACTGTCTTAAGGGGATGCGTCAAGGGGATCCTATCGCCCCTTTCCTGTTTCTTTTTGTGATGGAGGCCTTCTCGTGTATGGTGAATAAAGCTTGTAGCTCGGGGGCTTTAAATGGGATTAGGCTGTCGAAAAACGGCCCGGTTGTTTCTCATCTGCTGTTTGCGGATGATGCAATCATCCTTGGGGAGTGGTCTCAGTCTAATATCACTTCGGTGCACAGGTTGTTGAGGGTTTTTTTCCTTTGTTCAGGGCATAAAATTAATATTGTGAAATCTACTTTATTTGGTATAGGAGTTGGAAACGAGGAAATTGATGGTATGGCGCAGTCTATTGGGTGTAGAGCGGGGTTGCTTCCTTTTAATTATCTCGGTTTGATGGTGGGGTCCAACATGAATAAGATTAACAGTTGGAAACCGGTTTTTGATGTGTTCGAAGGCCGGCTGTCGCAATGGAAAGCTTCGTCTATTTCAATAGGTGGTCGGGTCACCCTTATTAAATCTGTGCTCGAAAGCCTGCCTAGTTATTATTTCTCGTTATACAAGGCGCCGGTTATAGTTATTGAAGGGTTAGAAAAGATCATTAGAAGATTTCTGTGGGGTGGATCGGCTGAGAATAAAAAACTGCACTGGGTTGCCTGGGACCGGGTGTCTGCTCCTAAATCGAAGGGGGGCCTTGGATTATGCAGGCTTAAAGATATTAATTTTTCTCTGTTGTCCAAATGGTTGTGGAGATATAGGAAAGAGGTCAACAGTTTCTGGAGAAAGGTTATAGACGCTGTTCATGATAAAAATTCGTTGTATTCCTTCCCGGTCCGTAAAGCGTATAGCGGGGTGTGGAAAAGTATAGCCAAAACTGGGGAGAGATCGGTCTCATATGGGGTTATTTTTTAGAACTTGATCCGTGGGGAGGTGGGTACCGGGGAGTCTATTTGGTTCTGGCTCGACCCTTGGATATGCGATAAGCCTCTCAAAGACAGGTTTCCTTTGCTGTTTCGGCTGGAAAAAGAGAAGAGGTGCTTGGTCCGGGACCGTTACGATGAGAGGACGGAATCTTTCAAGGAGAAATGGAGGTGGAAAAGACTCCCGGGGCCGGAAGAAGAGTCAAGAGAGTGGGAGGGTCTCCATGGGATGCTGGAGGCGGCCCGTTTGAATGACAATGAAGACCGATGGGCTTGGGTTGGAGAAGGTTCAGGGGATTTTTCGGTGGGAGCAGTCAAGAAATGGTTAAGATGGGACCTGGACTCGAGTGATATCTTTGTGTTGGATTGGTGTAAGTGGGTCCCGTCAAAGTGCAACATTTTTGCGTGGAGGGCGGAGATGGACCGGATTCCTACGGTGGATGCCCTTCGCAGGAGGAATGTCCTCGTTGATAACCAACAGTGCTCTTTGTGCGATTCCGAAGCGGAAACCTCGTCTCACTTGTTTACCGCTTGCGAGATTGCTAATGTTTTGTGGCAGCATATTAGCGTGTGGTGTAGGGTTCCGCCTATCTTCGTTTTTTCTGTTAAAGATTTGTTGGAAGTGTATGATTCGGTCGGGTTAAGGGGTCCGGCTAAAGAGGCGTTCAAAGGTATTTTGATCATGGCGTGTTGGTGTTTATGGAAGGCTAGAAATGGTAAAAGATTCTCGAACAAAATGGTCAAGATGGAGGATATCATTGCGGACGTTAAGTCCCTTGACTTCTTTTGGTTTAAGTATAGATCTAATTATAGGTCGACCTCATGGTCCGATTGGTGTAAATTCATTTTTGTGTAGTTCGGTTGTGTTTTGCGCCTCCTTGCCTTTTCGGCTTTGGTGGCCTTTGTGAATGAAAGTTGCTTTTCAAAAAAAAATATATATATATAATTTGAAAAATAAAAATAAAAGAAACTATGATACAAATAATTCTGCTGCGGGTTTGCAAAATTTAATTTCTAGAAGGCCGCAAAAATAAACTTTGAAGGGATATACATAAGGAAAACATGTACCCTTTTTCATTTTATTTTATTTTATTAATAATGTCAACTTAAGAGCAAGTCAACACACATATACATATATTGCTTTGACAATTCCATGTCTACCCCACCTATAGACATTGAACGTTTGGAGTCAATGGTTTAAAAACAAGTTTTTTTTAATCAACAAATATATCATACTCTTATTCTTAAATTATACCAAATAATTCACCTCATGTCTGAGTTTGAACCCACGACCTCAATACAAAATAATTCATCTCGGGTGTGAGTTTTAACTCAGAACCTTCAATCTAAGAGGCAAGAGCCTCTATCAAATAGACTAGTCTCACATTAACATTTAAAAACAAGTGTGTTATTGTAAATTTTCATATAAAATTTAAAAAAAATACACATTTTAACATTTATATGATAGACCAGGCGAACTTAACAAGTTCGCCTCTAGGCTATACTTGTAAAACACTTAGTGACTTTTAACATTTACACAACAAAAACATAAAGACATAAAATCTAACTATTACAAGTTTTTGTCATTCCAATCTATGTCCTAACAGACTCCCCCTTGACAATAGCTTTATCTTCAGTCTTTAACTTGATCCCTTCCAGTTATCTGGTAGTCTGCTGCCAGCATGCACTCCATATCTTCTGCATATCTCCAAAACTCTTTTGTACTGTAGACCTTGTTCTCTCCAAACATCAGTGTACATGATCTCATTCTTTCTCAGCGTCCTCTGATCTTTCTTTGAAAAATTAATAAGATATATTGTGTCATAGAAACTCACAATGACCTTATTATCTTTATCTTCAATCCTTGCTTCACCAGTATTAACATCAACATACCACCATTTCATATTCCCAAGAAAGTCTTGAGGAATCTTCTTTAATGGTATCTTGTGAATAGCACGCACTGGTTTATACTTGTATCTCCAGGTCACTTTCCCAGTCTTTGGATCTGTGTTCTTCACTCTCTTTCCCTTTTGTGGTTTCAGCCGATCATACTTTCCTGAACTACCTTCTTTCTTGATAAAGTTTGCTATCACATCAGCCAAACCATTCTTCGATCTATTAATGAGTGGCTTTGAAGCTAGACCATTTATTTCACACCTCGGCAAGGTATTGAAATATTTGATCCTCGGCTTTAAGTATTGAACACCATCAGATCGTTTGATTGCAAATAATTTTGATTCATCATCATAGAACCAACTTATGATCCTTCCTACACACTGCTCTTTATTCACATATTTCTCTTTCTGAGCAGGTTGTGCTGGAGACTTGGGTAGCACCTTCATCCAACTGTTTACAACTTCTCTCCACTGTTCTCTTGTCATACCTGTATCTCTGTACATCACAGGTTCTTCATTAACCTTCGGAAACTCAGTGTGAGTAGTTTCAGTTTCAGCCTCTTTATTGGATTGAATAGTCTCATCATCAGTATCTATCTTTGAATCAGCAGTGTCTTCAGGCAGTGTGATGTCTTCAACAGAGTCCATAGAATCTGTTACTCCTTCATAAGTGAATTCAGGAATAACATCATCCTGGATGAAGTTATACGGCACTTTAAGACCATCACAGCCTTCATAAGTAACACTATCTTTATCTTTTTCTATCTCAATCTCTACTATTTCTCCTTCTTCTATCTCATTATCCGACATATCATCTTCCATGTCATTGAATAAATCATCAATGTCATCAAGACATGCAATGTTTTCAGCTTCCTCTTCTTCGAAATCTTGAAAGAACTCCAATAATAGAATTTCTTCTTTATTAGTACCAGAAGTATCTTTGTCTTTGTTTCCTTCAAGTGATTGTGATGTCGACTCCCCCTGAACCCTAGATATAGGATTAGCTTCAGTGTATTGACGATCACCCTCAATATTTCCAGCAGGATCATTGTCTTCATCATCACGTCTTTGAATAGACTCTGTGTGACAAGTATCAGGTATCCTCAACCCCCCTGAGCGTCAAGACGCTGAACGAGTTTGGACACTAATGCTTGCATGTCAGCAATCTGTTGAGCTTGAGTCTGAATCACCAGCTGCCGTTGTGAATCAGTAGACACAAGAGTGTTTACCTGTGTTTGTAGAGAAAACACTTGAGATTCAAGAAAAGTAATCCTTTCAGAATCAGAAGGCTTTGACGGACCAGCCGACGATTGTGGAATAGAAGGACTTTAAGTAGTAGAAATAACTGGAGGAACAAGAGAAATCACTGGAGATGGATCCTTAGATCTTGGAGGAGTAATTATCAAAGAAGCAACAAAATTAGCATCCTCGATTCCCTGAGAAGATTTTGCAGCATCAATCGAAGCAGACATCAACTTTTGACGCGTAGGATCTGGATTAAAGTCACTATCAGTGTCAGTACTCTCATCGACCAAAGATCTTTTGCCAAGTACTGATCCGGAAGGAGGATCCCGAACAGACTTTCTTCTTGGTCGTCTGGCTTGAGATTTAATGCGTTTGCCAGCATTAGCCAGTGGAATTGTAGCCAACCGTTCATAATGATCTGAGGAAAAATCCCTAGAGTCATCAGAATCAGTGCTTTCATTAACCGATAATATCGTATCACTTGAGCTGGAACTAGAATCATCATCAGTCACCACATTCCCTTCAGCTTCTGGAATTGGCGAGTTCACAGCATCATCAACGAAATCATCCATGTTCATTCCTAGATCTTGATTAGGATCATGAACGACCTCTTCTTGAACTGGTTCCTGAATAGGTATTTCAACTTCAGCTTGTGTAATAGGAACATGTTCAGGAATAGGAATTTGTGGTTGTACGGGAACTTGTATTTGTGGAACTGGTATATGTTTTTGTTGAACTTGTATTTGTGCGGGTTGTTGTGGTTGTTGCTGTTGTTGTTGTTGAACATTTAAGCCTTGAGCTTGAGCAATTTCATCAGGATGAAACCAGTTGTTATTCAGTGGTGCAACATAATTAGGATTGATTAAGTGCCCAAACAATGGAGTATTGACTGGAATCAATGCAGAATTTTGCTGTTTCACCTTCGTGCAGTCGGTAAAGATACGCTTTGACATTGGAGTCAAAGTTAATCGTATAGGATGTTGTGGAAGATCCGGAATAAGGTGAATGAGAATCATTTGAATAAAACGAGGATACATCAAGAATCCTTGACCTTCATCTGGATTAATCTGCATGACGATTTTTGATTGTTTTTGGTTCGATATGACTGACTCTGTAAACACACATATATATAACCAACTGACCTGATATAAGCGAACTTATTAAGTTCGCTTCTAACAGCTTAAGCGAACTTAATAAGTTCGCCTCAATTATACCTAGGCGAACTTAATAAGTTCACCTGGTTTATCAGAGGCGAACTTAATAAGTTCGCTTAGTCTATCAGAGGCGAACTTAATAAGTTCACTTAGCCTATTAGAGGCGAACTTAATAAGTTCGCCTAAGCATCTTTTAGGCGAACTTGTTAAGTTCGCCTGGTGCAGAACAGTAGTTTATAAATACAGAACAGAGTCTGTGAAACAGTTAGAAGACAGAAGAGACGATATCAGAGTAGACTTGATTAGAGACAGAATCTTGTAACCTGATATTGTGGTGGAAATACAAAGAGTTTATTTACACCGTTGTTGTTGATTGAGTTACACGAGCACGTTGATTATGGATTCCGCACGTTATCACCGTGTCGTACCGCGAGTCTAGAAATCCGAATCACGGACCTACAAGTGGTATCAGAGCCTTTGCTCTTGATTAGCAAAAGATTCGTGGTGTTTTCGTGTCCAATCAACATCAAATTCATTATTTTTGAGTTTTTCATTTCCATGGCGTTTTCAACTCTGATTCAAATCTGATTTTGTGATTTTGAAGAGGATTTTGATGAAATTGATCCGATAGAAAGCTTCTAATTGACAAATTACACAATCCTACGGTCCAATTTTGATTAATTCCTTCAAATCAGTGATTAATGATGATTTCCGTATGTTTCTGGTTCGCGAGTTTGGTTTGAAGAGTTCTTGAACTTGAATCTGTTGAAGCAAGCGAACTTGCTGAATCTTTGTGCAGGCGAACTTAGCAGCAGGCGAACTTGTCAAGTTCGCTTCTCACATGATTAAGCGAACTTATTTTAGGCGAACTTGATCAGATTTTTGAATTCTGGTTTAAGCGAACTTATTAAGTTCGCTTCACATTAAGTTCGCTTGGGTGTCTCTGAGACTCTGAGGCGAACTTATTAAGTTCGCTTGTACAATATCAGGCGAACTTATCTATTTGCTAGTGTTCTTAAAAAAAAGAGTATTTTGGCGGGAAATTTCTTCTTGTCCAAATTTTTTCGGGAAAGTTTATATGGTCGTTTTGAATCATTTTGAAATTTTGAAATTTTTTAAAAAGAGTATTTTGGCGGGAAATTTTTTCCGGATATTTTCGAAAAAAATTCAAAATGTCAATTTCATGTAATGATAATGAGATTGGAACGATGCCACCGAGACTTTTGTGCATATCAGATTTTCGTAGCTGGAAAGTCCGGTTCGAACAGTTCGTATTAGAAACTGATGAAAACTTTTGGACATCCATATTTGAAGGATATGTGCATCCTACTTATGACTATATGGGATATTATGATGTTCCTAAACCAGTGACAGCTCTTAGTAAACTAGAAAAGAAGAAGTTTGATCGAGAGATGAAGACGCGTGAAACTTTAACGTTGTCTTTACCTAAAGAAATCATTCATAGTCTCGGGAAGTGTCCAAATTCAAGAGATCTATGGGAGGCATTGAAGAAAAAGGGCGAAGCAACTTCTCAAGCGTTTGTGGTCTTGATCAAAGAAGTATTAGAGAAGCAGGGTGATTCTCAAAGTGATTCTTCTGCACATTTAACTAATAGTGAGATTATTCGTTCTAGTGTAAGTACTCAATCTACTGAGACTGATGTGATGAGTGAAGAAAGTTTTCAGACAGTTGAAGATGATCTGAGTGAATTAGAAACTGATGCAGAGCATGTCATTGTTGAACAAAAGAGTGAAGCTGATGATAATGTATTCATGGCTCTTGGTGCATCTTCTTCAGAAGTAAAACCTGAGATACTTTCTAACTCTGTGTTTCAGTTAAGGATAAAATGATGAGGGTTATGGATGACAACGTTAACCTCAATTGTGATATGAAATCGATGCATATGGTAAATCAGAAATTAAAAGATAATGAGACTGTGTGTATTGAGAGAATAGAATCACTGAAGAGTGATATAAATTCTCTGACTTTGAAGATCAAAGAGCAGGCATATCACCTGGATATGTCCTTTGCAGAAATTGAGAAAAGAAATAATGATCTTACTGAGAAGGATAAGGAATTAGCTGAATCTAAAGCAGAGGTGATCAGATTACATAGAAAGTTAGAAAGCTTTGGAAATTCATCATTCGTATTAGGATATTATCATGATACTACTGAAGAGGGGAAGGGAACTAGTGGTATTGGCTATGTTCCTCCACCATTCAACGGAAATTATTCTGTTACACCTGAGATTATAAATGATGAGGATTTAGATCCTAAGACTGTGTTGAAAGTGAATCCGGTCACAGGTGAAGATATGGTGTATTCTGATGAGAGTGATGATGAATATTTTGATGAAGCTAAGGTAGAAGGGATACCGAAAGCTGTTAAGATAGAAAACTCAAAGGTTGATTCTAATTCATCTGGAAATTATACATTTGGAAGTTCTTCAAATTCAAGGACAGTTCCATTTGTCAGAGATTATAAAGACAGGCGTACATGTTTTCATTGTAATGAGATGGGACACATTGTGGTGAACTGTCCTTACAAAAATAAAGGGAAGAAGCATGTAGTTCCTGAGAAGATGAAGCCTGAATCAAAACCTGTTGATAAAAAGTTTGTTCAGTCTCAAACTCCAAAAGAAGTTCATGTAGGAGAATCTTCTTCAAGTGCAGCTTATCGTGTGAAGATTCCTTATATGAGAGAATATAGTGAGAAGAGATCTTGCTTTTACTGTGGTCTTGTGGGTCACATTCGGATTGCTTGTCCTCACAACGCCAAAGGTAACCGACATGTTACTCCAGGAAAGGTAAGAAATCTTGGTAAGCCTTATGTTAACCCAAATGTGGTTAAACCTCGTGATACACCAAAGAGTAATTCAAAATCTGAGGTTAGGCTTTCTAGACCTCAAAGACGGAGGAGAAACAGAAGATTGAGAAAACTTTTAGAACAACAAGAGTTTTCACAATCAAATCAATTTTCAAATGAAAGAAAATGTTCAAACACTTCACATTTTAAGCAAAAAGAACTTAATGAACAGAAGTATGTTTGGAAATCTAAAGTTTCTGTTTCTGACTCGTCGGATCAATCTCCGAAAATTGATGAGAGATTTGATTGTGAATGGAGTGAGGTTTATTATTTTGATACAGATGGACGACCCATGACTACCATGGCTTGGGTCCCAATTTTAAATTAATGTTTCTTGTTAGATGTGCAGGATTTACCAAGAGGGACTATTAATACCATTTTGGTTGTTGATAGTGGTGGTTCTAAGCACATGACAGGGAATGACATCTGCATGAGTAAAGAGTTGTTGATAACTGAGACTCTATTTGATTCAACGACTTGATGCTCAAGTGGGAGAATATGTCACACACAATGTTTTGGAAACAGTTTTACAAAGTCCAAATGATAACCTGAAACTTAGGATGACGATGGTGAGCATAAAGTCGTTGATGCAACCATTTGACTAGTTAAGGGGGAGCCTACAGGACAGGGGGAGTACAGAACTGTGTTGGTGACAGAGGCAATGACATTCAATTACAGGATTACATCGGTTTGAGTTTTTAATTGATTGACTTGCTTAATCCTGAGTAACCAAGTAAAATGTTTTTCATAAAATATTTTCATGGAAAGGTTTATTTTCGTTTGTTTTACTTTCTTTGAAAAAGATTTTGAAAAAACCAAACAAATTGAAAAAGATAAAATCGACATTACTTGAAGTTAAAGAAGAGATGATAATACATCAGTAGATGTTCTTTCACACATGACCTTAGATTGACTGGTTGGTGCTTTATGTTAATATATCTGAATTATATGTTTTGATCTAAACTTCAGAGACTGCACAAATAGGAAATGATAGTGTTGTGTATGCATATAATTTGAATTGTCAGTAGACTAAAAGCGTCACTGAACCATTAGTAGTGTGAAAACATAATTGCATATGTTACAACTGTGATTTGAACCCATTTTATGCCTGGGTGTGTGCGTTAAAAGATCACTATCAGATAAAGAATAATAGTTTTTAATAAAGATTTTTCTATGAGATCAGTTTCGGGTTATGTCCTTAGCACTATTCATTCGATTTGCTTCAGTGCCCATGTCCCGAAAAGCATACAATTTGAAGTATAATCAAGATATGTACTTGACAACATCTGTCAAACATATACTAGCCCTTGGATCATATTGATAAATCATCTTTACTGATTCCATTGAATTCATAATTCAAATAACAGTTGGATCCACGTACCTGAATCTTATGATTCCACATATATAAGCCAAGACATTGAATCATTCGATTCTGAATCTCATTGATTCCTATACAATCCAATTTGGATTATGCTATTCATGTGCTAAGTGATGTCTCCTCATTCTGGAAATTCGGATAATCTTTAGTAAAATCTCATATGTCTTGAAGATAGTGCATTTACTTTCTATTAGCATACTAGTGGGGTACACGTTGTATTTCATACTTAAATGGTACCTTAACTCACAAGAAAGTGGGAATGAGATGCTTTAGTTTCAAATCTTATAATATTGACAATTTGAATTTGTGTGTCATAGCCTGATCCTATTTTCTTTGAATGTTTATCGCGTATCATAACATGCAATATGAAAGTCTTGAAAAGATAGAGTGTGATAATCTTAAAAGATATTGGTTTGATTGGTCAAGGCTTGAAAGAATGACATAGGATACCATTTGATATTATATGGATTTTATATCCAAGATGTGTGATTGATATCTCATATATACTGATATGATCTTCTTACTCGTGATGTTCGACCAAAAAGATGTGATTTTGTATTTTACATTTCAGTTTATATAGAGAAAAACCAAAAGGATTTTGTGTTTCTTATGTTTGAAAAATCAAAAAGATTTTATTTTTCCAGCTTCCATGAAAATCTTAATTGTTGGTTATTCTTGGTTGTTCTCCTTTGCATAAACTGAATATTACAGACAGAAATTGACAAGGGATCCTTCTCCCAAGTTTTCTTCTAGATAGAAAGAGAGTGTGCAGATGAACAAGACGAAGACTACAACTTGTTTGATGATATATGAAGACGGATGACAATCTTCTAAAGTTGTTGTCAAGCGAGAGTCTGTTGGAGCATATTCTGGTGACAACGAGCTTGAAGATATTATGTCTTAGTCTTAGAGTCTTTGAATTGTAATTGATAGAATTGTTAGCAACAGTTATAGGGGAGTCTGTTAGGACATGTTTTGTAACTGTTGATAAAATTCTGTATAAGTTCTGCTAGAGGCGAACTTAATAAGTTCGCATAGCCTATTAGAGGCGAACTTAATAAGTTCGCCTGGTTTATCAGAGGCGAACTTAAGAAGTTCGCTTAGTCTATCAGAGGCGAACTTAATAAGTTCGCTTAGCCTATCAGAGGCGAAAGTTCGCCTCAGCATCTTTTAGGCGAACTTGTTAAGTTCGCCTGGTGCAGAACAGTAGTTTATAAATACAGAACAGAGTCTGTGAAACAGTTAGAAGACAGAAGAGACGATATCAGAGTAGACTTGATTAGAGACAGAATCTTGTAACCTGATATTGTGGTGGAAATACAAAGAGTTTATTTACACCGTTGTTGTTGATTGAGTTACACGAGCACGTTGATTATGGATTCCGCACGTTATCACTGTGTCGTACCGCGAGTCTAGAGATCTGTCACGCACCGAATTTGGGACCTACAATATATTGTTTATTGAAAATACACCAATTTTATATTAATATAATTAAAAAATATATAATTTTTAACATTGTACATTACATCTCTTAAAGATGAAAATACATAATGTTTATTGAAAAGCACCAATTTTATATGAAAATAATTAAAAAATATATAATTTTTACTAACCAAACCTCTAGGGTTTTAACCATTTTAACTTAATATCGATCAAATTAATAATAAAAACACAAATGTACAATAGGATGTATAAAAATTGGTACCTCAATTTGTAATAGTTATAAATTATTCCATAGTCATTGTTTAATCATTAACAATATATGTTTTAAAAATACATTATTCATTTGGGGTGTAGGAAGTTCAATAAGGTGATTCATATGGTTTATCATATACATAACAAACAAAATTAGATTTTATGTTTAACTCTAAAGAGCCGCAACTTCCCTCCGCATTTCACATTCGATGGTCCATCACCTAGACGCTTATATAATTAAAACATTAGCTAAAAAGGAAAAGGAATAAAGGGGTTCACTAACAAAAAGTTAAAAAATTTAAAATATGGTAGGAGGAGCATGGTCGTGCACCGTCCCTTCATGGAACATAGCCACAGAATATGCCAAATACGTTAGATCATGGACCAATCATATACTTTTTTTGGTTGAAAACACAACCTTTTGAAAACATGTGCTATCGAGTTTCACTTTCGTTCTAATCACCTCCAACATTCATAATATGTATGTATTAAGAAACAAATACCACTAAACTAAATTCTCCTTCGTATATTCATCAAATTTAGGTTCAATATAATCTAAAAACACTTCATATATACTCCTTCATCGTTTATTTTCTACTGAAAAACTTAGGTCGCTCTCAATCATGTGACATCTTCCCCTTTCAGGTCATTTAACCGTTGTCTATAGTGTAAGATTAGTCTCTTGATTTATTCATGTCATGTTAAGGATCCATGCTCTAATTCTTATTTTCACATACTAATTCTTACACTTACCTAGCATATTTCTAAATAATACAAGTAATTTCACATAAGTACAGGGCCGGCCTTGGTGTGGTGCTCCATGGGCAACCACACCGGGCCCGGTTTATCGGGGGGCCCAATTTTTTTTTATATAAATATTTTTTTAAAGAAATACATATTAATTATAAAAACTCAATTACATTTTAACCACTTTAGCCCATTTAAACCATTTTAATTGTTTTAGCCCAATTAAACCCTTTAGCCCATCAAAACCACTTAAACTCAACTAAGTCATTCTTTTAGTTATAGCCAACTAAACAAATTAGATTTGACTCATTAAAAATTTTAAACTACTTACGGTCCACAATGTACCAAGAACGACTTAATGGATTGGGAATGATAGCTATTGAGAATGATTACATAGAAAGTGTGGATTATGAAGAGTTGATCAATAACTTTGTTTTAAAAAATGCTAGAAGAGCCTCACGATTCATTTAATTATGTAATATATATTATTTTGCTACATTAACTTTGTTTTATTTATTGCTATTACAATTTACATCGTATTACTGAATATTTTTTTCATATATATAACTTTATATTTTAAATTTTTAGAGGCCCATTTTTAAAGTCGCACAGGACACCCGAAATCTCAGGGACGACCCTACATAAGTACATATCCATATCTTTCTGTCATATTACATCACAACATGGTAAAATAGTAGCATTCTTAACCCTAAACAAATGTTAGCTTATAAAAATTACCATGACAATATTTATAGAACACGTTTAGATGTATGTTTTTGTTTTGAAAATTTAGTATACTCACCTTTGCTATGACGACTTCATCAACTTGATTTTCAAGTTCCTCCATAACACTTATAATGCACATCATACTTCATAAATTATACATTTTCTATTGACACCACCACTCATCTAATTAAAAAATACTTTTTCTTTGCAAAAAATTAGAACATATCTAACTAAATTTTCTTTTTAAACATTACATTCTTTAGCTTAAATTCTCATTTCAACATGTTCCACACATTTCTTAAAACATACACCTACTCAATCTCAACTCATTCCCAAACTAAACTCATGTAATTTTTACTACCATTCCTTATGCTATTACTAATCAATGATACGTGTTAGCTCAAAACATTTCATCCAAAAGCTCAAAAACCCAAATTTGCTTACAAAACATCTCAAACGTTCGCAAAATCTAATCGCGTTTTCTCATACGGAAGTACTAGCAAAATCCAATTCAATCCGGATTGGATTGAAAGAAAACAAGTGCCTCTAGAAACTGAGAAATTACAGATTAGTGAACAAAATCAACCCAATTGAAGATTAGTGATTAGTCTAAGGAAACGAGTGCCACAAGAAACACTAGTTTGAGAAATCGATTATGAGAATCTATTATAAGATCGGTTATGAGAATTTGTGGGAATCCGTCTAAGTCTAACCCCACCTACTGTAGCGCCCCTTCAGTTTCAGTTTCAGGACTCATGCGTACGGGAACGAGAATTGAAGAAGGGGTTGTGGGCAAGAGAGCGGGCCCTAAGTACCAACTATATACATTATACAATAGATGTGAATGCCATCAGGCCTTTGGTCTGGGGATTTTGCCATAAGGCTTTCCTTCTGTAGAGGTCTCAGGTTCAATTCTCACAAGGTGCACTTCATAATTTCAGGAACACCCTCTGTGACAGGGCTTGAACTCTGGGGTAGGTAGGGTTAGCGACATCCTAACCCACATGTCGTTCTAAAAAAATAATAATAATAAAATAAAATAAAAAAAATAGATGTGAAGATAAAACAAGTATTTTAAAAAAATTATATATATAACGTTTATTATAAAACCAATTTTAAGTTGAGAATACTAGAGCATAAATATTCATACATTTTTTCTTTAAATGTGACGTATTAAATGATTATATAACCGAAATCCCTAATATATAAGAATAATTTTCTAAGTTTTAGAAATAGGTGGTAAGGAAAATAAAAATGACCAATGAACGTGAATTGCTATGATGGTTTAGATGAATATACATGTTTCATCAAAATGATTTCATTTGTGACTTTCATTTTACCTTGAACAATTTAATGATTCAAAAATTCGTGTAATATCTTTCGTGAAAAACAAAAATATATTAATTAATGTTACAATTTAACCAACATTTTTTAGATTTATAAATTAAATATATAACTATTAAGTTCTAAACATATGTTTTATCTATAAGAGGTATAATATATAGAAAGAAACCGAAATTGTATTGTGTATTCTGCGACATGTAACATTTATTTATAGAGGTCTTTACTGTTCAATTGAAAAAAACCGACTAATTGCTAAGCATAAAATAATAGCAAAATATATGTCAAATAACTGATCTAATACGCCCCCTCAAGCTAGACGTTTTCAACATGTAGCTTGAACTGAAGAGTACCAAATCGAGTAGATGATAATTCATTGGTCAAAAGGCTAGAAACCTAAACATCAGTAGAAACATACCGAACTCATAGACTTTGTTCTAGTACCATATCGCGTATGAAATGCATGTCAATCTCAAGGTGTTTCGTACGTTGATGACATCGGATTGGCCACTAAATATGTAGCTCTAATATTGTCACCATAAAGTAGGTGGACTAAAAAGAGTATGTGTAACTCATGGAGCATATACATAACCCATCAGCTTAGCAGCGTATAAGAGCACGATACTCCGCCTCGGTACTAAAACGAGTAACCATGTGTTGTTTTCTAAACTCCAACCGATCATGTCAGTCGGCATCTGCATAAGCATTAATAACAAGAATGGAAGACTTATGAATAGTTAACCCATGAGTAATAGTACCCTCAAGGTACCCAAAAATACGCATGACGACGATCCTGTGGTAGTCATTAAGTTTTTGAAGAAACTGTGAAACCTTACTGACATCAAAAGCAATCTTGATCAAGATAAGACACTAAAGTGGACCAATAGTGTTTGGGTATAACAAAGGATCATCCATAAACACACCAAAATATCGTGATAGCTATCATCCGAAAGATACATGAATTAGACAAATGCCTACATTGACTAAGGTCGATACGTTGTAGAAGATAAGTAAATACCCTTCATGTGAGAGATGAAGAACATCATCAGTAAATGTGGTATGAATCTCCAAGAAATTGCTCATAGGATCTAAGTCCTTGAGTGCAAACTTGTAAGTAAATACCTGGTTAAATCTGTCACAAATACTTGACGAACTCCGAGTAATGACGATGTCATCAACATAGACAGGAACGTAGCATGGCACAAAGTCTTGACAATAACAAATAAAGAAGTGCATGTATACACTATGAGAAACCAAACTTCCGTAGGGGTAAACATAGCTTGTAAACCAATCTCTAGGTTCCTACTTAAGGTCGTAAAGGGTCTTCTAAAGCAAGCAAACATGATGCAAAAGAGTATGCTTAACAAAGTCATAAGGTTGTGTCTTATACACAGTGTTAAAAAATCACCATGAAAAAATGCGTTGTTGACATCTACTTCCTAATATCCTAACGATGAGGGAAAAGAACGGATAAAACCAACCTAATAGTGGTTAGGTTGCCGGGCTAAATGTCTCGGTGTAATCAACGTCCATGAAAGCCATTAAGAAGTCGGACTTAATATCGGCTAACAGATCCATCAATGTGTCTTTTGATCCTATAAACTCACTTACACCCAACAATCTTAGCATAAGAATGAGCATACACAAATACCTAAGTTTGGTTAGACTATAGAGCAGCAATCTTTGTATGCGTGGCATCCAACCATACATATCATTTATGCGCCTGAAGAAAGGTAGTAGGTTCTGAAGTAGGAGTGGATGAGACATGTAAAAGAACATGATTAGGGAAGTAGAGTATGGAACAAAAGCTTATATGAAGAGTGAGCTAGAGTTTTAGAAATGATCAATTAATAATTAAAGCAATTATGACATCGGCATCGTACCAATATTTTTTTGAGAGATGCAAGCAATATTTCTAAGCTACATAACTTGAGTTTAAAGCTTCGTTGAGGCTTGAATCACCATGATTAAATAACTAGAAACGATTTAAGAACATTCAGATTTCCCTTGTTCTCTTTGAAGAATAGTACTGTACTTTCTTTCTCCATGATCTAATTTTCCTCTTACTAAATAATTCCATTTCAATTTGAAGGTTTAAATTAATCAATTTATCAAAAAATTACCCATTAACTCATTAAAGATGAAAAGAGAATGAGATTAGAGTCCACCGGACCAGAACCATCACATGGACAGACAAAACCAACCTAACCCAGCACCTAGGCTCGTCCAAGTCTGAAAATGGCAAGCTAGTGGATCCCTACAAGCTAGTGTGTTTCTCATGGTTCAGATCATCAATATAGGCATCTTAGCAGCAATCATCTATTTTAGGTTCAACCTGTAACTACCCAAGTGCTCACTACACAGGTTGACCATCATCCGCTTCCCCCTAAACACCAAGAAACATCTACTTGAAACATATTTCTACAAAAATATTGGACTAGTGGTCAAAGAACTAAGCGCGCATTCGTAAGGAGTGCATGGAAGCAACCTGTAACCTATGGGATTTATCAATGCCATTTGCATTCTGTTGGGACAAAACACAAACATATTACACACCCAAAATCTGGAACAAGTTGGGGGGTTAAAATACACGCGCAAAAGGGTGCTGCTAACAAACAAACATCTTTTCCCTCCAAAAAGATGTACCAAAAGGTCAGGATAATAGCAGCCTACAAAATTGGCTTTATTAACCGAAATATATACACCAAGATTGCTAATCGCTAGCCTAAACTTAAGGAGCTATACAAGGAAAGAATACAATCAAATAAATACAAAAGGTAATTACTGTAGTATACAAAATTATATATATTCCGAAATATATATGGATATATTTCGGTTCGAAATATATCCATATATATTTCGGAATATATATAATTTTGTATACTACAGTAATTACCTTTTGTATTTATTTGATTGTATTCTTTCCTTGTATAGCTCCTTAAGTTTAGGCTAGTGATTAGCAATCTTGGTGTATATATTTCGGTATTGTTTAATGAAAGAGGCATTCTGTCTTTTACCAAATTACATGGTATCAGAGCTTTGCTCTGTACCCTAGAAGACCTAGCCGCCGCTGCCTCTGTCCACGGACACCAGCTACCGCCTCCTGTCTTTTAGTCCGATCCTACCTGCACTTTTTTTTTCTTTTTCCTATTTACTCACATTTTCTTCAGCCATGGTTGACGGAAATGACTCCTCCTCCTCCAGCAAATCCGAGCACACCCCTCTCCATCCGGCTTATACCGTGACTGACATCCAGAAAAAGGTACGTGTTTTGGATGGAACGAAAGTCTCATACTCGTCCTGGGTCAAACTGTTTCATCTGCATGCCAGGGGTTATAAGGTTCTTCATCACATTGATGGAACCGACCCCCCAGCAAAGGATGACCCGGATTTTGACTCTTGGACTGAGATTGACGCTATAGTGTTACAGTGGATCTATGGAACCCTGTCAGATGAGCTTCTCGTGTGGGTCCTCGTAAATGAATCTACAGCCTTGGAAGCCTGGAACCGAATCAAGAATCTATTCTTGAACAACAAGGGCTCAAGAGCAGTTGCTCTCGAGCATGCCTTCACCAATCTGAAACTGAAGTTTATGCCATCCCTGGACGCGTACTGTCAGAAACTTAAAGAGTTGGCCGACCAACTGTCGGATGTTGAAAGTCCCGTCAGTGAAAACAGACTCGTTCTTCAGCTTATTCGTGGCCTCCCACAGGAATTTGACAATGTCGGTACGTACCTAAACCAATCTATGCCATCTTGGGAAACGGCTTGTAGTATGCTTCAACTTGAGGCACAACGCCAAGCTGCCCGAGATACCGAACCAATTGTCGTTGCTGCTGTCCATGACACACAACCTCCTCAGGCCCAAATCTCTGCCCCACGGTTCACTAATTCCAACCAGAACCGCAATAACCGTGGGGGTGGTCAAGGGGGACAACGCCGGTCCACGGGAAATAGATTGGGTAGGTTCTCACAGCAGCCCAACAACACCAACCAGCCCTCTCGCGGCTCACAGCAGAATCAGCCCTAGGCTCCTATCCTGGCCCAACACAGAATATGTGGGCCCCTTGGTGGCCGGCCCCACCCCCATGCCCATTCCCAACGCAACCCGGCTGGGCCTCTCCATGGGGTGCTGGACCAAACGGTCCCTGGAACCAACAGCCACAACAGCCCACTGGAAACAGGGCATCAGGCCCATCAGGCTCCCGCAGTCAACCATAGGCCCATCTCTTGGAGGTTAACCCACTGGAACCAACAGAATTAGGAGCTGCATTTCAGGCCATGTCCCTAGAACCGGGGGACACACAATGGTACATGGACATTGGTGCCACACATCATCTTTCTTCCGACCCAGGTATATGTTCCACTTCTCACAATGTTAATTCTATTAGGCACATATTTGTTGGAAATGGCCACAAAATGCCAATTCTTGGATCCTGTAATACCACCCTCCCAAATAACCCAAACAATATGCGCTTAAATAATGTTCTCTATACCCCTGATATAATCAAAAACTTGATTTCTGTCAAAAAGTTCACAATTGATAACTTTACTTCTGTGGAATTTGATCCTTTTGGTTTCTCTGTGAAGGATTTCAGGAATGGGAAGATCTTGACCCGTCACAACAGTGACGGCCCACTTTATCCTCTCACAGCTCCCGCTTCATCTCCCGCTGCCACTGCATCAAGTTTCATTGCTTCATCTGTTTCTGAATTTTGGCACGATCAACTTGGCCACCCGGGGCTTCCCGTCGTGGATTTTTTATTGTCTCGTCATTTAATTTCATGTAATAAGACTAGTCGGTCTCGTGTTTGCAATTCTTGCCAGTTGGCTAAAAATAAACATTTACCTTTTCAATTGTCAACGTCTTGTACTTTCTTACCTTTTGATATCGTGCATTGCGATTTGTGGACTTCACCAATACTTAGTACAACCGGTTATAAATACTATATGATTCTAATAGATGATTTCACCCAATATACATGGGTCTTTCCACTAAAATATAAATCCGAAACCTTAAACAAATTCCAAAATATTTATAAGTATGTTCATACTCAATTCAATCGTCCAATCAAATCCTTCCAATGTGATAACGGCGGTGAATTTGACAACAATAAATTCAAACAATTTGCCCTCACCAATGGCATTCAATTCCGTTTTTCTTGTCCCCACACCTCCCAACAAAACGGGAAGGCGGAACGCATGATCCGCCGAATCAATGAGATAATGTTATCCCTTCTTGTTCATGCCTCCTTACCACCTACATTTTGGGTGGAAGCCCTTCACACTTCCGCTTATCTACACAACATCCTTCCCACTAAAATCCTCCATAATCGAACACCTACCGCTGCCCTATACCTTCGAAACCCATCCTATGAGCACCTTCGCGTCTTCGGCTGCGCTTGCTATCCAAACCAAACTGCCACACGTCCACACAAACTCGCCACTCGTTCTTCCCTTTGCATCTTTCTCGGGTACCCCGCAACGTATCGCGGATACCGATGTCTAGATCTAACCACCGGGAAAGTCATTTTGTCACGCCATGTTATATTTGATGAATCCCTTTTCCCACACTCCAAAACTCCCATAACCCATGACTACACTTTTCTGGATAGTGACCCTTCACCCACCATGTTTACCAATCCCTCCAATTATCAATTCACACACAAACCAACCCAACCTTCCTCCCCTGCTAGCCCAGCCTCACCAACCAGCCCACATCAGTCTCCCACAGCCCCCACCTCTCCCATCAGACCTGACACAACAGCCCATGACCAGCCACCTTCCTCTTCCCCCATACCCGCAACCACATCCTATCCACTAACCTATCACCGAAGAGGCCGAGAACCCCAAAACCAACCCTCAACAGATCCACCCGTCAACACCACTACCCAACCTGCTCCGCCAAAACCGCCCACCTCCTCCCACCCGATGACCACCAGGTCTAAAGCTAGTATACAAAATTATATATATTCCGAAATATATATGGATATATTTCGGTTAATAAGAACAACGTGAGATGTTGATGTTTTATATTTGATTGACATTGTGGATGAATAAAATAACACTTGAATGATCTTCTTGTAGTCTATTCATTTCTCATTTTGACCTTGCAGGTTTGGAGTCTATTAGCATCTCTTCCTATTGCCATATCATGAAGCTGTTCCTGGTGTTACTAACGATGTTAACAACAGTTTACTATAGAACACTAATCGTAATATTGGCCAATACCCTCGATGCGCAGGTACCACATATCTGTTCTTTTTACCCTTTTTACACATAAATGAAATATCATGTAATTGGTGCTTATCCTATCCTATGTTTGAGTACGTGTGGTTCTCAGCCCTGGGTTATAATAATATGTTGGAGGTGGCAATTTCAATCCATTTATTATGAATGGGTCGATTCAGGTTATGTTCTATTTCTAACGGTTCAAACAGGTAGAATGAAAAAATTAGCTTAAAAAGAAGCGTGTCAGATCTCAGATGAGTGGAAAGTTGTCCAAATGCATAAAACCTCCTAATCTGTTTTGTTCAGAAAGTTGGATTATCATTTAACGAGTTATAACTCCTGAAACTTCTCATAATTAAAATAAAAGTAAATCATTTGGAATTATTTTATCCAAAAAATCCATGTCATCCTCCAACTCGTAAGACACATTAGCGTGATCTTGAGATGAGAAAATAATAAAAATTCTTTTTTCTAGAAAGGGCGAATTGGGTACAAAAAGTGTGTACTTACATTCAATTTTGGTGAGCATACTTTCAAAATATTTTGGGGCCTATAATTTCATAAATCATAAGCACACATTTTAGTTCCCAGCTCTAAATATGTGTTTTTGAAAGTATAGACCCCAAACCATTCATTCTGGAAATTGAAGGATGTACATGGCATTTTTAAAGTTTGAATACCTGATTTCTCATTATCATCTTCAGAAATTAATGGATGGTAATTTATTGTCTTATTAATGGGTACTTTAACTATTTCACAAACAGTAAACACTCTTTCGTAATTTGTGTCTTATAGAGGGGGCAGTAGATAGTGCTGCAGCATGCTTGTATCTTTTATCTAGTTTTCTTTAATGTAGGAAATAGAAGTAAAATTTTAATTGGTAGTGCATAGTAGGGGTGTAAACGAGCAGACTAGAGCCCGAGCTGGGCTCGTTTATTATTCATTTTTATACGTATATAATTACTTATATATGTATTTGTGATTATAATTTTATATACACATACCATGATATATACATATATATATATATATATATATATTATTTAGTTATTTTTATCATAATTTTGTATACGATAATCTTTATTATGCAATTATATATTTATTATATTAAATAAATAAAAAATTTGTATAAATAACAACCAGCCTAGTCAAGCTTGGGCTCGAACTCGTTTAAACTCTACTAGATTTAAGTTTTTAACGAGCCGATCTTCTCACGAGCGGCTCGGCTCGTTTACACCCATAGCGCATACCCAAAGTGTGTACTCAGATTTAAAAAGAACCGGGTCCACACTTTTAAGAAGTAAGGAGTATGCTGGAAAGTGTAACAAAACTAATCTCTTGGTCTTTGGGATATTTGTTTTGTAGTTGTAAATATTTCCTTGTGGCTTCTCCATCTTGAAGATCCATGCCTGGTGTAGTTTTGCCCCTCCCATTTTTGGTTCAGGCTGTTTAATAAAATCGACCCTTTTTAAAATAAATAAGAAAAATTATTTGCATGGATCGGCGTTGACTAATCAAGCTTTGACTACAGGCGCGCGTAAGTGATGATGGACACACTCCTTTGAAAATAAGGTGAATCGAGGGTGGGACATTGGTGCTAGAAATATTTGGAGTTGTAGTAACTCTCAGTTGCTGTAGTTAACTGACATTTAAACCTTCTGTTGACAAGTAAACATTGTGCATCAGACACAGATATCTCAAATGTTCTTGTTTTCTTGTTAATGAGAATTGCGAGATCGAGCTTATGATCAAAAAGCTTTCTTGTGTTCTTGTTTGTTTGATTCTGGTTTCCAATCTTCAAAAACTAGATCGACGCACTTATGGTAACATCTATTCATCGAATACAGTAAATATCCAAGAGCTAGGGATTACATCTAACCTGGATTATTTTCAAACAACCTTTGAATCATGATCTTAAGTTGAGCAATGGCAGAGAAACTTCCCCCTATGCGTATACGTATCAAGCAAGGCTTGATCTTTAAAAGGTGCTAGCATTTCCATCCTAAGCAAGAAGTATGTGAGAACTGAAAGAACCTCTCTCTAAGACTTCATTCTCACATTTGAACTTCAAGTAAATCTCTATAAGTTCATGCAATGACAGAGAGCATGCCTAGCTTAGTTTGTGAATTATATCAAGATGGATAACTATTATATGATTTAAAATCTTTGTTTCAAAGAATTAAATGATAAATTTTATTCTTTCATTTTTATGTATAACACTTGCAAAGCTTATATTTTTTTCATCTTAATCTCAAACAATGTTTCTAGAATCATAAGGAAAATATTCCTCTCTTATTTATAAAAAACCGTTATTATTAAAGAATCATGAGAATAGTAAAATTTAGTTATATTTATACACCATAAAACTTTATTTCTATAGTCATCAAGTATGCAAAATTATTTTGCTTAACTTTGATTCATCATTTTTCTTTCTTTATTTCTATAGTCATCTAATCTTCAAAAACTCCTATCACCGATCATGTCTTCGGATAGATGCAAGCCAAGCAAATCCCGCCTAATCCGCTTATCTCAAATCAGTTTGGGTCTGTCTCTGCTCCTCCTCCCTTGCCTCTGCTCCTCCTCCCTTCCACAATGATAGTTTCTATGGTTCTAACCGGACAATCTCCTCTTCACATGCCTAAACTATCTCACTCTCCCCTCTCTTATATTTTTCGAGATACATGTGACCCCTAATTTAAGAATGCCTCTTGAGTTCACGCCGATGCATTTGCCTTCGCGTCTTTAAGCCTTTCTCCTTACGGAGAACTTCCAACCAATCCTCCACCACATCCCGGAGTCGACTCACCGCGAATAGCACTCCATCCGCAAACCACAATGGATTGCTTCAAAATCCAATACCATTATTGTGATGCATCATTGACTAACCAACGAATAAACTACCACCAACTAACTCTTTTGGTTCGCATGCCACGAACCCCTTGTGAAAACAAGGTTTTCTTTCTTATTAAGTCACCAAAGTTGTTCCTCCCGCTCCTTAAACTTCATACGTTTCTTCCAAAGGCTCGCCTCGAAGAACCCTATCTTCCTTGAAGGAAGATTGGTACGACAAAGTAGAAAGCTCTAGCCGTCCTCCACTAGAATGTTGCTCTCTAACTCTCCCAACTAACTCCAAGATTCTCACCATCTCCGAGGTGATACACGCGTAGACTCTTTCGTACATGAGTCCTTAAGACAACTTCCATATACTATTTCCTCCTACTATCATCCGTCTCCATCAGTCATTTCTCCACTGTGTTAAAACGATCGACTCGTCATACATGTATAAGCATAACTATAGGCATCTATCTTAAGTTATACTCCTATATGTATATAAGTATATCTACATCTGTATACATATAAATACATACATAATCACCTTCACTTACTCCTTGGTGATGGTTATTATTACGTGGCCATTATGAAGACACGTAGGCATTTTACATTACTAATCATCATGGCCAGACATGATTAGTAACATACTATGTCTAAGTATATTCATTGTCCCCATGTGATAACTCTCAAGACAAGTTTTAGCACACATAAACACCTTGGACACCAATTAAATAACGACAAATATCATTACTAACCTCCACCTAAGCTCCGTGTCTCGGTCAAGTCTTCATTGGATTCTCATTTCACCCACCACATCAAGAGCATTAGGTTTGAGTTTGGTGTCTCGCACACTCAAATCCCTCAAACCAGTGCTATGATACCAAGTTGTAACACCCAAAAATTTCAACCGACTTAAACTTTCAAAATACGCGAAATTTAGGTCTCAGTTACACTTATTTGTGAAATAACATCAAGTTATTATCAAAATCAAACAACGACAAATTTAGACATTAAATGACTTTACAAAAAAAAAATTTAATAACTCCTCACACCGAGGTTAATTAACAAACGATCTCCAAAGTCTTCATGAGAATCCAATCGACCCGAAACATGACCTAAGGCTAGACCGGAGCTTTCCCTACATAAGAACACCCAAACAACTCACCATTAGTAATGATAATCAACCCTTAGGGCCACCACCAAGTTAACACCTTAGACTTGGACCAAAAATGACATTTCCACTTTTTACCAGTGGAATTTCAGCGCAATTTGCGCTGGCTACAGGTCTGCCAGCGCAGCATGCTCTGATTTCAGCGCAGCATGCTCCGGAAGCAGACCAGCAATGCCAAATTTCAGTTTTTTGACTTATCCGACCAATTGTTCAACCCGTTTGCACCCATGCTGGTAAATGGTAATCTTAACTTGTATTAACACCAAACAAGTATTCCCCCACCCATTTAACCCCTCTTGATTGACTACAACACCACGGTACGAGTTCCACACCCGTTTTACCCAAACTCCCCTTTTTGACTTGTTTGCACTTTTGTGCAAAACGACACCATTTAAACTTGTTATGACACCACACAAGTTTACCCCCACCCATTATTCACCTCTTAGTTGGCTTACGACGCCTCGGTGCGAGAACCACAACTCGTCTTACTCGTTTCGACCCATTCCAACCCGACTATACTCCTTTGTGAGGTTCTAATGACCTCAAACACCCCACACGACCTCGTGAAGTTCATGACCTTAACTAACTCCGTGTGAGGTTGTTAGACTTCAATCTTCTGTATGATTATATTTACTCCCATGTGAGGTTCAAGGACCTCAAACACCAAAACAATTAGTGAAGATCATGACTTCAAACAACATCAACACAAATGAAGTTCATGATCTCAATTACCCAGTGTGAGGTTCTTAGACTTCAAACACCGACCTTAAACATACAACAAGCACCCACACAAGTTATTAACCCATTCTTATAACCCATACGTTATACCCGACATTGTGAGGTTCAAGACCCCAATCCCACCAATTAGTTGTGAAGTTCTAAGACTTCAATTACATCTTATTCACCACACTTACACATTAGTTTGACTTTTTACCACATAAGACAAATTACGCCGAATTCACCACATTTACATAGTAATTTGACTATTTACCACCTATGTCAAATTACAACAAATTCACCACATTTACATATTTGTTTGACTATTTACCACATAAGTCAAATTTAGTTCAATACACCATATAAGTTTATTAACTTAATTTATCAATAACAAAGTGAGGTTCTTAGACCTCAAACACCACAAACCCACCCTCGCATATTTTCAACATATGCAATTTCCTAAAATTTCAACATATAACTAAACACATATAAAATATTTGAACTAACATGTAAATAAAATATATGCAATTATCACCACCTATCATTACTAAGTAAGTGCAAAGAACTTACCTTTTGCTAAAGATGATCTCGCTTGATCCTCCAAGTTATCTCCCTTACTACTTGATCACCTATACAACCCATTTAAAATTACTAATCATTGATCACCAATTGACACCCAACACACCTTTATGATCTAAAGATCAAGAACATAACTTAGTCTGATTAACATGACCTTAATCAAACCCCTAACACCCGAATATCACCTTTCAACCAAAATGACCCGTTTGACCCATTATAGTCAAACTTCCAATTCACCATTTCCAATTAAGGTCTAACACCCACCCTAGACCTTATGAATTGCACACATTCTAAACTTGATTAATTACAACTTAAACAAGTTTTAACCTCCCTACACAATCATTCACCCATTTTGACCCGTTTGGGTTCCACCCAATTTCACCCAAAATCCTAATTTCTTAAATCACCAAATTGATTGAGGGTTATTACTAGGTTATGTGTTTAATCACACCACAAACACTTACCAACCCCAAATTACCATCCAAGCAACCTCAAATTCGAAAACCCCCAATTTCACCTCAAGAACCCTAATTTTTCAAATATCAAATTAGGTGTTATAATCATGTAAAATATGATTCTCCAACATTAATAATACTTTTATAAACGACATTAAATCAAAATCACAACACCAATTGACCCAATTGGGTCTTTTTGCTCAAGAACACCATCTAATTGTGATGAGGGAGATGATACTTACTAGCAATCTTGAAGAGAATGAACACTCCAAATCATTCAAGTTTCACATGCAAATCATCAATTTCGGGTTTTGATACCTCCTCTTCTTCTCCTCCTACAAAATTCGCATGTGTGTGTTCTGCGCTACCAACACCAACCAAGTAAATTAGCTATGCCTGATTTACATAAATGGTCCATGAACTCTCAGTTTTGACAATTTCTTCCAAAACTAGTTATAATCCATCTTTTTTAGCAAATCCCAAACTTTCATTTTATTTATTAACACCCATATAATATGATTAACATATTATATAATAAACCTGAAAGTTGATTCGTTACATCAGCATCACATCATATTTCTAATTTCACCCATAAACCATTGCAATAGTCATCTTTCACGTCTCTAACTTTTTCGGGCTATACATTGAGCTGACTTTGTTGTACATCTTACATGCCATCAATGCGATACAACCATACATATACCTCATCGGTACCGCAATGGATGGGAGTGATGTTCTCATGCGACCCCATCCAGTGGCGGATCTAGAAAATAATTTCAGGGGTAGCAAAAATTTTTTTTACCGTACATTAAAAAAAATGAAAATAAACACAGTAAACACATGTACTTAATAGATTTCTCCTCTTCAGTATTTGAAAACTTGAAATCGAGCCATTACATCGTCTTCTGTTACTTTATCAAATGTTTCTCTTTCTACCGCAAAAATTATAGCTGTCACACCCCGACCGATGGCGGAATCATCGAGGCGGACACTAAATGATTGTTCATAAGCACATGATCTACTAAGGTTGCATAACTCATTAATAAGATTTAAATATCAAATATTCAATTACAATTCAAGTTACAACACCCTATTCTAGAATATTACACATAATTATTTTACTAGGTCCAAAAGCCTTATGTGTAGCACCTTCAACACATAGTCACACAATCACATATCTTCACCTGAAACGTAATCCAAAACAAGTGTCAACTACGAAAGTTGGTGAGTTTACATATGGTTGAATATAATAAAAGTTTAATTAAAAACGTTTATACAATTCATGGTTTGACATGGTAAGACACGGCATAATGTGGAGGATTCACTATGTGTATACCAATTGTAAGCATGTAAATATAAGCATATAGGTTTAACGTGATAGGCATGAAATCAAGACTATATGGGTCACACACAGTTTAAAACCACCCTAAAAGTATCAAAATCATGTAAGTATGTATAAGCACAAAGGTTTTACGTGATAGGCATGGAATCAAGACTACGTGGGTTACACACAGTTTAAAAACCACCCTAAAAGTATCCATAGCATAACAAGTGACCATGCATAAAAGCACAATAATCTAAGCATGTAAACACAAGTTGAATTGTATGTAAGTATGCACAGATTACGTTTCACCCCAAAATGTATAAAAATGCAAATAGGGGATATGTAACTCACCTTGCAGCGAGGGTTTTACTTCACGCGCGTTGGTGATATTTGTATTGTTGTTATACACGACGAAATCCTATGTAAATATATATGTATCAATATATGTTCGTGTTTGTCTATTCGTGTTTAAATGTGTATAGGTTTATAAAATAATCTTTTGGAATTATTTGTATAATAATGTTATCGTGTAAATATAATAATTTTTGTAAAAATCTTGCATTTTATAATGTTTGTAAAATATTATGTTTTTAAATAAAATATTATTTGATTCTTTTTTCGTGGTTTAAAACGGTTTAAGTAAGTTTGTAAAAATATTGGTTTAGTCGTTTTATAAAATTTAACGGGTTTAATACGCGTAAAAAGTCGTTTGATTGTTTAAAAATAAACGAACCTAGTTAACGGGTCCAAAATAATTTTAGTGGGTTAAAAATAGTTAATTAAAATTAATTAAAATAAACTTAATAATTAAAAATAATTAAAATTATTAAATTCTGTGAAATGGGTTCAATTCTGTGAAAGGTTCAGGTTCAAAGGGTAAGGTTCAAGGGGTTCACAGGGTCCAGAGGTCCAGGGTGTAAGGGGGTCAGGGGTTCAGGGGTTCGTAGAAGGTCCAGAAGTTCAAAAACAGAAAAAAGGTGTAAAAACGGTTGGAACCGGATTCGAACTCGGGACCTTGGACACAACTCGCACACGCATAACCAGCCGGGCTATAGCCCATCGCTGGTTATGTTTTATGCACATAATATATATCCAACATGCGATCTGACCACTGGTTCTTAGCAACCATGCGAACCAGTGTCCGAGAACCATGGTTTGGACGGGAATCAATGGCCTGAGGTCCCGATTGTGCTCGAAATCGATAGCACCATGTTAACCGAAAGCTATGGAACGAATTAGAGGTGATTACCTGGTCGCGAAGGGTCGAGATGATTGGACCGAAAGTCCCGAAAATACCAAGAATGGGAAATCACGACTCGGGATGAATTGGGTCTTTATAATCCGGTCACAGCTTCGTTTCAGCAAGAAGAACTCAGTGATGGTTTCAATTTAGGGTAAGAGAGCGAGACGAGGGAGAATGGAGCTCGAGAAGGACCGGGAATGGCCATTTATACTCGAAGTTGAATTTGATGGTGGGACACGCAATTGAGTACACCTACACACTCGTCTGGACATGCCGAAACGAACGAGTCGTCTTGTAGTGGTCGAGGTCCAGCCGCGAGGGTGTATTGCGGCGTTGACTTTCGGGTCATTTAATGCGCGTGAAAAATCTGATGATGAAAAGGCAAATTGGGATGAGGACGGCAAGTGCAACGGCGTAGGTTTTAGGTGTCGAGGGGTAGAGGGACAGGGTTATCGGGCTCGCCGGAAAAGCGTTTTACCCGCCGGACCAAGGAACAAGGTGACCGGGAAAGCGAATTGGGATCTAACAAATATGGTCCCTGGGGTTTTAATTATTTTTAAATAAATGCATACACCGTACATTGTATATATACAAAATTTAAATAAATTCACTTGTATTTTATTAAATTGAAATTGTTTACAAAGTTTACACAATACAAGTTTATATACAACCTAATTTATTTATTTATTTATTTTTATTAAGTTATAATTTGTAAAAACATATTTATAAATCATTTTAAATAATTAATTTCATAAAAAAATTCTACCAAAGATATATATATGTATAAATTATTTAATTTTATTAAAAATAATTTATACAATTTTTCATATATTTTTAAAGTTTTAATTTAAAAATACATAAGTTGAAATTTGCAAACACACCTTTGTATAAATTTGGTTAAATACACGTGTGTATATTTTGAATCAAAATGTTAAAATTTTTACGTGTTAAAATAATATGGCGGAAATTCTGAAATGTCACAGTCTCCCCATGTTGAAGGAATTTCGTCCCGAAATTCGATTCGCGGAGGTTATGGAAACGGAAAAGGGATGCCAATGGACTTAGAATAGAATTAATCACAATAGAAGGACTTAGCGGGAAATATCGTATGACAACAGATGACGGCGTAAAATCGAGTCGTGTTGTTAATGAATTTATCTAACAATGTAATAAGATCTATGCATACAAATGTTCATACAAAGCATGAATGTAAACTACTAGAAACCACACTTAATAATATGGGTGCCAATCATCTTGTGACATGGCATTTTCCTTTAGAACTCCACCTCACGAGTGTTCATATTTTCAAAATCGTGCAAAACATTTTCAAAAACCGGTCTTCCTCCTAGTACTTATGCATGGTTCATGCTCGTTATATCAAGTGGGTTTATGTATAGGGTGTACCATACGCTAACCCACCACCCTTTTGATATACCGGGGATCCCCCGTGCATAATTACCAGAACTTAGACCATTTTAATAAAATCATCTTTTTCAAATGAAAATTGTACAGCGAAATGCGTACAATTTGAAAGTGTTCTCACCTCCATGAGTGGCTTCATAGTGTAAATATGTTTAACAACCTGATCCTCTCCCTAGTACTTATGCATGGTTTATACTCGTTATATCAAGTGGGTTTATGTATAGGGTGTACCAGCGGCTAACCAACCACCCCTTTGATATACCGGGGATTCCCGTGCATAATTACTAGGATTTAGATCTTCAACAATTCAAGTAAACTACCACAAAACTAGCAAGTTGTAAGACTAAATTTAAATATAACTGATTTGTTCCACAATAGTATAAGAATGAGATGCATGGTGAAAGCATAGTTATTATACGCAATCACGGATTATAGAATTTATAGCAATGGGTTTCCCATCCGCTATTACCATGATATAAGAGTTATCAAATTTGGCTTGTTGTTTAGCAATATAGTTGGTTAAAAGCAAGAGACACAAATTTCCATTGGCATGAGTATTGAATAAAACGGATGTATAAAGATAGTGAATAAAAGAGCGTACCGATGACAATGTCGTCATAAGTCGGAGCCTCAATAGCATCTATATTAAATGCTTGTCAATGAGGAATAACTTGAATTTGAAGTCTCAGACATTGGTTTCGAAAGTGGTTTGGATCTCCACATTCGTAACAGGCTCGTCCATAGGTGATAGTGAAAGGCACTTGGTGATTGCCTTGAGTAGTTTGCTTAATGATAGTGCGAGCACGGCAAGTAGTAACAACGTGTCCATAGCGTCCACACCTTGAGCATAGACGGCATGCAGCATGCGAGGCATGGTGATACTTGCAAGTAGGGCATTGGGGAAATGAACCTACATAATTTCTCAGAATTTGACCCGCAGGAGTAACTTGGGTCACAGGCACGGCAGGAGTGATGGCCGCAAAGTTTTGGGCCTTGCGCTTCCTATCATGATGGGAAGATTCGGGTTCTTCGTCTTTGTCGGACACGGAAGTAGCAGCTTTGTCGACCACTTTCTTGGTACCCTTCCTAGATAAGGTACCCGCTTTGACGTGATTGTCAGTCAACACAGCAGATAAACGGATAGCGTCTTCGAGAGTGGAGGGATTACTTCCCAATACGGTGTCTTGGATCGGCATAGGCAGTCCACCTATGTATTTTTTGATTCCCCGTGCTAAGGGAGTAACCATGTAGGGTACGAGCAGACTTAGCTCTTGAAAACGAGTGGTGTAAGCCAAATTCTCTCCGCTATCTTGGGTGAGATCCCAAAATTCAGCTTCGAGCTTCCTCATTTCGTTGTGAGGACAGAACTCGTCAGTCATAAGTCGTTTCATTTCATCCCAAGACAAGGACATAGCAGATTCGTTGCCTCGAGTACGTTTCTCACCATTCCACCAGGTGAGTGCTCGTTTTTGGAAGATGCTGGCAGCATAACGAACTTTGAGGTTGTCGAGACAATCGCTGTTTAGGAAAGTACTCTCCATACTTTCAAACCATTGAAGAAGGCCAGTAGCATCTTCCGTCCCGAAGAATTTGGTGGGGTTGCAAGAATTGAAATACTTGAATGTGCAGTATGGTGGGTTTGCACCATTCCCTTGCGTGTTAGACCCATTGTTGTTGTTGTTAGCTTGGATCAGTTGACCTACTAGTTGGGTAAGTAATGTAGCAAGGTCGGTGTTGGAGTTGCTAGAGTTAGCATTAACCGCGCGAAGGGGAGGCATTCTATAAAATACCACAAGAAAAGACAAGAATTTATGAGACTTCGGATAAAATGGACATGTATGTGCCACAGTTGGTAGACTGTTCACAATAATACAAGCAGGAACGCGAGATGACACTCATCATGTCGCGTGATAATGTATGTATGTTCTGACTAAAACTGATCACATAATTCATTCAAAATTTATAACACTAAAGGATAGGGGAAATAAGCCATGAAATCTATTCCTGGGAGGATATGATAACATAGATCATTATTCGCACAATAGGAATTGCCGGGATTCGCATGCACTACAAATCGTTATTACGTGTGCACCCGTAATAATGATTTGCTTTGCATGTTCATCTAGTTCTTCCTATCTTACTATAATGTCCCTAAATTTTGAGTTTAGGTTCGGATCGTATTCTTGCAAATACAATGACTTATCAACGTTAAGTAATTCCTCAAAACTTTCAAGGAGACATGTTTTAGCCTATAGGTAAACACTCACTTCAGGAATTCCCAGGAAAGCATACGGGTCCATTTATTTGTATTTATACGAAATGCATTTTCTAGACAGAAAAACCCAAAGTACAGGTGTCACCCTTCCGGATTGCACGTGTCCTTTACTCATTTTAATAAATTCAAACATTGACGAAATCTTTAAGATTATGAAGAAACACATAAGAGTAAGGCAAATAGTGTGGAAGAGGAAAGCAGGAATCTGGAATAAGGATGTGTAGTGTAACTGTTTGCGTACGTTTGTATAACAAACATGTATCGTTTGTGCAAGGTCTCGTATGTATTCTACGTATAAGCATTATGTACCAATTTGGGAAAATTCAAATAATCACTTATTTACACATAAAATCACATAGCATTTAAACACGTAGCAGGCAACACATAAAAAGGTGTCATAGGGTTATAGTCTAGGTCATCGTGTCTAATAACCTAATTCCTTATAACCATGGATCTGATACCAATCTGTCACACCCCGACCGATGGCGGAATCATCGAGGCGGACACTAAATGATTGTTCATAAGCACATGATCTACTAAGGTTGCATAACTCATTAATAAGATTTAAATATCAAATATTCAATTACAATTCAAGTTACAACACCCTATTCTAGAATATTACACATAATTATTTTACTAGGTCCAAAAGCCTTATGTGTAGCACCTTCAACACATAGTCACACAATCACATATCTTCACCTGAAACGTAATCCAAAACAAGTGTCAACTACGAAAGTTGGTGAGTTTACATATGGTTGAATATAATAAAAGTTTAATTAAAAACGTTTATACAATTCATGGTTTGACATGGTAAGACACGGCATAATGTGGAGGATTCACTATGTGTATACCAATTGTAAGCATGTAAATATAAGCATATAGGTTTAACGTGATAGGCATAAAATCAAGACTATGTGGGTCACACACAGTTTAAAACCACCCTAAAAGTATCAAAATCATGTAAGTATGTATAAGCACAAAGATTTAACGTGATAGGCATGGAATCAAGACTATGTGGGTCACACACAGTTTAAAAACCACCCTAAATGTATCCATAGCATAACAAGTGACCATGCACAAAAGCACAATAATCTACGCATGTAAACACAAGTTGAATTGTATGTAAGTATGCACAGATTACGTTTCACCCCAAAATGTATAAAAATGTAAATAGGGGATATGTAACTCACCTTGCAGCGAGGGTTTTACTTCACGCGCGTTGGTGATATTTGTATTGTTGTTATACACGACGAAATCCTATGTAAATATATATGTATCAATATATGTTCGTGTTTGTCTATTCGTGTTTAAATGTGTATAGGTTTATAAAATAATCTTTTGGAATTATTTGTATAATAATGTTATCGTGTAAATATAATAATTTTTGTAAAAATCTTGCATTTTATAATGTTTGTAAAATATTATGTTTTTAAATAAAATATTATTTGATTCTTTTTTCGTGGTTTAAAACGGTTTAAGTAAGTTTGTAAAAATATTGGTTTAGTCGTTTTATAAAATTTAACGGGTTTAATACGCGTAAAAAGTCGTTTGATTGTTTAAAAATAAACGAACCAAGTTAACGGGTCCAAAATAATTTTAGTGGGTTAAAAATAGTTAATTAAAATTATTAAATTCTGTGAACTGGGTTCAATTCTGTGAAAGGTTCAGGTTCAAAGGGTAAGGTTCAAGGGGTTCACAGGGTCAGGGGTCCAGGGTGTAAGGGGGTCAGGGGTTCAGGGGTTCGTAGAAGGTCCAGAAGTTCAAAAACAGAAAAAGGTGTAAAAACGGTTGGAACCGGATTCGAACTCAGGACCTTGGACACAACTCGCACACGCATAACCAGTCGGGCTATAGCCCATCGCTGGTTATGTTTTATGCACATAATATATATCCAACATGCGATCTGACCACTGGTTCTTAGCAACCATGCGAACCAGTGTCCGAGAACCATGGTTTGGACGGGAATCAATGGCCTGAGGTCCCGATTGTGCTCGAAATCGATAGCACCATGTTAACCGAAAGCTATGGAACGAATTAGAGGTGATTACCTGGTCGCGAAGGGTCGAGATGATTGGACCGAAAGTCCCGAAAATACCAAGAATGGGAAATCACGACTCGGGATGAATTGGGTCTTTATAATCCGGTCACAGCTTCGTTTCAGCAAGAAGAACTCAGTGATGGTTTCAATTTAGGGTGAGAGAGCGAGACGAGGGAGAATGGAGCTCGAGAAGGACCGGGAATGGCCATTTATACTCGAAGTTGAATTTGATGGTGGGACACGCAATTGAGTACACCTACACACTCGTCTGGACATGCCGAAACGAACGAGTCGTCTTGTAGTGGTCGAGGTCCAGCCGTGAGGGTGTATTGCGGCGTTGACTTTCGGGTCATTTAATGCGCGTGAAAAATCTGATGATGAAAAGGCAAATTGGGATGAGGACGGCAAGTGCAACGACGTAGGTTTTAGGTGTCGAGGGGTAGAGGGACAGGGTTGTCGGGCTCGTCGGAAAAGCGTTTTACCCGCGGTACCAAGGAACAAGGTGACCGGGAAAGCGAATTGGGATCTGACAAATATGGTCCCTAGGGTTTTCAATTGATTTAAATTGGTCACTGCGAATATTACTAACAAGTCCCTGTGGTTTGATTTGTCCCTTAATAGTCCCTTGACTTATTTTCATTCTAACACTTTTTAGTTTAATAATTTTCAAAACCAACCCTGAACTTTTAATTAGATTAATTAATTTAATTTTTAAAATCAAATTTAATTTAAATTATATTTAAATGATTTTATAAACTTCTTTTTTTTTTAAATTAATTATTTTATATTAATCAATTTATTTTAAACAAATTATTTTATTTATTTATACCAACCTTTTAAATTTAGATTTTTATATAAGTTTAAAACTTATAAAATTTTAATTATTTTTAAATAAATGCATACACCATACATTGTATATATACAAAATTTAAATAAATTCACTTGTATTTTATTAAATTGAAATTGTTTACAAAGTTTACACAATACAAGTTTATATACAACCTAATTTATTTATTTATTTATTTTTTTTAAGTTATAATTTGTAAAAACATATTTATAAATCATTTTAAATAATTAATTTCATAAAAATATTCTACCAAAGATATATATATGTATAAATTATTTAATTTTATTAAAAACAATTTATACAATTTTTCATATATTTTTAAAGTTTTAATTTAAAAATACATAAGTTGAAATTTGCAAACACACCTTTGTATAAATTTGGTTAAATACACGTGTGTATATTTTGAATCAAAATGTTAAAATTTTTACGTGTTAAAATAATATGGCGGAAATTCTGAAATGTCACAATAGCATTGTTCAAATACTCTTCGCCCATTCGATTGCGTAAATTCGTCTTGATAAACTTCAATTTAGAAAAACATCTTTCAACGGTTGCGGTTGCAACCGGTAAAACCAATGCTAGCATCAATATCCGATAAACCAAAGTAAAAGAACGATCTTTTCCGGTATCCACCATTAGCCGAGCAAAGTCACATATTCCATTCACTTTTGCAAATCTATCATCTTCCTTTATAGTATGATAAAAAACCTTTAGATCACCCGAAAAACACCCTCGTTCATTCGTACTAAAACTGTTAACTAACCCAACATGATCTTTAAAGGCACCCGGTTTACTCCAATTACAAAAGCCTTCACTTGCAAAAGTATCTCTTCCACCTTGGTTACCAACATTTTCTTTAAACAAATAACAACATAAGCAAAATGCTTTGTCTTCTTTAGTACTATACTCTAACCACTCATATTTATCAAACCAATCTGCATTAAAACGTCTCCGGCTACCACTAGAATAATCTTGCCATGGAAATTTATGACTTCGTGGTTCAAAAGCCTTTTTAACAATATATGTTCTTCTTATGTCATCTATTTGATTAGGGTTATAACTAGAAATAGGTGGTCTATCAAAGGGATCCGAAGGAAGATCTTTCAAATCGATCGTATTTGATATTGGAGGAATTGAAGTTGAAGGAATATTTGGACCAATATCATCATTTTCTTCCATATCATTAGCAATAGTTGGACTCGAACCAATATCATCATTGTCTTTGAATTTTCTTTTAAAAAGATTGCTAATAAGAACTTGTTTACCATGTGATTTCATCTTCCAAGTTTCAAGTCAATTGCATATAAACCCTAGAAATTTAACAAATTAACAAACTAAACCATAAATCCATAATCTAAATTCTAAAGTCTAAACATAATAACAAATTAACAAACTAAACTAAATACAAAATTATGAAAAGAAGAATTGAACAAAATTAAATAAAAATTGAATCATTGAAATATTAGTATATAAGTATAAAGTTTATTACATTTAGTTCTTTTCTTTGATTCGAGTGCATGCTCCACTGTTGAGCAACAACAACAATGAATCAATTTTTTTTTTTGAAACTAGCAACAAGCCAAGGAATGGCCTAGAGTTCAGCAACAAGCCAAGGAATCGATTTTATTTTTTGAATGGGGTGGGGGCTGAGTAGGCGACAACAGCCACAAGCCAACAAGGAATCGATTTTTTTTTGTTTGTAAATGACTAAATGAGTTTAGGTTTAAACTAATTGGGTTTTAAATCTTTTAATTAATTTGGGCTTTTTAGTTTTATAAACTTAGGCTTTAGTTAATTAATCAATAATTAGTTTTGGGCTTTTAAAAAAAATATTGAATGGTAACCAAATATAATTTTAAAGGTAACATAATACACAAAACGTAAAAAAAAAAAAATCCACTCGCAGGAGAAGTCCCCGACCCCATCTATCGGCCATGTAAATATACGTGAAAATGAATATTATCCTATGATTTTCTCTTAAAAATCCATTTGCTTACAAGGCTTTAATTAGGCACTCTGGACAGCGCCTTGCAAAACAAAAGCGTGTTGGTGTTGCACAAGTCTACGGGATTCTTTCCGTCATTCTCTCAGTCTCCTGAAAACATGTCTACTTCCGCAATTGTAAGGAATCAGGTGCTACTCTTTTCCTCCCAAATTCAAGTTTTTAGGGTTCCTTCTTTAGTAATTCGAGCTTGATTTTTGTTTGTAAATTTATGATATTTGAGCAGGTGGACTTACTCGATTTCATTGACTGGACGGGAGTTGAATGCCTCAATCAAAATACCAGCCATCCTCTCCCAAATGCTCTCAAACAGGTTTTCATTGATTTTAATGTCTTTTGTTAATATTCCGTTTTTGGTAAAAGATCCTGAATTTGATTTCAAAGATTCAGAGATTTTGTAACTTTTTTTTATCAAGGTTTAGTTATTAGTATCCTGCTGAAAGAAGATGATTATTTGTCAATTTTGGAGCTAAAAGTAATTCACTAAAACAATTAGGGGGGGGGTATGCTTATTCCACCCTGCAGTGTTGTGTTTTTAGTAGGCCTGTAAACGAACCGAACGAACACGAACATGACATCGCCGTGTTCGTGTTCGTTTATTTAATTTTAACCGAACACGAACACATTTTTTTGTTCATGTTCGTTCATTAAGAAAATGGAAATGTTCGTGTTCGTTCATGTTCGTTCGTTAAAAAGAAAAACTAACATAAACAAACACAAATGAACAAACATAAAACGAACAAACATAAACAAATACAAACGAACATAAATGAACATTAACGAACACACATGAACAAGTCTAATACTTAATAATTCATCCAAAAACACATGTAAATTAGTGGTTTAAATGTACATGATTCATCCAAAAACAAATGAACACAAACAAATGAACATAAACGAACGTTAATTAACGAACATAAATGAGCATATATGAACGAACATAAACGAACGTTCACGAACATAAATGAACGAACATGACATGTGTTCATGTTCGTTCGTTTAATTAAATGAACAAAAAAATTTGTTCGTGTTCGTTCGTTCGTTTATTAAATGAACGAACATAAACGAACTTCCCGCCGAACAGTTCATGAACGTTCGGTTCATTTACAGGCCTAGTTTTTAGTTTTCTTAACTGGTGAGAGAACATAGGTGGCAAGGAATGCTTCAACATTTGACTTCAAAATGTTAACCGTCTATTATTGGTTGTACACGAAAAGAGGATTTTTGAAGCCGGGGGTCTCACTAGAGCAGCTTCTCTATCCTGTGGGATAGACCCAGACCCTGCCAATAGCTTGCTATTAGTGGGATTTTACTGGGTTTGTTTGTTTTGGGCATTTAATATGAGAACTACATTATATTCTACTTTTAAGGGTATGGCTAGTTTAAGGTTTGATAGATGAAATTTGTTTAGTTATTTGATTTTTGTCTCTAAACTGATTACGTCTTTATCCATTGTAAAATATAATGGACTACATTGGAACTAAATTGTGTATTTAGACTGGAGGGAAGACCCTCAATACATAGGAAACAAGAAATCAGAAACAAACCCTAAACTAACCTAACTCGGGCCTGTGGGCTAAAAATAAATAAACTCTAATACTAATAATCTGATATTTAACATCCATCTATTATTAAATTCAGGATCGGCATTTGTCCTATATTTGTTGCATGTATGCCAAATTCACAATAACTGAAAGCCGTTCCTCTTATCAAAAATACATTAACCCGCTTTAATAAAAAATACAAATCTTAGTAGTTTTTATATTCTAGTTGTATTTGGCTATTTGTCCTGTTTACAGAGGCTTTGTACTTTATTTTTCTTTCATTCTTGGTTTAAAAAAGCGCGAGGCGAGGCGAAGCGTTTCGGTCCCAAAATCCGAGGCGCCACGCCTCAAGCGCGAGGCGAGGGCTTCACGTATGCGAGGCGCTAAGCTAAAAAAAGTAATAAAAAATTTAGTAACATTCTTAAAACCTCCCACTAAATTTTATTTCAGTCTAAAAACTCCTCCTTTGAGTAATTTTCACAAAAAACAACTTAAAAAACTGATTTAAGTAAAGAGGAACTGCAATTGGAACTCAAATTCATAACAAAACAGTGAAAAAAAAACGTGAAAATACATGAAGCGGCGCCTCGGGGCGCCTCGGAGCGCTTCATGTATCTCGGGCGCCTCACCCATTTGAGGCGCTTTGCCCAGCGCCTCGGGCGCCTCGCGCTTAAGGCAGCGCCTCACGGCGCTTTTTTAAACACAGCTTTCATTCTTCAATCTAGTCAGTTTAATTCCTCTACATGTTTCTTCATGAACCAGAAACTCAACCCAGATCTCTTGTGTTTTGCAATAAAAAATGGCCTATTGAAGCTTGTGTAGTTGTGTTTAATGCACATTCTCTCTTTCCCTATTTTTCAATGTAGAATGTTTTTGTTGAACAGGGTTATAGAGAAGACGAGGGTCTAATTCTCGAGAGTGATGCAGATGAGCAGCTTCTGATTTACATACCATTCACTCAAATGATCAAATTGCATTCTGTTGTTATTAAAGGACCTCAGGAAGATGGTAGATTTTTCTTGCCTACTTAATTGCAGCATCATTAGTTGTATTAGGTATATACATGCAATAAATTAAGTTATAACTGAAGGAATTTAACAAACTCCTTACATCTAAGATGATGTGTCTCAGTCTGACTATGCCAAAACATAGCAACTGGTTTATCATAAGAAGACTGACAATTGTGACCAGTGGTCACTAAATCTAGGTTGCATGTTAGCTAGCAGATGGAACTGCAACCATATGTTTTCCCATATAGAACAAAATGATACAAACATAGATAGGGTTTGTTAATGTTTTTATGTTTATCAGACTTGGCCAACCATTCTGCCTATTGAAGTTATTATGTTTTTCCCCTTGGTTAGCATATTTGGGTTTCGCATGTTTATCAGACTTGAGCTATTATCCTGTCTACTGTACTCAAAACTGTTTCCTCAATTAGATATATCAGTTTTAACGGAAAAAAAAATCTTTAAATGGTATCCCCGTATCAGAGTGAATTATTTTGAGAAGAAAAACCACGCCCCGTAGTTGTCCCCGGTCTGAAAGTTGACGGATCAGTTTCTAAACTAGCAAGTTTATACATGTTGCATACTTGCATCTTGGTTTTAAATTGCGCGCATAATGCGTGATGCGCCTGTTACGCCATTCATAGCGCATCGCGACATCTGATGCGTTGCGTTTACATGATGCGCTAATAATGCGCCGATTTCGCATAATGCGGTCATCGCAAGATGCGTTATATTGCGTGCAATATGGAAAATTTTGTATTTTTCTGTTAGGGTCGGATTATTCATTTGAAAATGGGTTTCTGTTTGAATTCGAGTATTAGACCTGTTGTTTTATGTTTGATAATATGTGTTTTCTGTTTCATTGATGTTTTATGTTTGATAATATGATAACATAATATGTTTTCTGTTTGATAGTTAGAGTATTACATTGATGTTTTTGTTTGATAATATGATTACATAATATATTTTACAACTTGTTATGTATAATTAATATTTTAGTATTTTTTTAATAAAGAGTGCATCGCATACGTGATGTGCTCGCATCACGCATCGGATTTTGTGACCAAACGCATCTGAGCACATTTAAAACCAAGACTTGCATAATGTTTAGACATTCTCTTGGTTCTAAGTGTAGTTGTCTTGTAAGATGTGTTGACTAAGTTAAAAAAATAGATATTCCTGTAGCTTGACTAAGTTGTCTATTCCTAAAGTCTAATCGTCTCTTGGTTCCCTGTTTTGACTTCTATGGTCTAGACCATTAGCTTGACAAAGTTATAAAAAATACACCACCTTACTCCAGAACCTTCAATTTCGTAGGTGCTCCCCACATATTCCCACTTTTGCGCTAAACCATGGCATTGTCACATAATAAAATCATTGTCATAAGCATACATAATGAAGTAATATCTTGTCCTTTACCCTTGCATGACTTCATTGATTACACAAAACTCAACATTAAGAAGTTGCAAGATACCAATTGTCAATGTAGAGCACATGTGGTCTGGTCACAATCCCATGCATTCATGTTTGTTATTGCACCAAAACACATTCACACACGCGTGCGTGCGCAACGAGAACCACATAGTTCACTTGTACGTCAAGCACTGACGTATATAATGGAAGTTAGAAAGAGAGTGGGGTAGGCGGTTACATTAGGGGTGTCAATCGTGTCGGATTGGCAGGTTGAATTCTTCAACCCTAACCCAACCCATATATTTGTTTTTGTCGTGTCGTGTCGACCCACTTAAAATCAGGTCGTGTTTCAGGTCGACCCATTTTGTTTTCATTCATGAATATGAATAATACCTAGCGACTTAGTACAATTTAAACAATTAATACTCCAAACTCAAATGAAACCTTTTTGTAATTGGTGCCTTTTTATTGTTTTTGCTTCTTTATCTTTCATTGAACAAACTTGGGTTTAAACATTTAGCTCGAGATTAAAAGAAACGATTGGAAAATTTGGAGAATTGGTAGTTAAAACTAATAAAATAAAATTGTTAGAAGTGAAGAGTTGATGAAATAATTCAAAAGAGAAAATTAGTTTCACCAGTAAAAGTTAATAGTTAGAGGAAAAATTAAAAACCAAAATATTTAACTTTAAATATTAACACTTTTCATCTCTAAAATATAAATACTAACTTTTTTAAAAACCCTTAAACGGGTTAACAGGTCAACCCACTTATTAAGCAGGTCGTGTTCGGGTTGACCCACTTTTTAAATGGGTAATGTCACCGACCGAAAACCTGTTATTTTTCGTGTCAGGTTCGGGTCATGTCAGGAATTGCCGCCCCTAGGTTACATAGCCGTCTTATGGATCACATTTAAAGCAAAAGGTACAAGTGTTTATGCGGTTCTCGTAGTTTTGTACTTAAAACTGGTTCTGTAATGAATGAGCCCCTATATCTATCTGTGTGTGTGTATTATGGTTGCCCGTTTCGTTTTGTTATTGTAAATCTGTGGGACCTACCTTGTTACACTGATTGATGTTTATCTAATTTGTAGGTCCTCAAAACGTAAAGTTTTATACAAACAAGGAACACATGGGATTCAGGTAATATAATTACTTACTCATCCTCCTCCTGATTCCGTTATCGTCTGTGATTCCAATGGCTGCCTGATATGCAGTAATGTTAGCGACTTTCCTCCTAGTGACACGATTACTTTATCCCCCGACAATCTCCAAGTAGGCCACATGTTTCCTTTTCTTATATGCCTTTTTTTTTTAATTTCTTTACATATAATATAATGAATGTGTTAATTATGACTACAAAAACCAGTATTATTACTGTAATAATTCAAATATTTGAATAAAACTTTATATGGATTATTACACAACTTAAATCAGCCCATATAAGTAAATGGGCCGGGTCGGGCCTAATAAAACTGTAGCTTGATGATTTGGGGTTTCCTTATTCTATGTTTTGTTTCCCTGTCCTTTTTAGGGAAAGCATGTTGTGTTGAAGTATGTTTGATTTCAAAATGTTCGGAGGTAATGACTAATAAATATATTTATTTACTTAATTATATTCCTTGTGATTTCAGTAGGCTAACTAATGTAAGTTTTGGTCAGCTTGACGATATTCATCGAGGATAATCAGTCTGGTTCTGATATCACAAAAGTCCAAAAGATTGTTCTGCAAGGAACTACGTAAGTTTCTCATGTTCTTTCATATTCTTTAATAAATTAGGTAATTAAAACCTGGAGCACATTGGCATTTGAAATTATAATAATTAGATTTTTGAAATCAATAGATAAAACGACCAAAAATGAGATTTGAATGGGTCTGGGATTGCAAGCGTTTAAAAGAAATATATATTGTTATTATTAGAAAAAAGTAGGATTAAATGGTGTGTACAATGCAGAGTGGAGACAACAGATATGAAGGGGTTGAAGAAGATTGAGGATCAGTGATGAAGAGAGTTATGTTTTTGGTTGAATGACAGCCTTTTAATCGAATCATCCAGTATTCAAAATCTTTGACTGACTGCCATTTGGATGCTGCAAATTAAAGTGTTTTTCATGCTAGTATTTCTGTTAAACGAGACGTCTGTTCAAGAGTGTGCTTGTTTGGTTTTATAGGTTTATGATGATGGTGGTTGGTGGTAGAGGAGGGGGAGAGCGTGGGGTCGAACCCGCGCCTCCTGGGACAGGGTATGGCACGCGCATCGCTAGACCACTCCATAGTTTGCGTTTTAAAACTGTCGCATAACATAACAAAAAACAGCGCTACTGTTGCTGTTTCCCAGTCATGTTCTATACTCGCTTGAACACTAAAAACCCGACAAACAAAATTTGAACGCAATATATGAGCAACCTCAACTCACCATAGGATCAATTCAACTAAATACAAACCTGACATAAAATCACAATATATACAAGCATATCTTTATCATCAGAAGAAAACTAACCAAACAATACTTCTATTGCTGAAACGATATCATGAAACCCGCCCATCGCCTTCAGTCAAATCGGGGTCTCATCAGCATGAGAATGGGTTTAAAATGGGTTCAAATCAGGTGTCTATTTACCACAAAAATAGATCAAATTTTATGAGAATGGGTTTAAAATGGGTTCAAATCAGGTGTCTATTTTGTACAAAAATAGATCAAATTTGGTTATGAACGAATGTAGACCACGCCTGATGCAAGTTTTTTAGTTCAGCTGATAACTGAAGTTGGAGTGTGATGGTGGCTGACAAGTCTGTTTATTAACATGGTGATTTGCTTTGACCAAGTAACGACCGCTTGTCTTGTATCCCTCAGCCACCACAACAGCTGCAATAACTCTGAAAATAAATAATCTGTTAAACCTGATTGCAATAACCATACATTTTTAATAATATTATACTCTTTTTAACAAAATCATTGATGACATCATAATCATTTAGACACATGACCCGTTAGAGACAAGTATATAACCCAAATTGTTTAGAAAACAAAAGGGCTGGATTAACTAAACACAAGTATGTGATTTACCGAGTACGAGCCTGACTTGAAGATGATCAATTTTTGACATGATTCTGGTGCATACATCTTTCAACACAAAATCTGTGTGATGGAGAAACAACACGATGACGATAAAGACAGGAAGATAATTATGATGTGAAACAAAAAATTAAAGAAAATTGCAACAGAGAGCAAACACACTTTCATATCATTTCTATTTTCTTCACTTGAAATTGAGAATCACCGACCGTGATGATAAAAAACCATTCATCATTCTAAACTTGTTGCAAAAACCAATTTTTCAAAAACCGTAACGAAGACCATACAGCTTTGTAAGCAGCATGTTACATGTCTTTTGGTTGAAATTACAGAAAATAGTTAGCAGTAAGTACAAGAGTTTTAGACGCATTTTTAGGTCCATTGACCATAGGGGTGTTCATAAACCAGTGAAACCGACTGAGCCGCCTAAACTAAAGCAACTCGGCCTGTTTGAGATTCATACGGTTCAGTTTTGACGGTTCGGCAGTTTAACAGCTTGGTGGTTTAAAACTCGGAACCGGCCGTGTAAGCCGGTCACTTAACTTTTTTATTTATTTAATTTTCATTTTCGAAATATGCAGTTGTATGTATCTATTTTATTCATGACTCATTTTTTTCATTTTAAAAGTTATACAAACTTAACCATTTTGAAAAAAAAAATTGGTTTAAACCGCCAAACCTCAAACCACTAAAACCAGCCAATCCAGCCTACCCACCCAACCCGGACAGTATGGTTAGTCGTTTTCCGAAATTGTAGATAGCCGTTCGGTCCAGAATTTTCATCAAAATCGGCCAAACAGGGCCGTGAACACCTAAATATAAATGAAGGTATCTTATAATCTGATTGAAATTTGAGCTTAAAGTTATCAGAATCAGGATCCGACTTTAAAGATAGACCGTGTAATGCATAGTTAGCATAAACTACTAGGCGCTCGCGTTGGGAAGAACCTAACTTGCTAGTTAAAGACATGACAAGGGCACTGATAAATGGCAATTAGTTAGGTGAAAAGAAACTAAAAATGGTAAAATGAAGTTTGTAAAAGTAATTATTACTCTGTACGCAATACTGTAAGAAACTCGGAGGGTAAAGATTCCATAAATTCTGATATATCCCCAATACTAAGTGACTTCACTTCCTGTTTCAGATTTATTTTCTCTTCAACAGACATTCCGTCCCCAAAAGCTGCTTTACTGTCCCACATGAAAAAAATAGTAACGTCAGCGCGTGAGTGTGTATTACGAAATTAATTGTATTTCATTACCACCTGTTGATTGTTCTTCCTGTGAATATGAGGGGAAGATATTTAGCGTATACCCCTATGCCAAAGTGTTGGGCGACTTGTTGGATTTTATGTGAGTCCAAAAGAACCAATGCTTTCCAAAGTCGGCAGTAGTTGACTCTAAATTCCTCATCTAAACTTTTGTAGATCCCATGATCCAGAAGAACTGATGCATAAGCATAATGGTAAAATTTAAACAATCAGAATCAGGAGCGTGTGTGTGTGTGTAAACATATATGTATATGTGTGTGTGTGTGTGAGAGAGAGAGAGAGAGAGAGCACACCTAAATAAAACCCTTGTTTTTCATCCAAGGAAACCAATATGTTACCGGGATGTGGATCTCCATGCACAAATCCATGGACAAATATCATTTCAGCAAATGCTTCCACCAACACTTTCGCAACCTTCAATAATAACCCACAAGAATCAACATCTACAACAGTATTATAGGGTGCAGTGCTACCGGGACAACTCAACCTATACCCATAGACATAGGAATGTTATTTGGTTTGTCAATTTGGTTGGTTCGGTTTTATTATGCTCCAATTATTCGAAACCGAAATGATTTCAAAAACTGAACCAAACACCTACTTTTGTTTCCCGTATCTGTTTTAAAGAAAACAACATTTGAATTTCCACCCACACATATGCCCACAGATCAAACTGAACGAATTCCCGTATTTGAAATCAGTTTAAGGTTTTTCCATTTCCACAGACATTTGTAGCTTGGCTGTTCCCTCCATGAAATAACAACATTAGTATTTCAAACTATTAAATACAACAACCTTCCTTGGATCGATTCCCATTTCCCGAATATAATCCACATCATCTACCTGAAAACCAGTGAAATTCATGTTAACCATATGAAATAATTCATGAATTAACCAACTCTAGTGAAGAAAATGTTTAGCATATACAGATATAATCCAAATTATATTATGTACAAATAAGTTTCGATAAAATATAACTTTGGTGCACTTGTTTTTTCCCTAAATGACTAGTTCCGATGGCTGAAAACTATAACTCATAAAAGATTAGAGTAGTTACCTCTAAAATAAAATAGCTTTACAGATGAAACAAAGGTTGACTGCTATACATGGTCAAAAAATCACATTTCATAATTCATAGTAAATGCAGAAGAATGCTAGAATTTCTGATTTTCCATAAGCACCTTTTTTAATCCTGTAACTTTTAGCTGGCCACTTTATTTATCTGACCAACAGGGTAAACCTCAAAAAATCAGCCCTAGTCACTGGTTTTAAAAAGCTGAGGGACGAGCTTCACGTACACGAGGCGTTGATCTTCTAATACTCTTTAAACCATCTTTAGGATTTTATTCCTAATTAATGTAATAATTCTGACTACAAGAGCTATATCATTTAAATAATAATCTCATTTATAAAACCGATTAGGAGGTTGTAACTTGTAAGCATTTGACTACACTTTAGGAAACTTTCAACCCATGCTAAAATGTGTTAACTTTACCCATGTTGATGGAGATAAGATATAACCAAAACCAATATCAACCCATTATAAGTAAATGGGATAAAAATACCATATCTACTCTACTATGTTGGGTTTACGTGCTTTTGACACACGCTACTACTATGTGCTTTATATTGGATGTATTTAAACTTAAAAAGAATACACACACATCACATTACTTGTAGTTTAGAAAGAAACTTTTATCTCCATACTCTCTAATATCTGGACAAAGTTCTGTAGCAGGAAAAATAACACACATCAAGAACCCACAAGTAGTTGTAAAGAGAAAGCATAATAGAAAATTATAAGTTTAAAAGAATCTCTGAACAACCTTAAGCACTACTTCCTGATGGTCTTTAAGTAATGCACGGTGCACTTGAGCTATGGATGCAGCAGCAATAGGCTGTTCATCAATAGACAAAAAACTGATACACCACCGTACATATTGAATCAGCTATTGAGTGCTAGCAAACCATAAAAGCAAAAGTTTCAACAGAAATAAATAGAGGATAATTATTAACCCTTCTATTAGTAAAACTTACATCTCTTTTAAATCGGATCCAAGATTGCTGATTAAGACTTCTTTTATAGCTTCAAAAGAACATGGAACTGCCTAAAGTATCAACAAGCAAAGATTAAGCGGAAACCAAAACCAACAATTAGATTGGCAAGACTTGCAGGGAGAGTGGGTTGTGTTAACAGATCATTTTTGTCCATTTTTTATAGATAACCAACAATCTGATTATGACTACAAAAAAAAGTATTAGAACAATAATCTTCAAATGATCTTTTAATAAAAACACTTTAGGAGGTTGACGCATTTTAAATATATCTTGGTGACTTTCAACCCATTTGACCACCCTTTTACCTACTTTATTATTATTTGGCCTGTTAGAGAGAAAATAATTCCCAAATTGACCCATTCATACCAACAATAAATAAGATTAAAATAGACTTGTGATGCAAACCTGATCCTGCAATGATGCAAGAGTATAAGAGTATTCTGTGGGGACTTGTCGTACGGATGCTACAAACTGACCAGCCTTAATATAGAACCCTTGGTTCATCTCACATAGTTTCAATATCCTCTTAGCAGACCTTAGATGAACCTAAATCACAAATTAAATATAATGAACCTAGCAAGTGGAAATAACTGGAAGGATAAACAAGTTATTATGGTTTAGAAACCCTAACAGAGAAATTGTTTAATAAATAGTGGCAAGTGAACCTCAGATAATATTCGAGTATATTGATCTGTATCCTTCGATAAGCCTTGTAACGAATACTTGTAATCAACAACATTCGCAGTGATCTGTAAACGCAAATTATTTCATACAGAACAGAAGGAAATGAAATTGATGGAAGAAGGAAACAAACGGTGTAGAGAGATCGAGAGGACCGAACGACGCCGTTGAATGAAGTAGTGATGTAGTGGACGAGAGAGTGTGGATCGCGGTGAGGGTTTACAGTATGGTGGTAAGTAAGGGCGGAGGCGCCGGTACCGGAGATGATGAAAAGGTACACGGATGATTTCTTCCCCAAAAATTTGGAGACGATGGAGCTCCTCATAGCCCGAACGGAATTCCAGTGATACCGACGGCAATTGTCGTCGGAAGTCAGCGGTTCCAACGGAAGTTAACTATGAATAAGGGGGTGTTTGGGATTACTTGTTAACTCAAAAAGTTCCTTTTGTTAAAAGGACTTATTAACTTATTACTTTTTAAAAAGTAATTTTTAAAAAAAGTGTTTGGATTAACTTATTAGGTTGGAAAAGTTAATAAATTAATAAGTTATTTTAAAAGTGTTTGGCTTGACTTATTAATAGAAAATGACAAAAAATAACATTCTTTTATAAGTTTAGGATTGCTTATTATACTATTATATATATTTTTTTATTGCCTTTCAAAAAAAATATATATTAAAATCATGAACTATATCCATGATTCTTAAATAAACAAATTCACAAATCAATGTAGTCCTATATATTGTGTGTATGTATATAAGAGTATATAAGAGTTAAGTATATATGTAAAAATCGTAAGAACTAATCTATTAAGCCACACATTTCATAAGCAAAGGTGGAATCTGAATTCAAATGCTCTAATTTCCATCCAAATGCATTCAAATTTCACCTGCAAATGATTAGAACCTATATAGTATAAGCCTGCAAATGGTTATTAGAAAATCTGATTACTGGTTTTCAATTTGATAGTAGCTTATATATCCAACTTCCGATTGATTCGAATACAGATATTTGTTTTAAAATTATATTTTCATATTCGGTTCAACTAAACGTTCAACAAAATATACATACGATAAAAGTGTGTGTAACATAATATACTTGTGTATGATAAGAATAAACAAATAACAATGCATAATCAAATCAAACATGTTAATAAACTAATAGTGTAAATAAGCCATGTTGTGTTAAAACATCTGGTAATTGAACATTGGCATAATTTTCTTCAAGGAATTCAAATTTTATCCAAACATGAACCAATAGCCCACAAATTCAACAATTTTTTACAATATAGTGCTGGAAACATGAACCAATAGCCCACAAATTCATAATTCAAACAAAAATATATGAACTTATTTTGAAAAGCACAGAGAAATCGAGACAGTACCAGAGCAATAGACGATGTGGTCAAAGGAGCAGCAGGGGAGCAGCAGCTGAAGCGACCAGCAACAGCAGCAATAGGCGAGCAGCAGCAGACGCGGCGGCGACGGCGTCGGAGCAGCAGCGATCGAGAGAGGGAGGATGCTATTGGGGGAGAAGCGGCTGTGTGAGGGATTAGGGTTGGAGCAGCGATAGATATATCTATTTTCATCCCAAAAGTCACAAGGAGAAACAAGAAGTAACAATTTCTTACTTCTCAAAATCAACATTTTTCTCCTTTTCAAAAAGTCATTTTGAAATCTCATTTTAAAAAAGCCAAACAAACTTATGACTTATTACCTTATTCCAAAAGGTAATAAGTCAATAAGTTGTTTTGAAAAGTAATCCCAAACACCCCCTAAAATCTAGAGTCGGTGTTTATAATATTATCTATACTAATAAATAAAGGTTTGATTTGAACAATTCTTACTTACTCACGTCTTCTCATAATAATTTTTTCGCCTCTTTTTTCTAATAAATACGCATCTATCTTATTAAATAATAATGATATTATAAATATATTATTAAAGAAAAAATACTAATTATATTAAATAAAAATATATAATAGAAAATCAAAATATAACTAATTAAACAAAAATACTAATTTGTTATATACACACACATTTTCACTTGATAACGTTTCTAAAATTTATAAGTTTTATCTTTTTTAATATACAATCTCGTGTAATACGCGGGATTCTAACCTAGTATTTAATAATAGGGACGTAGCGGTCGTAAATCATGAGTTGTTGTGAAAACCCTTAAACTCAACCACACACTCATTCAAATTTACTTTGAATTAATTACACGGATGGCCCCTGTGGTTTACACGGATTTCACTTATGGCCCTTAGGAATGGGAAATTACCGATTCAGTCCAATAGTTTACACACTTGTAACAGAGATGGCCCATGAGTTGGATGTTTGTTAACTTTAACTGTTAAATGGATGTAAAATGACTAAAATACCCTTTACATATTAAAATAATAAAAATAAAAAAAGAATTAACTCTTAAAAAAGTGGGACCCACCAAAACCCACCTACCTCATCTTCTCCAAATCAAAACCCAACTTTCCCAACACACCCTAACTTCCACCTCCCCTTCTAACCATCACCGGCCACCACCTGCTATTTTCTAATTAATGCAAATCAATGTCATTATATCAATCCATTTTGATTAATGAATTCCAGGTTCAAGATTTAAGGATGCATTTCAAGATGCAAATTCATTTTATGCTATGGAGCCCGTCTTTGAGGTATCCTTTCTTCCTTCAGTTAGTGTTGTGGATGGTTGCTGTTGTCTATGCACTGATATAAGAAATCAACCCTCCGGTCACCACCCATTTCCCCCACACATCTTATACGCAGCTCGATCATAAGCATAAGCTGCCATCTAAGTCTTTCGTAAGTCCCTAACCACACTCTCATCCTGTTATACGAAAATTGGATCTCTGCCACCCATTTCCCCCAATTCCTCTTGTTATACGGAAATCGGATCTCACTTTAGGTGGGAGAGGTGGGTTTTGATTTGACCTCATGAGGTGGCTGGTGGTGTTTTGAAGAGAGGTGGAAGACGTGTGCTTTGATTTGGAGAAGATGAAGTGGGCAGGTTTTGGTGGGTCCCACTTTTTGTAAGAGTTAATTCTTTTTTGTTTTTAATATTTTAATATGTAAAAGGGTATTCTAGTAATTTTACATCCATTTAACAGTCAAAGTTAACGGACATCCAACCCAAGGGCTCTGTTACAAATGTGTAAGCTATTGGTCTGAATCTGTAGTTTCCGATTCCTATGGGCCATAAGTGAAATCCGTGTAAACCACAGGGGCCATCTGTGTAATTCAGTTACTTATTATAATATGTGGTTGTAATTGAATCTAAGTTTTTTTATTTTAAATTAAAAAACATGTGCTCTAGATTTAATACAGAGGTAAAAAGGTAAATACACTTTTTTTTATTAAATCTTGGTTTACACACTCTCTCTCTTATCAATCAATATGCAGATCAATATGATTTCTAAAGAACCCATGTGTAAAACTAATTTACACATATTTACAAATTAGAAAATTACATAAAAAATACACTAATATTTTTACAAAAAAAAATATACACAAGGAAGCTGACTTTTACACCGTCTTGAACCAAGATCTTCGATCCCTCATGTGCTTGCTACCCTATCTAAAAACCATATACAAAAATCAATTCACATGAACAAAGACAATTTACCTATGTATATACACATCAATAGACAATTTCATACATGTTCAGATCAGAATCAACATAAAAACACATGAATAACAACTCTTTACACTTGTGTAAATTCAGTTTACACATTTGTAAATTCAATTTAAACATGTGTAAATTAAAATTGAGGCTTTTCCAATTTTGTACAAAGACAATTTTATACATGTTCAGATCATAATCAACATAAAAACACATGAATAACAACTCTTTACACATGTGTAAATTCGGTTTACACATGTGTAAATTCAGTTTACACATGTGTAAATTCGGTTTACACATGTGTAAATTCATTTTACACATGTGTAAATTAAAATTGGGGCTTTCCAAATCTATATAAAAACCCTATTTTGTGGTTCAGACACGTTTAAAACCATAAAGCCCCAATTTAAACGTGTGTAAAAACTTTTTTAACAAGATCCACCAAAATGTGGGCTTTTTACACATATGTGTAAATTCAGTTTACACATATATAAATTCAAATCTTGGCTTTTTAAATCTCTGTAAAAACTCTATTTTCGTGGTTCACAAGATCCATCAAATGTCTAAAAACATGAAACGACATTATGTTTTAATTCAAATTTGAGACTCATGATATAATAATTTTTTTATTTATTTTTACTTAAAGTTATCTTGTACTAGTAACTAAATTACCTTATACCATGTGTGTAACAACTATTTTCTTTTAAAAAAAATATAGAGAATAGATATTATAAAGTAGTTACCACATTGGTACCCTTTTTTTTTATATCATGGGTTGTATGTCCCAGACCATTTGAGGCATTTTTATTATAAATTTTCTTATTTCCTCGTATTTAGGTTTCGTATGAATTTATTGTTTTTTTTCTGTACCATGTTCTACAGATTCCAGAATATAATTTTGGAATCATCCTTGTATGATCTTTCTTTTCCATAACGCCGATCTAATGATCTCGTGCTACCTCAAATAAAGACAATTTGTGGAATGGATCTGGTTTGCTCTTAAACAAGCTCGTAGAAGAAAAATGCAGAAAATAGAGAATTACTAAAAAAAATCCACCTTAGCAGATTATCTCAGATTTGAGGTTGAAACAAACCAGATCTACTTACTCGGTTCGTACAACATAATCGAGGAGAATTGAGGTACCAGGTTTGAAAGTCATCGGTTTTTTCTTCTAGCTGAAGTTGACTCCGACGAGTGTAGCCAACGACGGCCACTGTGATAAAACCATACCCCCCCATTTTTCTGCAACTGATCTTCATCTACAAGAAAAATAGAGGAATATGGCTTTTTCAAATTTAAGAGAGAAGAAATGTATGAATCGTTTAAAGAGAGAGAAAGGTGTGAATTGTTTAAAAAGAGAGAAAGAGAAACGATATATATATATGAGATGTAAATGTACCATAATACCCTCCCAAAATAAAAATAAATCAAAAACTAAGAAAACAAATGAGTGGCTATGAATGAGTTTAAGGGTTTTCACAACAATTAAGGGTTTTCATTTGATACGTCCATTTAATAATAAACGTAGTATTTAAAAAACTTGTTTATTCTAACAAAATAAATTTATGTACTAAAATTAATGGTGTTAATCGGTTTGGGTTTTGATGGTTCGATTGCTAGCACACCTTACAAGCACTCCATGCACAAGAAACAACTATTTAAAGCTAGTGTTGTGTTTCTATTATAACTTTTAAGATATAGTATTTTAAAAATTCTGAATATACCATTGTGACGTACTTGAGTCAAATATAATATATTTAATTTTTTTTCCACAACAACGTAATATTTTTAAATTTAGAAAATACCATTACGACGTGTTTATTTCTATCTACGTTACAATAACGTGGTTTTTTTATTAGCCCTCCAACATTAATTTTTTTCATGGTTTCATTTTTTAGTATAAAGTTCTAAATATTATCGACGCCTTCGTCACACCGCGAGGGTTTACGTTAAAGTTTTGTTTTTTTTATAAAGTTTCGAATATATCGACGCCCCACCGCAACGTGCGGATTTGCGTCTACTAGTTCTATTGATAAAACAAATAAAAACTTTGTGTAATTTCAAATTTTCAGAGATAAGTAGTTAAAAGATCCTTATTATAATAAATAAATAACTAGGATGACACGTGTCACTCTTTAGTGCTTCTTCACCCTTATTTCGCGCATCTCTCTCCTATTAAACGAAGAGACACGTGTCACTGTCTAACTGACCCTTATTTTCTGACTTATCATTCCTATTAAATAATGATATTAAATAATAATAGTATTAAAAGAATATATTTTTAGATATTTAATATAAATTTAATTATGGATAGCTATTATATCAATAACTATATAAATTTAATATGAAATTAATTATGGATACTTATAATTTCTGACGTTACTTATCAATTTCGAAAATAAATTACTTATCAATTTCGAAAAATAAATTACTTATAAATTTTGAAAAATAAATTTGTATTATGGATAATTATTATATGATCAAGACTGTTTTTACATTTTAATCAACTCTATTATTCTAGACAGCTAGAATAATAATTCGTTTCAATTTTTATCTATAATTTTTTTTGATTTAAAATTTTGTTGATTATCAATTAAATTATTTAGTTGTTTTATAATTTCTAAATCATCATTACTATGTTCTATTTAACTTTTTTATTCAACTCGGGACACGCTAGTATTATTATATTCTTCAAACATTTATTTCAAAATAATGTGAATTATAACATACTAGTAGTTAATCCGCACGATGTGCGGCCCACACAAAGTAATGGTGTGCAAATATTTGATTAATTAAACTAATTTTTTTTAATAAATTACACCTCATGTGCAAAACAAATGCAATTTGGTTATCAAATATTTATAGTAGGTACGACCACACGTAAGAGGTATCCCGCGAACCTCAAAATCAATGCCTTAATCAAATAATCTAAAAGTGACGTAACAATCCCATAACATAAGCGTCTAAAAAGTCACAACGTCAAATTACCCACACTCTCTCGTGGCAATTATCACATCAAATAATCATCAAACGATCGAGCATCCCAAACGATGCTTGCAAAATCCCTACTAGACCACACCAGGGGCATCTGGTATGTCCTCATCTAGTTCCTCCTCGTCTGATCCTGGGTCATTGATTAGGTCTTTTTGAGGCTGAGCTCCCTTAACCGTCGACAGTAGTTGATCTCTCAACCATGCAGGTCCACAGCATGGAGGGAAATCACGTACTGCTCACACCGCCCTTCTTTTCCATCCGGTCTTTCCACTCATAGCACCACGTGACATGTCGCTAACCGAACCTGTTGTCACAATCGGGCCAGGAAGTGCCAACACTATCCCCATTTCACTGTCGGTCCCATTTACAGCAGCCGTTGGCTTGACTTGTTGATCTGTATTCCTCCTGACAAGAGCTCCCCGTCGGACCAAACGGGTACGCTTCGTCTTAGCCATCTACTCCTACACAAGATACAACATTTATGCAATTATTACATGTAACAAATTATGAATATAAGAGTAACCATAGACTGCCGAAGCACAGTGATTGGGATTTCATGGTATGGGGAGTTATGAAGCGTTGTCAGTTACACATATGGAGCGTAGCTGGCGGAGGGGAACCCCGGTTAGGTCAAACTATTTTCAATTAACAAATTCAATGTTTAATTAGCAATTGTCTTAATTTAAAAGGGTGAATTAGTGGTGATTTATATAAAAAAAATATATATTATCCTTTTCCAAACATGTAGCATGTTATTTATAAAAACTAAAAACATAAAGGTTGTCAGCTCAGTTCGATTTGTTAATTACTAATCTATACATATATACCCATAACCCGACCACACAAATCGGCTAAAAAATATTTTAACCGAACCATTGGTTTCTGAACCGGTTAGGTTATTTCGATTCGACTTTTTTTTCTGTTATGAGCCTACACGTTTACCTTAGTAAATAGGTTTAGGAATTTTTGGTAATCACACATATACGTATTAACCTAACATATTCATAATATAAGTGAGTCTCATAAAATAAGTAAAATTTCAAATACGCAAAGATTCAAAGCAATGTAGAAAGAAACATAACATATTTGATAGAAATGTGAGAATGGCACCTGAGAACGTAGATATCTGGTCCAGTTGTATGCTGCTGCGACTGTCAGAAACCAAAATACAGGGTTAGAATGAATGGTCTCAGCTAACAATTAGGTGAATTTTCCATCTATACCGTTGAAACGTGTTTTTTTTGCATAGCATAGCCACATATTTATAATTGGCCTTTTTGCATAAAATCTGAATGGAAGTACAAACTCAAGAAGATGCAACATAAAACATGTAGAGTCTTTTTTTGTTTAAGCTGTTGTCATCAATGTATTTCTTATGAACATTGTTTAGTTTAAGTTTTAAATTACTTGTAATTTCATTTTATGTAATTTCCTGTTTTATTTCTAAGTCTGGGCCATCGAAACTATCTAGTTTCGATTGACGTTTGTTCAATCGAAACTAGTAGTTTCGATAGATAGGAAGTTTCGATAGGATGTTCATTATTTTGTAAATGCTCAACCGAAACTAATAGTTTCGGTGAGCATAGTTTCGAGCATGTTAGCTTACTATAAATAGCCTAGTTTGAGAATGTTTAGGGTGTGAGTAGCGACTGTAACCCTGAATTTTCTCTTTCACTGTTCTTGAAGAATCAATACAATTTGCATTTGTTTAATGCTTTGTTCTTACAATTTCACATCATATTTGTGTTGATTCCTGTGCGGTTAGCTGTTATCTTTACCATTTCTGTTTCTACCCTCTGTTTCACCACCATACACACAGAATCCGCCTGTGTGTGTGTAATCGATCGTCTGTGAGAATTCCGATTGAAATCTAGACCTACAATTGGTATCAAATCTTTATGCTCTTGATTTCTGAGTATATTCAGGTTTTTGTGATCGATTTTAAGTGTTTTTCAGTATTTTATTGAAGTTTTTCTACATTTGAGTTTTTGGAGTACTGTTTCATCGATTTCCGGTTGTCTGTGTTCGAGTTTTTTAGTTTAGAGGTTATTTTCATGATCTGGAGTATTATAGGAAGCTTTTCACTGGATTGGATTATTATTTCTCCGCTATTGTTTTTTGAAGCTGTTCTTCAATGGAGGTTTTCTGAAACTTGGGGAAGAAGGTATCGAAACTACTGGGAGACAATTTCTGCTTTTTGTTGGTTATCGAAACTTCTTGTCTGTACTCTTGTCTGGAGAAGGTATCATCGAAACTAGATATTTGTCCTGTTATATCGAAACTAACCTTTGCAGATTGATCAACCGAAACTACTGCTCTATCGAAACGAGTTTCAATCGAAACATGTAGTTTCTTCTGAGTTTGCTGGATTTTCTGCCAAGTCGCTATTTTCGTGATCTGGAGTATTATAGGAAGCATTTCGCTGGATTGGATTATTATTTCTCCGCTATTGTTTTTTGAAGCTGTTCTTCAATGGAGGTTTTCTGAAACTTGGGGAAGAAGGTATCGAAACTACTGGGAAACAATTTCTGCTTTTTGTTGGTTATCGAAACTTCTTGTCTATACTCTTGTCTGGAGAAGGTATCATCGAAACTAGATATTTGTCCTGTTATATCAAAACTAACCTTTGCAGATTGATCAACCGAAACTACTGCTCTATCGAAACGAGTTTCAATCGAAACTTGTAGTTTCTTCTGAGTTTGCTAGATTTTCTGCCAAGTTTTCTTCATCGAAACTAGTTATTTCTGGATTCTGTTTTCTCTATCGAAACTAGAAGTTTCGGGCAAGCATTGATCTATCAAAACTAGGAGTTTCGGTCAGCTTTTTCTCTATCGAAACTAGTTGCTTCGATCAACCCTGTTCACCCGAAACTAGCTACTGTTTGATTTCAAATTGTCCGAGTTATGGCATCTTCAAGCAACAATGAATATGCTGGAGGCAACAAACCATCTGTCTTGGTGTCCACTAGAGACTTTGATAATTGGACCAAGAAAATGAAGACTTTCTTTTAGTTCCATGACCATACTCTTTTGCAGTCAATTACTGATGGTCCATATAAATCAGTTACTACCACTGCAGATGTTCAGCGTCCCAAGCTCGTGTCTGAATATGATGAAAAGGATATTCTCTTAATTACCAGAGATAACAAAGTTTATGGATCTATTGCTATGGCTCTTCCTATGGACGTGTTCAACATATTTTCTGAGTATACTACTGCCAAAGATCTTTGGGTTGCTTTATGTACCAGATATGAGGGAAGAGCTGAGGTTAGAGAAAGCAAGAGGGACTTGATCAAGAAGCAGTATGAGATGTTTAGTAGTGTCCGTGGAGAACCCATGTCTGAATTGATCAACCGTTTCTCAAGCATTGTCTCTATGTTAAAAGTTTTGGGAATTGAGTATCCCACTGTTGAGTTTAATAAGAAGCTGTTTGATTCACTGCCCGAGGAATGGAATATGTACCGGATTATGATCAAGAAAACTGAAAAACTGAGTGATTTGTCATAGCAAGAACTCTATAGCATTCTGGAGTCTTATGAGTTGGAGATAAAGAAGTGTGCAGTCACTCCAACTAATCAGTCTGGAAACACAGCTCTTCTTGCTGGTCAAGGTTCTTCCACTTCATCCAACAAAACTACAATGGCTTATTTTCAAACTGATGTCTCACCTTCGATTTTTGGAGTTCAGCCTACTACTTCATCCACATCTCAGAAGCCAACCACTATGATCCCCGATGAGTATCTGCCTATCATGACTGCTTTCATGTCGTGCTATGATGCACTGATTTCTGGAAACCTAACATCGGTCACCTTTCAACCTGATGACTTGGAGCAAATCAACCTAGATGATTTGGAAAAGATGGATATTGATTGGTGTATGGCTATGCTGACTCTGAGAGCTAAAAGATTCATCAAGAGGACTGGGATGGATAGATTCAAGCAAGGAAAAACTCTAGGGTTGGACATCAAAAAGGTGAGATGCTACAACTACGACCAACTGGGTCATTTCGCAAGGAATTGCAAGGAGTCATCATTAAAGGAGTAGCATGAGAAGAAGAACTCATCTGGAAAGCAAGCTGCCTTCTCTCTCAAATCCACTACAACTTCCAGCTCAACAGCTCTGGTCTGTCAAGCTAATGGACACTATCATTGGGGAGATAAAAAGGGGAGCAGCTGACAAGGCACTGATGGCAGACATTGAAGAAAAAGAAAAATGTGTCATGATTGAACCAACTGAGGATCTCATCGCCGTACCAGCTGAGGTAATGTCTAGACTTTGCAATGCCCAATCTTGTTTAAATGAGATTCAAAAATATAGATTCATCAACCAGGATTTGGTCGATGAACGTAATCACATAAAGGTGATGTATGATTCTGTGGCTAAAAATGAGAAACTTTACTTCAAGAAAATTCATGATATTTCTAGAGAAAATCGATCTTTGATTATACAACTTACTACACAAAAGAATACTAATCAAATTCTAACCGAAAGACTTCAAAAGGCTGAAAAGGCAAATTTTCAAGTTGAACACATGGGTATGGATCAGAAAATTCTTTTTGGAATCATTGATAACCAAATTCATAAAAAGGTCACAGAAGGCATTGGGTATAACTCTTACCCTTCTCCGTATTCCAAGTCTGGTAGATTTGCTGATATGCCAGTTTCTCGTGTTCCCACACCCTTTGTTTGTAATTTATCTACTGATGATTATATTCAAACTTCAGATTCTGACAGTTTTACTTCCTATGCAGAGTCAGATTGTGTAGGTTCCGAAGATGATTGTGATGAGAGTTCTAGTAAGGAAAATGCTTTAAATGAACTTGAGTCGGATGAATGTAATAATATGTTTGTGTCAAAACCAGATATTTGTGAACACATTGAAAACTTGTATTTTGGTTATGTGTCTTCTGAACATGACCCTTTGAGAAATGATATTTCTAAGTTTAAGAATGCTTTTCCTTTTGTTCCTAAATCTGTAAATGCTATGAGTTGTATTGCAAATTTTAAAAGTGCAGGAGGTGTGGTGACTGACATTCCACAAGAAACAATGAGTAATCTGGAATTTTTCAGATTAAAGGAAGATCAAAGTCTTCAAGAAAGAAATGTTAAAGAATTAGTTGCCTCTAGTTCTGATGTCTCAACATCACAATCATCTTCATTATCTTGTGATGACAATTATCAGGCTAATCCGACATGTGATAAATTTTGTTTTAGTTGTGGGGAATCCAATCATGTTTTTAAGACATGTAAATTGTCTACATATCGTTTTGAGGAAGATAACGTACCATCTATTATTCAAAATTCAGTTGACTGTGTTTTCTCTAAATCTCGACGTAGTAGAACTTTGCGACATAAAAGGATTAAAAATGTTAAAAATTGGTCGAAAAGGATTTGGAAAATTAAGAATAATGATCTTTTTGAGAACACATTAAAGGAGGATTCTGACTATGATTTCCGAAATGCATCTTGTAAACCTAAGACGTTCCAACTTAGCAATGACTTGGGTACCAATGTCTAAATGATTCATTTTGTGTAGGGACAATCAAGGAGGACTGGAGACAATATCTGGCATGTCGACAGTGGTTGCTCAAGACATATGACTGGTCATTTTCCTTTATTGTAAGATTATCTTCCAATAGATGGAGATTTTGTTGCCTTTGCAGGCAATCCAAGGGGAGGAAAGATTAAAGGACAAGGAACTGTGTCAAATGGTGTAAATAGCCTGGAGAATGTCAACTTCATTCCTCTGTTAAAGTATAATCTGATGAGTGTGTCCCAGATTTGTGATAAAGATTTTTGTGCCCTCTTCAACTCAAGAGAATGTTTGATTCTGAAGCCTGGAGTGGTTATTACCGAAGACCTAATCCTCATGCGTGCTCCTCGAAGATTCAATACCTACAGTATGGATATGAATAACCCATTAGGAATCGAATCCTGCTTTCTTTCAAAAGCTTTAGAGGATGAGTCCTTTCTTTAGCACAAGAGATTAGGACACGTGAATTTCAAGACAATGAACCGCCTTGTTCGAGGAAACCTTGTCACCGGTTTACCTCTAAAAGACTTCTCTCCCGTGGAACATTGTCTTTCCTGTTCCAAGGGCAAGCAACACAAATCATCTCACAAGCCCAAAACCACAAATTCCATTGACTCCCCTGTACAATTGCTTCATATGGATCTCTTCGGTCCTGTGAGTGTCATGAGCCATGGAAGGAAATCCTACTGCTTGGTGGTAATCGATGAATTCTCTAGGTTTACTTGGGTATTCTTCTTGGCAAAGAAAGATGAGACGCTAGAGACTCTGAAAATTCATCTCCTACAAATCGAGAATCTGTTCAATCTAAGTGTAAAGATTATTCACAATGATCATGGCACAGAGTTCAAGAATGCCATTCTAGATTCTTTCTGTGAAAGTAAGGGTATCTCTCGGCAATTCAGTGCATCTCGTACTCCACAACAAAATGGTGTAGCAAAATAAAGAAATCACACATTGATAGAAGCAGCAAGGACTATGATCGTTGATTCTAAGCTTCCTGTCACATTCTGGGCCGAGGGTGTCAATACCGCATGTTTTGTGCAAAATCGAGTTCTCATCACCAAAAGTTGCAACAAGACACCTTATGAAATTATGTACAAGCATAAGCCTGTTATTGATTTCTTCAGGAAGTTTGGGTGTGTTTGTACAATGCTGAATACTTATGATCAGCTGAATAAGTTTGAAGCCAAATCGGATGAGTGCTATTTCATGGGCTATTCCTCTAACCAAAGAGCTTTTCGTGTTTTCAACAAGAGACAAAGGATTGTGTTGGAGTCCATTGATATTAACTGGCATGAAAGAGCAATCATACGGACGCAGGGGACGGTCCTGATTGGCTTTTTGATGTCGATTCTTTGTTTAAATCATTTAATCTTCCTGATTTCACTAACATATCTATCTCAGCTAATCCTCTTATGTCTGTGAATATCCTAGGTACCTCTACTGCTTCAAACTCCTCTTCATCATCCACTCAGGATTCTTCGGACTCTATGGCAACAAAAGAAACCGTTGAGGAAGAAACTCCTCCAATAGTAGATGTTGCTCCCCAATCATCTGCTGAAGGTCCTATTGATGATGAAGCTGACCTTTCTGACAATAACATTACCAATCTTGTTGAACATTTGGAAGAGGATGAGATTCCACAGTTGAGAATTCACAAGGATCATCCTACAGACAACATCATTGGTCCACTCAATGTGGGAGTCCGAACTCGTAGTGCCACCGAAGCAATGAATGACGGTTTCTTCTCTTGCTTCATATCTCAAGTCGAGCCTAAGAATATCAAAGCTGCATTTCTTGAGAACAGTTGGGTGGATGCCATGCAAGAAGAATTGCAGCAGTTCAACAAGTTACATGTGTGGAATCTGGTGGACCTTCCAAAGAACAAAGTCCCAATCGGAACTCGTTGGGTATTTCGTAACAAGAAGGACAAAGGGGGAATCGTGATTCGAAACAAAGCCCGCTTGGTGGTTCAAGGGTTATATCAAGAAGAAGGGATTGACTTTGAGGATGTCTTTGCACTAGTGGCTCGCTTAGAAGCCATTAGAATGTTTCTCGCCTACGCAGCCTATATGGACTTCACAGTTCATTAGATAGATGTCAAAAGCGCATTTTTGTATGGAAAGGTTCAAGTGGAAGTTTACGTCAAGCAGCCACCAGGTTTCATTGATCCAAACTATCCTGACTGAGTTTACAAACTTGACAAGGCATTGTACGGTCTTCATCAAGCATCTCGTGCGTGGTATGAGATGTTATCTAAGCATCTGCTTGATAATGGTTTCACACGAGGGGAAATTGACCAAACTTTGTTCAAATGAAAGGATGGTGCTGATACCATTTTGGTGCAAATCTATGTTGATGATATCATTTTTGGATCCACAAATCCTCGGTTATGTAAAGAGTTCGAGGAAGTGATGCGTTCTAAGTTTCAAATGAGTTCTATGGGAGAAATGAAGTTCTTTCTTGGTTTGCAAGTAGATCAGTCTGAGTCAGGAATTCTTATCCATCAAGAGAAGTATGTCAAAGAAATCCTGACCAAGTTCAAAATGACTGAGTCTCATCCTTACAAGACTCCCGTGGAAGTTCGACACTGTCTGTCTCCTGATTTGGATGGTGAAAGCGTTGATCAGCACCTCTATCGCTCGATGATAGGATCTCTCATGTATCTCACTGCTAGCAGACCAGACATCATGTTCGCAGTGTGCTTGTGTGCACGCTTTCAGGCTAATTCTAAACTCTCTCATTTAATTGCTGTCAAACGTATTTTAAGATATTTGAAGTACAAGCCATAACTTGGGCTTTGGTATCCCAAAAATAACTTGTTTGATCTTTTGGCATATTTAGATTCAGACTACGGGGGATGCACTTAGATCGAAAATCCACTTCTGGAGTTTTTCAGTTCCTTGGCAACCGCCTCGTCTTCTGGCAATGTAAGAAACAAACCACCATTTCCCAATCCACAGCCGAATCCGAATACATTGTCGCAACCCTTTGTTGTTCCCAAGTAAGGTGGATCCACCATCAAATGCTTGACTACGGGATCACCTTCCATGAAATCCCCATCCTGTGTGATAACATCGCCGTTCCCCATATCACTAAAAATCTCGTTCAGCATTCAAAAACCAAATACATTGAGATCAAACATCATTTCATCCCCGAATGTGTCGAAAAGAAACATATCAAAATCGTTGAAGTCAAAACCGACAAGCAAACCGCTGACATCTTTACAAAAGCATTTGATTCTATCAGATTTGAGAAATTGGTGGAGATGCTCGGCATGATCAACTTTCAGTAACCCTTGTGCATATTGTCTTTTCTTTTTAAACTTGTTAAGCAGGAAAATTTTCAAAAAGATTTTATTTTTGTGTATAGTTGTTTCCTTTTTCAGTTTGTGAAAGCAAAACTTTTTGGGGAGAATATTGGAATTTGCAGTTAGTAAGAAAAAGATTTGCTTTGTATAGTTAAAAAGAAAAAGAAAAATATTTGATTTGTTTATTGTTTGCTTAAGAAAAACTCATTGTAAGTATCATGTTTTGTTTCAGGAAAATCGGATCCGACCTTGTGAGAAATGATATAGTTTGATCACACTTCTTGAACATGGAATGGACCATAAGCGATGGTGCTTACTAAGGTATAGCCGGTAGGCCCGACATATGGTTATAACTCTTTAGTAGTGTGAAAACCTAATTCTCAATCGTACACGTGTGTTTGAACCAATTTTTGAAACAGCTAACCCATTTTAAGCTAAGAAAACCGATTCAATCAGATATAGGCTTACGTGTTGGATTCTGATTCATGCGCCAGGTGACCGTCAAAGTAACGAAAGTTACCACCGATGACCCCGTCTGTTTTGCTTACGTAAAGATCACGGGAGTTCATCTTTTTCCCATCCACTTGGATGATTTGACCCCGTATGTTTTGCTTACGCAAAGATCTCGGGTGTTCAACCTTTTCCTATCCGCTTGGATAATTTTATGGCTTCTTCTATTTTGCTTACGCAAAGATTTAGAATGTTCGTACCTTTTTAATATCCACTTGGATATTTTTCTTTTTTACAACTTCTGATATCCAGTTGGATCTTATTTTACTTTTGGCGGTGATTTTGACTTATCAAGATGGTATCCTGGTTAACCTGTAAGAGATGATAAGATGAATGTGGGTATTTCTTGAGGATTGATAGGCTTTTAAAACCATTTTATTTCAAAATGTGGGGTATACCGTGTTTCGTGCTCAAATGGTACCACTTAATCATATGAAATTATTGTACAAGTAAATGTTCGGGTTTATCTTGCACAAATATCGGCTATCTTCAGAGATTCACAGTAGCTGAGTGCAAAATGCAGTGTTTCAAGGGTTTTGACTAGACATGATCTCACGTTGAATCTTTTCCAAGGCTAAGTGTTTATATCTTTTATTGTTTTTACTTTTACTTTTCAATATATATTTTTTTAAATCTTCCTCATTAGCTTGTTTAAATTGTGTACATATGAGTGTTTTTCCTTTGTTTCTAATCAAGTATCTCATGTCACCCGAAACAACATTTCCATTGAAACTGCTCAAACCGCCTGAAACTACCTCCCACCCGAAACTACTTTGCCCTATCGAAACTAGTAGTTTCAACAGGGGCGTTTTGGTCCTTTGACAAGCTCAAATTGAATGTCTTCATAATCAGGTTATTTTTCATGCTTCGTTCACTCTCACTCTTCCGAAACCTTTTTCACCTTCATCTTCACACACAAAATCCCTCAATTCCTCGATATAAGTTTGCAAAATCAGTATTTCTTATCTGATTCCTCCGTCATCTTCTTCATCAGGTACCGTTTTCTGTTCACTTGTGGGCGTTGTTACAAAATGCCGGACCTAGGGTTTCAATTCTGAATGTTTCACGACTAAATCTTCATAATCCTGGTCGTTTTGTGTTCTAATCTTGTTTATAAACTCACCATTGTTGATATCTCATTCTTCTATGTTTAATTTTGCAGATTACCTCAAAACTCTTGGTATGAAGGAGTTTCGACACCTCACAGGCTTCCTTTGCCATTCTTTTTATTTCAGTTTATAGTTTGATAACCTGTATATAGTTTTAACTTAGCTTTTTCTGGCTTTTTGAGTGCTTGAATATCTGTTCAGAATTCAGGTATCAAAACTAGTTGTTTCGATTAAAGGGTATTTTGGTTTTAAAATGTTTTTCAAAATCTGAATAGGTTTCTATCCAAACTAGTTGTTTTGATACCCTTTGCTGCCCGAAACTTTGTAATTTCGACCAAGTCTCTTTGCCCGAAACTATGTAGTTTCGATATGGTTTCTTCACCCGAAACTAGTAGTTTCGGTCGGGCTTTTTGAAATTTTTCCTAAGTGTTGGACTTATTTTTGAAAATTTTGTTTCTATGCAGATATGGATCTTTTATTTGTTAAGAGACACAATGTCTGTGCTGTCCTGAATACTACTGATCCCAAGAATTCATACTTCCTACCTGTTCTCAACTTCTTAGCCAACTCCAACATTAGTTTTGCTATAAGCCACAACCTGCTAGTGTTTGAATCAACTATAAGGCAATTCTGGAATACTTCAACAACAACAGTTATAGACAATGTGGAGCATATCCGGGCTACAGTTCATAAACAAGAAGTTCTACTATCTGAGGCAACTATCAGAGAGGTGCTACACTTTAATGACAATCATGAAGCACCGGTGGAGTTTCCAAGTTTCTACGTTAAGGAATGTTTTAGAAGATTGGGTCACCCTGATGAGTTCAAGAGTGGGCAAATTATCAAGAATGCCCTTCCCCCTCTATGGAGATACATTGTACACGTCTTTATTCACTGCCTGTCTATCAGAAAAGGTGATTTTGATTCAGCCAATTCCATGGTGGCATCTGCAGTCTTGGGGTTGATTAAAGGAAGGGATTACAACTTCTCTGGGCTGGTCTTTGGGCAATTGAAAGAAAATCTGACTGGAGGGGTTAAGGAAAAGTTCTTGGTCTATCCGAGGTTTCTTTAGATTATTATCAATCATCTCTATCCTAACTTGCAACAAGATTTCCATATATTTGTCTTTGATCATATGACTGCCAAGACCCTAAGCTACATGAAGAGTTCAAGCAAAAGAACCAACAAAGTGATTGATGATATTCCTCTGTTTGGTCATATCTTGGGTGAAGAAGAAGAGGATGTTCTTGACATAGATCCACAACTACTAGTTGAATCATCATCTGAAGAAGAAGAGGTAGAACAAGGTCAAGGGAACCAAGTGCCAGATATTGAAGCTGACCAACAAATAGAGCAAGATATTGAACAGCCTATCTTGGAGGCTCCTTTCATGGATCAAATGTTAGAGAATTTTGAGCCAGTAATTGAAGAGCAACCTGCTGAAAACATAGAAGCAGATGTACATGATGAAGCCGAGTCAAGTGAAACCTTGGACGAAGGCATCTACGGTACTAAATACGATCAGTCGGACTATGAGTCAGAAGACGATGATCAAGCTGTGCATCCTGCGTCTTCCTCCAAAAGACCAGCTGATTCCGAGTCCGACTACGAATTAGAGGAACCCCTTGCAAAGAAAATCAAGAGCGGGCTGGAGTCTTTGACCTCTTCTGAAGAATCACTGTCTGACATTTCTAAACACTTAACCCCCACTCACTCACCTACTCATATTCGACCACCTTCACCACAACCATCTCCACTACATACACCTGTTCCTACACCACCTGCATCCCCTGTCCCTGATCCATCACCATCTGTACCAAGAGTTAAAACCCTAAGCCTGGAGGTAAAGAGGTTACAGGAAACATTAACAAAGCAAGATGAAGTGATTGAGAAACTAAAGGCTGAACTAAGAGAGAGCAATGAAGAAGTGAAAAATCTTAAACTAGAAGTTGTCGGATTACATACCCAACTTGATGTTCAGCAAACCCAACTAGAAACCCAGCAGAAGATAATCTCTCAGCAACAACAAGAGTTTAAAACCTTATCTGATACTGTTGAACAAATCAGGGCTTCAATGATTAAATCTTCTCAATAAGAAACCCCTTCATCAGCTCAAGGGGAGACCACTTCTGCTGGTGGACCCTCTTCCCCTGCCTTTGTTTCAAATACTTAGTCTACACTGACAATTTTCACTAGTCAAGTTTCCAAGACAAAGGATGCTGTGGTGGTTAAGATTGAAGAAACCTGGTATGATCTTCCATCAGTTAGTGAAAGGAGAGCCAATAGAGAAAGAGGAAAAGGAATAGAATCAAGTATTGATGTGGTTATTCTTGATGAAGAAGAAATTGGATCGGATCATGAGCTGGATGAGCTGCCAAAGCAAGTTGATGACTTTGGAACAAATGAAGATTATCCTTAAATTGTTACCTTAGAAGAAGAACAGGAGACAAGCTCAAGTACTTTACTGAAGAAGGAAATGAATTTGATGTTCCAACAGATTTTGAGCTAGAAGATCAAGACGTCACAGTGACCTTCGTTGAGCCTGAAAACACTGCTGGGCCAACATGCATAACTATAGAAACTCCAACAGCTACTCCATCACCAACTGTCAAAGGATCCAATACTCCATCTGTCCAGGCCTTAGATCCTAGAAGGTCTTGGTTTAAAGACATACAAGCTAAGGAACCACCAAAGCACTATGAGTGGTTTGCTGAGTATCAAGAGCTGAAAAGGCCACTAGTCGGGCAGAAGTACGACAAGGAACGCATACTTTTTATTGTTAAAAGATACAAAGGATGAGTGGAGCACTTCAAGTCTCCTCATGACTTCAGCTCCCTCCCTAAATATCATTTAAGAGCTCTTGCCAAGCTACCTCTACAAAATCTTGGAAATGTGGGCATTGCAAAAGACTTTGAGACCTTCTTGAGAAATCAGACCTTCAATGATTTCAGATCCATGACCACTGCTAAGCCAAGAAGAGTTATCTCAAAGACAAGAATCCACCCTAGAACTCAAAGGCCTTAGGTAAGCCTTAGATACAAGCCGACAGAAACTGTCAAATCTATCATACTGCCACGATCTGTACCTGTGCAGATTCAAAACTTTAGAAAATGGTTTTACAACCCTACCATTGGAAGTGCAGTTATTGAGTGTGAAGGAATGGAGGACATCAACATTTTTGAGCCCATGGAGCTACTAAAATTTCAACCTGAGGATCTTGAAGTGTTAATCAACAACCCTATCAAGATATTTAGTGATGATGATGAAGCTGATGCCTAGGCATATCAAAGGGTGGTGACTATCAATGCAAAACCTCACTTTCATAAACCAAGTCAAGCACCAACTGCTTAGAGTAGTTGAAGACATTGATGCAGCAGCTTAGGGGGAGATTGTAGAGTCTTATTTTTGTATAAGCTGTTATCATCAATGAATTTCTTATGAACATTGTTTAGTTTAAGTTTAAATTACTTGTAATTTCATTTTATGTAATTTCCTGTTTTATTTCTAAGTCTGGGCCATCGAAACTATCTAGTTTCGATTGAGGTTTGTTCAATCGAAACTAGTAGTTTCGATAGATAGGAAGTTTTGATAGGAGGTTCATTATTTTGTAAATTCTCAACCGAAACTACTAGTTTCGGTGAGCATAGTTTCGAGCCTGTCAACTTACTATAAATAGCCTAGTTTGAGAATGTTTAGGGTGTGAGTAGCGGCTGTAACCCTGAATTTTCTCTTTCATTGTTCTTGAAGAATCAATACAATCTGAATTTGTTTAATGCTTTGTTCTTACAATTTCACATCATATTTGTGTTGATTCCTGTGTGGTTAGCTGTTATCTTTACCATTTCTGTTTCTACCCTCTGTTTCACCACCATACACACAAATTCCGCCTGTGTGTGTGTAATTGATCGTCTGTGAGATTGTGAGATTTCCGATTGAAATCTGGACCTACAAAGCAAGACATTTTAGATTTTGCAAACTAAAACACAACATATTTCTCACCAAATAACACAATTTAAATTACGGATCTGCAGTCAAAAAGGTATCTAAAGGGCTAATTTTTCCGGTCCAAAAGTAACAATGAATTAGGGGTCTGGAATGAGGGTCAATTGAGAGTGCAAATTTGGGTGGTGTTTTATCTCGTACAGGTCAATTCATAAAATCATAATGTTTACCTATAAAGGGAACTGGTCAAAAGGCAAATAAAATGCTAATAAAAAATTAAAGTAACATTAACATTTAGAGCTTTAAAAAAGCCTAACATCCAAAATAAAATAAAAGAGAAAACAGTAAGGATATGATAGTATGATAAGCTAATTTCTCAACCAAACGGATTATGTTAAATGCATCCTACACAAAGCACGGAATGATGAAAACAAACGGTATGTATCAAACTGAAAGAAAACTGAGGTAGCATTATCAGAAGCACTCATGTAACATGTTCTAGCATTATCAGTATGAAAGATTCTAGTAAGATAAAAGTTAAAACCTTCAGCTATTAGAAATATCCTACAAAAATTCATCTGTGAAGACAACAAAAACAGATGCTTAAATAAAAATAGTGCATGATTGGGTGATTGAAGCCTTAATTAAGTAATTATAATTTCTATAAGAGAGAAGCAGCAAACTGCAAAAGCACATCACATAGAATATAATAGAGCTATGATGGAATAGGGAACGAACACAGATATTTCAAATTTTCAATAGATGGATAATATGATCACTTTTTGATCTTGAATTCATTGCTAATTCAGTTATCTGAAGCTTTCCTGTATGCAAAATCTGCACATAAACTATGGCAGGAGATCGCATGACGTTATAGCCAAAGTAATAGACCATTCATATTGATCGATTTGCTGCCTTAAGGAGATATTTTAGACCCACTACTAAGCTCAGATGGCTTAAAGATTTCGTTACTCCCATTACATCAGGCAAACGGTAGCTCGCTCATCTAATTTCCCCGCAATCCGATCTTAATGCCAATCCAAAAACACATTGTTCCTTTTGGCAAAGTCTTTGTTGTCTCACCTGAAGCACCAGGGCAATGATCACCCATGACTTCAAACATACACTGGATTGAGGTAATGAACATAGATATTGAAGCTTTGGAGAAAAATGTAATAATAAAATGAAATTTGGGACCTTACCTCTAACCTGTTGGAAACAAAGCTATTTATGCTGAGTGTGTTAATAAAATAAAATATAACCACAATGAGACAATAGTAAGTTGAAAGCAAGGTTGGCCTTTAGAGGATTTGATCAAATGGAAGGTCAGGATTACAAGCATTCATTCTCCTGCTAAGTTTTAATCGCATCAGCAACAAAGTATATGGTTGTTGAACCAACTTGATATTTCATATTAGCATGCATATTTGCATGGTGACATAAAGAAATAAATATACATGAAATCACCTTAAGTGTATTCGATATGAACAGAAATATATTTTTTTTAATAATAAATTAAATACTAAACTATTATATAAGTAAGTGTGCTTTCGAGAGGCACCCGTCTTTCCCAGACCTACTTTCGAGTTTGGTTTTATAAAGCACGAGGCACACTGAGGAGGTAGGGTCCCCGGCCCCCAGTACTGAGGCACGAAGGTGCAAGTTATGAGCCTGGTGGGGGGGGGGGGGTTGACATGATTCTGATTGTTTGTATTTTTTGAAGGCAAGTGATTGTCACCCTGAAGGAGCATTTTATCTATTCTACAGACTACAGCCAACCCGAAGACATCTGGAGAAACTATACAATATATACAAAGTCAAGTTTTACCACTTAAAAGCACTTTATACTACTCATAGTTTAAAAGAAAAATGGTCATATTTGACCTTTTCCTCTTAGATTTGTTTTGAAGATATGACCCCAGATGACAAAACATAATTTCCTTTATGGTGTCTTTCAGATCCTTTTGCTGATATATTATGGCTGATATTATGACCGGGTTAGCACCCTCTCCAATGACCTGCTGGTAAATCTATCATACATTTTCAATTAAAACATACTTTTTTGAAGTGTTTAGTGTATGACCTATAGGTGATTATTTTAGTGTATGATTTTAGGGTCAGAAGTCCTGGCATTGGATAGAGTTATAGGAATGTGCCAATTGTTTACCAATTTAGACACTAAATATGGAGTTATTGATTTCAGGCAAAGCATAAGTATATACACAGCTGATTGTTTGTCAAGATAAGACTTTCCCAATTGTAACAGTGACTGTGCAGTGCCTCCCAACCTGAGCCATTCTAAATTTTCAATTGTTTCAAGTCTGCCTATAATAACCCATTCTCAAATTTTACCCATGCCCAAAACCCCAGGAGTTCAATTTGAAGACCCATAAGGACCCAAAAACAAGGTGTACGTTGTAGTCACCACTGCAAACAGCACATCTGGTTATTTTTAGTGATTATGATATGCAAACTGTTGGTTTATGATATTTGATAGAAATTGTAATCACACAAAATAGAATTTGTAACCTACACAAAAACACTATTTAACAAATTATTGAGGTCAGGTCAGCCATAACTGTTAGAAATTGTAATTAGACTACAACACCAACCTAATATAACTAAATAGAACAAATCGGATAACAAGACAAATTGAAGAAACCAAATAGAAGAAATTTAACAAATTTTTGAGGTCAGGTAAGCCACAACTGTTACAAATTTTAATCAGACTACAAGACCAACCTAATACAATCAATTGAACAAATAGGATAACAGGCATATGTAAGAAATTGAAGAAACAAAATAGAAGAAACCGTACCTGCGATGGTGGACTGGCGAGGTGTGCAGAAACAGATGAGAGTTCGATTCAATGGTGGTTTTATAGTGTCGTGGTAGATAACGAAGGCGAACGTCTCCAGCGGAGGAAGTAATTGAAGGCTTTGATGGCGTTGGCGGTTATCATGGTATAATCACAGACGTCTCCGTCGGAGGAAGTAAATGTGGCTTTGATGGCGTTGGCCGTTGAAGAGAAGAAACGCCTATGAAGAGAAGAAACGTCTCCGGCGGTAGGAATTGAAGGAATGTTTCCGGCGCAGGCATCTTAAAAAACCTACGGAAAGAGCGTCTTAAAATTTTGTGGACAATTACCTTTCTATCCCTCCAATCTATATCATAAAGGAGTATAGATATCATAATAATATATATATACAAACCTAAAGAGACATAAATAAATTAATTTTAAATTCATAACCACATTTTATAAAATTTCTTTGTTTCTTTACAAAGTAAAATTACATAGATTTTAGAAAAAACCATATAAACACAACAAAACATAATGGTTGTAAAAGACGGAATTCTTATTTATCTATCTCGACTTACATGATCAATTTTGAAATTGTCAAAGGAACAAAAAAACTCAACAAAGTCAAATAATTGAGTCAAATTTACTTACGATGTCTAATAATAAAAAGAGAAAAATACCAAAGTAGACATTTTGGCTTTCCAAATTTCAAAAATAGACATTCTCTTTCAGCCTGCAGTTTCATAGACATTTTCTCATAATCGTCGGCTAAGCTTTGAGCCTTAGCCGACATGGAAGTCCATGAAAAAACATCGTCCAACCAATAATATTGCTACACGTGGCACTTTGACCGGCTAAATAGCCGGCCCTCTTAGCCGGCACTCTACACGGCTAATCAGCCCACCGCTCTAGGTTTAGCCCTCGGGTTTCTACTTTGGCTCAACCGGCTCATCACACAGCTGTGCTTAGCCGGCTTGTTCCTTGTTCCCGGCTAATCTCTTTTTTATTTTGTTTTGTTTTATATAATATATATATATATATATATGTATATATATATATATATATATATATATATTTAATCCTTATTTCTGTATATCTATATAAACCAACTTTTGTTGGGTTAAATATTTAGTTCACACATGAAAGATTATCAAGGGATGTTTTGGAATCTTTTGGAATCAAATGGGTTAGTATGGAAATTGGTTTTAAGTTGGAATATGCTTCAAAAAGTTGGCCGAGAGTTCCTGTTTGAATTAAGGTTGGATCACAAGTAATGAAGATAAGTATGAGTTTTTATTATTTATTCAGTTTATTTAAATAATTAGTTCAAGTAGGTTAGGGATAATACCAAACATGTTTGGGTTATCTTAAGTATTTGAGTATGATTAGAAGACTTGGTTAACAAGGTTTATTTTAGTATAAATAGATGGGTTAGGGATCATTATATGTGTGTCAAGAATTATAATAAACAGAAAGAGTCGAACTTGGTTGAGATGAAATTCCGTGTCCGTGTTCTTGCACCTAATTTCCAACAATTGGTATCAGAGTTTGGTGACTGCGGTTTTGAGAATCGTGTTTCGCGAGGGGGAGCAGCCCTTTGGTTACAGGGCTGAAGACAAAGAAGGAGCAAGATCTGTTCTTGTTAAGAAGGTTTGAAGGAAGCAAGAACATGATCTTCATGAAGGTTTAAAGGAAGCAAGTAAGAAGGAACAATGAAATTTTTCCTTGTTAAGTGGGCAACTAAGAACCCGTTTTCTTGGTTGATTGAAGGAGTAGGAAAAACAAGAACTTTTCTTGTTTAGTAGGCAATCAAGAACCCCAGTTTTTGATTGAGAGAATAAGTAGGAGAATAAGATCTTATCTTGCTAAAGAAGGCAATCAAGAACCCCAGTTTTTTTATTGAGGAAAGGAATAGGATAACAAGATCTTTTATTGTTAAGAAGGCAATCAAGAACCCTGGTTTTTGATTAAGTGAAGGAGTAGGAAGAACAAAATTTTTCTTGTTAAGTAGGCTATCAAGGACTTGTTTCTTGATGAATTAAAGGATTAGGAGAAAGAAGGGAAGAAAGAAAACAAGTAGGAAGAAGGTTAAGAAGGTAAGAAAAAAGGTAGGAAAGCAAGAAAGAAAGATAACAAGGAAGAATGAAGAACGAGCAAGAACGTGTGGTTCGATCGGGAAGAAAGCAAGAGAAGAAACGGGAAAGTTTACAAGTTGAAGGGGTAAAGATTGTGAACTTGACAATTAAGGGGGTGATTGTTGGGTTAATTATTTAGTTCACATATGAAAGTTCATCAAAGGGTGTTTTGGAATCTTTTGGAATTAAATGGGTTAGTATGGAAATTGGTTTTGAGTTGGAATATGTTTCAAAAAGTTGGCTGAGAGTTCCTGTTTGAATTAAGGTTGGATTACAAGTTATGAAGATAAGTATGAGTTTTTATTATTTATTTAGTTTATTTAAATAATTAGTATTTATCAAGTAGGTTAGGGATAATACCAAGTGTAGACTCGGGGACTTGTAGACGTACCCTCCTAATTGGACTAGATCCTAATACGTTTGGCCCAGTCTAGGTGAGCCAAATCTTGGCAGGCCCAAGGCAAAGTTGACCCATTAGGGTTAGGCCCACATGAACCCTATAAATAGGTGCCTCTCCTTCAATAACACCAGGTTTTATTCTCTCTCTCGAGCTCACACCCGCTTAACACACACACTTTTATGAGGCCCCGACTGACTTGAGCCTCGGAGTGCCTTCAGAGCTACGGCTCCCGAGCCCTCTAACGAGCATTTTCCAGTGATTGCAGATCTGAGAGGAATCAACCGAATCCACGACGATCCGAGATGTGGCTGTCTTCTCTTTCTCGTTGAAGAATCTACCCCTAAATCTACCATGGCCGGAATTTTCTTCTTCAATGGCACCATCCATGGGACCGGTGACAGGTCTATCTCATTTTCTCCATTGCAATCTCCATATCAACAATCGTTTGAGCCCCATATGTGTTCTCTAGATATACAATCCTCACATATGTGCTGTCTCAGGCTTTAGTTGTGATTTTTGGATTTGAAATCTTCGGATGTTGGCTGATTTACGCCTCATATGTGATTTCTGCACCTACCATTTTCATCTCTGGACTCATCATCATGGTCAACAGGTTCTGTATCCAACGTGTCCATCCCGGCAACAGAGCCAACATTGGATCTAGACTATCAGATTTCACATCTCGTTTTTCCGGGGTGGCCATCACATCTTGCTGAAACCTTCAGATCTATATTAATTTATCCTTCATCCATGAGTTTTGGGGTGGGATGTATGTTTTTCAAGTTGCCTCCACAAGGCCGAGGTTTGTGAGAATTGAATTAAGGTTGAGTTTGTTCACATTTGGAATCCATCTACCCATCTGATATCGAAGTCTATCATAATCTCAGCTTATTCACGTTTCTTATGAAATGTCAACATACAAATAAGTCTTTATCACTTATTTCCTATTTCCTCTTCAATATACACATATTGTTGCCATATGTACAAGCATGATAAGCAAGGGTGAAAGGAAAGAGGCATAAGATATTTCTGGAAAGTATAGTCTCACTCCTTTTTGAAGTCAGTGGGACCCTTGACTGGTTTTTTCTTTTTGAAAGCCGTAATCGTAGAATATCAATGATTTTCAATTCAATCACCTCCATTGTTGGCGCGTATTTGCCTCGCGGGCGTATAATTTCCTTTAAGCGAGAGTATTTAAGGGCGCGTATCATCTATACTTGCACGCATGTCATGACCCCCACCTGTGAACTCTAGTTGCCCCACTATCTCCAGCAGGTGTTATTCTTTGACTCTTTGGCAGTCCTCCGGCGAGAGGCGTTTTCTCTTAAGGAGGATAACCCCCTCTACCGTGCGATCACCGGCTGCAACGGTAAAGCAAAAAAGTACTTGAAATCCCGTCAAGTTTCTATGGCGGGACGCTTTCTATGGCGTACCAATACTTATATACTGGGCGCTATTTTCGGCATATGTCATCCTTCGGGACGCCTTCTACTGGTTCATCTTGCCGGATCACGAGGACCAAGTTTCGTTGGAGTGTTTAGTTGCCGCATCACATCGCCGGAGGTCACAACTAAGTTTGTTGCCGCGCCATCTCCTTCCCGCACGACCCGCATGCTTGCAACTTCGAAGGCAGAAGAAATAGATCTGCAACTTCTATGGCATTTAAAATCGTCCTTATCATGCTACTAACTCTGTCACTCCGTCTCTTGGCCGGTAACCTGCCATTCCCACGCGCCACCTTTTAGCTAGCGAGCGTCTGTCTCGCGTGCCACCCTTAGCTAGGAAGTCATCCGCGCCATCTCTTTATCAGGAAGCCGTCGTCCAACGCCCAATCTCTTTGTTGGGAAACTATTATGGCAATGCCATCATTTTGGCTGCGAACCTTTACATAATACCATTCCTTGAGCAGGAAAACCTCCGCCACGCACTTCTTGGGAGGAAGAACTCCCGCCACCCCAGGCCTTGGCGGTAGAGTTTCCGTCACGCCGTCTCTAGTCCAGAGAACATCTATCACCCAATACCCTGTGTAGAAGATGAACAAGTCTTACGAACCTATGTTTTGTTTTGTGAACATTTTATTTGTCATAATTCTCCTCTGGCAACACCCGGTGTAATCATACCATACCTCCCGTAGTTTTAAAGTGAAGACCGCCATGGCTGGCGTGTCAACGCTCTTCTCCGCCAAGTCTTCGCGTGCCGACGTTCTTCGCCAAGTCCCGTCGTGATAGAATTCTTCCCCGCCATACCTACCAGGGTGTTATTTGTTGATCAATTCTTGTAACATGATAATGGAAAACAAATAATAATAATAAATAATACCTGATAAGCTAACCGCAGGGAGGGAAGACTTCATGATCTCTGATCTGGATCGGGTTCCCGTTTAGGGTGTATGGTTAGGATGGCTAAGCGTGAGAAGTAAGCTCACGATTCAAAGAGAGAGGGATGCATTTAGTGGTGATAATATTGAATGATTCATTAGTCAATTCCCTCTAATTATCTCTCTATTCATATGTACACCCAAGGGGAAACCCATTAATGGCCCATTAAGAGTAATTAGGCCCATCAACTAATTACTAGCCATAGGTTAATAATAAATAAATAAATTAATGATCAATTTAATAATTAGATAAAATATTATAAGAGCCACATAATAAAACCGTGTCTTACATTCTCCCACTTGGCTGAGTAATCATTTATTATGAGTATTAGTAAGTCTATGCAGATTTAATACTCATTTTAGTTTTAAACCAAAACTGTAGCAGAGAAACAGTCATTGCATCAATATTCAACTCAAGACCTCCATTAATCATACTACAATTCCAATTTAAGACTTAAGTAAACTTAGGATCAAATTGACAAATAAGCCCTTTAACGTTGATTTGTATAGTTACTTGTCTATACGTCTTTAGGCATGCGTAAACGTATTTAGAGACAAACAAATTCAAATAAGTGAGGAAATTTTAATAATTAATCATTCATAGTACGATATGCAATTATGTATGGTCATTAGTAAAACCCGTCTTCATTATAAGCGCTTACAAAAGACTTATGGGTGGTAGACCTTTAGTTATTTGGATCCATTAGCATATCATGAATGTATTCGATACAAAGATTTAGTTTCCTCTACTTGTTCACAAGCGAACATTAACTTCGTATCGAAATTTAATGCAGCTTCGCTCGAACTGTTACTGTTCGAGAAGTAAGGGTAGCTGACTTATCACAATAAGTCTTCAATATGATATTTAAGTGGAGTTACTAAATTATGAGTCCACTGATAAATTTTCCAACAATATTTAGTGACAATTATGTTGTGATTAGCAACACATTATGTCATTGAAACTTATTGTTAACAGTTCCTTATGACTCCTCCATGAGATAGGTCTGTCTGTTGACATAAGATATACCCCAAAGTTGACATTTTATTTTTCTTTAAATACAACAAAATCAGAATAAAAGTAGTCAACCGTTTTAAGGTCTCACTTCTTCTTTAACTTATAGTCTCTCGTTCTTAAAATATCATAATATTTCATTAGATTCTTCACAATAATCTAGACTAGTCTAGTGTTCAACAATGTGAGCAATATCTAAACGAGTATAGACTTTAACCTTCATAAGGCTTCTAATTAATGAAGCATAAGGAAATAATTTCCATTTACCCTATTAGCCTCTAAAGGAGAACAATTTAAATGTTACACGTGTAAGGATCCACTTAGTGTAAAGCTTATGGGATGAAACTAATGTCCCATTAGATCTATCTCAGTGTATTTTGATACTTATCACATAAGAAGTATCTCCGAGCTCCATCATGTCAAAATATGAGTAATCAATGCTTTGACTCATGTAACATATACTTGTCAAAAGAATGTCATCTATATAAGGACAAGTTTGCATTAGTTGCTCCCACTCATCATGAGGTAGGTGTACAAATTCACTTAGTTGTTGATGAAGAGAGTTGCTTTATGATTTCAATCAACCCATACATGGATTTCATTGACTTACATAATAAGTGTTCTTGACCTTCAGTTTAGAACTTTTAGGTTATTTTATGAACATGTAGGTCAATGTTAGGGAAAGTTGTTTTAATGTCCATCTAATGTAGCTTTAAGTTATTGTAAGCTACTAGAACAGTAATGATCCTCAAAGAAAGCTTTTGTAAAACATGTAAGAAGGTTCTTTGATAATTTATTCCTTCTTAAGTATAACCTTTAGCAATCAATCGTGTGTTTCCATTCAGATTTAGTTTAGTTATGAATACCTTTTAGGTAATTCAACCAAATCCCAAATGTTATTCTAATTCATGGAATCAGGCTTGCTAGTAATAGCTTTATTCCATTTAGAAGATTGATTGATGCTAATGGCTTAATTAAAAAAAGTAGGATCGGTAAACTTTCCAGCATCTATTTCAAATTCAGGTAGGATACATAAGCATCAAAGTTAGTTGGCCTTTTAGACCTAGATGACCTCCTGAGTTGATTATTGGGTTTATTAGGAGTTTCAAGTTTATAGATTAGCTCTTGGTTAGGTGCTTTCATTTTCAGGTATATTAGGAGCAACATTAGTTTCTAAGTGTGTAGGAGTTCATGCAGTATGGTGTACAAAAGGTGTATGCGAAGTTAAATTCGGAGTTAATTTTAACGAGTCTCTCCCCCTACCTCTTGTACTCCTGGCAAGTCATGGTAAGGACTTTTACTACTCCCAGTGACCTTAGAAATTTTAAGTAATTCAACATGCTTAGGGTCAACATTGTATCTAACACTTGAAGACCAATAGATTCTAATAGAGAAACAACTTAATGATATTTATGTTAGTTTCTCTTGTTGAGGATTACTTTAGTTTTGGTAAGAAATCTAGGTTTGCCCACATATTAGCATCTATGAGATTTTGTTAAGAGTAGCATTAGATTCTAAGGAGACAAGTTGTGATGGAGCAGTGTCGTGTACAAGAGGTGTAATTTGAGGTAAGACCAATTTGTCACTCCCCACCTCTTGCAACATTCGCAAGCTATAATTAGGACACTTGGTGCTCCCACTGATCCTTGAGGTCTCTAGGAACTACACATGACAAGTTTCAATGATGCGCGTGACGTGGGAACCTTTCATATATTTGAGACTTGATTTCCTTATCGTCCAAAATTTCATAAGAAATTTTATAGACAATTTTAGAAGGAATTCTATTAAGTATATATGAATTGATATCTTAAAAGGTTTGGGCCATAGAAAACAGATTAGATACAAGTAAACATTCTTCTAAATGATAAATGAATTATGTCCGAATATTCCATTTGGGATAACATGTGGTGGACCCTCATTTATTCCCTTAGCCATTTGATATTTAGGGCGTTTAACACATGATTTAAAGTCACTGAGAATGAGATTTGGTAACAATTCATCCTGCCTTGACCTGGTAATGATTTCTCATAAAGATTGGTCTTAATAGATGAAGTGCATCGGTCTCATTTATCTTTTGTTAAATTTTCATTTTCATGATAACAAAAGTTGTGAAAGTTTATTGTATCAACTAGTTCTATGTCATAAAGGTTTCTATCCAGATAATGATAACCAATAATATGAGAGTTTAAGTTAATGATGACTTTGTTTTGGCCATGCAAACCTCATAACTTGTCAAAGTGCAGCTTTATTATTGATAATAAATTCTGAGTATTCTCTAGAATATGTAAGGTATCATAAAGCCTAATACAAAAAACAATTATTTCATGGTTCTATGTAGCTTTAACATTTAAATCCACCACTAACTTCTCATCTTAATTATTAGTTGAATTCTGGTAAGGAAACGTATAGAACTAGACTCAACGCATCATGTGTTAATTAGAATATTAATATTAGTGGACTCAAAAAACATTAATTAGTGACTACTTTATCTTAGCCAACTAGTCCCTTGGGTTTTCGATGATCTCATTGTTTAAGCCTAGTATAATGACATAGTTTTACAGTGAAATTTCTCCTTAGGGAACTTAGAGCCGGAAGTAGTACTTGTATTTTGTTTCTGGACCTTAGAACTATCCTATTTTTAAGTTTAGTGGTAGTGAAGTGAATAACATCCGGTTTTCCAGTTTTAGGCGTTCCTTTTCCTGTACGTATGTTGCTATCAATACACTCATTTTCCTTTGGTACATCTGAGTGTTATAGTTGATTTTTAAGGCAACTAATCGTACTAGTGGAAAAATTATTATGTACGCACCAGAAAACTTCACTAATTTCCATGTATAAGCCCTTAGTTTATGGGTTATGTCAGTGTATATTATGACGTGTTCACGGATGCCATTTAATCTTTTATTTGGAATTAGAATGTTTGCATGCGTCTTAGGAATTATTTTGATTCTTCCATTTTCACAGAGAATAGATTAGTCTTAGGAAATTCAGAATTTGGAATAGCTCCCCTGATAGCAATCATGAAAAAGAGTTCTTGATTATCATAAGAGACATTGAGATTGACTTATCCTATTTCTTATGCTCTAGTTTTCTTCTGTAATACTTTTATCAGAAAAAGCAGCATGATAGTCATGTCTTAAGGGATAATCAAGACTCAATAAGAGCAAAAAAAGAAAATTTATGGAAACTCTTAATCAAGCAAAACTCATCTTAGAAACTATAGTGAAAATAAGGTACAAATAGTTAAAGAAGAACTTAGAGTGATCTATGGGGTAATAATATAAGGCAGACAGAAATAATAAATTAAGGTTCTAGTTAAGAACAATTATATTATGAAGATGTGATAAAATCTATTATAACACCAAACTAATAGATTAATTAGGTTCTACTTAAACAATGTAACACATCACCTTTGGGCAGAACTGAAACATTTGTTTAGTATTATGAACAATTTAATAGTGAGTATGTGTAGTAAGAATGTAACACATCACCTTTGGGCAGAAGTGAAACATTTGTGTAGTATGCACATAATTAGTTTCGCCAAAACCAAATGTGACACATCACCTTTGGGCAGAAGTAGAAACATTTAGTTATATTAGGCGAAGTAGTGCTTAATTAGACTTAAATAACTTTACAAGCGTGACATATCACCTTTGGGTAGAAGTGAAACTTTAGGTGTTACTTAAGTTAATCATGTTTTCTAATTTAATATCATGACATGCACTAAGTTATAATGCTTACTTAAGCTTGAATAGGTTTACACATGCATCACATCACCTTTAGGCAGAAGTGAAGCTATTATGTGTTATTCAAGTAAGTTTTTTTAAGGTTTTGAAAACATTTAATTTTAAGGTTTAACAAAACTAAAACTAAAACACTCATTAATAGCAAACCTCCCTGTTAGCGGGGAAAATTTTTTAGGCATAGAAGTAATGCTAGGTTCACGGCTAAGTGAAGGTTCATGGCTCTATGAGGGTTCGCGGCTAAAGTGATGGTTCACGGTTCATTAAGGGTTCACGATTCAACAAAAGGTTCACGGGTCTTAGAAGTTCATGGTTCATTTTCACAAACCGTGAACTGTAGAACAACCCGTGAACTTAAACCGTAAACCTTACCCATGAACTATGAATTTGTAACTCGTGAACCTTACCCGTGAGCCACAGACCGTGAAGTAAAACCCCGTGAGCTTAGAATACCCGTAAACACAACCGTGATCTTTACCCGTGAATGATAAAACGTGAGACTTAAACCGTAAAGGTGAACCTGATAAGGCATGTGCAAAATTTAAGGGATTTTGATTGTATTTTAAATTTAGAAATCTTTTAAGTTGTTAAGTATATCCAAGTTTCTTTATTTAAAATAATAAAATAATATTTTAATTCAAAATCTTAGAGATAAAGTTACAAGATTTTAGAAAACACAATCAAAATCATTATTCATCCCAAATTAAGGGGATTTCATCAAAAATAATGATGAACATGAAGAACAATTTATAAACTATTCTTCAATAGTATCAGATAAATGCCTAGAATCGAAATCTTAAAACATGATTCTTAACAGATTTTGAAAAACTTAATAGATCTCGAATTTTATGAGATCAAAACGTTATATTTTAATAAAAAAGAAAACCGTAAACATTAATAAAGACGATTTTCTTACGGGTTTAATAGAACTTTTATTCTCCGATTTTAATTCCAGTTTAGGGAATGAAACAAGAACTGATTAATCAACATCCACTCTGATACCACATGTTGATCAATTCTTGTAACATGATAATAGAAAACAAATAATAATAATAATAATAATAAATAATACCTGATAAGCTAACCGTAGAGAGGGAAGACTTCATGATCTCTAATCTGGATCGGGTTCCCGTTTAGGGTGTACGGTTAGGATGGCTAAGCGTGGGAAGTAAGCTCATGATGCAGAGAGAGAGAGAGAGAGTGACGAATTTAGTGGTGATAATATTGAATGATTCATTAGTCAATTCCCTCTAATTGTCTCTCTATTTATATGTACACCCAAGGGGAAACCCATTAATGACCCATTAAGAGTAATTAGGCCTATCAACTAATTACTAGCTATAGGTTAATAATAAATAAATAAATCAATGATCAATTTAATAATTAGAAAAATGATTATAAGAGCCACATAATAAAACCGTGTCTTACATTTCAATCTTGTTCATCCTTATGGCATCATGCTCGCCCACCATATATAACGTATTTTGATAAGGCTAGAATTCACCACTTCGACTTGGCGGGTTTCCATTTAGGCTATGTCACACCTCAAAAACGACGATTCGCAGTGGAAACGAGAAGTAAGCATGATGGTCATATAAGTTGGAGCCCAATTATAATAAGCAAACACATTTATTTAAAGCATCGGAAAGGTTTAACAAAACAAAGATAAATCTTCAGATTATCCAAAATTAAAAGCATTGAAATTTAAAACAAGAGTTTCCATGATCCAACAAATGAGGATCCAAAATAAAGTTTAAAATGTCCCAACTGAATTCCGATGCAAGTGTTTACCCAAAAGCCCGTTTTCATAACCGCGCGAGAGCATTTAAGTACCTGAAAAACCTGCTTAAAAACATCAACCTAATTAGCGTCTTTTAAGCAACATAAACATGTCATACACTTAGAAAATCATCACAACCTAATTAACACTTTTAGACCTGATTATTATTATCATAAAACATCACTTTTATCATCATATTTCCAGATTTCAAACAATCTAAATGATCCATGCCAAAACCCTAGCTCAAATCATGCTTTTGGACAACAATCATTAGCAATAAACACCTAAATCATCAATTCAATGATCCATGCATAAACTAACATGTTTTTATGCAATAATATATCATTATTTACTGTTTGAAACAAACCATAACAAAACATTTGATTGCATGTAAAGATCTAACACTAATCATCAACATTTTGCAAGATATGAACACATGCACATACATACATACGCCAATATATATACATATATACCCATCAAAACCTTAAATAATAAGCCATTATTTACTTATTTTAAGTGTTTCAAAAAGATCCTTTTAGTTGGTGATGAACAACACTTGTAAGAATCAAAACTAGTAAGAAGAAAGTAAGAGAATGGTTAGGGTTCATAACACTTGATTAAATTAAGGGAGACACTTAGAGAAATTAAAAGATGATGGATGTTTTTCCCTTGTATAATCAGCCCCTAACACTCTTGAATCTTCAAGAAAATGCCCCAAGAACACCAAAACCTCAAGAATACTTACAAGAACACTTTGAGAGAGTAGTAAAGATGGTGTGGAGTTGCAAATGAGGATTGAAGGTGTATTTATAGGGGGTGGGGGTTAGACTTCGGCCAAGAGATGAGAGAGATGGAGATTTGACATGCTCCACACAAAAAACATCAAGGATATGATCACATTTGTGGAGTGTGGAGTTGGGTTAAGTGTGTAAGGAATCAAATGAGTATGTTTAATACTTGATTAGGGTGTGGGACCTACTTTTTATGGCTGATTTTTGGAGAGAGAGGTCTTCTAGAACCTCATTTGTTTTATAAAAACTACACCACACTAGTGTAGGTGACATTTTATAAAAACTACAACACTTTTATAAAATTTTACCACTTTAAACATGGTTTTTCATCAAAATAAAAATATATAAAATAACCACTAATCATTTGCTATCATAATTAGTAAAAATAATAATTTCTGCTAACAGTTCATTTTAACTCATTCAGTACGCGATTGTACCAGGTAAAACGCAACGAAAATCACCGAAAGCGATATTTAACAAGTAGCACATAATTTTCACATATAATCCACTAATAAAAACCAGTTTATATAATTTTCATCAATACTGATATTTTTAAGGTTAACCGGGTCGTCACCAAATAAGACACGAATATAACATGTCCCCACGAATCCTTCAAAATATATTCTCTCGTACGAACGACCGATCAACGCTACTGATCACGAGAGTGGGCAGTCAGTCCCAAATAGATCTATCAACACACCTTGCGGCCCACACGAGGCTAATGATTACAACGGCGGGGCTGTTCATGAACGAATACATGAATACATAACGAATGCCCTTACTCGAGACCATCAAATGAACACATAAAGTAAGTCAAGTATTTGATAGCCAAACGAAGCATGTTCTTCCCCCATATTTTATAAAACAACAAAATAGTTTAAAAAGGGGCCGTGAAAAACTCACATTATAGTAACGAACGACGGAAAATCGAGTGTTAGCAAAAATACGCTCACGAACGCTAACGGTGCCCTAAACCTGGTCTCCTTTCCCGGTTGCCGCATCGTCGTCATCTCTATCGGCCAATTTTATCTTCTTTACTGGCGACACAGTCTTCCTGGCAGTAAACTTCAGAAGTGGACCTTCAGGATGTTCACGATAAGATCGATGAGATGGAAGACTTAAATTTCCCGTAGTTGGCCTAACAGACTCAATGGCAGTCATAACCTCATCGTTCTCATGAACATGGCTAATAGTCATGGGAATCACTAGAGTAGGCTCTTCACTAGCTGGAGTCTCCTTATTGCCTAACTCAGTAACTAGAGCTTCCTTGATTGGTTTCTTAACCAAAGGACTCATCCTAACTGGCTCTTCCTAACTTGACTCCTTTTCATCATCAGATTCCTCTTCGCTAGACTCCTCTTCATCTTCAGATTCCTCTTCACTTGTTGGCACCTCTTCATCTTCAAGTTCTTCTTCACCAGATGGCACATCTTCGTCTTCAGATTCTTCTATCCACCCATTCCCATAATACGGGTGATTAGCAAAATTCGGCATGTTTGGGTCAAATCCGAAATCAAGAACCGAAGATGGAGACATCGGCGAAACTGGTGAGAACTCTGGCTCACTATCAGAAGAGATTGAGATGATGGAAGGCGAAAGAGACATCTGTGACACGATATATTTATACGATATAAATGAATTGCCCTTAAATGTAAGCACATATGTATGCAACACACTTAAGGCACCTAAGGCACATAGAGGAAGTATCCTAATACTACCTAAATACTAACACTTACTCCTATTATAAGATGCACGCGGTATGAAAACTCCTTTAACCCAAAAACCCAATTTTGAAAGTTATAGTCTTGACTTTTAAGAAAAACGTTTTCTAGTTCGCTATAACAATGGGCTCCGATACCAACTTCTGTCACACCCCGAAAACGACGATTCACAGCGGAAACGAGACGTAAGCATGGTGGTCACATAAGTTGGACCCAGTGATAATAAGCAAACACATTTATTTAAAACATCAAAAATGTCTAACAAAATAAAGATAAGTCTTACAATTATCCAAATTGAAAGGCATTAAACTTTAAGACGAGAGTTTTCATGATCCAACAAATGAGGATTCAAAATAAATTTTAAAATGTCCCAACAGAATTCCGATGCAAGTGTTTGCCCAAAAGCCCATTTTCATAACCGCGCGAGAGCATCTAAGTACCTGAAAACATGCTTAATAACATCAACATAAAGTTGATCGAGTTTCACGAGTTTAACAATAACATAAACGAATTTAACGAACTATCAAGTAACTTGGACAAACATGTGATATGTCATAAGCTTGCAAGGAATACAACATGATGACAGTACTTAGAGCTTATAATCAAACCGAGACTCGAATACAATATGTCCCCATGAATCCTTTCAAAATATATTCTCTCGTACGAACGACCGATTAGTGCTACTGATCACGAGAGTGGGCAGTCAGTCCCAAATAGATCTATCAACACACCTTGCGGCCTACACGAGGCTAATGATTATAACGGTAGGGCTATTCATGAACGACATACATGAACACATAACAAAAGCCCTTACTCGAGACCATCAAACGAACACATAACGTAAGTCCAGTATCATGATAAACGAACGAAAGCATGTTCTTCCCCCATAGTTTATAAAAAAACAAAATAGTTTAAAAAGGGGCCGTGAAAAACTCACCTTGAAGTAACGAACGACGGGAAACGAGTGCTAGCAATTTATACGCCCATAAACACGGGTGGATTCTAACAGTGCCCTAAACACGAGGGATACATTACTAATTGAACCTCAAGTATCACAAGCAAGTTGTTCACCCAACCTACTTAGACTTATAATATGTTTAATAAAATGTTTATTTAAATGACCCGTTAGTGACTATGACACGCAGTTATGTTTTTAATGAAAAACGGTGGATCATACACACATATGAAGACATCAAGTGTTATTACTTATCAACAACCAAAATGAAAGTATGAAACTAGTAACACATATATACTCATACATATGCTTATAAGTTCTAAATCACATGTGAAAACACTAAAAGCACAATATTTTGCACATAAGCACTTTTCAAGCAAAACGACTAACTTTTAAGGAACACACTTTCAAATTTCTAACACATGAGTTCATATATCATCAAAATATACTTAATAAATTATATTTCATCAAACAAAACAATATTTCATTATTTTGACGTAAAGTACCTAAACATGGCAATTTCTAGCACATACGTGACAACCGAAATGTCAACGACAAGTACAAACGCATATTTCATAACATGAACTCATTATATACCTTAAGAGCTGTATTTTAATCATAAAATATACTCAAACTTACTACTCAAAAGTCATATTTAACAAATATACATTTTTCATGTCGAAAACTACCGTTTTAATCGACTAGTTTAGCGTAAAACCTAACGATACGCATCCAAACACTAAGAATCATACATATTACTAAAAATATATATTTTAGACATAAAATATCATCATATTACAGCCATGATTCCATATTTACAAATCTATCTATTTTCATACAAAAATCTACCTTTTTAGCGTATTTTAAGCAACATAAACATGTCATACACTTACCAAATCATCACAACCTAAATAACACTTTTAGAACTGATTAGTATTATCATAAAAAGTCACTTTTATCATCATATTTCCAGATTTCAAACAATCTAAATGATCGATGCTAAAACCCTAGTTTAAATCATGCTTTTAGACAACAATCTTTAGCAATAAACACCTAAATCATCAATTCAATGATCCATGCATAAACTAACATATTTTTATGCAATAATATACCATTACTTACTATTTGAAACAAACCATAACAAAACATTTGATTGCATGTAAAGATCAAGCCCTAATTCATCACTTTTTGCAAGATATGAACATATAAACATACATGCATATACACGACATCTATACATACAAATAAATCCATGAAAAATCTTCAATAAAGACCCATTATTTGCTGATTTTAATAGTTCATAAAAATCATTTTATTAAAGGTGAACAATACTTGCAAAAATCAAAGCTTTTTTTAAGAAAAGTAAAGAAAGAGATGGAGATTCATACCACTTGACTAAATCGAGGAGAATACTAGAGAAATGCAAGATGATGGATGGTTTACTTGAGTATTTGGCTTGGCTCCACAACTCTTGAATCTTCAGGAAAATGCTCCAACAACACCAAAACTCAAGAATACTTGTAAGAACAGTTAGAGAAAAGATGATAGAAATGGTGTGGAGTTGCAAATAAAGATTGAAGGGGTATTTATAGGGGGTGGGGGATGGATTTCAGCCCAAAGAGAGAGAGAGGAGAGAGAGAGAAGATTTTACATCTTCCATTAAAAATCCATGTAAGTTGAATGATCAAATTTGTGGAGTGTAGTTTTGTACAAATTGTGTAAGGAATCAAATGAGTGTGTTTAATACTTGATTAGGGCGTGGGACCTATTTTTTATGGCTGATTTTTGGAGAGAGAGGTTTTCTAGATTCTCATTTGTTTTATAAAAACTACACCACACAAGTGTAGGTGACTTTTTATATAAAGTACAACACTTTTATAAAATTTTACCACTTTAAACAAGGTTTTTCATCAAAATAAAAATATATAAAATACCCAATAATTATTTGCTATCAGAATTAGTAAAAATAATAATTTTTGCTAACAATTCATTTTAACTTATCCGGTTTGTACCGGCTAAAACGCTACAAAAATCATCGAAAGTGATATTTAACACATAACACATAAATTTCACACATAATCCACTAATATAAACCAGTTTACATAATTTTCATCAAAACTGATATTTTTAAATTAACCGGGTCGTAACCAACGCTAAATACGGACATTTTACCGATACGTGATACCGTAAATTCCAAAAATTCACGAAATGCAAACTTATGCATACGAAGGGCTTTGCTAGACTTTATAATAACCTAATCATCTGAAATTAAGTTTAATGACGCAATAAATAAAATAGTAACATGTTCTAAGGTTTTACGATAAATAACCTGAAAATTGCCGGATGTCACAGCCTCCCCTCCTTAAAGAAATTTCGTCCCGAAATTTTACGCTATGAAGTCTGGTTATGAGGCCCATAAATCAAGATATTCGATTCACCCAGGATCGATAAAAGTGTATAAGGATCTCAAGGAGCACTACCGGTGGCCGAACAAGAAGGGTGATATTGCTTCATACGTTGGTAAATGTTTGACTTGCGTGAAGGTCAAGACCGAGTACCAAAATCCATCTGGACGTCTGAAACAACCGGATATTCCACAGTGGAAATGGGACTGTATTGCCATGGATTTCATCACCAAGTTACCCCGAACGTCTATTGGCTACGATTCCATCTGGGTAATTGTGGATTGTTTGACGAAATCGGCACATTTCCTGCCCATGAAGGAATCTTACCGAATGAAGAATTTGTCAATCATATACCTCAAGGAAGTAGTGTCCCGGCATGGGGTGCCCACTTCGATCTTACAACATGGAAGGCATGGGAATTGCTCTCTATTTTAAGGAAACTTTGTTGAGTCAAAAACCGGGTCTTTATCTTTATAGAAATGTTGATGATGAAACCATTTTTATTAACATTCATACAAATCTATTTTTAACTCTTGGATGATTTAAAAATACTTTATTTAATTTCATGCATGTGTCTTTAGACATGACTAAATAATACTTGGATATTTGTATAATATTTCAATTGTCAATATATATATATATATTGATATATCAAAAGCATATTTTATGACATGCATGATTTCCATCACATGATCTATTGTTAATATTTATTTTTGGGAAATAAATATATTTTTATCTTAGCTAACTCTATAGAATACTTAACATCTAATTTACTTGATTTTAAACAAAGAAAAGGTTCAAAGTTTTTGGAAACAAAGCTTTTATCGGCTCCGGTATCAAATAGAACGTAAGCATAACAGTCATTAACGAGAAACGTACCGGTAACAACCGATGGATCCTTTCGTGCTTTCTTGGCTTCCATCAAGAATTCTCTACCACGGGTTCCCTAGTTCTTCAGTTTTGGGCAATCCTTCCTGAAATGCCCTATAGTTCCACATTCAAAGCATTCGATTCTTCTTTCTTCACACCCAATTTCACACGGCAGGTTTGGGCTTGATGTCCAAATTTGTCGCAACAGTCATAGACGTTGCACTGACCAGTGTGAAAATAACCACATTAACTAGCGGTTCTGACGAGAGAGAACACCGAGGCAAGCAACAGTGGTAGCGAGCACAACACACGTAAATGCAAGGGCTAGAGAGGCCTTGAGGCGCTCCTCAAGTGCACCTACGCGCAGTAAAGCCTCAACCTCTCTGACTTCCGCTTCCACAGCTCTCAGAGTAACCTCCTCGGCCATCTTTATTGCTTTTTCGGCTTTCTTCTCGCTTTCTTCCAACTTTCTCCTTAATTGAACCATATCTTCTCGGGCCTGAACCTGGTCTCCTTTCCTGGTTGCCGCATCGTCGTCATCTCTATCGGCCAGTTTTCTCTTCTTTACTGGCGACACAGTCTTCCTAGAAGTAAAATTCAGAAGTGGATCTTCAGGATGCTCACGATAAGATCGATGAGATTGAAGAAGTTTATAAATGTCACCTACACTAGTGTGGTGTAGTTTTTATAAAAAAAAATGAGGTTCTAGAAGACCTCTCTCTCTCCAAAAATCAGCCATAAAAAGTAGGTCCCACACCCTAATCAAGTATTAAACACACTCATTTGATTCCTTACACACTTAACCCAACTCCACACTCCACAAATGTGATCATATCATTGCATGCCTTTTGTGTGGAGCATGTTAAATCTCCATCTCTCTCATCTCTTGGCCGAAATCTAACCCCCACCCCCTATAAATACCCCTTCAATCCTCATTTGCAACTCCACACCATCTCTACTACGCTCTCTAAGTGTTCTTGCAAGTATTCTTGAGGTTTTGGTGTTCTTGGGGCATTTTGTTGAAGATTCAAGAGTGTTAGGGGCTGATTATACAAGGTAAAAACATCCATCATCTTTTAATTTCTCTAAGTGTCTCCCTTGATTTAATCAAGTGGTATGAACCCAAACCATTCTCTTACTTTCTTCTTGCAAGTGTTGTTCATCACCAACTAAAAGGATATTTTTGAAACACTTAAAATCAGTAAATAATGGCTTATTATTGAAGGTTTTGATGGGTATATATGTATATATATTGGCGTATGTATGTATGTATGTGCATGTGTTCATATCTTGCAAAATGTTGATGATTGCAATCAAATGTTTTGTTATGGTTTGTTTCAAACAGTAAATAATGATATATTATTACATAAAAACATGTTAGTTTATGCATGGATCATTGAATTGATGATTTAGGTGTTTATTGCTAAAGATTGTTGTCCAAAAGCATGATTTAAGCTAGGGTTTTGGCATGAATAATTTAGATTGTTTGAAATCTGGAAATATGATGATAAAAGTGATGTTTTATTATATTAATAATCAGGTCTAAAAGTGTTAATTAGATTGTGATGATTTGCTAATTGTATGACACGTTTATGTTGCTTAAAAGAAGCTAAAAAGGTAGATTTTTGTATGAAAATAGATAGATTTGTAAATATGGAATCATGGCTGTAATATGATGATATTTTATGTCTAAATTATATATTTTTAGTAATATGTATGATTCTTGGTGTTTGGATGCGTTTCGTTAGGTTCTACGCTAAACTAGTCGATTAAAACGGTAGTTTTCAGCATGAAAATGTGTATTTGTTAAATCTGATATAATGAGTTCATGTTATGATTAAAATACATCTCTTAAGGTATATAATGAGTTCATGTTATAAAATATGCGTTTGTACTTGTCGTTGACGTTTCGGTTGCCACGTATGTGCTAGAAATTGTCATGTTTAGATACTTTATATCAAAATAATAAAAAAATGATTTGTTTGATGAAATATATCTTTTAGGTTTATTTTGATGATATATGATGTTATATGAACTCATGTGTTAGAATTTTGGAAGTTTGTTCCTTAAAAGTTAGTCGTTTTGCTTGAAAAGTGCTTATGTGCAAATATTATGATTTTAGTGTTTTCATATGTGATTTAGAACTTATAAGCATATGTATGAGTACATATATATGTGTTACTAGTTTCATACTTTCATTTTGATTGTTGATAAGTAATAACACTTGAGGTCTTCGTATGTGTGTATGATCCACCGTTTTTGGTTAAAAACATAACCGCGTGTCGAAGTCACCAACGGGTCGTTTAAATAAACATTTTCTTAAAAATATTATAAGTCTAAGTAGGTTGGGTGAACAACTTGCTTGTAAGACATGAGGTTCAATTAGTAATGTATCCCTCGTATTTAGGGCATCGTTAGTGAAACGCCCTACTTTTACTAACTAATTTATCAGAGTTTAATGCGGAAAACGGTTCCAGATTTTTCAAAACCTTGTCACTATAATGACAAAGGTATATTTTATTATAATATTGTTTTTACATAAAATATTACATCATGTAACATAGAGATCCTTCAACTCCGATCAGCCACGTCCTCAGGAAGCCTCATTCCACGTGCTCTTAACCTGCAGTGTTTGGAAAACGTTTTTGAATTAGCTTTCGCTAAGTAAGTACACTGCATCGTTCATTTTATTAGGAACCCTTTAGGTTCTTATTATTGTTCAAGTTTCCCGGGCTCTCGGCGCCCCCGTGACCATCTTCGGACGTACCTCCGGTCACGTCATTCGTATATTTTATTATTATTCATTTTAGGTCCTTCCGCCTTATAGACTGTGCACCTCTATCGGGTTCTTCCGCCTATAGACTGGGCACCTTTCCATTCTCATATTTAAGGCCCTTCCGTCTCGTAGACACGACACTTTTTTCCATTCATTCTAGAGATCCGCCCCGTAGGCTGGACATCTCTTTTCATTGGGATCTTGAGTATCATAGACTCAGCCTCCCAATTTATTCCCAACCAGTCCTCACCTTAAAACTTCATAACGGTTTCCCCATGATGCATTAAAAAGGCTTATATATAGGAAGTAGCAGCGGCGTATCCACCACCCCTTTAACATTTCGTGAGTACTACATTATTCCATTTTAAGACTTAAACTCGTTTCCATCATACGTTTAGATTTACACATATGGAATGATCATCTATCATGCATTCAAATATTCACGTTTAACACATATTGCATATTTGCACATATAGCATGATCTCTTGTCATACTTTCATATTTATCTATGCTCTAATTCCTTATAAGGGTTTCTCCATGTTACGTTAAAGAGGTTTATATATAGGAAGTACCAGCGACGTATCCACCACCCCTTTAACGTTCCATGAATACTCCTTTACTTAGAATTAAGCATTCTCGTCTAATTCTCATTTAGTAGCATGATCTCTTTATGCTTTTATCGTAACTCTTGCTCTAATACCTTACAAAGGTTTCGTCATGTTATGTTAAGGAGGTTTATATATAGGAAGTACCAGCGACGTATCCACCACCCCTTTAACATTTCATTAATACTCCTTTGCTTAAGATTAAGCGTTTCTCATCATTTATTTAATAGCATGACTCCCTCATGCTTTTATCCCATTCTTGTCCTAATTCCTCGTAAAGGCGTCTCTATGATGTATTAAAGAGGTTTATATATAGGGTGTACCGGCGGTGTACCCACCACCCCTATAATACATCACAGATATTCCTTTATTTGGAATTAAGCCTTCTCTTATTCATATTTATCATATATTGTAAACTGGGGTGATTATCCTTCTAGAGTAGGACCTCCAACAGAGATGTTACCAGGAAAGAGTGACGGGTCTAGGAGAGATTTATACACCACTCTTTCCTTAGACAGAACATTCTGTTTGTCAGATAACTACATACCGGTTGGAAGATCTCCCGTACATTTACTATATTTTCATTACTGTCTTTTAGTCTATAACCCTAAACATTCATAATGGTTTCACCACAAAGTATCAAAGAGGTTTATATATAGGAAGTACCAGCGGCGTATCCACCACCCCTTGAATATGTCGTGGCTACTCCATTATTTCCGTTTAGTGTTTAGACTAATCCCCATTACCTTTCTTTATTTCCCAGTACCTTAGTTTCACATATAGCACGTAACACATACTCACATAACTCACATAAACATTTATCTAAGGTACGGGTCAAGTGTACTTACGATAGTCTCAGGTCGTTTCTTACGCTCGTTCCTCGCTTAAACGTCTCTCCGGATCCGAACCGCACTCGCAGCGTACCGCACTTGCACTCAAACGCGCCGCACCGGGTCTTCTAATCCTTCTCAGAGTGTTTGTGTGTGTATGGTGTTTGTGTGTGATGATTCTCCATTTGAACGGCCTTAAGAATCTATTTATAGGCTGATTTGGGACCCATGTCGGACCGACGTGTAATTCGAAGTTGGTCCGACTTCGGCTGAAGTCGGTGGCACGCGTCAAAACCTATTTTTTTTGCTTTTGCAGCACACCTCGGATCGACGTGTAATCCATATCGGTCCGACTTCCCCATGTCGGACCGACGTGTAAATCATATCAGTCCGACTTCCAGACGTCGGACCGATGTGTAAAGCATATCGGTCCGACTTGAGTGCTGAGTCATCAAAACACCTGTCAAAGCTTCCCGATTAGCTTCAGCAACACATGTCGGACCGTTATGCTTCGGATATCGGTCCGACATACCTCACTTTCATACTCTCCTCGTCGAAACAATCCATTTTCATATATTATGGCTTCCGTAACTCTTTTCTAACTCGAGATATGCTTATGCGAAGTTTTGAGCTATTTTCGGGCGAATAGTCTTTCCGTTTCGAATCCGGTTGGGTTCTTTGGCCACATTTCTAAACTGAAATTCATCCCAACTTATTATTATTCAATCCCAACTCCCCCGTTAAGCTTTTGGTATCGTGATTTGTTACCTATACCATTCGTAGCTTTACGTTTGACGTCTCTTTGACCGTCAACCGTTTACGTCTGGATTTTTGGGATGCTACAGTTAGTGTTCGTGGGCGTATTTTTTTGCTAGCACTCGTTTTTCGTCGTTCGTTATCAATTGTTCTCACGACCCCTTTTCAGACTATTTTGTTGTTTTATAAAATATGGGGGAAGAACATGCTTTCGTTCGTTTATCATGTTACTGGACTTACGTTATGTGTTCGTTTGATGGTCTCGAGTAAGGGCTTTCGTTACGTATTCATGTATTCATTCATGAATAGCCCCGCCGTTATAATCATTAGCCTCGTATAGGCCGCAAGGTGTGTTGGTAGATCTATTTGGGACTGGCTGCCCACTCTCGTGATCAGTAGCGCTGATCGGTCGGTCATACGAGAGAATATATTTTGAAAGGATTTGGGGGACAAGTTGTATTCGTGTCTCATTTGATTATAAGCTCTGGTGTAACATCCCAAAAATAATAAAACGAATAAATATAGCGAGACCGGTGACTTAGTCGGAATATGTAAACAAAAGGGAGCGGGCTTGGGCTCAGCTTCAATGGGCCGAGGGAAGCCCAGGCATATAAGAGGCAAGGCAGCCCTCTTCCCTGCTCATTTCCCTACTCACGCAAGTTCTAGAGAGAGAGAAGAGAGCTCGGGTCTAGAGAGAGAAAGTGACGGATCAACTCGGGAATTCAGGAGAACGTTGCTGCTGTGCTCGTGACCATCTTCTCTGAATCAGAAATCCAATCCAGGTAAGCGTTCGATCATAATCTGAGTTTTTATGATTTTTTTTTGGATTTTCGGTTTTAGCCCAATAGATGACGATTTTGCGGATGAAACTTTAAAATGAGCTTAGGTATAGCATCTAGAATGAAAACCGAACGTTATGATCTAAGAAAAATCAAGATATTGGCACGATCAGATTCGCATGCAGAAACTTTAGATTTTTGGGGAAGATGGTTTGTGCAGATCCATCGAAACTACTTAGTTTCGATATGTGCAGACCCATCGAAACTACATAGTTTCGATATATATACAGACCAATCGAAACTACCATAGTTTCGATATATATACAGACCCATGGAAACTACCATAGTTTCGATATATATATATATATATATATATATATATATATATATATATATATATATATATATATATATATATATATATATATATATATATATATATATATATATGCAGACCTATCGAAACTACCATAGTTTCTATATGCCCACGATCTAAAGCTAAGATTACACCTAAGTTACTTATCGAAACTACCAAGTTTCTACAGAATCAACCTATCGAAACTACCATGTTTCGACATAAGCAACCTATCGAAACTACCAAGTTTCGATATAAGTAAATCCATCGAAACTACTAGGTTCAAGCATAGTAATGTCTAGTGTCATCTAGGAGCACTACCTTACGTGTATGACTTTATTATACAGATTTTGAGTGACATTTGTGACGCTCAGTAACCAGCTAGGTGTATCTCAGAAACTACTCATTAGGTGAGTTCTATGTTATGTGCAAACCTTATTAAATGTTTTGGGGCTGAAATGTATACACTAAATAAATAAATGATATGAATGCTAATGTGATCATACGTGATGTACTAATATATATTTTATATATATATATATATATATAAAGAATGAATTTTGAACAAAGAATGAAACGTATGTTTACAAAGAATGAAGGAAAGAATGGCATAACGTAAATAAATGAAATCTTGCTGTATAATTATTTATATTGCATGTTATAAATGTAAGTATACGTTATGGACGGAAACGAAGTTAACGGCTACTTCTGTAGACGGACGACCACGTGACTATTTTGCAACCGGGAAAGATACGTCCTTCGTAAGCTAGGACGTACAAAAAGCATAAAAGGGCGGTCGAAGTAAATGCTAAAATAGTATAACGGTTGCGTAAACAATAGTTCGCGTGGGAAACGGATGCCTTAGGGCAGACGGGCGAATATGACGGACTACGACGGTAGGACGGTAAAGACGGACGGCCGAAGGTTGGCCGGACCAAAGTTAAGGCGGACGGTTTCTAGGACCGGACGAGTAAAAGGGCTACGACGGTAGCTCAAGGGCGTATGTCTTTGTGATGTACGTACCGTAAGATGGGTTGATCACCCTTATGTGTATGACCAATGAATGTTAAGGAAAGAAAAGGTGAATACATATCTATGTAATCACATAAGAATGAAGAAAGAAAAGTAAAGGCTATGAATACGTATTTGTAGAAATGTATGTATATATTTATGTATACTTATAAAGAAAAGAATGATCATACTTAATAGTTTTAAACTAGAACTCACCAGCGTTAGCTGACTTTTAGTATACATTTCAGGTAACAAAGGAAAGGGTCGTGCGAAGGCGTGAAGGCTGCCCGACATGTGACTGACATCCCACCTTATGTTTTGTTTAGACAATGGTTAATGTTTTGAATGTTAAGACTTCCGCTGTAATGTACTCAAATGTTGAATGTTTCCGCTGTGTTTGAATGTTTTTAATTAAAAGTTTAGTAATTAATGACTATGTTTAAGAGTAAATCCAACAAGTGAGGTCACCCGGGTTTGGGGCCTTACAAGTTGGTATCAGAGCAATAGTTTGAGAGATTCAGACATCCCTAAATGTCTAGACTCAAACTGATAATGGGACCAACGCATGGATGTCAGTACGGGTAGCCAGCACCAACGCTAGCACGGTAAGTAAGTACTAGAGTTAATACACTTAGATAAGAATAGACGCCTTAACTTAGAACAAATAGATGTCAATGTCACAACCGATTTGAAGAGTTTTAAACCCGAAAAGCAATGTAAATTAGTAATCACAAACCGGTCACTATAATTAAAAATTTACCTTATGCGTATGTCTTTGTGATGTACGTACCGTAAGATGGGTTGATCACCCTTATGTGTATGACCAATGAATGTTAAGGAAAGAAAAGGTGAATACATATCTATGTAATCACATAAGAATGAAGAAAGAAAAGTAAAGGCTATGAATACGTATTTGTAGAAATGTATGTATATATTTATGTATACTTATAAAGAAAAGAATGATCATACTTAATAGTTTTAAACTAGAACTCACCAGCGTTAGCTGACTTTTAGTATACATTTCAGGTAACAAAGGAAAGGGTCGTGCGAAGGCGTGAAGGCTGCCCGACATGTGACTGACATCCCACCTTATGTTTTGTTTAGACAATGGTTAATGTTTTGAATGTTAAGACTTCCGCTGTAATGTACTCAAATGTTGAATGTTTCCGCTGTGTTTGAATGTTTTTAATTAAAAGTTTAGTAATTAATGACTATGTTTAAGAGTAAATCCAACAAGTGAGGTCACCCGGGTTTGGGGCCTTACAAGTTGGTATCAGAGCAATAGTTTGAGAGATTCAGACATCCCTAAATGTCTAGACTCAAACTGATAATGGGACCAACGCATGGATGTCAGTACGGGTAGCCAGCACCAACGCTAGCACGGTAAGTAAGTACTAGAGTTAATACACTTAGATAAGAATAGACGCCTTAACTTAGAACAAATAGATGTCAATGTCACAACCGATTTGAAGAGTTTTAAACCCGAAAAGCAATGTAAATTAGTAATCACAAACCGGTCACTATAATTAAAAATTTACCTTGCTCGTACTGTTCCAAACTATGATCTGAAGAAATGACATTGATGTATTCTCTTTATAACTATCAGGAAACTAAGAACTATGGCTTGTGGAGGAAGGACAGGACGCCGAGGCGGTCGCACTGGCCGAGTAGGTAGACCTCCGTTGAACCAAAGATTTGAAGAAGAAGAGAGTGTGCACGCAGAACACACCGAAAGTGTGCACGAAACAGAAGTGACCCCAACTAGGGACGACAATCCAGGGCCTATACAGTTGGAACCCGAAGTCAGGGATGCTATAGCCCGTGAAGTTGTGCTCACTCTAAAGAACATATTGCCTGACCTACTATCTGAGGCACTAAAGAAAAGCAAAGAAGAGGATGAAGGGAACAAAGAAGAGAAAATTTATGACAGTGACGGGGATGAAGTAAGAGTGGCATCAAGCAATCGTGGGTGTACTTACAAAGGTTTCAAGGATGGAGACCCACCCAAGTTTGATGGTAGCAAGGATTCAGTGGCAACACTCGAATGGATTGAGAGGATGAACGCTGTAATCAACATCAGCGAGTGTCGACCAGACCAGGTGGTTAAATATGTTGCTCATTCTTTCACCAATGAAGCATTAGGTTGGTGGAGGAACATCCAGCGGACAAAGTCCCCAAACGCTCTTGCAAGAATGACATGGGAAGACCTAAAGATGCTAATAATTCAGAAGTTCTGTCCCCAGAATGAAATTGACCGAGTGGAAAATGAATTCCTAAACTTTAAGGCTGGCAACAAGACACACCGCCAGTATACTTCTAGGTTCAATGAGCTAGCTCAACTGGTACCCCCACCTAGTGGAGACAGATGAGCGAATGATCAAGTATTATGTGAAGGGCCTACCTCAAAGGGTCCGTGTCCACGTGAAAGCCAACCTACCCTCGACCTTCGAGTCGGTAGTAAATTTGAGCGGAATCGTCTACGACGATTATGCCAATGAGGAACCACCAACAGAGACACAAAAGAGAAAGTGGGAGAACCTGTCTAGAGGCACCGGAAGAGGGAATGTAACAACTGAAACTAAGAAGCCAAGGTCGGATGAATATGAAACATGCAGGAAATGTGGAAGGCAACATCTTGGTGAATGTAAAATCGGCACCACCACATGCTATAAGTGCGGGAAGCCGGGGCACTTCTCTCGAGAATGTGTAAGAAACATCAAGTGCCAAGTATGTGGATTGTTTGGACATCTGACAAAGAACTGCAGGAAGGCCGGCCAATCTGGTTCGGGAAGAGAGAGGGAAAAGGAACAGCCGCAGGCTAGGACTCGAGCCTATGCACTGACTGAGGAAGAAGCAAGAGGAAACCCTGATGTTGTGTCAGGTACGTTTCTAGTAAATGATGAAAATGCTGCTATTTTATTTGACTCTAGTGCTAGTAAAAGCTTCATATCAAACGCATTTAGTCGTAAACTGGATTGCACTATCAACCCCATAGTAAAGGCCTTTAGCGTACAAACTGCCGTGGGTAAAAATTCGGCAGTATTCCAAGTAACAGAGGATTGTATCATAGAAATAGAGGGCCATAAGTTTCCTTCTAGATTATTCCTTCTTACCTTAGGAGGATTTGATATAGTATTGGGTATGGATTGGCTAGCTGCCAACGAAGCTCAAATCGTATGTAAACGTAAGAGGATACACCTCAAAGCTCCTAGCGGCAGTCTAATTACGTTTTATGGGGATTGGAATTGCACGATGCCGAACATCATTTCAATGATCAAGGCCGAAAGTTACATGAGGCGCGGTTGCGAAGCTTATTTGGCATATGTTATTGATGATAGAATGAAAATGAATGAACTCAAGAAAGTACCCGTGGTGTGCAACTTTCCGGAAGTATTCCCTGAGGATCTACCTGGGTTACCACCCGATCTGGAAATAGAATTTCAGATTGACTTATTGCCAGGAGCCGAGCCCGTTGCCAAAGCCCCCTACCGATTGGCGCCGTCAGAAATAAAAGAATTGATGTCTCAACTAGAGGAACTAATAGAAAAAGGATTTATTAGGCCGAGCATCTCACCGTGGGGCGCTCCGGTACTATTTGTAAAGAAGAAAGACGGCAGCATGCGCATGTGCATTGATTACCGTGAACTGAACAAGAAGACAGTAAAGAACAAATACCCGCTGCCTAGAATAGATGACCTTTTTGATCAACTGCAAGGTGCGACTTGGTTCTCAAAGATCGATCTTAGGTCGGGTTACCATCAGTTGAAAGTAAGAGAGGAAGACCTACCAAAGACCGTGTTTCGCACGCGTTACGGGCATTATGAGTTTCTCGTGATATCCTTCGGATTGACTAACGCACCAGCAGCGTTCATGGATTTGATGAATAGAGTATGTCGACCAATGTTGGATCGATCAGTGATAGTTTTTATAGACGACATACTGGTATATTCGAAAAGCGAGGGTGATCACCACTGTCACCTAAGAGAAGTTCTGGAGGTGCTAAAGCAGGAAAAGTTGTACGCAAAATTCTCCAAATGCGTGTTCTGGCTTAGGGAAGTCCAATTCCTAGGTCATGTAATAAACCAAAACGGCATCATGGTGGATCATGCAAAGATCGAGACAGTAAAGGTATGGAACGTCCCAAAGACACCAACAGAGATACGAAGTTTTCTAGGATTGGCGGGCTACTATCGAAGGTTCATTAAAGATTTTTCAAGAATAGCCTTGCCACTAACTAAGTTGACACGGAAGGAAGTGAAGTATGAATGGGGTCAAACCCAAAACAACGTGTTTGAAGAACTTAAGGCACGATTAAACCAAGCTCCAGTCTTAACTCTACCTGAGGGAAATGAAGACTTGGTAGTCTATTCTGACGCTTCGGGGCAGGGTTTGGGGTGCGTACTTATGCAACGAGGAAAGGTAATTGCTTACGCATCGCGGCAACTAAAGATTCACGAGGTTAATTATCCAGCACACGATTTAGATTTAGCAGCAGTAGTTTTCGCGTTGAAAATATGGAGGCACTATCTGTATGGAGTCAAATGCACCATTTACTCCTATCACAAAAGCCTGAAGTACTTTTTCGGGCAAAAGGAATTAAACATGAGGCAAAGGAGGTGGTTAGAGCTACTGAAGGACTATGACTGTGAGATATTGTACCATCCAGGCAAAGCAAACGTGGTGGCTGACGCTTTAAGTAGAAAGAAAGAATTGAAACCTATACAGATCAAAGCGTGTCAGCTGATTATAACACCCAATTTGATGAGTGAAATATCAAAGGCACAAGACGAAGCGCTATTAGAAGGAAATATAAAACGGGAAAGAATAGTAGGACTACAAGGGAATTTGGATGCAAATGCATACGGTGTACGAACTAGGTTTGGCCGAATGTGGATACCTAAGATTGGCGAGCTTAGAGCCAAAATACTCGATGAGGCCCATAAGTCTCGCTATTCTATCCACCCCGGGACAAACAAAATGTACCAATACTTGAAGAAAGAATACTGGTGGCCTGGCATGAAGAATGATGTGACAGAGTACGTGAGCAAGTGCCTAACGTGTTCTCTAGTTAAGGCCGAGCACCAGAAACCATGCGGTAAAATGCAACCTTTACCAATACCGGAATGGAAGTGGGAGGAGATCACGATGGACTTCATTACCAAGCTACCGCGAACAGCTAAAGGCAATGATACCATTTGGGTGATCGTCGACCGCTTGACGAAAAGTGCTCACTTCTTGCCAATACGTGAGACTTCCGCGTCAGAAAGGCTAGCAGAAATATTTATCAAGGAAGTTGTGAGCAGACATGGTATGTCGCTGTCGATTGTGTCCGACAGGGATACTAGATTCACGTCAAGGTTTTGGAAGAAATTCAACGAAGCAATGGGCACTAGACTGAACATCAGCACCGCTTACCACCCCCAAACCGATGGACAATCGGAAAGGACTATTCAGACCTTGGAGGACATGCTCCGGGCCTGTATCATTGACTTCAGTGGGAGCTGGGACAGCCATCTACCATTGGCAGAATTTTCATATAACAACAGCTATCACTCGACTATTGGCATGCCGCCATTCGAAATGTTGTATGGTAGGAAATGTAGGACCTCGGTTTGTTGGGGGGAAATTGGACAAAAGGATTTCACAAGTCTCGAAGTGGTCAAAGCTACTTCCAAGAAATTTGATCAAATCAAGGCTCGAATGAAAGCCGCAAAAGACAAACAGAAATCATACGCGGATAAGAGAAGAAGGGATTTAGAGTTTCAAGTAGGGGACATGGTACTGTTAAAGGTATCACCATGGAAAGGAATCATCCGATTCAGAAAGCGTGGCAAACTAGGTCCAAAGTTTGTTGAACCTTTCAAGATTCTAGCGAGAGTGGGTCAAGTTGCTTACAGACTCGACCTACCCGTTGAGCTTAGTGGAATACACCCTACGTTCCACGTGTCACACTTACGCAAATGCCTAGCTGACGACACAACTCACATACCTTATGATGAGATCGAGGTGGATAACAGTTTGAATTATGTCGAGGAACCAATAGCCATCCTCGACCGATCTGAGAAGCGACTACGCAACAAGTCAATCCCATTGGTCAAAGTTCAATGGAAGCACAGAAAGGGATCGGAATCTACATGGGAGAAAGAAGACAAGATGCGGGAACTATACCCTCAGTTGTTTAACGTATAATTGGTTTCGAGGACGAAACCTTTCTAAGGAGGATAGACTTGTAACATCCCAAAAATAATAAAACGAATAAATATAGCGAGACCGGTGACTTAGTCGGAATATGTAAACAAAAGGGAGCGGGCTTGGGCTCGGCTTCAATGGGCCGAGGGAAGCCCAGGCATATAAGAGGCAAGGCAGCCCTCTTCCCTGCTCATTTCCCCACTCACGTAAGTTCTAGAGAGAGAGAAGAGAGCTCGGGTCTAGAGAGAGAAAGTGACGGATCAACTCGGGAATTCAGGAGAACGTTGTTGCTGTGCTCGTGACCATCTTCTCCGAATCAGAAATCCAATCCAGGTAAGCGTTCGATCATAATCTGAGTTTTTATGATTTTTTTTTGGATTTTCGGTTTTAGCCCAATAGATGACGATTTTGCGGATGAAACTTTAAAATGAGCTTAGGTATAGCATCTAGAATGAAAACTGAACGTTATGATCTAAGAAAAATCGAGATATTGGCACGATCAGATTCGCATGCAGAAACTTCAGCTTTTTTGGGAAGATGGTTTGTGTAGACCCATCGAAACTACTTAGTTTCGATATGTGAAGACCCATCGAAACTACATAGTTTCGATATACATACAGACCCATCGAAACTACCATAGTTTCGATATATATATATATATATATTTATGCAGACCTATCGAAACTACCATAGTTTCGATATGCCCACGATCTGAAGCTAAGATTACACCTAAGTTATTTATAGAAACTACCAAGTTTCGACAGAAGCAACCTATCGAAACTACCAAGTTTCGACATAAGCAACCTATCGAAACTACCAAGTTTCGATATAAGTAAATCCATCGAAACTACTAGGTTCAAGCATAGTAATGTCTAGTGTCATCTAGGAGCACTACCTTACGTGTATGACTTTATTATACAGATTTTGAGTGACATTAGTGACGCTCAGTAACCAGCTAGGTGTATCTCAGAAACTACTCATCAGGTGAGTTCTATGTGCCCCCTTCTATGTTATTTGCAAACCTTATTAAATGTTTTGGGGCTGAAATGTATACACTAAATAAATAAATGATATGAATGCTAATGCGATCATACGTGATGTACTAATATATATTTTATATATATATATAAAGAATGAATTTTGAACAAAGAATGAAACGTATGTTTACAAAGAATGAAGGAAAGAATGGCATAACGTAAATAAATGAAATCTTGCTGTATAATTATTTATATTGCATGTTATAAATGTAAGTATACGTTATGGACGGAAACGAAGTTAACGGCTACTTCTGTAGACGGACGACCACGTGACTATTTTGCAACCGGGAAAGATACGTCCTTCGTAAGCTAGGACGTACAAAAAGCATAAAAGGGCGATCGAAGTAAATGCTAAAATAGTATAACGGTTGCATAAACAGTAGTTCGCGTGGGAAACGGATGCCTTAGGGCAGACGGACGAATATGACGGACTACGACGGTAGGACGGTAAAGACGGACGGCCGAAGGTTGGCCGGACCAAAGTTAAGGCGGACGGTTTCTAGGACCGGACGAGTAAAAGGGCTACGACGGTAGCTCAAGGGCGTATGTCTTTGTGATGTACGTACCGTAAGATGGGTTGATCACCCTTATGTGTATGACCAATGAATGTTAAGGAAAGAAAAGGTGAATACATATCTATGTAATCACATAAGAATGAAGAAAGAAAAGTAAAGGCTATGAATACGTATTTGTAGAAATGTATGTATATATTTATGTATACTTATAAAGAAAAGAATGATCATACTTAATAGTTTTAAACTAGAACTCACCAGCGTTAGCTGACTTTTAGTATACATTTCAGGTAACAAAGGAAAGGGTCGTGCGAAGGCGTGAAGGCTGCCCGACATGTGACTGACATCCCACCTTATGTTTTGTTTAGACAATGGTTAATGTTTTGAATGTTAAGACTTCCGCTGTAATGTACTCAAATGTTGAATGTTTCCGCTGTGTTTGAATGTTTTTAATTAAAAGTTCAGTAATTAATGACTATGTTTATGAGTAAATCCAACAAGTGAGGTCACCCGGGTTTGGGGCCTTACATCTGGGTACTGTCATTTGTCATATTCTTAGCTAGTCTATGACATATCACATGTTTGTCCAAGTTACTTGATAGTTCGTAAAATTCGTTTATGTTTTCGTTTAAACCCGTGGAACTCGCTCAACTTTATGTTGATGTTTTTAAGCAGGTTTTTCAGGTACTTAGATGCTCTCGCGCAGTTATGAAAACGGGCTTTTGGGCAAACACTTGAATCAGAATTCAGTTGGGACATTTTAAACTTTATTTTGGATCCTCATGTGTTGGATCATGGAAACTCTTGTTTTAAATTTCAATGCTTTTAATTTTGGATAATCTGAAGATTTATCTTTGTTTTGTTAAACCTTTCCGATGTTTTAAATAAATGTGTTTGCTTATTATCATTGGACTCCAACTTATATGACCACCATGCTTACTTCTCGTTTCCGCTGCGAATCGTCGTTTTCGGGGTGTGACAGAAGTTGGTATCAGAGCCCATGGTTATAGCGAACTAGAAAATGTTTTCCTAAAAATCTAGACTATAACTTTTAAAAATGGGTTTTTGGGTTAAAGACGTTTTTATACCGCATGCATCTTATATTAAGAGTAAGTGTTAGTATTTAGGTAGTATTAGGATACTTCCTCTATGTGCCTTACGTGACTTAAGTGTATTGCATACGTACGTGCTTACATTTATGGGCAAATCATTTATATCGTGTAAATATACTTTGTCACAGATGTCTCTTTCGCCTTCCATCATCTCGATCTCTTCTGATAGTGAGCCAGAGTTCTCATCAGTTTCGTCGATGTCTCCAGATTCGGTTCTTGATTTCGTATTTGACCCGAACATGCCAAATTTTGCTAATCACCCATATTATGGGAATGGGTGGATAGAAGAATCTGAAGACAAAGAGGTACCATCTGGTGAAGAAGAACTTGAAGATGAAGAGGTACCAACAAGTGAAGAGGAATCTGAAGATGAAGAGGAGTCTAGCGAAGAGGAATCTGATGATGAAAAGGAGTCTAGTGAGGAAGAGCCAGTTAGGATGAGTCCTTTGCTTAAGAAACCAATGAAGGAAGCTCTAGTTGCTGAGATAGGCAATAAGGAGACTCCAGCTAGTGATGAGCCTACTCCAGTGATTCCCGTGACTATTAGACCTGTTCATGAGAACGATGAGGTTATGACTGCCATTGAGCCTGTTAGGCCAACTATGGGAAATTTACGTCTTCCATCTCATCGGTCTTCTTGTGAACATCCTAAAGGTCCACTTCTAAAGTTTACTGCTAGGAAGACTATGTCGCCAGTAAAGAAGAGAAATCTGTCCGATAAAAACAATGCCGATGAGGCAACCGGGAAAGGAGACCAGGTTCAGGCCCGAGAATATATGGCTGAATTGATGGGAAGGTTGGAAGAAAGCGAGAAGAAGGCCGGAGAAGCCATAAAGATGGCCGAGGAGGTTACTGCGAGAGCCGCGGAAGCAGAAGTCAGAGAGGGTGAGGTCTTACATCGCGTAGGTGCACTTAAGGAGAGCCTCGAGGCCTATCTAGCCCTTGCAGTTACGTGTGTTCTGCTCGCTGCCACCGTTGCTTGCCTCGGTGTTCTCCCTTGTCACAACCGCTAGTCATTTTCCTTGACGATGTTGTTTTTGGAGTTCATGTCTCTTTCTTGTGTTATATTGGAGAAACTTGTTAGGGTTGGTCATATGCCACACCCATTTTTGTAAATCATTTGGTTTAATGATGTTTTCAAGTTTGAACTCTAATTTTTAACAATGATGACATGAAGTGGTTGATTTTGGTTTATTGTGGTGTTTGTTAAATCCTTTTCGTACAGACATGAATGACATGGATATTGCGTGATATATGTATTCTCTCACTCGTTGTATTGTTTGTATTGGAAAAAGGAACATGCCACCGCGGAGAGAAAACCAAAATGCTAACCCACTCCCCACTACGACCGAGGAATTGGCCCAGTTGATTTCACAACATGTCAACACCGCCCTCGCTAATAGGACGGCTAACCAGAACATGAACCAAGGGAACCATATTGAAGGGTGCTCTTACAAGACCTTTCAAGCAAGTCTGTCCCGACTCTTTTCTAGAACTGAAGGACTAGTCAGCATTGTCCGCTGGATTGAGAAAATGGAGCCTATGATGGTCATAGGTAACTGTACTGCAGCTCATCACGTGAAGTATGTAACAAGTTCATTTCAAGATGGAGCTCTAACCTGGTGGAATACTCAGATTCAGGGTCTCGGTCTAATGCCTACGGTCTCACTTGGGACCAGTTGAAGGAAATGTTACTGCGTGAGTATTGTCTACGCAACGAAATTCATAAATTAGAAGCAGAATTCTGGAATTTGGCCATGGTAGATGCCGAAGTAAGGGAATATACGACCAAGTTTCATTAATTGGCCCGACGTGTACCCCATCTCGTAACACCAGAGCACAAAAGAATAGAGCGTTATATTTGGGCTTGGCACCTCAGATCCATAGTATGGTGAGGTCAGCAAACCCTACGACTATTCAGAGTGCTGTGTAATTAGCACACTCCCTGACCCATGATGTTGTACGTATGGGGACATTAAAGAAGAGTGGTTCAGGGAAAAGCCGGTGGAAATTGTTGATGAAACGCCTGAGAAAGGAAAAATGCCTACTGAAGGAAAGCGTAAGTGGTGTGAGGGATCTGGGAGTCATGCTGGTAACTCTCAGAACAAAAGGAGGAATATGGGAAGGATATTTTCAGCCAACACCAGGGGAAACAAGAAGGTATCAGGGTCCTAACCCAACCTGCAACAAATGTGGTTATTTTCACACTGGTCAGTGCAACGTCTGCGACCATTGCGGCAAATTTGGACATCAAGCCCAAACCTGCCGTGTGAAATTTGGTGTGAAGAAAGAAGAATTGAACCCTAGATGTTTTGAATGTGGAATTGTAGGGCATTTCAGGAAGAATTGCCCAAAACTGAAGAACCAGGGAAACTGTGGTAGAGCATTCGTGATGGAGGCTAAGAAAGCACGAAAGGATCTATCGGTTGTTATCACACCCCACCCCAGGCACCCCTTGGGCATGTGCGAGCTTGATTGGTATGACCTGCTTTGATTTCAGAGTCTTTGTAAATACAACGGAAGTCTTTCTCAAACAGGATCGTTCCAACATTTTTTTCAACCTCAAGGGTTGTATTTGTAAATATCAAAACTCAGTTGGAAGACAAAAGTTTTATATTTACTTTATAAACTTAGGGTCTTAAATACCCTTCTTGATTTTATTACAAAACATGGTTTGAAATCAAATACATATAAGCCATTGGAAATAGTATAACCTAGGGTTGATCAATTCACTGGTCCTATCTCCTTTTCATCTTTTCATGATTTCCCTTTACACGAGGCCTGAGAATCCTACGTGCATTCCATCATTTTCTTTTCATGGGTCAGATTTCATATCTGCCCACCCTTATTCCTTTTTCCATCACATTTTATTGATTTCCTAAAAACATTTTGAAAATGAATGGAGAATACAATTATCTTGACACTAAAAAGCATTTGGCACAAACAAGTATTAATTCGATAATCACAACTTCATTGTTCAATCTACACATTTAGCAGGCCCATGTCCTGACTGTATGCACCACTGTATACACTGGTAGTATGTCTTAATAACAACGGGGACTCATGTCTCCTCATTTGTTAAAAAGGGAAGTTCCAGCCGCGATCCGAGACTTTCACCCGTGACCCGTGTATCCCTTGCAAGTTTTACGTATACTTATGGCCCGAATGCTTACATGTAGGTGAACGTTGAGCATTACTCCCTTAACCTTTATTTGGCCATTTTCGTAAACAAAATGTTTAACACAAGTTTTCAGAGAGATAAAGTATTCACCTTGTTTAGTGGAATGAGCCTCTAGAGTTGAAAGCTTATAGTCTAGCTTCTAAACTTGATTTCTCTAGCGTAACAGCACTTCTACGAGCTTTTCTTCTTAACAACACTTCTACGGGCTTTTCTTCTTAGTCCGGGTACTACGAGGAGCGGGAGTTGGACCGGAATCGTTGGAACCGTTTTAGGGATCACCTGGAACGAGTTTTGAAAGTGGGAATCGTGTTTGGGATGAAGAAATCGATGGATATCGTCCAACTATTTATAGGTTGAGTTCTGGGTCCATGTCGGACCGTTATCAAAGGGATATCGGTCCGACGTCTAGCTATGCCCACGTCAGCCCTAAATGTCAACTCCTGATTGGACCGCACATGTTTTTGGTGTATGTCGAACCGTTATGAGGACCATGTCGGTCCGACATCTGGACTCACGTCCCATCAATAGAGCTGAGTCATTGGACACGTGGCAACACCATAAATTGTGGCTGAGAGGAGGTTTACGGACCGTTATGGATTGATGTCGGTCCGATAACCGACCTATCCTTCCATTGTGGACCGTTATGAGAATGGACATCGGTCCGATATCTGACTGATCTTCGCCTCGGTCCGATATCAATGTCCTTATTCACTTCGGACCGATATGAAAGTGATGTCGGTCCGATATCTAGCTATTTTCACAAATTTTCATTTTCAACCCTAGACTTATGTACTTTAGATACAACAAGCTTTTAAGGTTCTAACCTTGTCATTTCTCGGTCATTTTTGTGGCAAGTGTTACATCCTCCCCACCTTGTTTTGATCTCGTCCTCGAGATTATTCGAACAATTGAGGATGTTTCTTTTTCATTTCTGACTCTAGTTCCCACGTGTAATTCGGTCCACGTCTGGAGTTCCATTTTACTTTCACAATCATCAATTTCTTTCTTTTCAATCTTTTTTCTTGCCTGTCCTCGATTTGCAGAGGTTGTTCCACAAATTTCAACTTTTCATCTACCTCTACATCGTGTAGGGGTATTACCAGAGATTTATCTGCCAGAAATTTGCGCAGATTTGATACGTGGAATACGTCGTGTACTCCATTCATTTCTTCTGCTAGTTCGAGTTGATAGGCCAAAGGCCCAACTCTTTTCAGGATTTTGAATGGTTTTATGAATCTAGGACTTAATTTCCCTTTCTTTCTGAATCTTACAACGCCTTTCCATGGTGAAACCTTCAACAAAACGTTATCACCGATGTTGAATTCACTCTTTTGACGAACACGAGCGGTTTTAATCTATCTCTTATTTGAAAAAAATTCTCAGTTGTTTCTAGGACTATTTCAGGTCCAGATAACTGATTTTCTTCTATTTCAGACCAACAGATTGGAGTTCGACATTTAAGACCATATAAGGCTTCAAAAGGAGCGGCCTTTATACTCGTATGATAGCTATTATTATAGGAGAATTCCATTAGAGGCAAGTGGTCATCCCAACTTCCTCCAAGATCAATAACACAAGCCATTAACATATCTTCAAGAGTTTGAATTGTTCTTTCACTTTGCCCTTCCGTTTGAGGATGATAGGCAGTGCTAAGATTTAATTTCGTACCTAGGGCTTTTTGAAAACTTTGCCAGAATCGAGAAATAAATCTACTGTCTCTATCTGACACAATAGATAGTGGCACACCGTGTAATGTTACGATTTTATTAACGTATAACTGTGCCAACTTATCCATATTGAATGTTTCTTTCATGGGAAGAAAATGAGCAGACTTAGTAAGTCTGTCAATGATAACCCAGATTGTATCATTCCCTCGACTGGTTCGGGGAAGTTTAGTAATGAAATCCATGGTTATCATTTCCCATTTCCAGACAGGAATTTCAAGTTGCTGTAACAAGCCAGACGGCTTTTGGTGTTCAGCTTTAACTTGAGAGCAAGTTAAACACTTTGCAACATACACAATGATATGTTTCTTCATTCCTATCCACCAGTAATTAGATTTTAGGTTCTTGTACATTTTATCGCTTCCAGGATGCATCGTGTATTTAGATTTATGGGCTTCTTCAAGAATTTCTGCACGTATATTTTCATAGATAGGAATCCAGATTCTCTTATTCATTCTAAGAATTCCATCATCATTTTTGACCAGTTGTTCGATTATACCTCCCAAACCTTCTTTCTTGAGGTTTGGTTCTTGTAAGGCAAACTTTTGAGATTCCTTAATATGAGTGATAACATCGATTTGAAGATCGAGTCTTAAAGCACGAACTCGTTTAGGTTTCTCGTGTTCTTTTCTACTTAAAGCATCGGCTACAATATTGGCCTTTCCTTCACGATAACAGATTTCACAATCATAATCATTTAGGATTTCCATCCAACATCTTTGCCTCACATTCAGTTCTTTCTTGCTAAATATATACTTCAAGCTTTTATGATCAGTGAACACGGTGAATTTGATTCCATAAAGATAGTGCCTCCATAATTTCAAAGCAAAAATTATGGCGCCCAATTCTAGATCATGATTTGTATAATTCTTTTCTTGAGTTTTCAACTAACGAGAAGCATAAGCAATGACTTTGCTTCCTTGCATTAACACACAACCAAAGCCGGTGTGTGAAGCATCACAGTATACTAGAAAGCCTTCATTTCCATCTGGCAAAGCCAATATGGGTGTTTGAGTTAGTTTCTGTTTCAGAGTTTTGAAAGCTTCGGATTACTTAGTTCCCCATTCATACTTAACTGATATGCGAGTCAGAGAAGTTAATGGAACAGCCATTTTGGAAAAATCTTGGATAAATCTCCGATGATAACCAGCTAAACCGAGAAAACTTTGGATTTCAGTTGGTGATTTGGGGATTTCCCATTTGGATATCGCTTCAATCTTAACAGGATCGACTTGGATACCATCAGCGTTAATGATATGTCTAAGGAATTAAACTTCTGACAGCCAGAATTCACATTTCGAGAATTTAGCATATAATTTCTTGTTTCTCAGAATTTCAAGAAAAGTCCTTAGATGAGTTGCATGCTCTCCCTTACTTTTGGAGTAAATAAATATATCGTCAATAAATACGATAACAAATTTATCAAAGTAAGGTTTACAGACTCAATTCATCATATCCATGAATTCAGCAGGGGCATTAGTAAGTCCAAACGGCATTACCGTGAACTCATAATGACCATATCGAGTTCTGAAAGTAGTTTTAGGAATATCTTCTTCCTGTACTTTCAATTGATGATAGCCAGAACGAAGATCGATTTTTAAGAAACATCGTGCTCCCTAGAGTTGATCAAAAAGATCATCGATTCTAGGGAGTGGATAACGGTTCTTTATCATAACTTTATTTAGTTCACGATAATCGATACATATATGCATCGAACCGTCTTTCTTTTTGACAAACAAGACCGGAGCTCCCCAAGGCGACGGGCTTGGTCTTATGAATTCTTTTTCAAGTAATTCATCCAACTGTTTCTTCAATTCTGCCATCTCAGTTGGAGCTAATCTGTACGGGGCTTTGGCAATTGGTACCGTACTGGGTACTAGATTAATTCTAAACTCCACTTCTCTTTCAGGTGGAATTCCAGGTAGTTCTTCAGGAAAAACATCGGGGAATTCAGCCACAACCAGCACATCTTCAATCTTTTTTTTGGTCTCGGTGGTTACAGATACAAGGTATGCTAAGCATCCTTTTCGTAAGCACTTTGTGGCTTTTAACATGGAAATTATTCCAACAGAGTTGGATAATTTATCGCCATTGATCGTAAGAATATTGCCTTTCGGCGAACGAAATTTTATTGCCTTTTTATCACATAGGATACGGGCTTGGTGAGAGGCTAACCAATACATTCCTAAGACAATGTCAAAACCTGCCATAGTTATTGGCAATAATTTTGTAGGTATAACATGTCCTGAGAGTGTGATATGGAAGTCGTTCAGAATTTTGGAGATTTGAACGAGGTCACCATTGACAGTTTCTACCATATATTTCTTGTCTAATTTAGCTAGAGTTTTATTTAACAATCTACAAAATCTATGATCTATAATACTTTGGTTTGCGCCAGAGTCAAATAAAACTCGAGCATAAATATCATTGACAATAAATGTACCCGTAATAACATCGGGCATACCTGCGGCATCATGAGTATTGGGAACGAATGCTCGCGCATTCTTCTTTACTCCATCTGCAGGTTTAGGACCTGTCCCATCAGGCTTCTTCAGTTTGGGGCAATTGGTTTTGATGTGGCCGGCTTCGCCACAGTCAAAGCAAGTAATTGGCCTTTTCCTAAAACAATTTTCAGTTTTTTGTCCAGACATCTTGCAAAAGTTGCAATAAGGTCCAGATCGACATTGACCTAAGTGCCTCTTTTTGCACCTTGGACAATCAGAGATAGAAGAGTTGTTATTTCGGGGAGTAAAGGATGATTTGTTGTATCCACTTGGGCCTTGCCCAGATACTTCTTTCTTCTTCTTTATTTCGTCTTGATTTCTAATAAGGATACTTGTTAATGATGCTCCCAAATCCATAGCATCATCTAGATTCTCATAATTTGTGACTTTAACCATGTTGCGATTTTCACCGAACAAACCCCAAATATAATGTTTTATCAGATTTGATTCGGGGGTAGCAAGATGTGGAATGATTCGAGCATATTCCAGGAGTTTGGTGGAATACTCTTGATGATTTGTTCCATTCATTTTCAAACTTAGAAATTTCCCTTCAATCTGTTCCCTCTCATTCTGGGGAACGTATTTCTTTTCAATTTTTTCTTTAAAAGCATTCCAACCCATTGTATATGCTGCTTCTCTTCCTTTGGCAGCAACAATGTTGTTCCACCATTCAAAAGCTTGGTCTTTAAATAAGTTGGAAGCATACAGAACCTTATCTTCTTCATCACATTTGCTGATTGCAAGCACAAACTTAGTTTTCTCGATCCACCCCAATGTGGCTATTCCTCCTTCTCTTCCAGAGAAGTTGAATGACTTGCCGTCTTGGAACATCTTGTAGGTACATCCAACTACTTTCTTTTTCTTTTCTACGTGATCATAGTTGTTACCTATTCCTTCTTCTTCAGAGGAGTTGTGATAATAGTTTTCTTTTTCCGTTCTCTTGGTTTTGTGAGTAGCAGAACCTTCGGGTTTCAAAGTAATAGGTTTAGATTGAGTGACAGTACGAGTATGTTGAATTGAAGGTTGAGAATGAACAGATTTTTGAATTGATGGCTGAGCAGATAATTTATCGGCTTGCCTCTTTTCTAATTCAGTAAAGATCATTGGAAGAGAATCCTTGATTCCTTCTGTAATCATCTTATGGAGTTCTTTTCGGGATTCATTAGCATAAGCAGTATTCTCAACTACCGTCTGTTTCTTTCTTCCCTTGGTGTTATGTGAAGGTCCAGTATTTTTTAACATGCTATTACAGGAACAAGGTTGGAATTAAAATAGCACTTTTATTGATAAAGTATTTACAAGGAAATACATATAGAAATCATAAATTTTAGAAATTTCTAAAATTCTTTTCTTCAAGAGCTTGAACTAATAAAGCATTCTGAGCTTCGACCTCGGCTTTTTCTCATTCTAATTCAGTTATTCGGTTCAACAACATGTGTTCACTTTTATTTCCTGATGCATCCTCATTTATATGCGGAGCAGGAATAGGAATTGTCTCATAGTATGGAACGTAATGTATATTAGAGTCAGCACGCTCTTCTTCTTCTTCTTCAGGATCACATATATTTTCATAAGTTATTTCAGCGTATTTCTCATGAAAGTTTTGTGAATAAATTGGAATGACGTTGTAGCTTCCAGCGATAGGAGCAGAATGAAAACTTATAGAAGGATTATAGGGAACACTAGGGTTTCCTATTTCCCCGAGGCTTTTGAAAGTTAAACTTTCAGTTTCCTCATCATTTTCAATAGTCATTTAATTTGTTTTACGTTCGAAGTAATTAGCAGGAGCAAATTTACGAAGAAAGCTAGGGCCTTTCCCTTTTCCAACCATTCTGAAAATAAACAAAATGATTTTATTAAGAAGGCATATTACATTAAGAAACAAAATACAACAAAAGATTTAATCTTTCATCAGTTCTTCACCAAGGGTCATAAAGCTTTCTCCATACTCGTATACTTGTTACCCATAGAACTTGGGTCTTGCCTTGTCCATTATCTTCTCCCTTGTTACTCGTCCGTTTGGCGCAACGAACGGTCTATACATTCGATAGGGGAAGAAGGCATACTATGCTCATAACCGTATTTTGGTGGAGGTTCACGAAGTCCAACCATAATATCTTTATAAGCATTTTGGTATCCCTGAGGAGCTTGGAAATATTGTTTGAAAGGACCATCATAAGGTGGTTCAGGAAACATATATGGGTTGTATAAGACTTGGGATTCAGAATTATGAGATTGATAATCAGAACTGTTTGAAACATGATTATTGAATGGATAGTCTTTAGGATTTTCAGAATCGGGTTCATAATGATGAGATTCTTTAGATGGATCTTATTCCGTTGACATATTTTGCTGATTATGACTAGATTCAGCTGTAGCAGTATTCCAATTTCTGAAATCTAATCCAGCATCCATCCATTGACTTGAAGTATCATAGGACTGGGGATGGGATTCAGGAACAGGGTTATCCGAAAGAATGGCAAAGGGATCATCGTTATAGTAGGGTGATGATATAGGATTCATTTGGGAACCTAGTGGATGGTATTCTGGGGATTCTTGTTTAATCGGATGATTAGGATCATAATCCAGACATCTACAATCTTGAAGTATTAGTACTTTATCTTAGATACTAAAGCCTAATATTCTTATTTTAACTAAAGTTCTATAAGGATGGTTATCTTCCCCGAGTAGTACTGTCACACCCTCGCCAAGGCGGAAACACGAGGCGCGACGTAACATGGTTTCCAAAGCATATGATTACCGCAAACACAAACATGATAAATGGATACATAAACAAGTTTAAAGTTTTACATTCCAAAATGTAAATTGAGTTTACAAAAAGTGAAGATTTCGCAAATATGACTCTATTATAATGAGTTATACAAGAGAAATCCCCCAAAAGTTGTATCCATCGTGCATGCATGTATCCTACATTGCTAACCTTGCGATCACGTTCAATTTCCTGAAAAACATACTTAAAATTGTCAACACTAGGTTGGTGAGTTCACAGGTTTAATCAAATAGTTCTTTGTAAAATTCAATTATTCGTAAATAGTTTCAGGTGCATGTGATAAACAGAATAAGAATTGTTGACCCATTTGTAAACTAGCTAGGAATACAAATAATATGTTCATACATGAGGCGTAACCAAACCATGACAATTGTACACGCCCCTAATTTCGTTATCCGGTTCTATGCGGCCATAAATCCTCCAGATTGTGGTTAGCGCGACTAACCATGACTGGGAGACGTCACTCTCCATAGTACTATTCATAGGACCCTAGGCTACAGTTAATGGTTACTACATTGTTCCAGGGGACTTTAGCGGCCTCACTTGTTGTTCTCATCTCATGTAAACATAAAAGTCGTGCCTTATTCTCTTGTTATCCCATAAAATAGTTGTAAGTATGTTTTTCCTCCAAATATAGAAAACAGCAAAAAGGGGCCGTGAAACTCACCTTGTTTTTGTGTATAATTGTAATGATACTTGTTGTAGTCAAACTTGACTATTCGTACCCTAAATACCAAAGGGTAAATTATGTTAAGACCGAACGTCTCATATTGCAAATTGTTCACCGACTTTGTAAATCTGGTTGCTTTTGTTTAAAATATCCTCTTAGTGGTTCAACACTTGTTTCGTTAAAAAACAGTTCCAAGTTACTGCCCAAAGGGGACTGACACAGGTATCGAAACTACCTAGTTTCGATTGGGCAATTGAGTATCGAAACTTCCTAGTTTCGATTGAGTAGTTAGGTATCGAAACTACCTAGTTTCGATTGGGTATGACCGTTGTCGAAACTTCCTAGTTTCGATTGACAAGAAGGATATCGAAACTACCTAGTTTCGATTGAACAACTAGTATCGAAACTCCTAGTTTCGATTGAGTAAACATGTATCGAAACTCCTAGTTTCGATTGAGTAACAGGTATCGAAACTCCCAGTTTCGATTGAGTAACTGATATCGAAACTATAGTTTCGATTGCTGGACTTCTGTTTGACAGAATCAGTCCTGCATATTTTTATGTTTTAATCTTGAATTCGACACCCTTTTCTTGTTATCTTACTTGTGTTTGAATATTTTGTATGTTTAGCTACGGTTTTAAAGAAAATATTGTAGATAGTATCGAGCTTTTACCTTAAAACAGAGATGAAGACGATGAGAGAAAACCGAGAATGATCTTGAGTTCCTTAGCTTGATTCTTGAGAAAAACACTTGGGATTCTTCTTAAAACACCGAATTTTTGATGGATTTTGCCTTAGAACTGGACTTCGAATTGAAGAGAATTGGAATGTTTGTCGTATGAAAATGAGAAATATGAAAAGGAATTGTGATAAAGATGATTGAGGTGGTATGGTTTTATCTGAGTTTTCTCAGGTATGGTATGGGACGAGTGAAGGGGAATGGTCTTCTCTAGCTTCGGCCGAGAAAGTCAAAAAGTGGTTTGAGAGCTTATAATTAGTTTTTAAGTATTTGTTTATTAATGGTATTAATATCAATTATAGTTTTAAAAGGGGTAATTTAATTCGGTTTAGATTCTTCACGGTATTGTAAATTTAGCAAGTTTATGGCTCGTTAATGAAAAATATTTAAATCTTAGATTGTATAATTCGTTGAGGTGATTATTCGTAGGTATAAATACCTAAAGGTGACGATACGTTGTAACGTCTTCGAAAGGGTTCGTTATTTTACTTTTACTTATACTGTATGTTTTAGTCTAAAAATAAATTATAGTCCAACGTAAAGTTTATATAATATATATGTATATATATTTTTCTGGTTATTTAATTTAATCACTAACGTTCGTATTGGTCGGTTTATATGACACGCGAACCGGTAACTCCTAGAATTACCAAAATATAAAATGAAACAATGTACGGCTTTTCTTAGACTTTAATGTCCTAATTTATGCAATTAGGTAAATCACGAACATAAATATAATATAAACTCGTTTATATCGTGCACGGATATTGACCTGAAATGTCGGGTGTCACATTCTCCCCATGTTAAAAGAATTTCTTCCCGAAATTCAATTCATGCCATCTTGAACTGGTAAATCCTTATACAAGGAGGGGTATTTCGTTTTTATATGATCTTCTCGTTCCCATGTATACTCAGGACCACGTTTTGAGTTCCAACGTACTTTAACCAGTTTGATTCGACTACGTCTCAGCCTTTGAACTTTCCAATCTGAAATCTCAATCGGTTCCTCGATGAAATGCAACCTGTCGTCTATGTGAATCTCATCAGGTGGTATAATTAACGTCTCGTATGATAAACACTTCTTGAGATTTGATACATGAAACGTATCATGTACGTTGCTTAGTTCTTGTGGTAGTTTGAGCTTGTAAGCTACAGGGCCAACTCTAGCCAGTATTTCAAAAGGTCCAACGTATCTAGGGTTGAGCTTACCACGGTTACCAAACCTTGCAACGCCTTTCCATGGTGAGACTTTTAACATTACCCGGTCACCAATTTGAAATTCTAATGGTTTCCGTCTGTTATCAGCATAGCTCTTCTGTCTGTCTCGGGCAGCTTTCAGACGGTTCTTAATTTTGAAGATCTTATCAGTGGTTTCCTGGACAATCTCAGGGCCTGTCAAATGTTTTTCACCAACTTCCGCCCAACATAGCGGTGAGCGGCATTTACGACCATATAAAGCTTCAAACGGAGCTGCCTTAATGCTTGTGTGGTAACTGTTATTATAGGAAAACTCCGCCAACGGTAAATGAGTATCCCAATTTCCTCCGAAATCAATTACACACGCACGGAGCATATCTTCTAATGTTTGGATAGTCCTTTCACTTTGACCTTCCGTTTGTGGATGGTAGGCCGTGCTCATGTCTAGGTGCGTGCATAAGGCTTCTTGTAATGATTTCTAGATTCTAGACACGAATCTGATGTCTCTATCAGAGATAATAGAAATTGGCACTCCATGCCTAGCCACAATTTCCTTGATATAAAGCTTTGCAAGTTTCTCGGTTTTATCCGTCTCTTTGATAGGTAGAAAATGAGTTGATTTTGTCAAACGATCGACAATTACCCATATGGTGTCATAACCGCTGGACGTCTTGGGTAATTTCGTGATGAAATCCATAGAAATCTGTTCCCATTTCCATTGGGGAATTTCAGGTTGTAGTAACAAGCCAGACGGTTTCTGATATTCGGCTTTTACCTTTGAACATGTTAAGCATTTACTGACATATGTGGCAATATCTCCTTACATATTGGGCCACCAATATAATTCTTTTAGATCCTTATACATCTTATCTGAACCTGGGTGAATGGAGTACCTGGACTTGTGGGCTTCGTCCATAACCAACCTCCGTAAGTTACCAAAACATGGCACCCAGATTCTATTTGCAAAGTATAAAGTGTCATCTGACTTTGGCTCCAACTGCTTTATCATTCCTCGTAAGGCTTCATTCTGAATGTTTCCTTCTTTGATTGCCTCTTGCTGTGCCATTCGGATTTGAGTCGTGAGACTCGTATGAATTGTCAATCCTAGGGCACGAACACGAAGATTTTTAACTCGTTCCTTGCGACTTAAGGCATCTGCTACGACGTTTGCCTTACCAGGGTGATACTTGATATCACAGTCGTAATCATTCAGTAGTTCTACCCAACGACGTTGTCTCATGTTGAGTTCTTTTTGATCAAAGATATGTTGGAGACTCTTATGATCAGTAAAAATAGTGCATCTTGTACCGTAAAGATAATGTCTCCAAATCTTGAGTGCAAACACAACTGCGTCCAACTCCAAGTCATGGGTTGTATAATTCTTTTCGTGCACTTTTAGTTGTCGTGAGGCATATGCGATGACTTTGTCTCTTTGCATTAACACGCAACCAAGTCCTTGGTGTGATGCATCGCAGTATACGACAAAGTTGTCGATTCCTTCAGGAAGGGATAAGATCGGTGCACTACACAGCTTCTGCTTCAGCAATTGAAAAGCTGACTCTTGCTTGTCACTCCAATCAAACTTCTTTTCTTTCTGGGTTAATGTGGTTAAAGGCAGGGCTATTTTTGAAAAATTTTCGATGAATCGCCTATAATAGCCTGCCAAACCCAGAAATTGACGCACCTCAGTCGGAGTTCTTGGGGCTTCCTATTTTTTGATAGCTTCAATCTTGGATGGGTCTACGTGAATACCATTCTTATTGATGACGTGTCCGAGAAAGTGAACCTCTCGGATACAAAACTCGCACTTAGAGAATTTAGCATAAAGTTTCTCGTTCCTGAGTAGTTCTAAGATTAATTTCAGATGGTGTTCATGATCCTCCTTGGTTCGTGAATATATTAATATATCATCAATAAATACTATCACGAATTTATCCAAGTATGGCTTGCACACGCGGTTCATGAGATCCATAAAAAAAGCTGGTGCGTTCGTCAAACCAAATGGCATAACTAGGAACTCGTAGTGACCGTAACGAGTCTTAAAAGCCGTTTTTGGTATATCTTCTTCCTGAATTTTCAGTTGATGATACCCTGATCGTAGATCAATTTTTGAATAGAAACTAGAACCTTGTAGTTGATCAAACAAATCGTCTATTCGAGGAAGTGGATATCGGTTTTTGATTGTAAGCTTGTTTAATTCTCGGTAATCAATACACATCCTAAAGGTTCCATCCTTTTTCTTTACGAATAGGACCGGAGCTCCCCAGGGTGAGAAACTCGGTCTTATGAAACCTTTATCAAGCAATTCCTGCAGTTGATTAGATAATTCCTGCATCTCGGAAGGTGCTAGTCAATATGGTGATCGCGCAACCGGTGCGGCTCCTGGTACCAAGTCGATTCGGAATTCGACTTGCCTCGGTGGTGGTAATCCAGGTAAGTCTTCAGGAAAAACTTCGGGGTAATCTTTAGCGATTGGTATGTCTTCAAGTCGACGTTTCTCGGGTTTCTTCTTGACGACGTGAGCCAGGAACACGCAATAGCCTTTACGTAGGTACTTACGAGCTTTCATGCAGTTTATCATCCTCAATGTCACTCCACTCTTCTCACCTTGAACCGAAAGAACTTCTCCGTTCGGGAGAGGAATATGAACAATCTTCTCAAAACAAACAATCTCGGCGTGATTCTTCGACAACTAATCCATACCAATAACAACGTCAAAACTTCCCAAGTCAACAGGTAGTAGGTCTATACTAAATGTGTGGTTCTTAAGACATAAGGTACAACCCTGAATGACTTCCCTAGTTTTAATTAATTTCCCGTTTGCTAATTCAATTGTATAATTTTGGTCTAGTTTGCTGGGCTTAATACCGAGTAGGGACTTAAAGTCATTTGACACAAAACTCATATCAGCACCCGTATCAAAAAGTATAGAGGCATAGTGATTATTTATCGGGAACGTACCAGTGACAATGTTTGGATCTTGTCGTGCATCACCAGCCCCCATCACAAACGCTCTTCCACGGGCCTGATTGTCGTTTCGGTTCTTCAACTTTGGACAGTCTTTTCTAAAGTGCTTTGGATCTCCACACTCAAAGCATCCCTGATTCATCCTTTCTGCTCCTGGGTTGACCTTTCCTGCTACTTGATTGGTCTTATTAGGGTTCGCATTGTTCCAACAGTTATGGGCTAGATGCCCATGCTTTTTACATTTTCCACACTGGGTACACCTTCCACTGTGATGATACCCACATTTGTCACACTTCGGTAGTGTTCCAAGGTATCCATTTTGTCCTTCAATGTTGGCAGCATAGGCTTTCATGGTTCCAGATCTTTTGTAAGTTTGATTCTTATTTTGATTACTTAGCTTTCCAAACCATTTCCTCTTTTCCCCAGACCTTCCTTCCTCGGTCTCTTTCTTCTCAAACAAACCATCACGCACAGCATTATCTCTTAGTTTGGAAGCTAGAATTATAGCGCTCTTGGCATCCATAGGGTTCGATGAAGTTACCAGGCTTCGGATTTGAGGAGCAAGACCCCACAAGTATCTTTCAACTTTCTTGTATTCTGGGGTGACCATGTGTGGAACCAAACTTGCTAACTCATTGAATCGGTCAGTGTAACCAGCCACATCATCTCCTATCATTTGAAGGTTCCACATTTCAGATTCGATCTTTTGCAACTCATTTCGAGGACAGTACTCCTCGATCATCATGGCCTTTAGATCATCCCATGATAGTTGGTAGGCAGTCTGTCTTCCCAAAGTTTTCATCTGAGAATTCCATCAGGTTAATGCTTTGTCAGCAAGTGTGCAAGTGGCATATTTCACCACGTAGTCGGCTGTGCATTCACTAATATCAATTACAGATTCCATCTTCTCAATCCACCTCATCAGGCCTACTGCACCCTCGGTGCCATTGAAGTTGCGAGGGTTGCAGGATAGAAAAGCCTTATAAGTGCACTTCTTGTTCGAAGCATCTGTAGGGTCACAAGTCAATATTTTAATAATGTTGTTATCTTAGATCGCGACTGTGTTTCAGAGGTGTTTACACATCCTATTACCTCTAGAACCTCCAGTAGTGTCACTGCCTCCTGCACCTCCTCCGCTACCACTACCATTTCCTCCGACGTTATTCCGATTGGCTTCGTACTGCTCCAAGGCGGCGGCTACACGTTGGGATATGAGTTGCTCAACTTCTGCGGAAATCGTCGTGTTGTTTTCACCAGTAGTGTCACGCAGTGCCCTTCTTTTGGGTGCCATGGGTCTGAAGTCGAAATGGGGTTAGTGTGTGGCGATATTCAGTGTCTACGATATCCGTACAATAGGATGATAAGTTATGAAATTCATATGCAATGAAAAACGTCTTAGTGAGTCATTTAGATTATAGACTAGGTTCGATTTTTAGACTCCTAGTTCGCTATAATCAATGGCTCTGATACCAATCTGTCACACCCTCGCCAAGGCGGAAACGCGAGGCGCGACGTAACATGGTTTCCAAAGCATATGATTACCGCAAACACATACATGATAAATGGATACATAAACAAGTTTAAAGTTTTACATTCCAAAATGTAAATTGAGTTTACAAAAAGTGAAGATTTCGCAAATATGACTCTATTACAATGAGTTATACAAGAGAAATCCCCCAAAAGTTGTATCCATCGTGCATGCATGTATCCTACATTGCTAACCTTGCGATCACGTTCAATTTCCTGAAAAACATACTTAAAATTGTCAACACTAGGTTGGTGAGTTTACAGGTTTAATCAAATAGTTCTTTGTAAAATTCAATTATTCGTAAATAGTTTCAGGTGCATGTGATAAACAGAATAAGAATTGTTGACCCATTTGTATACTAGCTAGGAATACAAATAATATGTTCATACATGAGGCGTAACCAAACCATGACAATTGTACACGCCCCTAATTTCGTTATCCGGTTCTATGCGGCCATAAATCCTCCAGATTGTGGTTAGCGCGACTAACCATGACCGGGAGACGTCACTCTCCATAGTACTATTCATAGGACCCTAGGCTACAGTTAATGGTTACTACATTGTTTCAGGGGACTTTAGCGGCCTCACTTGTTGTTCTCATCTCATGTAAACATAAAAGTCGTGCCTTATTCTCTTGTTATCTCATAAAATAGTTGTAAGTATGTTTTTCCCCCAAATATAGAAAACAGCAAAAAGGGGCCGTGAAACTCACCTTGTTTTTGTGTATAATTGTAATGATACTTGTTGTAGTCAAACTTGACTATTCGTACCCTAAATACCAAAGGGTAAATTGTGTTAAGACCGAACGTCTCATATTGCAAATTGTTCACCGACTTTGTAAATCTGGTTGCTTTTGTTTAATATATCCTCTTAGTGGTTCAACACTTGTTTCGTTATAAAAACAGTTCCAAGTTACTGCCCAAAGGGGACTGACACAGGTATCGAAACTACCTAGTTTCGATTGGGCAATTGAGTATCGAAACTTCCTAGTTTCGATTGAGTAGTTAGGTATCGAAACTACCTAGTTTCGATTGGGTATGACCGTTGTCGAAACTTCCTAGTTTCGATTGACAAGAAGGATATCGAAACTACCTAGTTTCGATTGAACAACTAGTATCAAAACTCCTAGTTTCGATTGACTAAACATGTATCGAAACTCCTAGTTTCGATTGAGTAACAGGTATCGAAACTCCCAGTTTCGATTGAGTAACTGATATCGAAACTATAGTTTCGATTGCTGGACTTCTGTTTGACAGAATCAGTCCTGCATATTTTTATGTTTTAATCTTGAATTCGACACCCTTTTCTTGTTATCTTACTTGCGTTTGAATATTTTGTATGTTTAGCTACGGTTTTAAAGAAAATATTGTAGATAGTATCGAGTTTTTACCTTAAAACAGAGATGAAGATGATGAGAGAAAACAGAGAATGATCTTGAGTTCCTTAGCTTGATTCTTGAGAAAAACACTTGGGATTCTTCTTAAAACACCGAATTTTTGATGGATTTTGCCTTAGAACTGGACTTCGAATTGAAGAGAATTGGAATGTTTGTCGTATGAAAATGAGAAATATGAAAAGGAATTGTGATAAAGATGATTGAGGTGGTATGGTTTTATCTGAGTTTTCTCAGGTATGGTATGGGACGAGTGAAGGGGAATGGTCTTCTCTAGCTTCGGCCGAGAAAGTCAAAAAGTGGTTTGAGAGCTTATAATTAGTTTTTAAGTATTTGTTTATTAATGGTATTAATATCAATTATAGTTTTAAAAGGGGTAATTTAATTCGGTTTAGATTCTTCACGGTATTGTAAATTTAGCAAGTTTATGGCTCGTTAATGAAAAATATTTAAATCTTAGATTGTATAATTCGTTGAGGTGATTATTCGTAGGTATAAATACCTAAAGGTGACGATACGTGGTAACGTCTTCGAAAGGGTTCGTTATTTTACTTTTACTTATACTGTATGTTTTAGTCTAAAAATAAATTATAGTCCAACGTAAAGTTTATATAATATATATGTATATATATTTTTCTGGTTATTTAATTTAATCACTAACGTTCGTATTGGTCGGTTTATATGACACGCGAACCGGTAACTCCTAGAATTACCAAAATATAAAATGAAACAATGTACGGCTTTTCTTAGACTTTAATGTCCTAATTTATGCAATTAGGTAAATCACGAACATAAATATAATATAAACTCGTTTATATCGTGCACGGATATTGACCTGAAATGTCGGGTGTCACAAGTACCTACAACAGAGATGTTCCCAGGTAAGAGCGACGGGTCTAGGAGAGATTTATACACCGCTCTTTCCTTAGACAGAACATTCAGTTTGTAAGATAACTACATACCGGTCAGAAGGTTACCTTGTTTTCTTATCTTAAAATCATTAATTGTTGAAGCCTAGATACTACTTCCAAGTATCTAATTAGCTAAAACCTGTGGCTCTGATATGTCACACCCCGCCCCAGGCACCCCCTGGGCGTGTGCGAGCTCGATTGGTATCACCTGCTTTGATTTCAGAGTCTTAACAGGATCGTTCCAACATTTTTTTCAACCTCAAGGGTTGTATTTGTAAATATCAAAACTCAGTTGGAAGACAAAAGTTTTATATTTACTTTATAAACATAGGGTCTTAAATACCTTTCTTTATTTGATTACAAAACATGGTTTGAAATCAAATACATATAAGCCACTGGAAATAGTATAACCCAGGGTTGATCAATTCCCTGGTCCTATCTCCTTTTCATCTTTTCAGGATTTCCCTTTACACGAGGCCTGAGAATCCTACGTGTATTCCATCCTTTTCTTTTCATGGGTCAGATTTCATATCTGCCTGCCTTTATTCCTTTTTCCATCACATTTTATTGATTTCCTGAAAATATTTTGTATATGAAACGTCAGCGCGAACGCCGGTGAATACAATTATCTTGACACTAAAAAGCATTTGGCACAAACAAGTATTAATTCGATAATCACAACTTCATTGTTCAATCTACACATTCAGCAGGCCCATGTCCTGACTGTATGCACCACTGTATACACTGGTAGTATGTCTTAATAACAACGGGGACTCATGTCCCCTCATTTGTTAAAAAGGGAAGTTCCAGCCGTGATCCGAGACTTTCACCCGTGACCCATGTATCCCTTGCAAGTTTTATGTATACTTATGGCCCGAATGCTTACACGTAGGTGAACATTGAGCATTACTCCCTTAACCTTTATTTGGCCATTTTCGTAAACAAAATGTTTAACATAAGTTTTCAGAGAGTTAAAGTATTCACCTTGTTTAGTGGAATGAGCCTCTAGAGTTGAAAGCTTATAGTCTAGCTTCTAAACTTTATTTTTCTAGCGTAACAGCACTTCTACGAGCTTTTCTTCCTAGTCCGGGTACTACGAGGAGCGGGAGTTGGACCGAAATCGTTGGAACCGTTTTAGGGATCACCTGGAATGAGTTTTGAAAGTGGGAATCGTGTTTGGGATGAAGAAATTGACTGAGATCGTCCAACTATTTATAGGCTGAGTTCTGGGTCCATGTCGGACCGTTATCAAAGGGATGTCGGTCCGACGTCCAACTATGCCCACGTCAGCCCTAAACGTCAACTCCAGATTGGACCGCACAAGTTTTTGGTGCATGTCGCACCGTTATGAGGACCATGTCGGTCCGACATCTTGATTCAAGTCCCATCAATAGAGATGAGTCATTGGACACGTGGCCACACCATAAATTACGGCTGAGAGGAGGTTTACAGACCGTTATGGATTGATGTCAGTCCAATAACCGACCTATCCTTCCATTGCGGACCGTTATGAGAATGGATATCGGTCCGATATCTAACTGAGCTTCGCCTCGGTCCAATATCAACGTCCTTATTCACTTCGGACAGATATGAAAGTGATGTCGGTCCGATATCTAGCTATTTTCACAATTTTTCATTTTCAACCCTAGACTTATGTACTTTAGATACAACAAGCTCTTAAGGTTCTAACCTTGGCATTTCTCGGACATTTTTGTGGCAAGTGTTACAGTTGTTACCGGTACGTTTCTCGTTAATGACCATTTTGCTGACATTTTATTTGATACTGGAACTGATAAAAGCTTTGTTTCCAAAAACTTTGAACCTTTTCTTAGCTCAAAATCAAGTAAATTAGATGATAAGTATTCTATAGAGTTAGCTAACGGAAAGTTAATAGAAGCCCACGAAGTTTTTCATGAATGTACCATGCGTTTGGGAAATCGTATGTATAGTATTGACCTTTTACCGGTAGAACTTGGAAGTTACGATGTCGTTATTGGCATGGATTGGTTATCAAAGAATCATGCAGAGATTGTGTGCGATAAGAAGATAGTTCGTCTTCTACCGCCGACTGGTGAACCATTGGAAATTCAAGGCGACGAGTTTGCCCCTTTGAGAACTTTTAAAATGATGAAAGCTCAGAAGTATTTGCAAAAGGATACCCATCATACTTAGCCCACGTGGTTCACACTAGGGTTGAGGAGCAGAAGCTTGAAGAGATCCCTGTAGTTCGTGATTATCCGGAGGTATTTCTTGAAGAGCTACCTAGATTGCCGTCGCAAAGGCAAGTCGAGTTCAGGATTGACTTAGTGTCCTGAGCAGCGCCGATAGCTCGATCTCCTTATCGTTTAGCACCATCTGAAATGCAAGAACTATCCAAGCAATTGCAAGAATCATTGGATAAAGGTTTTATAAGACCGAGTTTCTCGCCCTGGGGAGCGCCGGTTTTATTCATGAAAAAGAAGGATGGTTCTATGAGGATGTGTATCGATTATCAAGAATTGAATAAGCTCACCTTCAAGAATCGGTATCCATTGCCGAGAATTGATGACTTGTTCGATCAGCTGTAAGGATCGAGTTATTATTCGAAGATCGATTTACGTTCAAGCTACCATCAACTGAGGATTGTTGAAGAAGATATTTTGAAGACTGCGTTCCGAACCCGGTGTGGTTATTATGAGTTTTTGGTCATGCCTTTTGGTTTGACAAATGCTCCTATGGTATTCTTGGATCTCATGAATAGAGTGTGCAGACCATACTTAGACAAGTTCGTGATAGTGTTCATCGACGATATACTCATCTATTCACGGACCAAGGAAGAGCACGAGCATCATCTGAGACTGATTTTGGAGATGTTGAGGAATGAGAAGCTATATGCTAAACTTCCCAAATGCGAGTTCTCGGTCCGAGAAGTTCATTTTCTTGGACACGTTATCAATGAGAAGGGAATACACGATCCAACAAAGATCGAGGCAATTAAGAATTGGGAAGCGCCAAAGAGCCCAACCGAGGTACGAAAATTCCTAGGTTTGGCGGGTTATTATCGAAGGTTTATTGAGAATTTTTCCATGATAGTGCAATCCCTAACGCTATTGACCCAGAAAGACGAGTATATCTGGGGAGAAAAGCAAGAGGCAGCATTTCAATTGTTGAAAAAGAAGTTGTGCAGTGCCCCGATCCTGTCACTTCCCGAAGGGACAAATGGATTTGTGGTGTACTGTGACGCCTCTCCCCAATGTCTTGGTTGTGTCATAATGCAGAATGGAAAGGTCATAGCTTATGCATCTCGTCAACTCAAGGTGCATGAACAGAATTATGCGACGCATGATTTGGAACTGGGTGCGGTAGTTTTTGCACTCAAAATTTGGAGGCATTACCTTTATGGTACCAAGTGCACAATTTTTACAGATCATAAGAGTCTCCAACACATTTTTGACCAGAAGGAGCTGAATATGAGGCAATGACGTTGGATGGAATTGCTCAATGACTACGATTGTGATATTCGTTATCACCCAGGCAAGGCTAATGTCATGGCCGATGCCTTGAGTAGGAAGGAGCGAGTCAAGCCCTTACACGTGCGTGCGCTAGGACTGACCATTCACACAAACCTCACAACTCAGATTCGTGATGCATAACAATAAGCTCTAAAGGAAGAGAATTTAAAGGATAAGAATCTTCGTGGTATGGCTAGAGAACTTATACCCAAGTCTGATGATACCTTGTACTTCATGGATAGAATATGGGTGCCTCTGGCAGGAAATTTACGAGAAATGGTTTTGGATGAGGCCCATAAATCAAGATATTCAATTCACCCAGGATCGACAAAAATGTATAAGGATATCAAGGAGCACTATTGGTGGCCGAACATGAAGGGTGATATTGCTTCATATGTTGGTAAATGTTTGACTTGCACAAAAGTCAAGACCGAGTACCAAAAGCTATCTGGACTTCTGCAGCAACTGGAGATTCCGCAGTGGAAATGGGACTGTATTGCCATGGATTTCATCACCAAATTACCCCGAACGTCTAGTGGCTACGATTCCATCTAGGTGATTGTGGATCGTTTGAAAAATCGACACATTTCCTGCTCGTGAAGGAATCTTACCGAATGAAGAAATTGGCGAGCATATACCTCAAGGAAGTAGTGTCCCGGCATGGGGTGCCGACTTCGATCATCTCCGATAGAGATAGTCGTTTCACATCGAAGTTTTGGCGGTCACTACAAAAAGCCTTGGGTACCCCTTTGGATTTAAGCATGACATATCATCCGCAGAATGATGGTCAAAGTGAAAGGACCATCCAGATTTTGGAAGACATGCTCCGTGCCTGCGTAATCGACTTTGGAGGAAGTTGGGATACTCACTTACCATTGGCTGAGTTCTCTTATAATAACAGCCACCAAACTGGATTGAAAGTATGGAAGAAAATGTCGTTTATCGCTTTGTTGGGCAGAAGTTGGTGACAAGCAATTAACTAGACCAGAGCTTGTCCAGGAAACTACGGATAAGGTTTTCAAGATCCGTGATCGTTTGAAGGTTGCCCAGGACCGTTAGAAGAAATACGCTGATAGAAAAAGGAAACCATTAGCATTCCAAGTGGGAGACAGAGTTATGCTGAGAATCTCTCCTTGGAAGGGGTAGCTAGGTAGGGCAAGCATGATAAGCTTAGCCCCCGCTACATTAGACCTTACAAGATTATTGCCCGTGTAGGGCCAGTTGCTTACCGTCTACAATTGCCTCGAGAACTTAGTGGAGTTCATAACATATTCCATGTGTCCAATCTGAAAAAGTGTTTGTCTAATGAGACACTGGTGATACCTTCAAATGAAGTGTGTGTTGATGACAAGCTTCATTTTCGTGAAGAGCCCGTGGAGGTTTCGGATTGGAAGATTCACAAGACCAGGCGAAGCCGTATTAAGTTGGTCAATGTCAGATGGAATTCAAAGCATGGTCCCGAGTTCACATGGGAACGCGAAGATGAGATGAAATGGAAGTACCCTCATTTTTTTAAGTCTGTCCGTAACCAGGCTTCGTAGCATAAAATTTCGGGACGAAATTTCTTTAAGGAGGGGAGGCTGTGACATCCTACAATTTTCAGGTTATTTACCGTATAAACTTAGAACGAGTTTATAATTTAATTATGTGAGTCTTAGACTTAATTTCAGTTAATTATGTCATTATAAAGTATAGAAAAGCCCTTCGTATGCATAGGTTTGCATTTCGTGAAATTTCAGAAATTTCGGTATCGCGTATCGGTAAAATGTCAGTATTTAGCGTTGGTGACGACCCGATTAACCTTAAAAATATCAGTTTTGATGAAAATTATATAAAATGGTTTATATTAGTGGATTATATGTGAAAATTATGTGCTACTTGTTAAATATCTCTTTCAGTGATTTTTGTTGCGTTTTATCCGGTACAATCGCGTACCGGATGAGTTAAAATGAACTGTTAGCAAAAATTATTATTTTTACTAATTATGATAGCAAATAATTAGTGGGTATTTTATATATTTTTATTTTGATGAAAAACCATGTTTAAAGTGGTACAATTTTATAAAAGTGTTGTAGTTTTTATAAAATGCCACCTACACTAGTGTGGTGTAATTTTTGTAGGTCCCTCGAGTATGGCGGATCGTCACATGCAAGTGGGTCTACTAGTCAGACCGAGTGCGGAATACCCGTGACTAGGTGGAAAGTCTTACGAAACAAAGTAAACCGACAAGATAATCACTAAAAACGTTCGTCTATTATAAACACTTGAAGGCTACAGAGAGAAGTTCTGAGATTACAAAGTTCTGCGTATTTGCTACTATGACTGCGTACTTATCTACTATCAACCTTTCCTATTTATACACGACATGATGCATGCGCACTTAGCAAGTGCGCAGAGCAATTTGCTCATGCGTACTTAGCAAGTACGCATAGATATTCTTGCGTACTTGCTAAGTACGCATGAACTATCTCCTGCGCACATACAAGTGCGCAAAACACTTAGAGAAATCTGCAATAGTCAATATGTAAAAGTAAATACAACTCGATAACTAATACATACAGACACTTACAAAACAAAGACAAATACATACATGAAAGTACAAACTAAGACTCTATCTATCCAGAGTGTTTGTCACAGGAAAGTGCTTCAACAAACTCCCCCTTGACAACAGCTCTGGATCATCTTCGATCTTTAGTCTTCAGTCTTCGGTCTTCAGTCTTCACATCTATGCATCTTTAGCTTCCATCTTCTTCTTATAGTCAAGGCAGAACTTGATCACCTTATCGTATTTAGAAGCAAGGAATTTCGTCCATTCGTCCGTATGCATGCAGTACCTGTCTGCTAGTGCCTCCAGATCTTTCACAGAGAAGTTAATGAAACAGACTTCATCAAATACTCTGATTAGTTCCCTCGGCACTAAGCATCCACTTTCTGACCTCACCTTCCCAATCACCACAGCCTCGCCCGTCTTTGGATCTACGTACCAGTACCACATGTCACCGAGGATATCCTGAGATAACTTGCTCAGGGAATCTTGGTTTCACATAGCACTGGCTTGTATACCAATTTCTTTAAGAATTTCTTAGTCACAGGATGTCTTGCAGTCTTATCCTTAACTCTCTTGGGCACTTGAGGCTTGAACATATCAAACTTCCCAGATCTTGCTTCCCGCTGTAGAACCATCCACAAACCCATCGCCATTGCATGATTAGAATGACCCAGCAACTCTCGGTTTGCTAGGTTCACAAGGTCGTATTTGGGTAAGGAGTTGAACGCTTCACTGGTTGGTTTCAAGTATTGAACCCCCCCAGGTCTTTTGATTGCGAACAACTGCTTATCCTCCTCGAACCTTACAGCCAAGATCATCCATGTTGTCCCTTGTTTGTCTATGATAGACGTCTTTTGCCAAATAGGAGCTAGACCTTTAGATGAAGTAGAAGGCATATCTTTTTCTTTTGGTGCCTCCGGATCCACAGGTGTAGGGTCAACTGGGGAGGCTTTAGTCGAGGCTCCCACATTACTAGCATGCTCGACTGAACCTATGTCGAGCTGAGCTTCAAAGGATGGAAATTCAAAGATCTCTCCATCTTCTAACTCGTACTCTCCTTCCCCGTCACCCTTGGGAATTTCAATTACTACATCTTCATCATCATCATCCCAATCATCACCAGAGTCGATCTCTCCTTCTTCTAGGTTAAAGAGAGCATCGATCTGTGCTTCCTTGGAATAGTCAGGCTCTAAGTATAAGATCTCATCATCAGATAGATCTTTAAGCACTTCAGCCGCTGACTTTCCTTTGTCAGCACCACCACCAGAGGTATCACCACCCTCTTGATGAGTAGACTCCCCCTGAGCCATTAGAATAGCAGAGATGGGCACAATTGCTAAAGCTTGGTGCTCACCTCCACTAGGACCGGCTTCGGGATCCTTGTGTTTGTCGTCATCCTTAGTCAAGTCAACAGGATGACAAGCCTCATCAACAGTAGTTTTCTCCTTCTCCTTCTCTTTCTCCTCATCTTTCTCCCCCTGAGCATCAAGCTTTTTGGTCAGATAAGCAATTAGTTTGACCATCAGTGCATGCTCTTTATGTTGAGTATCAAACCTCAGCTCTAGAGATGACCTGTGACCCATAATCATTTCATTTGTCCTGATTAGAAGCTCGTTCTGGGCCATGACGTTCTTCAGTCTCTCTTCAGTCCCCGTTCTCTGGCTTCTTAGAATCCTGACTTCATCCACCAGCGAATTAATATGTGCTTTTTGAGCGTCAGATTCCTCCTTTGATTTCCGAATAGTTTCCAATAATCCAGTAACTTAGGTTTCCAGAACATCTATCCTTGCATCATTAGGATAAGGATGTCTGGATGATGACGCTTCGGCATTGTGAATTGGGAAGGAGAAGATGGTGTCGAAGTTAAACCCTTGAGTATATTCCCCATAGTTGAAGGGTTGACTTAAAGGATCAGTGGTGGTTGTTGGGATTGTGGATGTGATGACGGTTGTAGGTGTTATGGAAGGGGTTATGGTGACTGACTCCATGAGTATTGGAGTAGTCACCGTCACCTGGGCATATGTGATAGGGAGGGTCACTATCACAGGAACCTCCTCTGTGATTGAAGTGACTGCCACGTCAGGTTGTACCTGTGGCCTCCTCCTCTGTCTCCTATATAGCTGCTGTGAAGGTGGGGTGAAAGCTGAATCAGAAGTCACAGCAGAAACTTGTACTTGCTGCTGAGGACTCACCACCACCTCACTAGGAATAGGTTGTTGTTGCCTATCCCCCCTGTTCTTATGAACACTTTCACATCTTTGCCTTTGAATAGCAGCGTCAGCGTTAGAATCTGGCTCATATTCGCCGCTAGTGGACTGTCGCTTTCTCTTAGAGGACGACTCAGGTAGGGTTACCTTTGTCGTTCTCCTTGGGTGTACCTGAGATGGTGCATCATCAAAATCAGAAGAATCAGACTCTGTCTCTTCGGAGTTAGATCCCTCAGCACCATCATTTTCGGCTCCTTCGTCTCCACTATCAGACGATCCATCTTCACTTTCATCTTCCTCTTCTTGTTGTTGTTGTTCATCTGAATGTTCACTCAACTCTGGCTCTGAATTGTGACTATACCATCTCCAGTCACCTGGTGCCACGTATGCTTCGTTTATAAGGTGGCCAAAGAGTGTTGTGTAGTTAGGGGTAGGATCTACACTGCCTGGCTTTAAAAACTGTGCAAACACCCTCTTGTCCACCCTTTTCACTTGCAATCTCTCCCCTGTAGCAGGTAGGTTTGGCAACGCATCGTTTATCAGAAGTTGCACAAACCTAGGGTATAATAAGAACCTGAACCTCTCAGCCGTGTTAATCTGATCATAGATGGCTTTGAATATGTAGCGTGAGAAGTTGTAGCCCTTATTGAGAGATAGGCCAACCATGGTTGCAACAAGGTCATGACCCATTGCATCCTTTCCAGCTTTTCTTGAGGAGATGCACATGATCATGACGTGGGCAAAATATCTCCATTGTTCAAGCACCAACATTTTCTTATACGAAGCATAGTCTCTCGCACCGACATATCCCATTCGTTGCCTCCAACAGCCATCCACAAAGTAGTCTGGATAGGCTGTCGGGTCGGTCGAGAGATCTTGGAATTGCAGGACCCTTCTAATTGTATCTTCAGAGAAGGCGATGTCATGACCAGCCACGGTAGCCCTTATAAAATTGGGGGTTACCGTGCAATCATGCTCCGCAGTCTCACAAAATTGCTCCAGATAAGGTCTTGAAACGATAGGGTCTGCAGAAATAGCGTAGCTGATTCTTGAACGGCTCAAGAAATCAACTATCTCGCGGTACTGTAGAGCAGCACCCTTCCATTCCGGTTGAGTATTAGCTAACAGATTGAATTCGTTCGTAAACGTCCGAGCCATAATCTGCAAAAAAACACAGAAAAACATAATCAGACAACAAGTTTTATTGGAAATGAATAAACATGACGCAGTATAGCAGTTACTCTTTGAACTGAAATTTCAAACTTAGAAATTTTTCCCAAGTGTTGGTATTTCCTCTTGCGTACTTAACAAGTACGCATGAGTTGTTTCTTGCGTACTTGTTAAGTGCGTAGGAAACGCACTTGTTCATATATTTTTAGAAGTCAAAAATCAACAGATGTTTAAACAAGGAGGTGGATTAGGTTACCACAAGGTCGAAATCAGTGATTACGACCCATGGAACCAACATCAACACCAAATCACTGCTATATGGTCCAATTTTGACTTAAACTAACACCCAGATGAACTGTCGGCCATCTAGAGTCTAAGTTCAAAATCAAGGGATTAAATGGACTGATTAAGGGTCGATCACTGGTTCTAATCAAGTTCTAATTATAAGGTTTTACCCAAACAACCCAAAATTTGACTAAAGAGCTCGAATTAAACCCTAAAATTTTCAACTGTTCAAATCGGTCCAAAATCGCGATTTTTGTGGATAGATTTGCTTAAGATCCTCACCGATTGATTGTTACACGATGATGATACTAGAGATGGGACGAAAAATATGTTTGGAACACTCGGATTTTTGAGTAAAAAATGCAGAGGGAAAATGTACAGTCGATGAGTTTGAATGATAAAAGTCTGAAATTTTTCTAACTCCTGTATATAAACCCAACACCAAACAGTCTTGCGTACTTGCTAAGTGCGCAATATTTAACTCATGCGTACTTATAAGTGCGCAAGACTTAACTCCTGCGTACTTGTTAAGTACGCAGGGCTTACTTCATGCGCACTTGACAAGTACGCAGAAACCTTTAAGTGCGCAAACTTTCAACTCAAATTATGAAGTTTTTCAAGTCAAATAACGAACAAGATAAAAATATTCAATCAGGAGGATTCACACTCATTTCAGGAAAGTTAAACACAAATATTTTTGGTTTTTCTGATTAAGATTGAACTGTTCATAAACTTAAAATCTTTTTTATCGTTTCTAGATAGAAATATACACGTATTTACACAAACTATTTTTGATCAAAGACACGAGCAGAGGATCATATCAGGCTAACTTATAGCAAAAACGATACAATATAAAAATCAAAGAATATGGGATCATGTCATGGATTTACTATTTATTAATACATAATAAGCACATAAACAAGTAATTCAACTTGATAATATTATAAGATTTGAAACTATAAGCATTTTTGTATCACGTTCTTGTATATTAAGGTATTAATTATAAGATATACAACGTGTACCCTACTGATATGCTACAATAATGTAAATTGCACTATCTCAAGGCATCTAATATTTTTCCAATGATTTTCTAAATTTTCAGAATGAAGTTACATCTATTAGCACGGGAAAAATCAATCAAGCAGAGTCCATAAGGATTATCAGGAATCATAAGATTCAGAATCGAGTGATTCATATGTCTTCGTTTCATTTGATCTTCTTCATTGAATATCGGTATGATGATTCAGGATAATAAGTATGGTGTTTGAATAAGGTAAGGGAATCTAACTTTTATCTGGATTTGATTTCAATGAATCAGGAGTGATTCAAGGGTGAATACATGCTCAACGGTTGATGTAGAGACATGTCTTGATTCAATCTCTCCTTGTATACTTGTGAGTATGGGCAGTGAGATGAACCGCATTAATTGTGCTAACGACATAACCCGAAACTGACCTCAAAAGAAAATTATTGCCAAAATCTAACATCCTTTATCTGATAATGATCTTTTCTATTCTTTTACGCACACACACTAGCAAACATGGGTTCAAATCACAGTTGTAATTTAGACTTTAGTTTCCACACTACTAGTGATTCAAAGACGCATACAGCCTACTAACAATTCAAATGACTTGTAAATAAACAGATTAAAAACATAATAATTTAAACAATTAAGTAAGCATGACGCAATCATTTCCCATATGAAAAGTCTATGACGTTTAGATCATTTCTGATGTAATATCATTTCCTCTTTTCTCAAGTTAACTTTGAAATTTTCTCCATTTTCTATTTTGTTTTTGATTTTGTAAAATGTTTTTTTTAAGTTAAAAGAACTATACAGAAAACTTAAAAGAAAATAAAATTTAACTTTCATGAATTGAATTGATTTACGAAAAACAAGTTTTTTCACTCAGGATTGAACATTCTTATCAAGTTGACAAGATTCTCAAAACGGGATCGATCAAAAGCCTTTGTGAAAAGGTCAGCAAGATTGTCATCCGTGTGAACTTTAACAAGTTCAATTAAATGCTTTTCAGCACAATTACGGATGAAATGATGGCGAATTTCTATATGTTTAGTTTTGGAATGTTTCACCGGCTTATTTGTGATGGACATTGTGGCATTGTTGTCAATGAACAGACAGTGAAGTTTAAGCCGTAGTCTCACAATTGCTGCTGAATCCACAATATCTGAGAACAACCGCTCACCGCAGCAATGTATTCTGCTTCACAAGTTGAGACAGAAACCGTTGACTGCTTCTTACACTGCCAGGAAACCAGTCTGTCTCCTAAGAATTGACATCCACCATAAGTTGACTTTCTGTCAAGGTTACAACCACCATAGTCTGAATCAGTGTAGGCTTTGAAGTCAAATGACTGCTGCTTAAAGTACCAAATACCCAATCGAGGTTTCCCTTTCAAGTATCTAAAATTCTCTTCACAACTATCATATGTGACTCCTTCGGTTGAGACTGAAACCTTGAGCACAAGCACACAACAAACATTATATCGGGTCTTGAAGCTGTGAGATACATAAGTGATCCGATCATCCCACGGTACAATCTGCAATCCACATCCTTTCCATCTTTGTCAGGGTGCAGACCATGATTGACTGGGATAGGTGTGCCATAAGTACTGCTATCATTCATCTTGTATTTTGACAAGATGTCCTGCACATACTTAGTTTGATGTAGATAAATGTCATCCTTTCTTTGACTGACTTGCATACCTAGGAAGAACGACAATTCACCCATGTTACTCATTTCAAACTTGGACTTCATCACCTGCTCGAATTCCCTACACATCCCTTCATTGGTAGATCCAAAAATAATGCCATCGACATAGACTTGTACAAGAAGAATGTCACCTCCTGCTTTCCTAATGAAGAGGGTCGAGTCAATCTGTCCACGGTCGAAACCATTAGACAGTAGATGCTTAAATAATGTCTCATACCATGCCCGCGGTGCCTGACGAAGACCATAAAGTGCTTTGTCGAGCTTATACACTTTATTAATATTATGCGGATCTTCAAAGCCGGGAGGTTGAGTGACATGGACCTCTTCATGAACTTTTCCATATAGGAAAGCACTCTTCACATCAAGTTGATAGACCTTGAAGCCGATATATGTGGCATAAGCTAAGAACAGTCGAATGGCCTCAATTCTAGCAACTGGGGCATATACTTCCGTGTAATCCAAGCCCTCTTGTTGGTAAAAACCCTGAACAACCAATCTTGCTTTGTTCTTCACAACCACATGACGATCATCCGTCTTGCATTTGAACACCCATCTGGTTCCAATTGGCTGAGAGCCTTTTGGCAAGTCAACCAAATCCCACACGTGCAACTTTTGGAATTGATACAATTCATCTTGCATCGCCTCAATCCAGCAGTTTTCCGTGAGAGCCTCCTTCACATTCTTCGGCTCTAACTGGGATACGAATGCAGCATGCAGACATGTTTCCATGACACAAGTGTCAAGTATCTCTGAGTAAAGACTAGTGTTCTCTGCAATGGTTCGATGACGAGTTTGAACACCAGCATGAGGATCACCAATAATGTTGTCGATTGGATGATTCTTATGCACTCTCGTCTCTGGTACATTCGGTTCCTGAATTTCTGAATCAAGATTCGTGCTTAACTCCCCCATTTCATGTGTTCCAGAAGAAGAAGATTCAATGTTAATTGGATCAGCTGGAGCTTCATTTCCTACAGTTGTGTTAGGATTAGCTTGAGCGTCATCTCTATCAACATGAACATCTTCACTGTTATCACTGTCATGAGTTCCAGATGCAGATGCAGCATTGGAATCAGGAGTTACAATCGGTACAGTAGCACGAGTAGAGAAACTGAAGTCATCGCCGCCACCCAATAATTCATAAACATTTGCGACATCAACTGCAGAGAGATCAGGAAGATTGAATGACTTGAATAGCGCATCATAATCAAAACCCCAAGATGGACCTGTTGGTTCTGGTGGAATGCTGTGTTTACTGCAATCCACTTCAAACCATTCCTCAACAGTACGAGTTCCTATATTGTACACTCTCTTGCAAGGCGAGTTGGCAACGTATCCTAAGAAGATGCCTTCCACTGCTTTTGTATGAAACTTAGACTGGCGGTCTTTGTACTGTAGCAACAAGGAACAGGAACTACCAAAAGGAACTAGGTAATCAAGATTGGGAAGTCGATTGTTGATCAACTCGTAACAAGTCTTGTTGTGCCTCTTCACAACCAGAACTCTGTTTAAGACGTGACAAGCTGTATTAACTACTTCTGCCCAGAATGTGACAGGAAGCTTTACATCCGATAGCATAATCCTTGCAGTCTCAATCAATGTTCTGTTCTTCCGTTCTGCAACTCCATTCTGCTGAGGTGTATACGGGGCGCTGAATTCGTGACGGATCCCTTTCTTGAGACAGAAAAGTTCGATAAAATTATTCTTGAACCCAGTTCCGTTGTCACTCCTTATTCTTCTAACCTACAGCTTGCAAAGAGATTCCAAGCTCAGGATCAAGTATTGAAGAATATCAGCAGTCTCGTCCTTTGTACCTAAAAAATGCACCCAAGAAAATCGTGAGAAATCATCAGTTACAACCAGACAGAACGACTTACCTCCAATACTCCTGATACTTATGGGGCCAAACAGATCCATGTGTAATAGCTCCAAAGGGGTATCAATGGAGTTTTGGAGCTTGGGCTTGTGAGACTTCCGCTGCTGTTTGCCCTTTTTACAAGGCATACAGTCATCTGCAATGGTAAATCTCAGCTTAGGAACCCCGGTTACCAAACCGTTTCGGACAAAATGGTTCATTTTACGATAAGAAATATGTCCGAGTTTCCTATGCCACAAGATAGAGTCAAGCTCTGTCGCTTTGGTAAGCAAACAAGTAGCAACTGATGAGGTGGTTGTTGCCACGCTCATATCAATCTGATAGGTGTCGTTTGTCCTTGGCGCTCTCATCAGGATCTAATCTTCAGGAACTTCAAAACCAGGCTTGAGAATCAAGCATTCATTCTTATCAAACATCACCGAGTGCTCCTTGTCGCACATTTGGGAGACACTCAGCAGGTTATGCTTCAGCTGCTCGCATTAGTTGACATTGTCAAAACTGACACAACCATTTGATACCACGCCTTGACACGTGATACTACCGCCTTTCTCTCCAGCAAAGGCCACATAGCCGCCTCTGAATGGTTTCACATCTTGAAGCAAGGCCATGTTTCCTGTCATGTGCCGGGAGCATCCACTATCTACATACCAGAGGTTAGAGATAGTACCTTACGGACGTCCCTGCACGAGTCACAAAAAGAATTAGTTAGATTTAGAGACCCAAGCCATAGTGGTCTTGGGTCGTCCATCCTTTTCAAAATAAACTACCTCTTTTAACTCACAGTCGTGATGACTGTTCAAAATGGATGAATCTTTAAAAGAATTAGGACTAGGAGATTGAGAATTTTTAGATTTGATAGTCCAGGACCTCTTCTTTTTCTTAACCGGAACAGTAGATTTTGGTTCAACAACAGCAGGTGAACTTGTGGAAGCTTCACCTGATTGAACTCCAGTCAGTTGTTCTAGCTTTCTCAACCTCTTATTCATTCTCCTCCTCTGTGGCTTAGAGAGTTTCACCACATGTTTCACACCAGTACGTGTACTACCAGAGGTAGATACACAAGGTATAGCAGGTTGCTTTACCTTTCTTGAAACAGATGGTTTGGCCTCAGATTTGATCTTTGGCTTTGCTATCGGTTTAACTAGTGGTTTCACCACATTTTATTTTGGACATTTGGGAGTTTTCACTGATGGCGACTTAGGGATGACAGCCGGTTGTGAAACAATAGGCCGTTTCCCTTGGTTCTTTGAAGGACAGTTCACAAAAATGTGATCAACCAAGCCACAGTGAAAGCAAGTCCTCTTGTCTGTGTAAGTTCTCCTGTAAGGCTCATTAGATCTGGCATTAGATGACTCAGCATTATGAGCAGGAGGAATTGGTTTGTGAACAGGAGTTTGACCCGATACAGATTGGTTCTTGGGAGTATAGTATTTTTTGCAAATTTTCTTTGTAACCAAGCCCATAGTGAGCTGAAAAGGCCTCTTTATTTACTTGATTAAGATTTTTATACCCCCCATAAAGCATTACCTTTAATTTATCATTAGATTCAATGATATCGGGTTCAGTTAAAATACAGTTATCACTATCAGTGATAATGTTTTTCTTGAGTTTCTGTTCAGATAACAACTCCTCAGATACTACTCCTTCAGGGCAAGTGTTAACCGATCCATCATCAGAAGCAGTAAAGAACTCCTCATTAGATGTGGAGTTAGCTTTACTTGAGGAATCATCCTTTTTAGAGGAGTCATCCTTTCCTGAGGACTCATCAAGACAAGTTAGATCAATGTCTACTAAGCTGTTGACAAACTTCCCGCTAACTGGTGGAGGAATGGCATTAGTACCCAGCCCTAAGCCATTCATTTGTCTCACTACAGATTCGTAGTGTTCCACCACAAAACGAGAGTTCTTCAACTTCTCATTAGAACATTTCAACTGCAAGATTTCATTTTGCAGCTTGTTAATTTCATTGTTCCTTTTCTCCAACCCCTTATATGCAATATCCAAGTGAAGCTGTTGGTCGCTCATTTTTAGTGAATAATCACGTTTTTCCTTTTTCAACGTTTCAATTTAATCTTTTAAACGTTTTTCATTTTCTTTATAACTTAGAGCTGCAATGCGAAGGGGTTCGACCTTGTCTTGGAGCTTAGAATTTTCAAGTTTTAAGCCTAGACATTTAGAACAAGAAATAACAGAAAAAGGATTAGAATCTACCTCAGACGATGAACTTGTTGCTTCTCCAATGGCCATGAGTGCAACAGCAGTAGTAGATTCCTCTTGATCAGCTACAGAGGCTTCCCTTTCTTCAGCTTCCTTCTCCTCAGCTTCCTTTTTCTCAGCTTCCATCAACTCCATGATCTCATCCATGAGACCAACTTGAGTTTGTGCAATGATGGCATCTTCCAGATGAACACCCCAATCAAAGTTGTCGTCCTGTTTAGATACCAGTGCATTGGATGAACCACCGTGGCTTTGATTGTGGTTGTTTGAGTTGTTGTAGCCATGGCTGTTTCCTTGGCTAGGTTCGGTAAAACCCGAAGCTGGTGCTCTGTCTTTTTGACATTCACGAGCAAAGTGTCCATAGTTCAGACACTTGTAGCATTTGGCCTTGGATTTGTCAAAACCAACCTTGGCATTAGAGTGCTCGCCGATGAACTTTCTTTCTGTTTTGTTCAGGAAACGCTTGGCTCTCCTCAATATCATGGCTATATTCCATAGAATATCCATGTCCTCCATGTCATCAGGATCCACTTGATTGAAGTCTTCTTCTATTGTCTCGGGATCTATAAGCTTGCCACCTATGAAGTTCTCGTAGGCCAGCATACAAGATGAAAATAGTGCTACATGATCTTCGGCTATTTTGGCTATAGCTGATTGGTTAGCTGAAGTTGTAGCGGGAGGATTTCTTGAAGTGTGTTGTTGATGAGATCCACAACCTGATCCAGATGCATAGCATGCATGACCACCACAACCATTTGAGTGGTCTTCTTCAGTAGAGTTTCCAGAGAAAAGGGCAATTCCTGAGCTCGAAGATTTGGTTGTAGAAGACGTCCCATGATACATAGAAGGGTCTTGTATATGAGGTCTTCCTGAGCTCTCCTTCTTTCTAAGGTTCATGTTATGAGCTTGAACCTTTCCAATTGCCTCCTCTACTGTCATTTCATAGAATTTTGGATTCTCTCTCATCAGAGTTGTGTACATTTCAAACCTGGGTGGTAAAGCATCTATAAACTTTTCCACCAACTCTTCATCGGGATACTTGAGCTCAAAAGCTTTAAATTCTGTCTGCAGATGATAGAATCTAGAGATGAGGTCATCTAAAGACTCATTCTCCAAAAATCTGAAGCATTCATACTGCTTCCTGAGTAGATCCCGTTTACTCTTCTTGACATCACTATTCCCCTCGAATCTTTTCTGTAACGCCCTCCAAAGATCCTTAGAGTTGTCATAACCTCTGAAGCTATGGAACAACTCCCGAGTTAATGCCATAGTGATTGAACCAAGAGCATTCTTCTCTCGATCATAAGCTTTCTTTTTTCTTCATCGAGTTTAGAGATAGGCTTAGGCAGTTCATCATCAAGATAAATTTGTATGGGATGCTTATAGCCTTCTAGAATTGGAATCCATAACGAAGAATCAGTGTAAGAAATGTAGTGCTCAAAGCGTGCCTTCCAGTTAGAATAATCATTTACATTTAGCAGCTTTGGCGGTTTCTGAGGAGTACCGATCTCATTGTCATAGTTTAAAAGGTTTCCAAGGTTCTGAAGATTCGACATGGTGAACACTTAGTCAAATTTCAGAAAAATCAGAGACACTTGCGCACTTGATATTGGCCTTGCGCACTTAGAGGAATGGTCTTGCATATTTAAGATTTTCTCTTGCATACTTGATAAGTACGCAGGAGTAAATGGAAAGTACGCAGGATATAACTTAAGTACGCACAAGATTAGTCTTGTGTATTTAGTAAGTACGCAAGAGATTAGTCTTACGTATTTAGTAAGTACGCAGCAAGACTGTACTTTTTGCCAGATATGGTAAGTATGTAGAACACCTTTTCACCAACTCTCACCAAACTATTCTGGTCACTGGAAACACACCGGAGATGGCAAAAATCGGACGGATGAACAATCAAAATGAGCCAAGGGGTCAGAAACTTGTTTCTAACCAACCTTTGATGCTCAAAACACTTAAAATACACAACAAAAGTCAGTTTTTGAGTGATTTTTTATTCTAAAATAGTGCTCAAGAGCTACCCCTATTTTATCACAAAAATCAACAAAACACCTCCTTTTGCTTGTAAAACTCTGTAGAAAACTCTCCAAACTCACTCACAACACTCGAAATCAAGAGCAATGCTCTGATACCACTTGAGGTCCCTCAGGTGTGGCGGATCGTCACATGCAAGTGGGTCTACTAGTCAGACCGGGTGCGGAATACCCGTGACTAGGTGGAGAGTCTTACGAAACAAAGTAAACCGACAAGATAATCACTATAAACGTTCGTCTATTATAAACACTTGAAGGTTACAGAGAGAAGTTCTGAGATTACAAAGTTCTAAGTATTTGCTACTATGACTGCGTACTTATCTACTGTCAACCTTTCCTATTTATACACGACCTGATGTCTGCGCACTTAGCAAGTGTGCAGGGCAATTTGCTCATGCATACTTAGCAAGTACGCATAGATATTCTTGTGTACTTGCTAAGTACGCAAGAACTATCTATGCGTACTTAGCAAGTACGCATAGATATTCTTGCGTACTTGCTAAGTACGCAGGAACTATCTCCTGCGCACATACAAGTGCGCAAAACACTTAGAGAAATCTGCAACAGTCAATATGTAAAAGTAAATACAACTCGATAACTAATACATATAGACACTTACAAAACAAAGACAAATACATACATGAAAGTACAAACTAAGACTCTATCTATCCAGAGTGTTTGTCACAGGAAAGTGCTTCAACAGTTTTTATAAAACAAATGAGGTTCTAGAAGACCTCTCTCTCTCCAAAAATTAGCCATAAAAAATAGGTCCCACACCCTAATCAAGTATTAAACACACTCATTTGATTCCTTACACACTTAACCCAACTCCACACTCCACAAATATGATCATATCCTTGCATGCTTTTTGTGTGGAGCATGTCAAATCTCCATCTTTCTCATCTCCTGGCCGAAATCTAACCCCCACCCCCTATAAATACCCCTTCAATCCTCATTTGCAACTCCACACCATCTCTACTACTCTCTGTAAGTGTTCTTGCAAGTATTCTTGAGGTTTTTGTGTTCTTGGGGCATTTTCTTGAAGATTCAAGAGTGTTAGTGGCTGATTATACAAGGAAAAAACATCCATCATCTTTTTAATTTCTCTAAGTGTCTCCCTTGATTTAATCAAGTGGTATGAACCCTAACCATTCTCTTACTTTCTTCTTACTAGTTTTGATTCTTACAAGTGTTGTTCATCACCAACTAAAAGGATCTTTTTGAAACACTTAAAATAAGTAAATAATGGCTTATTATTGAAGGTTTTGATGGGTATATATGTATATATATTGGCGTATGTATGTATGTGCATGTGTTCATATCTTGTAAAATGTTGATGATTAGTGTTAGATCTTTACATGCAATCAAATGTTTTGTTATGGTTTGTTTCAAACAGTAAATAATGATATATTATTGCATAAAAACATGTTATTTTATGCATGGATCATTGAATTGATGACTTAGGTGTTTATTGCTAATGATTGTTGTCCAAAAGCATGATTTGAGCTAGGGTTTTGGCATGGATCATTTAGATTGTTTAAAATCTGGAAATATGATGATAAAAGTGATGTTTTATGATAATAATAATCAGGTCTAAAAGTGTTAATTAGTTTGTGATGATTTGCTAAGTGTATGACATGTTTATGTTGCTTAAAAGACGCTAAAAATGTAGATTTTACCGATACGCGGTACTGAAATTTCTGAAATTTCACGAAATGCAAACCTATGCATACGAAGGTCTTTGATAGACTTTTTAATGACCTAATTAATTGAAATTAAGTCTAATACTCACATAATTAAATTATAAACACGTTCTAAGGTTATACGGTAAATAACCTGAAAATTATTAGATGTCACAGGCTACCCTTCACACAGGCTGGTTTTCCATCTAACCCTGGTGATTGATGATTGCCACACAATTAGTCCATGCATAAAGTCTTCCATGCAAAGTGAATTGAGTTACAGGAAGCTTTATCCTCATCTCTATGGACCTCACGTATTATATACAAGCTTCTTTGCACAAGGTATAAGCTATAACTGGGGCTATAACATTTTTTATTACATAAAAGGAGAAGACATCTGCCATATGCTTAAGCCCAAATAGATTTCATTATCATTTTGCATTCCACGCATCAAGGGTTGTCAAGGCGTGTGCTTTGTCATGAATCTAACCGCCAAGTTGTAAACCAACTGGTAGACTGATGTGCGTGAAGTATATATATTTTTAATAAAGATTTTTCACACATATATGGGTTTTAAAATTGGTTTTCATCTAAACTAAACCACACACACGTAAGGCAAGTGCACCTGTCGGGTGGTAATATAGGATTGGTAAGAACCGTGTATCAATCCGTGGATACAATTTCACTACTTGATCTTTGTAATTAATCAAACTGAATAAGTTAAAGATTGAATTTTTGTTTTGTTTTGAAAAGTTAACTTGAGTGACGATGATTAAGATTTGTAAAATAAAAATGTTCGAATTAACAGAGTAAAGGGAATTATCATCCTAGCTTTGAATCCACTTTACTGATTATGATGAAACATATGAATGACAATTTTTATAATTATATTAATATTCGCTTAAGAGGATGAATTAGATTCATGTCAAGGTAACTAACTCCATAATTATTAGAAAAGACATTAATAAGTATTTTACATAGCATCCACCTAAAATTAGTGTAAGTAGATAAATATTATGTACTCTCTTAACTTATAAAATTATGGGATAAATTTATGCAAATTGTAAGCTCAAGTCATGAATACTTTAATTAACATAAATTTTGTGAAAGAAATATTATAACGGATATCGTAGTTTTTCCAAACATGAGGCAACGAGATGCATGCTTAAGTGTAGATTTCATTAACTATCCTTTCAAAGAGTATTCCTAATTCTTAACCATGACTTTAAACTTGAGGTTATAAAATCATGAATAAATGTTAATCTCATAAGTTTTCTAACATGATATGACTTCACATTTATAAATCGTTAATTATTCCATCAACACTAAAGCATGCATATCCATCAAGAGATTACTATAATATTATTATAGCATTAATATAAAACTTTCCAAATTCATAAGTTCACCGTAATTAATAAAGCTTCATTACAACCAAATAGCAAGAACACATGCAATTCATGATGAGTTTGAAAGATGTAACCAAAGATTGCAACGTATAATGATGTGATGATGCTAAGACTCCTTCTTGATGCTAAATGGATCCTCCAAGACCTTCAAATAGGTTCAAAGGCCTGATTCCTGACTACTACAGTGAGTGTTTCTTCTACATATTCGGGCCCCTTCAAATGAACCAAGTGAGTGTTTTTTATATGTTGACCGAGTGATGGGGCATGGCTCGTGCCTAGGGAGGCACGACCCCGTGTTGATACCAGATCGTACCCGGATAAACGTTTGTCTCGAACGTACTGCATGGGTATTGGGCACGAGGGCGTGCTTAGTGAGGTATGGCCCCGTGTTACACCTGGGCGGGAGACAAACGTACTTCGTGTACTTTTTCTTGCTGAGCACGGGGGCGTGCCTAGTGAGGCACGGCCCGTGCTTGATTCATGATACTTTGTCTTTTTCTGCTTAAGAGGAGAACGGGGGTGTGCCTAGTGGGGCACGGCCCGTGCTTGACCCTACTGAGTTGCCATTTCTTCACTTTTCTTCATTTTTCCGCTTGTTTGCTCGTTCTCAGCCAAATATTTCCTGGAAATAGAATTTAAGCTAAATGAGCAACAATTCCAATCAATATGTGAAGAAAATGACAATAATCGAGACGTAATTGATGTGAAATATATGACTAATTTAGTGCACATCATAGACGTACATTATCATAAAAGTTAGACAAGCTTATTGTTAGCCGCGCCCTATCGTTATTAAGATTTTTCCTTGAATGCCCTCCCGGTACGCCATTTTCTTGCGCCGCGGTGTCCTCTCACGCCACACTTTCATGCTGTGCCATCACATTGCGTGACGTTATATTACTTCCCAGTCATATAATGATCTCAAGGTTGCAGCCCTAACCGGATGATCACTGTTGGCATGAGGCTTTTTTTGTTCGACGCTGTTATGACTTGACGTGGTCTGGTTAATTAAGCTCATCGTACTGAACGATTGTCATAGCCTTTCAAGGCCGAATTCGTTTTCTAAAAGTACCACTAAACATGTTTGGAAGTTGAACCTAGAATTCTCTCGTGAAGTACGATAGTATGTAGGTCCTAAGCAGACATGAGAACACAGATCTGCGGAGAAATCCTTTAAACAGCCCGAATCAAGAGGCGGAATCTCTGGATCCGGGATCACTCTCGAATTAGAAAAGTGGTAGAGACGGGTGCGGGAATCACATAAACGAGCAAACATATATGAAACTGAAAATAAGAACAATAATTGGAGCATAAAATGTATGATTCTTTCATTGATTTTGAAATTGAAAGCTCCTCACACACTCAACAATTATTCTCACCTCAGGGTGAGCTCCCCCTAGGGTGGTGATTCCCTCTACAAACACACTCACTCCTAATGGGTATTCTACTATTTATAGGAGGCTCATGTGCCTTGTTTTCCAAGCCACCGCCAAACAAGCCTGAAAAACAGATACTGTAGTTTCAATTGAAAACATCAGTCTCAATTTTATACCCAACATAATGCCTTCCAGGAACCAAGGGTTCTAATAGCCACAGCACACCACTGGTGTTTTATTCTTGCCAGCCAAAACTCAAACACACTCGCCAAACTCCATTAATGTCTGTGCGACTCTCCCATCAGCCTTAATTCCTGTCGCGCGACCACCAATCTTAACTTGAACACTCCCCTATGGATATGCACCCGCGCGTGAGTAGTTCAGAAGATATTTGTACCATACGTCAAAGGAACATGGCTTAAACGCCATCTCCGGCGGAACCCAACTCAAACGCCATCTCCGACGGACTTGGTTTTGGTCTGACGGACGTGATACAATCAAGCGCAATCATATTTTGATGCAACGAAAAATAAATAGAAAAGATACAAAATCAATATTACTAAAATAAAATGGGTATAAAAACTTATTAGATACCATTCGTCAACGATGCTACAACCCCGGATCATTGGTGACGAACATTATGAAACTGCACAACAGGTTAAGCAAACTTTACTACGTTACAAAGAACTTCAAGATATTATAGCTATTCTTGGATTAGTCTAATTATCCAAAGAAGATCGTTTAACCGTAGCAAGAGCGCGAAAAATTGAGCGTTTCTTATCACAATTAAAGACGATGTTCGTTTCTGTCCGGTGAAAACATTTCACGTTTACCTAAGAGTCCGCGTCGTTCTGTCACCATGCCGAAGAACCCGCGCCATGCTAACCCGTTCACTCCCGCCTGCTATCTCGCTAGGATATTATTCAAGCATGATGTCACCGTCTGTAAATCAGCGAATATTTTATATCTTCCCGTTCGGATATTGCGAATATGAAGGAAGGATACAGATCATGACACTTGATGTTCATGGTTACAAGCTGTTACGGAAGGCTGAGTACGGATATGTAAAACGTAAAGGAATTGCAATTTTCCTCATGGAAGCAGGAATGATAGGAACCCTAGAAACATTATGGGAGGTCTTCCCTTTATTCACAAATACAGGTTGGGGAGAGTTCTAATATTTCTTTTCTCAAGAAACATATGGGAATTTTGAGGTGCGGCCCGGACCATGGGTAACAGACATAAATCAAGATGTTATTGCTTTGTTGCGATGGGATGAGTGGTGGAATTTTGAGTTGACTGTCCACATATTGCTTTGCTTCCTTTGCGTCCTGATCTACGGTCTAGATTTAATGAAATTGCTGCTTGGGAGTATGCACAAAGTATGGTGGGGTTGCCATATGGTTATTATAATTTGATATTTAGTTAGATAGTGTGATCATCACATGATCAGGTCTCTCATCCACATGGGTTGGTTGGGAAATGAATTCACAAATTATTGTGCAGAAGCACAAACATACAGCACATTAGCGTATTTGGCAAATTTCAAATTGATGTGGATAGCTATGTTCAAAACATATGCACGACAACCAAATAAGTGCTAAAGTATATGTTGATGCATCCAAGTGCACGAGTTATTCTTATGGGTGGCGGTGTTACTCAACCCGTTACAACTATCTCGCTTATGAAGATCATTTACACCATTACAACTCAGAGTGGTCGCATGCTTTCAACGATCCCTTTTTAACGTCCCAAACGTCCAAGTATATTGATCAGTCCTTACATACTTTCGGATAATCATCCCAAGGACGAGGTTTCGATACAATATTTATGATATACATGATTATTCATTGCACGTTCAAAAAATACGAACATAAGGCTCGGCGCCTCATAATACACCCGCATTTTATTGAGACACTTGCAGGTCCGGCTACACGCCGTGTTATTATTATTCGGCTATGGGTCGCGTCATCTTTATCCGGTTACGCGCCATGTTATTATTATTATCAGTTTATATGCCGTTTTATTAGTATTATCCGGCTATAGGATGCATCATCTTTATCCGGATACACGCCACGTTATGATCATCCGGCTATGGGCCGTGTCATCTTTATCCGGCTATCCGCCGTATTATTATTATCCGACTACGTGTAGCGCTGTATTTATCTGGCTACACACCGTGTTATTATTATATGGCTACGCTGCTACATCTATATCATATGTTTACTAATCCAGAGGCTACTCACAAATATGGTACGCTTCTTTACATACGATACATTTTTATATGCATTTTCATTATCGCCTTTTAATACTTATCATTTAAGTTCAAAGCTACTAACACTATTAACATCATTGAACTGGGGTCATGTTATGATATAGCACCTTTATTGAGTACATTTGACAGATATCTTTATACGTCGGACGAGACTTACACGTATTGGCTAAACGTCACACATCCATTCTGGCTATGCCCCATCATTATCGGACTATACGTCGTATATTCGATGACGGAAGACATTACCATTATCCGGCTACAGGCCACATCATCTTTATTCGGCTATACGCCGTGTTATTATTATTATTCTCCGGCTACGGGCCGTGTCATCCTTATTCGGCTATACGTCGTGTTATTATTTGGCTACGAGCCACGTCATCTTTATCCAGCTGTACGTCGTGCTATTATTATACGGCTACGGGGCGAATCTCCATTCGCTATGTTTACATGCTTAAAGACTTGGTCCCAAACGACAAGTCCACAGCCTTTATACGCCGCCTGAGAAACAGGCCCGCAATGCTTAAAGACTTAGTCCCTAACGACAAGTCCACAGCCTTTATACGCCGCCTGAAAAATAGGCCCGTGATGCTTAAAGACTTAGTCCCTAACGATAAGTCCACAGCCTTTATACGCCGCCTGAAAAACAGGCCCGCGATGCTTAAAGACTTAGTCCCTAACGACAAGTCCACAGCCTTTATACGCCGCCTGAAAAATAGGTCTGCGATGCTTAAAGACTTGATCCCTAACGACAAGTCCACATCCTTTACACGCCACCTGAAACATAGGAGCGCGACGCTTAAAGAATTAGTCCCTAACGACAAGTCCACGGCCTATACACGCCGCCTGAAAAACATGGCGCGCAACGCTTAAAGACTTAGTCCCTGACGACAAGTCCACAACTTTTATACACCGCCTGAGACACAGGCGCGTGAAGCTTAAAAGCTCGTCCTAACACCAAGTTCACAGCATTTACATATTGATTACTGCTCCTAAGCATAGCCCCGAGACAAACAACCTTATCCGCCTTCGAGTTTAAATGTGATATAGGGGCTCGCGGGTGAAGTGTAAGGACCATTTACATTCTTATTGCAAGTCACCCAGGAAAAGATCCTGAGCGGTGGTATATCGTGGACGTTCCCTTTTTGCGCATCAAATGATCCTTATTCAAGGACGACTGTTCAGATTACAGCTAGAAGGTCACAAATGATACGAGTCTAACACAATGTGTCTAGCACCACATCATACCAAACTGCGGGACTTGTTGACGTACCCTCATAATTGGACTAGATCCTAATATGTTTGGCCCAGTCCAGGTGATCCTAATCTTGGCAGGCCCAATGCAATGCTGACCCATTAGGGTTAGGCCCACATGCACCCTATAAATAGGTGCCTCCTCTCAACAAAACCAGGTTATATTCTCTCTCTAGCTCACACCCGCTTACACACACACTTTTATGAGGCCCCGATTTACTTGAGCGTCGAAGTGCCCTCGGAGCTACGGATCCCGGGCCCTCTAACGAGCATTTTTCGGTGATTGCAAATCTGAGAGGAATCAACCGACTCCATCGACGATCCAAGATGTGGTTGTCTTCTCTTTCTCGTTGAAGCATCTACCCCTAAATCCACCATGGGCGAAATTTGCTTCTTCACTAAGCATGTTTAGGTTATCTTAAGTATTTGAGTAGGATTTGAAGACTTGGTTAGCAAGGTTTATTTTAGTATAAATAGATTGGTTAGGGATCATTGTATGTGTGTCAAGAATTATAATAAACAGAAAGAGTCAATCTTGGTTGAGATTAAATTCCGTGTCTGTGTTCGTGTTCTTGTGCCTGATTTCCAATAATTGGTATCAGAGCAAGTAAAGAAGACCGAAGCAAGAAGCAAGTCCTCATTAGGATCAAGGGGGAGATTGAAGTCTTTAATCCTAATGTGAGAGAATCAAGAAAGTTGAAGGGTTAAACCGTGAGATAGTTAGTAGATTAGTTTGAATGTTTATATAAAATTATTTTATGTTTATCTATAGTTTGTTGGAGTTAATATTATATTATAATTGAGAGTAGTATTTGAGTAAGATTAGTATGGTTTATTTATTATAAATAGATAGGTTATGGATTATTGTATGTGTGTCAAGAATTATAATAAGCATAAAGAGTCGATCTTGGATGAGATCAAATTCCATGTTCGTGTTCTTGGGCCTGATTTCCAACAACCTTTGGATCATTTTTTTTTTTGCAACTTTCAATTTCATAAGTATGTTGGAAATGTTCCAAATTCATGTTTTTTTAACATCCCATATGCAAATCTCACGATTTTATATTACTTAATGTTGTAATCGGTGAACTTGGAAATGTCCCACGACCTTCTTGACAACGACGGCCGGTGGTCAGGGTGGACGGAAGCTGTTTACCAGTGTATTCGGTATTAGGTGGTGGTGTAAGAATTGGAGATGTGTGGCAGGCTAAGCCTAGTGTGATGGGCAAATTAGCCGGTGGAGTGCCACGTACGGCGGGTACGAGATGTGGCATTCGCCAGTTGAGAGAGACGACTAGCTAGCCGGTGGAATGCCACGTGTAGAAATATTAATGGCTAGACGCTGTTTTTTTCTTGGATTCCAGGCTTCGCCGACAATTGTGAGTGAATGTCTATAGTTTCGTAGGCTAAAAGTCAATGCTCATTCTGATAATCTTGATGGTCAAAGTGTCTAGTTTGGTGATTTTCCCTGATAAAAATGTAAGTTTACGGGCGAAATCGTTCGAATAGTTGAAGTCTTTAGAAACAAGAACTGGAGCGGGCTCACATAAACTCGTGTGTGGGTTGTAGTGTTGTGACGTGCAACAAGTCCATGAAGCCTATCACCCACTATTCACACGTCCAACATGTGCACGCTTGTTTTGTTGCCCTGATCCGAATCAAACTCAAACGAAGAACAAGAACAAACATATGGACACAATAGTTGTTGTAATAATCAAAATATATATAAACGAATTTCTGGTACATAGTTACAGACTAGATCGACACTTTATATAGCCCTAAAGCTAATCGTTGCGTAGTTTCCTGTCACACCCCCGCCAGTGGCGGAAGCACAGGAGTGAGATGAAATTGAATAAGAGAACACAAGGCAATAAAGAAAATTACTATTAAGATTTCATAAATATTAAATTGATTACATGTGTCTCAAAATAACCAAAGATAACAATCTTGATCAAACAAAACAACTTTAAAATAAATCATAAGTCTTCAATTGATAATTAGGCCATCCTATGTGAGCAAATCCAAAGTCTATCCTTACGCGGTATTTCCTGAAACATGTAATAAAATGAGTCAACTGAAAAAGTTGGTGAGATGCATAGGTTTTTATAAAATAAACATAGAAAGATGTATACAATTCATGGCAATACTTCACATACTCAGATTACTAAAACGTCACAACATGAAGCCACAACCAAACCTAATGACATGCCGTCTCCGGTTCAACCCCCCACGGGTTAACCTAAGCATATGTGTCGGATTTCAATCACCCAAACCCCTAACCGGAAGATGGGTGGGTTTGTCACTCCTATAGCGCTATAATTGTACTATTGTCGGCTTGTAACAAGTTGATGATTGTGTATGTGTTTGAAAAAGAGGGCCTTAACCTGCTTATGTAGTCATGTTGTCCATAGTTAAATAATGTTTTAACGTCGAGTATGAAAACCTTTGCAAAATGTTTGAATTGTATGTTCTAAAAACTTCTTTTGTAATTACTTGTTACATGTTCCACCCCAAAAGATTAGAAGAAAAGGGGCTATGAATCTCACCTTGATTATTAGAGAGGAGGCGGTGTATCAACCTTAGTGAACGTGCCCTATAGAATTTAAGAATTGAATAAGTTTAAGGAATTATCGTTACGCGAAGAGAAAGTTTGAATGAGAACGACGAAGGAGGATAGGTGGTTGCATAATAGAACATGATAATCCACCTAGAGTAGTACATCCAATGAAAAGATTCCCAGGAAAGAGAGGTCGGTCGCAAAGGACTCGTTTAGATTACTACATCTTTCCTAGCCAGAACCGTTCATTTGTCATATACGTACATCGTAGGTTTGTATAGGGTTCTAATGCATGCAACACATTAGATTATGAATAAAATGTTTTTAAGAAAATAAAGTTAAAGAATTAAGGATGCTCAAATGTTAGAATATTAGGGTTAGTTTTGTGAAATTCAGATTTGGACAGTTTGTGTTGCTGAATTTTAGGCATGTTCTAAAAATATTAAACAATTTCCAAAAATTCTAAGATTCTCCGGATCTTAAATTGAAGTTATAAGGAACAATTTTTTTAAGAAATATTTTTAATTTGGGCAACTTAAATGTGCCAAAATTGTGACACAAGATCAGAGGTCCAGAATAGACCTTTTTATCTTGATTTGTCATTTTAAGGAGTATTACAAAGAGTTAGAATGTCAATTGTACATGATTTTAAAGAATATTCAATAAAATTTGATTTTCAAAATGATTGAACACGATTGGATTTGTAGAATGAGAAATATGGTCCCGGAAAGTAATGACAAATATTCTGTCAAGAAGTCAGAATTGACCTTTACCTCTAAAAAAATACGTTTGAAAGCCTTAACCTTGTCAAAAAATTACGAGGTTAGATTTTCTAGAAAGAAGACTCTTTGAAATTAGATTTTGGCTTAAAAACAAACCTTTTTGGATTAAGTATGACCAAGATATGGCCGTCACAATTTGACACAAGTATTCTGCCCAGAATCCAGACTTGCACTTGTGCAACTTTTTAGGGTTTTAAAGTGATTTTTCAGTTATGAAACATTAATGTAAGTTCGTTTGAAAGTTAAATAATGAAGATTTAGGGTTTATGAGGCTAAGGTATTATGATCATAAAATCACAAAAGAAAAAGAAAGAGATCGGAGGTGTAGAGAAGATAAAATCAAAGAACGAAATAAACCGAATCGAAAAGGGTGATGCGACTTACTTGTTTGCTTCTTTCTTGATCCTTCCTTGCTAATTGCGAAATCCAAGAGTGATAGGGCAGGGATTTTCAAAATTGAAGGCTTGGAGGAGTTTTGGAAGTGGTTTAGCAAAGAATTCAAGCACCCTAAGGCCTCTATTTATACTAAAGATTGAAGGGTTGTATATTAGGAAAGAACTTGGAGTAGAAGCCAAGGGTTTCTAACCCTAATGCAGCCTCCAACCACCCCTTACCTGAAAAAATTTAGAAATTATGGTTTAGGAATGGACAACTAGGTCCCTCAAGTATACAAGTGGTGCATCGGTGCACCAAACGTTCGGTTTTCGAAATTCGGAGTTTATTTAAGGAAAGTTTTGTAAATGAAAATTGTTTTATATAATGAAATGGATGTGTTAGTCAATATAAAACATAACTTAGTGTCATGAAGGACGTATTTGTTGGTTGTGGACGGTACGTAGTTAAACTGCGGTATAGAAGGCGAACAGATATGTATGGGCACTAACTAACGTACTAGGGCATCAATTTGAATTATGTGACAACTTGAATGAGTTAAATAACTATGTTAGGCACATATGGTTGATACATTACCTTTGAATTAGTAGTGGGTGAGTTTTCATGTCGGTAAACGAGTTTTTAAACGGTTTAACGGTCTAAGTTGCAATTTAAGGCAAATTCCAAGCGTTGCAGTCAACATGTGACCATGTAATAAGTATAATGTGCATGAAATAGGTATGTTTCAAGTATGATGTGAACACGAGCTATGATTAGGGTTTCAAGCTTCATTGATTAGCGAATATGGTAAGCGTCACAAGTACGAGAAAAGCAGAAATGTTACATTTCCCCTTTGAACCGATTCACACACATTCAATCGGTGTGTTAATTCCTAATCGACGCATCCTCCCGATTGTAGGTTACAGGGTTTTCAATTTGACACATCTAGTCCTTCAAGTTACATGTAATACATAAACTTTTCTAAATACATAAACATATTAAATACATAACTAGTCCCTAGACTTACGAGTGAACGGGATTAACCCTCATATTCACCCCCTTAATCACGATCACGTAGTTGCAGGTTTTGAACTCTGAGCAGCTCCCTCATTGTAGTAAACTTGACTCTTGCTAATGCTTTGGTCAATATGTCTACCCTTTGCAACTCTCCACTGATATGTTCTACATTGGTGTGGTTGTCTTCAACACACTCCCTTATGAAAGGATATCGTGTGTTTATGTGCTTGCTCCTTCCATGAAATAGTGGGTTCTTCATTAATGCTATAGTTGATATGTTTTCAACTAGTAAAGTAATTTTTCTTCCTTCCGGCATTTTATTCCACTGAGCATTCTCTTTAACCATAATGCTTGACATGTTGTTGCTGCCATAAAATCATATTCACATGACGATAATGCAACTGTTTGTTGCTTCTAAGTGTTCCATGTTATAGGTGAGTTTCCGAAGTAAAATACTATCCCTGTAGTTCCTTTTCCTTCTTCAGTGTTAACTCCATAACTACTATCACTATAACCAGTAATCATGCAGCCTCCGAGCTTTCTATAAGTATACCGAATTCCTTTGTTCCTTTGATATAACGTAACACTTGCTTGATAGCCTTCAGATGTTGTTCCTTTGGTTCTTGCATAAATCTACTAAGTAATCTAACTGAGTAGCATAGATCCGGTCTTGTATGCAATAAGTATCTTAAACAACCAATTAAACTTTTGTATTCTGTTTCATCAAATGAATTTCCTCCTTCGGTCTTTGTCAGCTTGGTTCCTGGGTCCATAGGTATCTTTGTTTCATTACTATCCATCATGTTGGCATCCTTGAGAATCTTATTTATATAGCCAATCTGCTTGATTGATATCTCACCCCCTGATTGGGTAACTTCTATGCCAAGATAGTTTGCTAATAACCCTAAGTCACTCATTTCAAACTTCTCTTCCATTTGAGATTTGAAATGCTCTATTTTTTTTCTTTGGAGTTCCCGTCACTATTAGATCGTCAACATAAACTCCAATTAACAAGGTTGAGTCCTTGTTCCTCCTTGTGTAAACTGCTTGTTCCAAGTTACACTTCTCAAAACCTAGTGACTTCAAAGTATGGTCTAACTTCATGTTCCATGCGCGTGGTGCTTGCCTTAAACCATATAGTGGCTTAGAAAGTTTATATACTTTCCCTTCACTTCCTGTCTTCACAAATCCCTCTAGTTGTGAGACATAAATTTCTTCCATTAAGTCTCTATGCAAGAATGCAGACTTTACATCCAGATGATGTACTTCCCATTCATTATATGCTGCTAATGCCAATATTAGTCTTACCGTCTCTATTCTTGCTACTGGGGCAAAAACTTCCTCAAAGTCTATCCCATATTGTTGCATATATCTCTTTGCTACTAATCAAGCGTTGTGCTTTGTAATATTTCCACTTGCATCCCTCTTGGTCTTGAATACCCACTTCAAGCCAATTACTTTGTGGTCACTTGGTATGTCTGTCAGTTTCCAAGTCTCGTTTTTATTTATGGATTCTAACTCAGCTTTCATTGCTTCTATCCACTTCCCATCTCCAGCTGCTACCTTATAATTTCTTGGTTCTTCTTCAGCTAAGAGAAGTTATTTGTAGTCTAATTCTACTTCTCTTGCTTGTTTAGTAACTTCTGTTAGATTTCTAAAACCTTGTAGTGGTGTATGATCAAATGGTCTTGCTGATCTTTCCGTAGATGGTTCTGAAATGTATTCTGTTTAGTTTGGTACATAGGTATATGTTGGTGGAGTGAATGGTGTACATGGTGAGTTTATAGGTGATTGCCTTGTTCCGTGTGTATTGCTATCACCTGCTAAATCACCATCAAGGTTTATGGGTTCTATTTAATGTCTTTTTGTAGGTTAGTTGTGATAACCCGAAATTATAAATTATAAAATAATAATAAAGTAATAATAATAATAATAATAAGATTAGTTATAATATAAAATACAACTATTTAATCAAATGTGTATCTTTTAAAATTTTAATAACCGTATCTATAGGTACGTTTTGCGACTAAATACTAAGAATTATGTATTTAAGTATAAGGTTTAATAAGTTTTAAATCAAAGTGAAAGAGTTAATATGTAATATTTACTAAAGATAAAGGTTGTTTTTGAAACTTGCAAAAATTTACACACATCTGCAAATCTGGGTTTGAGACACTCACAGCTTCAACAGCTTACCACGTCGCCTGCAGTGTATTCGTGTCACCTTTCCTCATGAACAACAGACCACTAGCCACTTACCATTCGTTACTCCACGCGTCATTTTTAGTCGCCGTGTTGTTTTATTTTCCGGCGAACAAGTGTCAATTTACATGACTCGACTCGACTAGAAAAGTAGGATTCGAGATCTCTTCATCTCAAAAACTCGTTCTATCGAATAATCTATCTTTTCCAAACCCACAACCCGCTACTTTCCGGCGAGATCTAGATATTCCGACGAGTTAAAAAAAGAACAAAAATAACAAACAAACACCCACAATATTCCTCTCCACCGTGTTAGAAACACTTTTTTCATATTTTTACGTCTAAAGACCCCTCATATGGCCAAATACGATTTTCCGGCGAAGCCTTCGTTTTTCCGGCGAACGTGTTGAAGAAGACAATGAACTGTAAGTTGCTTTAACTCTTTTATTGTTGGTCTTATTCATCAAGTCAGTAGCAGTCCAATTGGTTAACAAATTTCTTTTCCCAAATAAAATCATGGGTTCTACCCTTGATACCACCATCTTTTACCCACTTTAACTTTTTAACCAATCTTTTACTAAACTAAGATAACAATTAGCCAATGATTTAAATTAATATTTCTTTTATAAGTTTTGTTTTAGAAAATAATAATCTATAATTAAATTAGTCATATAAATATTTGTTATATAAAAATAGTATATATACACGTATGAACTTTCAACATTTATTTATTAAATAATTGTAGAATAATGTTAAATATTAAATAAATAAATAAATAAATAAATACTAAAATTTAAATATAGCAGTTTTTTTAATACTTCATCTTTAACAGTAACTAGTAATAATATAAATTTTAATATTTTAATTAGACTTTTATTTAAAAATCATGTAGTAATGATATATATTTAAAAATCCAACAAAATAATGTAAATAAATTTATAGTTCCAAGCAAATGTAACTTATTTATAGATCATTGCGAACGACGTTTTAGGACCCTGTGATCGTCTAGACGAATCCATTATTTTTTACATTGTGATCATCTTTTAAGGTACGGATATTCTGAACCCTTTCTTTTGATACGGTATGTTTGGACTTCGGGCATCTGATTCCTTATTTTATATCAAGTTTATGTTACGAAAGTAATGTTTTGAATGTTAAAAGTATCTCGAAAATGTTTTATATCCGTTGTTCGAAAAATGGTTTATGAAATATGCTATTTATATATGAGTTTACATGTTTGTAAGTTACTTGTTTATGAGTTTATGAGTTTGCATGTTTTACGGGATTGCATGCTTACGAGTTTACTAGTTTTCGAATTTACAAGTTTACAAACTTACATGTTTACAAGTTACAAGTTACAAGTTTTGAAAGCTCACAAGTTCTAAATATGTAAAAGTTATAAGTTTTAAATACTCTCAAGTTTACAAGTTTATGATATACCCAAGTCTGTTACTACCTGGGAAGCTGACCTCAGGTATATCGTTGTGGCATAAAACGGTGTAGTACTAACCGTGACGGTACGTAGGGATCACGGCATCTCAAACTTATATGCTCAAAGAGAAACCATGGTACATTAGGTACAAATACGAAGGCGTATGGATCGATCCTAGGAAAAAGTTAAATGAATATGTTACAAGGGGAATTGGTTGTGATTTCCCCACACACCTATTTCCATATGGACGTATGGGTTAGCTACCATGCATTATCCATGTTAATTAAATGAACCATGTGGACTTCGGGTAAATTCCGATGTTACATTATTTTTATATGAATTGATTCTGAAGACTCAAAACGTTTTTATTTAAATGTGTTTTGAGAAAACTTAACTTTCTACTTGAACGAAACCTGTCATTTTATACCCTCTATCCGCTCACTGGGCAAAATTACTTTTGCTCAGACATACCTTTTTGTGTTTTCTTTCTTGTACGTCAGGTTATCAAGACAATTGGGCACGGGTCATGAAAGAGTACTCGAGAGTAGGAAAAGACCTTGTGTAAATAAATCTAATGTATTAGACTATGTATTTCATATTAAGTTGTAAAACCTTATAATGAATAAGCATTTATGAAATTATGTTTTTGATCTGACTATGTAAAAGTGACATGTCGGCCCACTCCGGGTCAGGGTGTTACATTAGTAGCATCTCTGTCTGCTACTGTGAAATCTACCCATTCTGGTTCTTCACTCCCAACTTCTTCAATATACTCCTTCCAATTCCATGAATCCTTCTCAACGAATTTTACGTCTCTACTTACACAAATTCGTTTCGTCTCTGGATCAAATAATCTGCACGCCTTTGATCCTTCTTCTACTAGGTACACCATTTGGATACTTCGATCATCTAGTTTCTTTAGATGTTGTGATGGTACCTTAGAATATGCTATGCAACCAAATATTCTCAAATACTCTAAATTTGGTTTCCTACCATTCAAAGCTTCATACGGCGTACTGTCCTTTAGCGCTTTAGTAGGTACTCTGTTTAATACATAGATAACATGTCTTACTGCCTCTCCCCAAAAGTTCTAAGGCATCTTCATTGCCATTAACATGATTCGCATTGTAGACAACATTGTCATGTTTTTTTCTTTCAACCATTCCATTCTATTGTGGCGAATATGGTGCTGTCAATTGTCTTACTATCCCGTTGTCTTTACAGTACTGTGAGAACTCATTAGAAGTAAACTTTTCTCCCTTATCTGTTCTCAACATCTTCAACTTGGTTCCTACTTCGTTCTCCACCCTTTGCTTGAATTCCTTAAAGGTCTTAAAAGCTTGATCCTTTGATTCCAAAAAGTACACCCACATGTAATGTGTACAATCATCTACAAGTAAAAATATGTACTTCTTTCCAAAATGTGTTGGTGGTGATATATGGCCACATAGATCTCCATAGACTAAGTCCAATGCTTCTGATGACTTAAACTTAGCTTGTTTTGGAAATGGAGCTCTACTGTGTTTTCCTAATAAACATGCATCACAAATTTGACTAGCATGGTTTATTTTGGGAATCCCCTGAACCAAATTCTTCTGGGTCATTTGTCTAATTGAATCAAAGTTCAAATGACCTAACCTTGCATGCCATAACCATGCTTGATCTTCTAGGCTTCCCAACAGACAAATGGGTACACCAATCTTCAAGTTGATGTTGTAAAGTTTATTCCTTGAACGTGTGACTCTCATTAGAAGATTCTGTTCTTGATCATGCAGAAGTGGTAAGTCACGTTCCATAGTCACTTTACATCTATTTTCTATTAACTGTCCAAGGCTTAGTATGTTACTTTTCAAACTTGGAATGTAATAAACTTGGGATATCACCCTTTGTTCCTTGTTTTTACATTCAAGTACTATTGAGCCTTTGCCTCTTATATCTACATACGACCCATCTCTAAACCGAACATTTCCAGTAATCTTTTCATTCAATTATTGAAAATGTTCTTGTACGCCAGTCATATGGTTACTTGCTCCGTTGTTTAAGTACCATAGACTTTCATCTGTTATCGTATACTTGCTAGGTTCTATCTTCTCATTTAAGAAAATCTCTTCTATTTTCTCATTTTCACCAACTGTCATTAAGAGCGTTGGTTCAACATCCTCTTGCACTAAATTAGATTGTTCTTGTGCATGCTCTTTCTGCGGGCAGTTCCTCTTGATGTGTCCAAACTTGTTACACCTGTAACATTGTACTTTGCTTAAGTCCCCGACTTGCTTTCTCCACTTCTTGAAGTTCTTATACTTGGACTTTTGAGAAGAGCTTTCTCCCTTCTCATATTGCTTGGACTTTCCATCACGCCAGCTCCCTTGTGATGTGTTGAACTTATTAAACCTTCCTTGTCCACGGTTTTCAAAACGATTCCCACGACTCGAGTTGTTGTCGTGTTTTGTGAACATTAGTTTATCCTTGTTGTCAGCTAGGCCTCCTTTCTTCAGTCTAAGTCTTTCTTCATAGGTTTTTAACCTTCCAATTGTCTCATCTAGAGTTATTTCATATAGATCAGTAAATTGTTCGATTGATGCGACAATTTGGGTAAACCTATATGGTACGGCGTTTAGGAGTTTCCGTACTAGCATTGATTGACCAAATGTTGATCCTAAACCGTTTGCCTTTGTGACAATACTATTAATCTTTGCTGTAAATAAATCTATCGTTTCGTCTTCCTTCATTTGCAATAACTCAAACTCCGTTGTGAGTGTTTGCAGTCGTGCCTTTTGCACTCTGCCTACACCGACATGTCTGGTCTTTAACACATCCCAGACTTCCTTTGCTGTCTTGCAACTTGCGATTTGTAATATCACATCCTCCGGTAGTGCTTGATACAGATAAGCAATGGTGGCTTTGTATTTCTTAACATCGTGCTCTGTGTTTGCACTAGGTTCTATTGTATCCCATAACCCGTTTGCCTCAAGTATTAGCTTGATGCGTAATGCCCATATTGTATAATTTGTTGATTTTAATATAGGGCATTGGTAATGAGTCAAAGAACTGGTTTCTTTGTAAATTACAATCTTTTTACCACTCGACCCTGAAAGTGGTGTCTCCGGCATGGTAAGTTCTTAAAGTTTCTCTAAAACTCTAAAGGCAAGTTTCTAGGCAAGACTGGTTTTCTCTAAAACCACAATTATGATTCCAGTAGTTCTTTTAACTAATCTAGGAATCAATAGCACTTTTCTAAACCTAAACGTATATGTATAGTAATTTCTAAAAAGTAAACTGGTTCGAATATAGAACCTGTAATCTTTGTGAATTCCTTTTTGAATTCTGTCCTTATGATCACGCTTTTAACCTTAGTTCCTAACGTCACCGTAATACGTTCTTGAACCGTCTAGTCTTTTCTTCCGAGCACGCCATTGGTCTCCGTTACGTTTGGTACCGCAACACGCTTTCGTGCATTTTCCCTTGTTAATCCTTAATCCAAAAAACACCCTTTTCGTTTGTTCCTTCTCCACGTATTCAAACACCCAAAAATCTGCAATCTTAGATTTTGTTTCAACCAGTTTCATTTTTCTTGATTCAATAATCCTAAACGAACATCCTTTTGCCTTGCTTCCGGTCTTCTGTCGCCTAACGTTTGTTCATAACAATCTTCAAGAAACCACAACACAAATTCGTTTTTCCTGTTCGTGGCAATTTCCTGACCACAACTCCAACTTGATTATAATCCTAACCGATCTGCACTTTCACGATCCTGCAGCCTTCAATTAACCAAACCCAGCGACTATTATTAATCCCTATACGAACAGCCCTGCGTTTGTTTATCCCGACCTTCGATCAATTCTGCACTTCCTTGATTTTGTTCACTGATTTGAACAAAAATCTGCAATTCCATCAATTGATCCGTCCCTGTGTTCGATTTTGTTCTCGTTTCTTTCCCGATTACCGTCGACTGTAACCTTTGCCTGCGCCTTTACCGATTGTCCTTCTAATCACGTCTTATTTCGAAAACAATTCGTCTTGCAGTGAGTATGATTCTTTTAAACGTAGGCTTTGATGCCACTGTTACCCTGATCCGAATCAAACTCAAACAAAGAACATGAACAAACATATGAACACAATAGTTGCTGTAATAATCGAAATATATATAAACGAATTTCCGGTACATAGTTAGAGACTCGATCGACACTTTATATAGCCCTAAAGCTAATCGTTGCGTCGTTTCCCCTTTGAACCGATTCACACACATTCAATCGGTGTGTTTATTCCTAATCGATGTATCCTCCCGATTGTAGGTTATAGGGTTTTCAATTTGACACATCTAGTCCTTCAAGTTACATGTAATACATAAACTATTCTAAATACATAAACATATTAAATACATAACTAGTCCCTAAACTTACGAGTGAACAGGATTAACCCTCACATGTTTCTCCTTTTTAGTTGATTATGAGTTAGTTGTTTTATTATGTATTAATTGTTTAGTTAGTGGAGTCATGGGAGGAGTTTCCTTGTTAGTGGCAATCGTGAACTCCTCTTCTTTGTCGGGCTATATAATAGCCACCCTTATTTTGATTTTAGCATGAAAAATAATATGAATTAGTCTCGGTCTCTCTCTAAAGTTCTTCTATTCTTCTCTAATTATCATTCTATCCATCCTAATCCAAGTGGTACACATCAAGTGTGTATGTGCTAATGAAAAAGAAATACACAACTAATGATAAAAAGATGGGCTGTGAGCTAAGTTCTAGTAATTCCTAAGTGAAGGATGTGTCAGAATCCCAATCCAGTAAGAATTCATGAACCTTTGATTTTCATAAGTTTTGTAACAAATTTTTTTACTTTCAAGTACACATTTCCTGCATTTTTAAGTTAAAAACTATAGGTTTTACTGTATTTTTTTTTTGCATTTTTACTGTATTTTTTTATAAATATAATTATGAAAAATAGACATAAATGAAATGAAAAATATGCCCTCACGTGGATGGCACACATGGTTACTTAATGTTAAAAACTAACTGCTCGTAATGGTAGGGGCTAAATTTGCAACCCATGTACAAAACCTTGGGCTAAGTTTGCAGTAAAAACTGCCAAACTTACAAAATGAACAAACCACAAAGGCCATTATGCAACTAACTCTAAAGCTTATCTTGCTTTTATTTTTCGGATCCCTGGTTCTAAGATTCCCATCAAACTAGCTTGTTGATTTTGAAATTAGGTTTTTCATGTTAATCTGGATTGTTTTTCTTGAGACACAGGAATAAAGAAATTTGCCTTTAAAAAAAAAACTAGTTATACCATATGCCTTTCTAAATAGATGAATTTAAAAGGTTTTTATGGATTCAATTGCTAAATACATTGGGTTTTATTATACTTGGGAGAAATATTAATTTTCTATGCCTAGCATACATTGTTATTTTTTTTATTTGCATTTTTTTTTTCAATCTTGTGCCTTTGACTACCTAGTATAGTATGTAACCAAACAGCATGTCACAGTGATAACAAGCAATGGCCAGAAACAAGAGCTTGCATACTACAAGGGATGGCTCAACCACAATAAAGAAGTTCAGATTGTAGCAAAATAATGTCTACTAATATATGATAGATATAATTTTTGTAAAGGACAAAAATTGAGTCCTCTCTCCTAGTACACATGGTGAGGGCATGTTGTGTTACTCACACTTAATAGAACGGTATATATGTCGAACAAAGAAGAGTGCAGCACGAAAGCCGATAGTGCCAAGCATGAGAAAGAAACCGTAGCAAATGCATGCCATGTAACCAAAGAAGAATGACGTCTGCATGAAACCTGTCATATCCGAACGGCCATAGTAGTAATACAAGCAATATCCATAGATAAAGAGCCCGGTTGAACCACCACAAACAAAAGACCTGTAAAATATTTGCAAATCATAAGTCAGCTTCATAGTTTTACTAAAGGGTTGGCTAAATGCAACCCCCTCCAACCAATAACCGCAAAAATAAATACATAAATAATCTACCTCCACCACCATTCATGATCTTCAGCAGCTAGTTGGAAGTATGTCAAGGCTATGGTAATAAATGCGGTAACAATGATGAGAATGATGAAGACGATAAACAAGATGCTGTATATGGTATAGATTCTGTGACCCCAAACACTGGCAAATATGTAGTAAAGTTCAATGTAGATGGCACTGAATGGAAGAAAACCCGCCATTGCCATCTGAGGGAGGGTCCCACGATACCATGGCAACGGTGGAATCTCTCTTGGATATTTGGTGGTGCGACATGGGGCTTGGAACTCAGCTTTGCTATTCTTTCCTGCAATCCCACCTAAAACTAGCAGTGGGGATGTCACCAGTCCCCATATCAGACCTATAATCACTATTGTTCCAAAAGGTAATGCTGCTGTTGCACTGTAACCAATTGCAACCGTATTCAGAAAGCAAAACGTTATGAAAAGGGGCCCACAAAACAGGCTTCCAGTCAACACCAAGTTCCTCACCTACAAGTCACACCAACCAAAAAAAGGGAAAAATTCACCCAATAGTAACCAAGTTTCTCATCTGTTTCATTAAAGTCACTTCAAGTGTTTCTGTCAATTTAAGGTCACTCAACTTTCATTAGGTTTCCCAATCTTGTGAATTTTTTCTAAAATTATTATTTTTTTTTTCAAAATTAAGTGACTTGAATGGAACATGTATGAATCTTTGTTACTATCTAGTGATTATCTTTTTCAAATTTATCTTGAAGTAGAGGTAATAGTAAAGAAAAAAAATCATAAAATAGTAACCAAGTTTCTTAACTGTTTAATTTAAGTCAAATTGAAAAAAATAATCACTAAAATAAATAGTAACAAAAATTCATACATGTTTCACTTAGGTCAGTTAATTTTTTTTAAAAAATAATAATAGTTATAAAAAAACTTCACAAGATTGAAACACCTTATGAAAGTTAAATGTCTTTAGTGAGACAAAAGAACTTTGAGTCACTTTAGTGGAACACTTAGGAAACTTGATTACTATTAGGTGAATTTTTTCCTAGAAAAACTAAAATCAAATTCAAAATGAGATTTATATATACCCACCCAATTTGTTCCTTCAAGTTGGCAATAGAAAGAGGATGCAGTGTAGCCAGCTATTCCGGATGTTAGCGCGTATATTACAACCAATGCAGTGAACAGAGCACCTCGGTTATATGGATAAAAGACACCAACCAATGCAAGTATGAAGATAAAGATTGTACTGCATAGCAAAACATATACAGGTTAAAAAAAAGGTATTCAATTATGACTTTAAATAACGGTCAAAGAAGTTTGTGCTAGCTTACAGGGCAAATAACTGCGTCCCAGAACCAAGGGCAGCAGCAAATAAAGATTTGTGTTGTGGGTATCTGAAGACATCACCGTGTATGTATTTCCATCCAGTTTCTTCTTCATCCTCAGCTGATTCCTCATCATGAGCATATCTATGATTTGATGTATAAGAAAACAAAATTGTCAAGCAAGAACAAAGAAAGATACAAAAACGAGAGAAAGGGGGAGTGGGGGGGGGGGGGGTTACTTGACAAAGTCATTCTTGAGAACGCGCATGAGAATCGTGGCAAGGAAACCAGTTAAAAGGAGCACGGTGACACAAGAATTGATAATCGAGAACCAATGTATTTCCAAGTGATGTGGCAGTGAAGAACTTTGTGAGTACTTGTCCATCCTCTTTTGAAAAGGAATGACGGTTTCTTTCCATCTAACTGTGTACATGAAGTCAACATTGACTTCCTTGTCTTGGGTGATATCCACAAGATCAGTAGGATCCGTTTGGACATTAACCTCAATAACACGATTCTTGTTGTAAAGAACCTCAAACTGCAGATGCTTAAAAAGATAGTATTTTTGTTCTTTTGTCACATATTTCCCTATGAAACCCCATAGAGGCAAGTCATCAAAGTACATTTGAAAGTAGTAGTCCTTTGAAATGGCTTTCCGGAACTTCTTAACTTCTTGCTTTGTAAGTTTCTTGGAGCAAATCATCTCCGAATCTTTATCAACCAAGAAATCGAGCTTGTACGGAGCACTAACCAAACGGTCTCCGTTTAACACTTCTCCAAGCGCTTCCTTTTTCTCTTTCAAATCACCTGTTTACACCATTGCGCGGGTTGGGTAATGGGTCAAAATAAAATAACTTTTGTCCAAATATATTTTTTTTCACAGACAATTAGTGTATCAAATATGATTACAAATGTTATACATTATTTTAATAATCATCTAATTGTTTGAATAAATATGCTTTAGAATGCTTTATGCATTTAAAATACACTTTAAACCCGTTTCCTTTTTGGTTATTTTATCCGCTTTAACCGAAATAAACACATCCTTAAGTAAATGGCTGAGGGAGTATGAACTTATCAAACCTGGCAAGCAGAATGGTAGATCGAAATAGCGGTATGTTTCACTGGAATAGAAAATATAGACGTTGATTAGCAATAAGTCCATAATTTGAAGTCTACATATAATTAAATCCAACCCCAAGTAAACTAAGTCAATTCTACGTGTAATTATTATACAAATTACAAAAAGTAGAAATGGCATAGAAACTAAACCAATTTTCACTTTGCAACCAACAAAACAGTGAACTGTTTCTCCTGTAGATCAGTTTTTCCCTGATGCTATTTATCTCAAAAAAAGATAACTTAAAAACCGTTTCAAGTGCAAGCAAAATAGGAATAAGTTCGTCTCTCCTATTTAAAAATTTATTTTATTTACGCTGCTAGCACTAGTTTGCTATCAAATAACATCCTGATTCCAACGAAAAACAAAAAAAACATTCCATGGAAATATCAAAGTACATCACATAGGCCGAGGGTTTCATCAACTCACTTTCTTTGACATTATACACACACATATATTGGTATGACATCCGAATGACGGGTTTCGGATTTCACTAGATCTCAGGTCAATATCTGAAGAACACTAATGATGATCATATATGTGGTATGCACCAACATGAGACCTAAAAAAGATTTCTTTCATCATTTACTTTCGACATTATATTATATTCATCGACAAATTTGAAAATAAGATGGACAACAATAGCATTTGACTTCATCATGTTATACTTCAAAAATCATTTATGAACTAAGAAAAACTCAAAAGATCTCTCAACAGTCAACACATCTCTATTAAGGACTGTTTGGATGTGCTATTTCAACATGATTACTGAAATTGAGAATCAAAACTAAACAATCAAGTACTTAGAGCTATCAACTGTCAGGCGATTTTACACTTATCTCTGTAAATTACAATTTCCTATCCAAATTTGATTGTTTTGATCCAATTAGATCAATCCGATTAATCTCATCAACAAAATGCAGCATACAACTACTTATACCCCAATTAAAACACACAATTAAGCTGATCGTAACGAAATACCTTGGATTTTGGAAAGGGCCGACCTTATTGGCATAGAGAGGAACCGCATCTCCGTTTTTGTATTTGTGATTCGACACATCGGACGTGACTGCCTCCATTACACTGCAAATCACGAACAATGCGACCACCAGCCATCGATGAATCGTTGCGTTCTCCATCATACGAACACAAGTTATCGACAGAGATAGGAGATGGATAGATCCAGATCTCACACTGTAATGTGGTGAAAGAAGGAAGAAGAACTCGGTGACCTTAAAAATGGTGTTGGCGTGTAATGTGAACTAGCGAGTACAACTTGCTGACTGCCTAACCATTACATACTTTTGGTTTGATTTGATTTCCCACATCCCATTTCAATCAATCCACCAGATCTGAAAACTCCCCCGGACAATTATGATATTAAAATCATTTGAAGAAAGAAAGGAAATACATGATATAATATTGTTTTATAATGGCAAATACCTTCAAAACCAGTCTAATTTCAGTTTTTTCCGATAAAAGTCGGTTAACAAATTTTTACACATAAAAAACAAATATACTTTCTTGTTTTTTTTCAAAAAAGTCTATCGACGAATATTTACCCTAGTAAATGAACTGACAGAAGCAAAACAAATGAAATCGACTAACAGAAGTAAATGCAAAGCAAGCGATTCGATTTTAAAATGATTTGCTCATTTATGTGTTTTCACATATTTTATAGGCATTTGTACAAAATGAAGTTAATTTGATTACAAACATCTCCTTATAGAATGAATTTGTTGGTTGATTTTTTTTGTCTTGCTTATGTCGATTCATTTGCTAGAGTAAATAGTTGTCAAGTGATTTTTTTAAGAAAAACGGAAAGTATTTGGTTTTTTATGTGTAAAAATTTGTTGAGTGATTTCTTTGAAAAAAAAAGAAAGAGTATATTGGTTTTGTATGTGCAAAACATAGTTAAGAGCCTTTTGTAAGCAAAAATAGAAAGTGTATTGGCTTTTTATGATATTTGCCCTTTTTTAATTATTGAATCTTTAATGTTAAAAGGAATGTTTTTAAACCAGACTGGCCGGTTAAATTGAGACCGGTCCGGCATAGGACGGCTAAACGGGTATTTTTTTATTTTAAACCGCGGTTGTAATGGAAACCGGATTTGCACCAAATTAGAATTTATAACTTACTAAAACCACCACTACTTCGTTACTATTTTGTTTCAAATCTCCTTATAACATATAGGCACGTCTTTATCATCTACCAAATATTATTATTAGATTTATTTACTACTATATACTTTTGGTTTTATATTTATTCTTATATACATGTACTAGGTTAAAAACTCATGTATTACACGGGTTGGATAAATCCAACCTGTTGTAAACCAGCAGTTTATATGAAGATTCATATGTTGGATGTCATCAGTGATTGGTGAAATAAAAAATAATTAAAATTTAAGAATTATAAATAAGAAATAATGAAAATTTAATAATTATAAATAAAAAATAATAAAGATTTAAGAATTATAAAATTATATCTTAAGATAAGATATAATTGAAATCTTACTATGATTTAGTAAGTTTTAATAAAATATTATAATAAATTTTAGATATTTAATTATTTAAAATCATTATTATTTAATAGGAGAGTGAGTTATTTAATAGAAGAGAGAGCCGGGAAACAAAAATCTAGATTACATCACACGTGGTAGATAAAGTTATTCATTTACTATATTCAGCTCTAAAATGTAATAAAAATATTTTATATGTGTATATTTTTAATCCAAATTTAATTATGGTATGCTTTTTTTAGATTATATATGCACACGTTGAATTGTTAGATGAGGAAGAAAAAAAAAAGTCAACTACTACGTTAAAACAGCCAAACTTTCAAGCTTGTTGAAGAAGCAACACTAATAAAATGTCATTATGACATAAAAAAAAGCCTAAAGTATTAAGATGTTTTACTGCTTATAAAGAGGTTTGAGTAAATGTTGGTAGACCCCTATAGTAATTTTATATGTACTTTAAACTATTAAATTAATTTTTATATTATTCAATTATTAAGATTAGTTCAACCATTAAATCGATAGAGCAAACGGTTCGATCACCGGTCTGATTTTTCAAGTGTAATCCGTTTTAACAATTTCAGACCTCTTCTAAATTAAAAAAAACGAAGAAAGCATTACATCAAATTCAAGGATGCATGTTTGACTTGTCTAAGTTAAAATTAATCTCGATGTTGCAAAGAACCTATACATTTGTCACACTCCACCGTGACGGGGCCAAACGTAAGTGACTGATATCAACTTACGCATCAGAAAAGTAAATACACTAGGGTGGAGGGGGTGGAACCCCTTCAACCCCTAAGTACCATAAGAATTAGCCAATCTAAACACGCCACGTCATGCCACATCATATTTACCCTAAACTACCCCCTCACAAGGGGTGGAACCCGTGAACCCCTACTACCCCAATGATCCAAAGCAACACACATGAAAGCTCACGGGTTCGTGAACACGTCAAACGAACCTGATACCCAACTTGAGCCAGTTGCGTCGGTGTAGCCGTGAACCCGCATGAACCCGAGCTCCACCCCCTCCACCCTTACATAAAAAAAAAAGTTACATATTACAATCCTCAAGTACATGTCTTAAAAGTAAAGTACATACGTCTTAAAATATAAATTACACAAACTAAGCACAACTTCTACCACCTTCTCTATCTCAGCTACCCGCAATGCCTTTAGTCTCTAGTATCTTCCTCAAGTCAATTACCTGAAACACATGCTTAAAAATAGACGTCATCATATAATTTTGTTGAGTTCACGATAATGACTCAAAATACAAGTTTCGTGCATAATGAATTGTCAAGCAAATCAACTCACATGATAAACAAGCAAATCACACACTCAAGTATATACCCCTTTTTCATGGCCTGAGTAGGAATGTATGCTAATATATATAAGCCATAATTTTCTTATAGGGCTCTCTAGTTGCCCAGGTAGTAGTCGCCCAGCGTTATAGCCTCGTACCGTTTATAAGTATATACACCCCACGTCCCATACTTAATGATTTGCATTCACACAACACACAACAAATGATATTGCACACAACATAAAACTTGTAACACAAAATCATTTAAAGCATGCTTTCATCCCAAAAACATAAGAAAATGAGAACTTATATCGTGAGACTCACCTTTTAATTATTCATGTAGATTAGGTGGTTACAATCCCAAATGTTTTCCAAATTCAATCATGTATCCCTAATAACAAGGTTAATATATAATAACCCTATGTTAATTAGATACTTTAATTGTTCTTTATAAAATCCCAAGGTTAATCTTAACTTAGGTCATTTGGGTCACCAAAGGCACTGACACGGTTGTGTTTAACTAGGATAAAATCGTGTTGGTCAAAGTTCTTGGTCATTAATTTGGTTCTCGAAAACATTGACTAATCATGGATAACATGATCATGTCCAGGGCAGACACACTTGTGTTGACCAAGTTTCTCGGCAACACGACATCAACACGGGTCGTGTTCTCGGTACAACTTCTTATCATCGGATCATCTAGGCTAACACGATCATGTATAGGTATGACAAGCTCGTGTTGACCAACTCCATCATGAACACGGGGAACACAAGGACCGTGTTACCGACGTTCATGCTTCTGGCCGAGTAGCCAAGGCTAACAAGACCGTGGTTCATATGAACACTGTCGGGTTCATATGAACACGGTCGTGTTCATCGCAGTCCAGAACTATTTTTTGTCACACCCCGGCCGGCGGCGGATTATACGCCGGGGCTGACGCGGTTGTTCATAAGCACATGATCATCTATTATTAGTGACAATATTTATTCATCAAAATTAAAGCATCCGTTACATGAGTAATAGAAAATAAAACGTTCATAACATAAATTAAAACTAGGTCCATGTCCTATGAAATCAAGTAGTCCTCAAACAGGTGCACCTGAAACATGTGAGTAAATGTCAACTACAAGTAGTTAGTGAGTAACATAGGTTTTGAAACCAACAAAAGTTGTAAAAGGATTTGAAATTCAATATGTTCAAAGCATAACTAAGGCATAAATGTGAAAACATACAAGGTTCCAAAGCGTACAATCAAACCGTAGTAAATGGAAAACTAGTATGTACAATCCAACTGATTGTGTTTTGGAAAAATTAGTAATATGGTACACACAAAACCCACCAAGGTTTGTGTTAACTTTGATATCGGTTTCCCGTATAAATGATCATAAAAGGTACTACCTTAGGCTTGCAACATAAGTTAATGATTGTACTAAACATGAACACACGTATGGTCCCCAAGTAGTTTAAGACATAAAGCACATAGTAATTAGCATGAGAACAATGGTATTGAATTTGGTAAGTATAATATGTAAACATGTTCCACCCCGAGTATTTGTAAACAATAGTAAAGAGAAAGGGGGCTATGAAACTCACTTGTACTGAAGCTAGAAGTGATAAGTGTTGGCAAGATGAATAGGTCTTGTAAGGATTTCTCACAACACACCTACATAAATAATGGTACTCTAGGTTTAAAGTATGATGAATAAGATAAGGAAATTCTAAGGTTTTAGGGTTTGGTAGGGTTTGGGTTGAAGATATGGACTTGCATGGTTATTTTGTAGTAAAATATAAGTTCTTGACTTAACATTGAGGTAATGGTAATAAAAGTAGTTTGTAAAGTTAATTAAATTAATCATTTAAAATTACCTATGCAATTATTTCAAAGATAATAAATAAGATTTATGGGATATAATAAAAATGGTGCATTAGGATTTATTTATAAAATAATTTATAAATAAATTATGAAATAAAAGGTTTAATCAATATAATTTGTGTAAATAAAATAGTTAATTAAGCTATTAATTTAATGTAGATAAAATGATTAGTTAATCTATTAATAAATTCATTACAAATGAATTATAAAAGACTACATAGGTTTTTAAATAGAATTAATGGAACTTGGTATAAAATAATCATTTAAAATAATTATTTGAGTATTTATAAGTTTAAAAGTATTTTTAAATAATCATCCTTACAAAAATAATTATTTATTAGTTCGAAAAAATTTGATAATGCCTTAAACATTTTAGTTAAAATTTGTGTATTAACATATAAATAGATTACATAATTGAATTTGGCTAAACAAATCATTTTCATTATTTATTTATGAATTTAAAATGTTTTATAATATGTTTTTAATTAAAATAAAATAAATAAACATTATTTTTTAATTTCAATTTTTATAAAACTTTCAGATTATATTTATAGAATTTATAAAACTTATATTGGAATTTTTAAATGTGAAATAATGGTTTAAAATAATAAAAGAAAACAATTTGGAGTAAAAATGGGTGGCCGGGACTCGAACCCGCGCCCCTTTCCGGGTCACACGCACTAACACACTAACCATCCGACCATGGCTTATGCCTTGGACTGAGGATATCGCGTTTTGGTTTTAAACATCAAGCCCCAAGTCATCTTCTTCCCCAATCGAACCTGTAACCCTAACCTATACAATACTCACGATTGAGCATACGATCGAACCCGAAACCATGGGGCTTCTGATCCTCGTATAAAAACGAACCTAATGACCCTAAATTTACCTGGATTGGTTGAGTGGATTAGAAGAACGACTCAATGAACATATTTGAGTTTTTCGACTCTGATTCGTGCTTCAGGAGTGAAATGAGATGCAATTTAGGATGGAATGAGTTTGCAATGAGTCTCGTCTACGATGGTGGGTGTCTATTTATACCCAATTTAGACTGTAATGGCTCGAACGTTAAATGATTGAGAGTGGGGTTATCGGTTACGAGTTACACATCAAGATTGCCATCAAAATCTAATTAATTGCAGGAAGTGGGTCGACTAGTTGGTTTAAACGTATTGATGGTTTCAATTTCGTGCGAAAATATCACAATTACAAGTCCGGGATTATGGCTTAAAAACCGGTGGTCGCGGGTCTCGAACCTGAGACCGATTGGGAGGGAAGGGAGGTTTGGGTTTTGGCAAAACAGGTCCCTGAAGTTTCAGGGTTTATTATTTTATGTAAGAACTTTATTTTAATTTGGAATTAAGTTTCAGAAATCACCATTTGAACCCTGTACTTTTAGAAAAACATAAAATCTTTAATTCTTATAAATTTTTATAAAATCTAATAAATCATTTATGTTATAATTAAATGTTATGAGTATAAAATGTAATTTCTTAAATAGAAATAATTTTTAGTTACATAAACCCTAATTTTTTTTTTATAGAATTTATAATTCGACTTTTGTAGGTATATATTTATGAAATATACTTATATTTACAGGTTTAGAAATAACTTAGTATATGTATATTTATTTCATAGAATAATAACAATTATATAAATCCTTATATGATTATTTATTACTCTTGAATTTGAAATAATTGCACTCAATAGATGTATGTATGCACACTCATGAATTGTAATGGATAAATAGGATACTTTCATAGATGCAATCATAAGATAATAGGATTACAAGTGACGGAGTAGTAAAAATAAAGGCCGAAATTTCCTGGGGATTACAGTCTCCCCTACTTTAGGGAATTTCGTCCCGAAATTGATTAGGAATCCTTCATTTGATCCTCACGTTCCCAAGTGAACTCTGGGCCACATTTGGATTCCCACCAAACCTTAACGATTGGAATGCGACTTCGTTTGAGTTGCTTAATTTCTCGGTCGATAATCTCCACGGGTTTCTCCACGAAGTGCATTGACTTGTCAATGTGAACCTCGTCAAGTGGTATATGGAGATTCTCGTTAGCTAAGCATTTTTTTAGATTCCAGACATGAAATGTCGTATGAACGTTGTTGAGTCCTTCAGGTATGAAACACCCCAAAATCGGGTACATCTCATAGTTGGCACAAAACATAATAACATAGCTCTTAAACTGTTAATCAGAATCTATTACAACGGAAGTCTTATTTCAAACCTTCAAATTCATAAACAATACGTAAACATTGTTCATTCGTAAACTATCAGGAACAGGAAATGTCAGTCTTTAGTGCAGCAACCCGATGTCCATGCTATCCAGCCCTCACGGCTCCTTTACTATACTTTCTCTTTACCTTTACTACCTACCATGCATACTAAAAGTCTGCTAATGCTGGTGAGTTCTATCTTTACTTTAAACTGTAAAACTTTCTTTTCGGGTAGCTTAGTTTTTTTTAAAAATAAGCTTTACTTTCACTTTCTTTGAAAACACTTTTAACTTTACTTTAAAACTTTACAACGTTACAATTATAAAACTGTTACATTACTGTCTGTCATTAAGGAAACCCGTTAGGGTGTCCTCCTGTACTTTGTCTGTCTATCGTTTCACTTGTACAGGAGAAGTGACTTTATCATACTTTAACCATCACATATGGATTGTGGTTCGAGGACCAGATCCCTTTCTCGCTTACACCTCAGGGTAAGACTTTTACTTTAGCGCTGCCCACACCTCAGGGTGGGACTTTCTTTCTCTCTTGCACGTCAGTGCAAGATTCCTTTAACATTACCCACACCTCTGGGTTGGACTTTCTCGCTTACACCGAAGTGTAAAACTCCTTTAGGATTGCTTACACTAAAGTGTAAGACTCATTTAGCATTGTGATGTGTTAGAATTTACACATCTTTTTGGCACAAAACTTCACTCATTTCACGATCAATTCTTGGTTATTTTCAACGTTTAGACACTAATTTGCTTCATTTCTAGTTTTGTAGGTTTTTGTGAAGCTGAGTGAACAAACAAAGGAATTCCAGGATAAAAGTTAGATTTTTAGGGTTTCTGAGTTGGAGACACGATCGTACCCCCTACCTGGCCCCGTCGTGCCAGTCTTCAAAACCCTAGGCACGATTTGAGATCTAGCATCATTAGGTCGACTGTTGGAGCGCATCAGTTTGAGATCAAATCCAACATCATACAGATGGTGCAGAACATGTAGCAGTTTGACTGCAAGGATCACGAGGATCCCAATACTCATTTGGCCGGTTTCTTAGAGATTTGCACCACATTCAAAATCCGTGACTCTACCGACGATGCTATTCGGCTTCGGTTGTTCCCGTTTTCCTTACGGGATCGAGCCAAGGCTTGGTTACTGTCACTTCCCCCTCGGTCCATTAGTACTTGGGACTGATGGCTGCTAAATTCTTAGAGAAGTATTTCCCTCCAGAGAAAACAACAAAATTGAGGCTAGGATTCTTTCTTTCCAGCAGGATGATGGGGAGAAGATCTATGAGGCATGGGAGAGATTCAAGGAACTGATGAGGAAAGTTCCCCACCATGGATTGTTGAAGTGGCAGCAGTGTGAGAACTTCTACAATGGTCTAGATATGACAGGAAAGTAGCTGATCGACGCATACGCGGGTAGAGACATTGGAACGAAGACACCCCAGGAGGCGTATGACTTGTTGGAGAAGGTGGCGTCGAAGAGCTACACTCATCATACTTCCCGAGCGAGGACTCAGAGGCAGGGTGTCCATCACATGGATGGAATCACCTCTTTAGCTGCCCAGGTGGAAGCACTTTCCACCAAGATCGAGCAGATTCAGGTCCACAAGGCCCGGTCCTTGTGTGAGTTATGTGGTGGGGCGCATCCCACGAGTGCTTGTCAGATTGGGGATCTAGGGACCCACGAGCAGGTTGACTTCATGTCTAACCAGAATCGTCCCAAGAACAATCCCTACAGCAACACATATAATTCGGGGTGGAGGAATCACCTGAACTTCAGTTGGAAGTCTTGCAACAGTGGCCAGAACCCACCCGTATTCACTCAGCGCCCACCATTCCAGCATCAGTCCCACCAGTCTCAGGGACATGGTTCCCACTCCAGACCTCAGCAGGGTCAGTTTCATGACTAAGGTTCTAGCAGCGGTCCTCCGCCCGCATCTAAGGATAAATCCAGTTTGGAGGACATGGTTGCACGGCTGCATGCCAACTCGGAGAGTCAGAATCAGTTGTCCGAGAAGCAGAACCGTTACATGGAGAGCGTTTTCATACGCACGAGACTGAGCTGAGGAATCAGAAAGCTTCGATCCAGACCATAGAGAATCAGGTTAGGCAGATCGCGAAGCTCCTTTCTGAGAGACCGCCAGGTGGCCTGCCTAGCAACACTTAGCTAATCCCAAGGCTCATGTGAAGGCCATCACCTTGAGGAGAGGTAGAGACATAGGACCAGATCCACCAGTCCCTGTGCATGAGTCATCCGAGTAGGAGGTTGTGATTGAGATTCCGGATGAGACACCACCGAGGGGTAAGCCGGCGAGCACATCGCGCCCTACAGAGGCTGTGAGAGATTACACTCCCCCCTTTCCATACCTAGGCAGGTTAAAGAAATAGAAGATGGAAGAGTAGTATAGTAAGTTTTTGGGGTTGTTTAAGTAGTTGCATATCAACTTGCCATTTGTGGAGGCTCTAGCTCAGATGCCTAAGTATGTGAGGTTCTTGAAGGATATCCTCACGAATAAGAGGAAATTGGAGGAGTTGTCTCATGTGACGCCGAGTGAGGAGTGTCCGGCCGTGCTTCAGAACAAGCTGCCCGAAAAGAGGAAAGATTCGGGGAGTTTCACCATCCCTTGTTTGATAGGGAGCTTGTCGGTTAGCAATGCCTTAGATGACCTTGGTGCTAGCATTAACCTCATGCCTTATGCGGTCTTTGCTAAGCTTGAGTTGGGAGGACCTAAGCCGACGCGCATGAGTATCCAGCTTGCCAATCGTTCAGTCAAGTATCTGCGACGGATAGTGGAGAATATGTTGGTTAAGGTTGATCGTTTTGTGTTTCCTGTAGACTTTGTGATTCTGGACATGGATGAGGACAAGAATGTCCCTATTATACTAGGTCGACCATTCCTGGCCACCGCCAAGGCCATGATTGATATGTATTCAGGCCGGTTTACACTAAGGGTAGATGAATAGGAGGTGACCTTTGACGTTGGGAGATCCATGCAGCACATATAGAATCAGGATGATTCACTCTACTTCGTTGAGACTGTCTATTCTTGTGTGAGGGATCATCTCCAGGACACAGTTGAGGAGGAATCCCTGGACACGCAGATTATAGGGGGTAGACATTTGATCCAGTCGGTGAGGATCAGTTTGAGGAGCAGGTGTATGGCCTAAAGGGCTATGAGATCCCCCCGTGTCCAGAGGTGTTTGAGATTGTGGATAGAGAGTCTGAGCCGAAAGAGCGGCCTTCTGTTGAGGACCCACCACCTATTAAGCTTAAGGAGCTCCCGAGCCATTTGGAGTATGCCTTTTTAGATGGTGAGTCTCGATTACCCATTAGTATTGCCTCTGATTTGACGAGTGATGAGAAGGAGAGGCTGTTGGGGGTGCTGAAGCAGCACAAGCATGCCATTGCATGGAGGATTATGGACATTAACAGAATTAATCCCTCTTTTTGCACCCATAAGATCCTTATGGAGGATGAATTCAGGCCGATTGTGCAGCACCAGAGGAGGTTGAACCCAAACATGCAGGAGGTGGTGAAGAAAGAGGTGATTAAGCTGCTTGACGCTGGTTTAATTTATCCCATCTCTGATTCACCGTGGGTTAGCCCGGTCCAGGTTGTTCCCAAGAAGGGAGGTATGACTGTTATCACCAACGAGAGGAATGAGTTGATTCCTACTCGTACAGTCACAGGTTGGAGAGTTTGCATCGATTACCACAAACTCAATGATGCTACCAGGAAGGACCATTTCCCCCCCCCCCCCGGTTCATTGATCAGATGTTGGAGATATTATCGGGGAAGATGTTCTACTATTTCCTGGATGGGTTCTCTGCCTACTTTCAGATCCTGATTGCTCCTGAGGACCAGGAGAAGACGACATTCACATGTCCGTATGGCACATTTGCTTATCGGCGGATGCCCTTTGGATTGTGTAATGCTCCAGCCACCTTCCAGCGTTGCATGGTGGCCATTTTTCATGATATGATCGAGGACTCCATGGAGGTTTTCATGGATGAATTTTCTGTGTTTGGGAACTCCTTCGATCATTGTCTCGGGAATCTGAAGAGGATGTTGGCCAGGTGTGAGGAGGCCAACCAGATGTTGAATTAGGAGAAGTGCCACTTCATGGTGAAGGAGGGCATTGCGCTTGGGCACAAGGTTTCACGAGCGGGGATTGAGGTTGATCGAGCTAAGATTGATACCATATCTAAGCTGCCCCCGCCCACTTCTGTGAAATCTATTCGGAGTTTCCTTGGTCACACGGGCTTTTACAGACGCGTCATTAGCGATTTTTCTAAGATTGCCCGACCAATGACCCAACTTCTTGAGAAGGAAGCCCAGTTTGTGTTCTCCGACGAGTGCCTTAGTGCATTCAATCTGTTGAAGGAGAAGTTGGTGAATGCCCCTATCATGGTGGCTCTTGATTGGAAGCAGCCACTTGAGATTATGTGTGACGCGAGTGACTTCGCTGTTGGGGCGGTCTTTGGACCAAGGAGAGAGAAGCAGTTTCACCCAATTTATTATGCGAGAAAGACGCTCAATGACGCACAGGAGCACTACACCACGACTGAGAAAGATCTCCTAGCTGTTGTCTTCGCTTTCAATAAATTCCGGTCATATCTCGTCCTATCAAAGACCATTGTATTCACTGACCATGCAGCTCTTCGGCACCTATTTAGAAAATAGGATGCCAAACCCGACTGATCCGGTGGGTTTTGCTACTTCAGGAGTTCGACATTGAAATCCGCGATAAGAAGGGCGTGGAGAAGTCGCTACGGACCATTTGTCCCGTCTTGAGTGCTCAACTTCATCTGAGCTTGTGGGGTCATCCTTAAATTACAATTTCCCCTACGAGTATGTCATGTACATACAGACACAGGATGAGGAGTGTCCTTGGTTTGCTGATTTCGCAGACTTTCTTGCTAGTGGGATTGTGATTAAGGGCTTAACGCATCAGTAGAAGAGAAAGTTCTTTGCGAATGTGAAGCACTATCTTTGGGAGGATCCCTATCTGTTTCAAGTCGGGGCTGATCAGATCGTGCACATGTTTGTGTTTGGTGATGAGGCACGTCAGGTGCTTAGACACTGCCACAAGGGCCCTACAGGCGGACACCATGGAGCTACCTTGACCGCGAAGAAAGTCTTTGACGCCGGTTTCTTCTGGCCTACCATCTTCCGGGATGCTCATGAGATGATCCGTGCTTGTGATGTTTACCATAGGGCGAGCAACATTTCTTCGAGGAACGAGAAGCCCCAGAACAACATCCAGATTTTGTGAGATTTTTGATGTCTGGGGTATTGATTTTATAGGACCTTTCCCAGATTCTCGTGGTAACCGATATATCCTAGTGGCTGTTGATTACGTGTCTAAGTGGGCGGAGGCTCAAGCCTTGCCCACTAATGATGCTAGGGTGGTTGTTCGGTTTTTGAAGAAGCTGTTCTCACGCTTTGGTGCCCCCAAAGCTATTATTAGTGACCGTGGGACCCACTTCTACAACTCCCAGTTGGAGAAGGCGCTATCACGATATGGTGTGAACCATAGATTCTCCACAGCCTGCCATCCATAGACCAGTGGAGAGGTAGAGGTCATGAACCGGGGCATAAAGCGGATTTTGGAGAAAACGGTTGGTCAGAACCGTAAGGATTGGTCGGACAGGTTAGATGATGCACTTTGGGCTTTCCGGACTACATATAAGACACCTATTGGTACCACACCATTTAGGTTGATCTATGGGAAAGCGTGCCATCTTTCGGTGGAGTTAGAGCACACGGCTTATTAGGCATTGAAGGTGGTGAATCTTAACTTGGTGAGTGCGGCTGAGAACCGTTTCACTCAGATTCACAAGCTTGATGAGTTGAGGAATCAAGCCTAGGCAAACTCCACGATTTACAAGGAGCGCACCAAGAGTTTACATGACCGGCGCTTGAAGGACAAAAAGGAATTCCGAGTGGGTGGTCGTGTGTTGCTTTACAACTCTAGGTTGCGGTTATTTCCCGGGAAGTTGAAGTCCCGATGGACAGGTCCCTACACGGTTAAGGAGGTGTTTCCTTATGGGACCGTCAAGATTGAGCATGAAGATGAGAGGATCTTCAAAGTCAATGGTTATCGTCTCAAACCATACATTGATGGACCGGTTGACCCGGCATTGGAGGTAGTTGACCTCCACCCCAAGGACAAATGAATTCGGGGACTTGAGTCTAGCTAACGACTCGTTAATAAACTTAGCCTGTTTCGGTACCATCTTTGGTAACATTTCTTAGATTTTATTTCTATTTTTATTTTCCTTTTTTGATTTTCTTTTTCTATGATTTTACCATTTATTTTTGAGTTTAGGTAATTGGAACATGTTTTGGATCGAGCGGATTTTGGTTGATGATTGGAATGTCTCAGGTACGTCTTCTGAATTTTTAGAAATTTTAACTAGGAGGAATCGCAGTCGGGTTTGGCATATTCCTCATAAAATCAGGTTTCTGTGTTTGCTGAGTAAGTGACACGGTCGTGTCAACACAAGGCACGGTCGTGCCACATACATAAGAGCGGTCGTGCTTCTTACCGAACACGGTCGTGCTCACTTTTTGAGAGGCCCTATAAGGAGGATTTTGTTCTCAAATGTTAGATTTTTTTTACTCATCCGACACACAAACCCCCCTAATTGCGATTCTCCCTGATTTCAGCCACGTTGATTCCTTCTCCACGATTTAAGGTATGTTTTCGATTCCTTTTCTCTTTTGTTCATGTGTAGACCTTGGATTGTAGTCCATTTTTTGTGTTTAAAAACCTAGGGTTTTAGATAGTTTTAGGTTTTTATAATTTTCATCTGTTTATAATTTGTTAGAATCGTTAGTTTTAACTTCCTGGGATGATGTTTTGTTAAAGCCCCTTCATAAACGTGTTGGAAATGGTAAATTTTGAAATCAGAAAACCCTAAAAGGGGTTGAGCACGGTCGCGCTCATGACCAGGCGCGGTCGTGCTCGGCTTTTGAATCCCAGGAAGCTTTGGTGTGATCGAGCACGGGCGCGTCTCTGATGTGCGCGGCCGATCCTGAGAGATTTTTCCTTAGCGCGGTCGTGTCCGGACCTAGCGCGACCGTGTTTTCGAGAGAAGTGTTCCCGTTGTCGGCCAAGCGCGGCCGTGGTCTGGATATCTGGCCTTGGCGCGGTTGTACCTCTTCCCAGGCACGACCGTGCCTCTTCATAACATCAGGGCAGTAACTTCATAATTTTGTCTAGCATTTTCATAACGGTTCTGATTTCATTTCTGTTGTTCGTGCAGATGGCCGACAACAGAGACCACACCAAGCAGGAGTACGAGCAGCGTTTAGAGGTTTTACGGCCACGTCGGCAACGGATATTGGCCCGGCGACGTCTTGACTTTGGAGCCCTTGATGCCATCGGTAAGAGGGACCGATGGAATGATTTGGTTACCGCCCCCTAGGGCCGATTGTTTAGATTGCACGTCGTCCAGTATGTCGAGCTTGTGATGGAGTTTTTCTCGACATATGAGTTCGATTACCCGTGCGCGGACTTAGAGCAGCCCGAGACTGTTAGATTTAGGCTGGGAGGGGAATGGCGTGTGATGTCTGTTGCGAGATTTGGGCGACTACTGGGTTTGTTTACGAGGGATGAGATTCCTACCTAGTTATTCACTGAGGGGATTACCGATTTTCCATCTGAGGAGGCCAAGGACCAGTTCTGGCATGAGTTCGGATTTAGGATGTACGACCCTAGTTTGACCAAGGCTTCGAGATCCTCTTCACCATATCCTCCACCGCTGCATTGTTTATTCAATATCAGGGAGACGTCAAGGGGAGACGGTAGTGAATTTAGGGGAGTTATTTTATCTGTTCTGCTTGGTACGCCCGCACAACTGCAATCTTGCGCACTCTATAGTGGGGTACCTAGTGAACAGCTCGAGGAGAGAGGTTACGAGTGCCATCTGCGACGGTCAGTTCATGTGACAACCCTGAGATTAGGGTCATTTACTCTTGATATCTAATTCACCATAAATGGGCTTGGCTCATTAACGGCCCAATTATAGGCCCGAGAGGAACCAAACTTCTAACCTTACCTAACGGATTGCAGTACGATCCGAGATAATATAATAATAATACGTAGAGTTTATCTAACCTCGCAGCGTACGGTAAAATAAATTAACGTGTTTACAGTTTGTAACCGAAACCCGACGCAATACTTAATTAATAATATTAAATATTAATAATAATTATTGATAATTATTCGGACGACTAATTAGGAAAATCGACACGTGAATTATACGTCGTGGAGCACACGACTACGATACATACCGGCTTAAACGAAATTCAGTTATTTATTAATTAGTATAATTAATCAATATAATAATTATTTAAATTTTACCATTAATAAGTACGGTTATTTTAATTATTAAGGAAATAATAATTTCGTTCGAAACACAACGTTTAAACAAACGAACGTGTTGGACACGCAGATCTGTCGCGTATCGGCCTGAACGATAGTCAGAACAGAGAGTTCTTAAATTAAAATATTTAAATAATTTTAATAATGATGTTGCGAGATTTAAAAATCATAAAATAATCTATCGGGGGCTAGAACGCGATAACATTTCGGATGACACGCGGTGTCCACCCACCATTTCACCTACTCACAAACCCTAGATATATATATGTTTCTTATTCTTTCCTCATTTTAACCTACAACAAACACACATATGTGTGTGATACGAGAGAAAGGACAGGGAGGAGAGGGAGCAGGCAACGCCATCTCTGGCGGCCCTCCCGACGACGACTAAGACCGACAACGAGACTAGGGTTCTGTTGGTCCCTAGCGGCTCTCCCCTCCGATCAACGACAATGGCGGTTAGCGGCGGTTAGCGGTGGTTTTGGGTGGTTCTCGAGTCAGATGACGGGTTTAGGTGGGGGAAACGACGACGGCGTGGGCGAAGATGACAACCAGGGGTTGTGCCCCGTTGTATCGGCATCCGACCAGGTCCACCTCCGACGACTTGGACATTCCAACAACGGAATTGGGACAAATATGGTGGTTTCGACAGATTCCTTTTCCTTGTTCCCTTTTTCTCCGGCCAAGATCTGGCTAACGAAGGTTTCCCGGCGAAAAGAAGTTTTTTCTGACGAAGCTAGGGTTCCGGCGAACCCCAGGTCACCCGATCCACACTTGTAGGTGTTCCCTCAGTTCAGATCTGTCTAATATAAGGTAAATGCATCTCAATATGTTATTATTCCGGCCGACTAGAGTTTAGAAGCCGGTTTTCCGGCAAGTTTCCTTATTATTCCGGGTTTTGATCCACATAATTTTAGTGCTAGTTTTTCTGTTTAAGATTCCTATGAGTTTTACGCCTAGATCGAATGAGTTTGGTGGCCGGGTTTCATTCCCGCGTGTTCTTTTGGATTTTGGACAGGTTACGGCGAAGAGAGGATGTCACCCGGATATGCGGGACTTTTTGGGTCGTTCCCGACAGTCCATGGTTTCGGTCAACAAAAGTCAACCTTGGTCAAACTCGGTTAACGAAAGTCCGACCAGTCGGATCGAGTCAACGCGAGTTAAACCGGGCCGCGTATTCGAACCGAGTGAGTGGAAAGGTATACACGTGCGCTAAATTTGTTATATTTATTTACGCATAGGTTAAACGCGTGTGCGGTTAATTACGTTAAGCCCTAAAACAATTCTAAAAAAAATAAATAAATATTAATATGACGTCAAATATTAACGAATCATATTAACATGTTGTCGACAAATATATTAACATTAATCGAAAAATAATAACGCGGACGTGTAATTGGTTATACGAGAAATTTAACACAATGTAACGATTAATATGTAATCATAATCTATATTACTTTGATAGTTAGTTATTTGCATTACGTTTACGATGAAAAAACCATGTGTACGAATACGTATGATAAGAGAGGTATTGGACAACTAATGTATTTGTATAAACATATATGCGACATGTCATGTGTCATTAAGCGTTAGTTGATGACAAATATATACACATTTTAATGTACACGGAAACATCATACAAATAATTTTATACGTAAATGTTCACGTTAGTAACTCGCTTTGAAAATGGGAAACAATACTTATAAAACATGTAACTTATATTTTGTCCGACTAAATGATTTGGGTACGGAAGACCCTGTTAAATATATAAATGCTAGCACCCATATTTTGTTTAACAATAAATTCATTTTATGTTGAGGCATGTAAATATAAATATATATATAGTATTGTGTCGAGTCGATAAATAAGAGCACGTTAATACATATCGAACTAAAAGAAACGTTTGACACAACTACACATACATGCAAAGATATCTTTTGAACTTTACATATAGAATACACGTATATACACAAATGAATTATTTTGAGACCCCTAATGCACTTTGGTATAATTATAAATAATTATATATATTCGTATGTGCCCAAATATATTTATACCATTATTAAGGACAAGGTGCATTTACGTATAGACGTACAACGTCTAATTTATTACATACATGTCTACACGGTGACCAACGTATATTATATATTTCTTAAGACTACTTAAACAATGATTATAGTTTGGCATAAATAAATATGCGCACATTCACTTCAAGCTCGTTTTGGATCTATCTATACTCAGAGAAACATACGTATGACATACGCTTATGCTTTTAGCAAAAAGACAAACCAATACTTCCAATGTACAACTACAGCCTGAAAATGACTACCAAATAGTCACAGCATTTTAAAGAATCGGTCGAACTCAACCGCACACGTGATAAGTCAACACGAGTTTAGACTTGCTTTGTAATATTATGGTTAGTCCATAAAGCTCTTTAAGTACCTACAAGTATCGTTTGACTCGAGTAGGACGTAAATCCGTGACTATCATATCGTGTGGACATTGGTTCCCATTCCTATCGAAAACACATTAGTGTCCCTGACACGTCACCAGGTGAGTTTCACGGCCCCTCTTTACTTTTAAATGTTTTAGAAACACCGGGGGAGAAACATACTTGCTTTACGCGTTTGAAAACATGAAACATATTTACTTGATACATTTGAAAACATGAAACATATTTACTTGATACATTTGAAAACATGAAACATATTTACTTGATACATTTGAAAACCTGAAACATATTTACTTGATACATTTGGAAAACATGAAACATACTCGTACTTGTTTTTATATGATAACAAGAAAACAAGACCCGACCTTTATGTTTGAATGAGTTAACATTGGGAGCTCGTAAAGTCTCCTACGTAAACATTTTATTAACCATTAACTAAGGACTTAGCCTGGGATTCTATGGACAATACTATTTGGGATTGACACCCCCGGTCATGGTTCGATCGGTTTTGGTCGAATGGCCGCATAGTGTTCAAACGTGTGCTCGGGAGGTACAAGCTGGGGGTAGAAATACCTGTGTCATGGTTTGGTTATGCCTCATGTATGAGCATATTATTCGTATTTCTTGCTAGTTTACGGATGGGTCAAACATTACTTTTTTTGTTTATCATATACATCGAATCATTTCGTGCAGATGGATCTGCCAATCGTTTTAGTGCAAATTGGTTTTGTTTTCATTGGAAAACTACTCGTTTTATGACCAAGAGGTCATCACATGTTTTCATTGGGAAAACTACTCGTTTTATGACCATGAGGTCATCACATGTTTTCATTGGGAAAACTACTTTACACTGTAACAAACAAACCTGTGAACTCACCAACCTTTGTGTTGATATTTTTAAGTAAGTTTTTTTGGTATTACTTAGCTAAGGCTCGGTTGGAACTCTTTGGATTAAACTATAGTAGCCGAAGCAACATGATTGTCAAACCTCAAGTCTATTTCTGATCTAGGAGTATGTAGATCAATGTATTATTTCACGTTAGTAATTGTAAAGATGTTCGATACTTAGAAATGTGTACATTAGTTTCCGCTGTTGTGTAATGTTAACAATCGTTGCAACCTTTATTTATTTGTTAATTAAATAAATTTGGGGGTGTTACAGATTGGTATCAGAGCTAATAGTTTTAGCGAATTAGGTTTCCTTGGTGACACCCAGGCTCTAACCAGACTCATTTAGGGACCAATACTCCTAAGATCTACATCACATTAAGAATACCCAAGACTTGAGTATAGAAATTCCAACCGTTGCCAAACAACTTGAGTAGACAATTAGTGTGTGTAGTTACACAAAGGGTGTTAATAGCTACACTAATACTTAATACAATTACATGGCACATGTAACGAAAACTTAACACGTACAAAAATGTGGAAATAATGGACACCTACAATAATTCTCAACAAAGTGTCACTTTTCGGATTACGAATCAGGGATGACGGGTAATCAGGACGTTGTAACCCTAGGAGATAGAGTTACGAGCTGAGCTCGGATGGCGACGGTAGAAATCACCAGTTATCGATCTTAGTATCACAACATGCTGAATCCGTACCTGAATCTTTACCTGTAGTTGTACCACACCTATATCTACTCCAACTATGGAGTCAGTTTTCTTTTATGACATTCCATTTGGTCTGTCAAGATCTGCGGGATTTGATGATTTAAACTTTCACCGTGAAGTATGGCAAACGGGCCTGCCCAAGCAGAAGCGAACCCGAGGTGGATAAGCAGGACTAAACGGGAGAGAACTTTACGGGCCAGGAGACTCATAGACTCATTTGGATCATGTGGATCCACACGTACATACAAACTTGGAGCATGATTTGCTTGGCACTGCTTTAAGGATCTCTGCCCTAATATAGTGCCTGACTTTCACCACACACGTCTTACTAATAGAGGGCACCGGTTGTGCCTTAATACCATTAACTACATGCAGAAGTAGCTTTAGTCGACAGATTTGTGAGTATTGGCGCAGATAACTAAGCGTGATCAGACAGAACATACACACTTTTACGCGAGAGTGTAACACGATGACATGAACTAATGAACATTTCAGATCCCCTTCAACTGAGAGCTTTGGATATGAGAAATACTATAGGGACCATGCAAGGCAACTTATCATTACGGGTGCACACGTAATCATAATTTGCAGTGCATGAGAACTATAGTGAGTCCTACTGTCCGATTCAATGTTCATAATTAATATGTATTTATAATCTTGATTCTCACTCATTCGAATATTGATCGAAACTCTCGTAACCTTAAGGTTGAGCCAAAGACGTTAAATGAGGCGATGGGCTACCTCATGTGACAAGGGAATATACGTCGTCTCTTTCATCTTTGAATCCAAACGGATCTAAAACTCTTATCAAGACTTATTTGGCATGACAATTTGGACCGAAACAGTGAAAATGTCTATTCTCAATTGATGTGACCTCGACATGAGGACCGAATTGGAAATCTCTTGTAAAGAATTATTTCACCTTTGAGAGTCAGCTATAAGTTTTCTCTTTTCGATCTCGTTACTTATCTAATAACACAGGCGACTGACCTTCGGTCTAGCATGAATCAGACCATAACAAATCAGACTGTAACATTTCGGACCCCTCAATTAGATATTCATGTAACATTCTCGTAGTTCTAGAGGAACAAGAGAAATTCAAATTGGATCTAACCAACCCTTAGTGGATCTCGAGCGACGAAGATTTTCGCACATCTATTTTAATTGCTGATTTATGTCCTTTGAGATTCTATTTATCACGAAGACTTCAAATTGATCCATACAACGATCAACACTTGCAGTAATTGCACAACTGTTATAAAAGATCACGACATAATCTCAGTGTCTATCTTACGATCTAGTATCACACTTACTTGAAAATTTCATCGGAAGTGCTATGCACTGAATTCTGTAATGGGATGTAAATTTATTCTGACTCTCTTACACGTGACATCTATAGGGTATTGTGGAAACCCGACTTGAGACTAGTGAATAATCTTACATCCTTTTGTGCTTGTATTTCCCCAAGATTCATTTTGTTGGCTGAGTTTCTGGCTTTAGACTGCAGGAGAGGCGTGTTCACACCTCTTACTCTCAGCCTTCTATAGTTAGATAGCTCTAGAACACCTACTGTTAAGAAACGACTTCTTAACACATGCTCAGGGAAACTACAAACTTTGACATTTAACACTCATTACCTTAATTTTATGGCTTAAACCCTTGTGCTAAGGACTTTAAGACTATACCCAATATGAGTGAAATATGTAAGGGTAAGTCATAATAATACCATTCGAAATCCAGAAAAGTTACAGACACACCGTAGTGTCAAATTGTTGACAAATTTTGAAACTCCATGATCCGTTCCAACCAATGTTAATGGAAAAATCTCATATGGCACAGAAGCTTACATGAGAGTATAATGTTAACGTTCCAAGAAAATACTTTCGAGAAATATAAGGGAGCAATTATAACGTTTCATTTATGTGTTCTATCATTGCTATCCGATTATAAGAAGTGATGGAAATGCAGTTAGAAAATGAATATTAGTGAAACTGCGTCACTAACTCTTAGTGACTGGTTTGAGAGCCATTCTCACTTTTCTTTGAACCCCATGAAGATTCATTTATCTTTAGTGTTTGTTGAACCAAATCAACTAGACTAATTTCAAATACTTCGACTCACTTTTTCTTCATCTAAATTCATCTTCGTCTATAGATGAACCATAAAAATTTGGATGATTCAATGTCGCTACGAGATCTTATTGTCTCAAAGTTTATTGTTTGACATCTGTTTCGTTAAAATTTCAATCTAAACCAAATCACGAATAACATAAATGATAATGTTACCAGTAATGAGATTCGACAAAACCAAGGCCAATCTCAGGAGATCAAGTCCCCATAACAATTTAAATCCATAACATAGCTGTTTAATTCGCTACCTAGACAACTATTAGCGGATTCTCTTTACCATTCCAGCTCCCTTGCGAGAAGGTATACACGATGATATTTTTTACTCGAACTCAATTGAATCAGTTTAAACTACATACCGGTCTGACAGACGAATGGCAATTGAAATCTTTTGTTCTAAAAGGATTGAATGCTTCCAAATATTAACTTGTTGCATTGAACGGTCAATTACCTGATTATTAACTAACACATGGACATTTCGTTAAACCATCCGACATATCCTTACTGGACTTATGATAATTTCCTTTTAGATACGATCATGATGTGATTTTCATGAGAGAAAAATCAAGCATGAATACAGTATATGTACCCTTATACTTTCGAAAATCCGTGTGCATGAATGCACTTTTGCTTTACTTAACAAAGATGGTGATCGTACAATTACATTCAGATGAGAATGATCACATAATGAAATGTTTCGACATCTAATCCCGATTATATACCTTGGTGTGTGAGTTGTTCACTTGAATTCTGAAAACTAATTATTTTAATTCACACTGATTATACATTCTTTTAGTGACTCACTCATTACATGAATATGATCTCACTGGTTGTAACCCCTTTGTTTATGAGACTCTAGTGATGACTTTATCACTTCGGAGTGTAGATAATGTCGTTCCTTTGTCTAAATGTTCAAAGGAGTTTACTAAATCTTCTTGTTTGATATAATGAAAGTTCAACGATACCGTTGCACTGTTATATGATAATATGATATCTCAAAATCCTTACACATCCAATATCGTTAGTAGATAAGGTATCCGCTATACCTTCAAATGCCGACTACTATGTGAATGGAGTTAAAATTCTCCCTATGCATCTGCAATGAACTATGGATACGAAACTCTTAATTGAATAAATTAAGTCAATCCTAAAGGGTAACTTAAACTAAGTTTCGAGAACGAAACTTCTTTAACGGTGGGAGAATGTGACAATCCTGAGATTAGGGTCATTTACTCTTGATAGCTAATTCACCATAAATGGGCTTGGCTCATTAACGGCCCAATTATAGGCCCAAGAGGAACCAAACTAGTAACCATACCTAACGGATCACAGTACGATCCGAGATAACATAATAATAATACGTAGAGTTTATCTAACCTCGCAGCATATGGTTAAATAAATTAACATGTTTACAGTTTGTAACCGACACGCGACACAATACTTAATTAATAATATTAAATATTAATAATAATTATTCATAATTATTCGGACGACTAATTAGGAAAATCGACACATGAGTTATACGCCGTGGAGCACACGACTACGATACATACCGGCTTAAACGAAATTCAGTTATTTATTAATTAGTATAATTAATCAATATAATAATTATTTAAATTTTACCATTAATAAGTACGATTATTTTAATTATTAAGGAAATAATAATTTCGTTCGAAACACAACGTTTAAACAAACGAACGTGTTGGACACGCAGATCTGTCGCGTATCGGCCTGAACGATAGTCAGAACAGAGAGTTCTTAAATTAAAATATTTAAATAATTTTAATAATGATGTTGCGAGATTTAAAAATCGTAAAATAATCTATCAGGGGCTAGAACGCGATAACATTTCGGATGACACGCGGTGTCCACCCACCATTTCACCTAGTCACAAACCCTAGATATATATATGTTTCTTATTCTTTCCTCATTTTAACCTACAACAAACACACATATGTGTGTGATACGAGAGAAAGAACAAGGAGGAGAGGGAGCAGGCAACGCCATCTCCGGCGGCCCTCCCGACGACGACTAAGACCGACAACGAGACTAGGGTTTTGTTGGTCCATAGAGCCTCTCCCTCCGATCAACGACAATGGCGGTTAGTGGTGGTTTTGGGTGGTTTTTGAGTCAGATGACGGGTTCAGGTGGGGGAACCGACGGCGACGTGGGCGAATACGACAGCCAGGGGTTGTGTCCCGCTGTACCCGCGTCCGGCCGGGTCATCCTCCGACGGCTTGGACATTCCAACGACGGAATTGGGACAAATATGGTGGTTCCGACAGATTCCTTTTCCCTGTTCCCTTTTTCTCCGGCCAAGATCTGGCCAACGAAGGCTTCCTGGCGAAAACACATTTTTTTCGACGAAGCTAGGGTTCCGGCGAACCCCAGGTCACCCGATCCACACTTATAGGTGTTCCCTCAGTTCAGATCTGTCTAATATAAGGTAAATGCATCTCGATCTGTTATTATTTCGGTCGACTAGAGTTTAGAACCCGGTTTTCCGGCGAGTTTCCTTATTATTCCGGGTTTTGATCCACATAATTTTAGTGCTAGTTTTTCTGTTTAAGATTCCTACGAGTTTTACGCTTAGATCGAATGAGTTTGGTGGCCGGGTTTCCTTCCCGTGTGTTCTTTTGGATTTTGGACAGGTTATGGCAAAGACAGGACGTCACCCGGATATGCGGGACTTTTCGGGTCGTTCACGACAGTCCATGGTTTCAGTCAACAAAAGTCAACCTTGGTCAAATGCGGTTAACGAAAGTCCAACCAGTCGGATCGGGTCAACGCGAGTTAAACCGGTCCGCGTATACGAACCTAGTGAGTAGAAAGGTATACACGCGCGCTAAATCTGTTATATTTATTTACGCATAGGTTAAACGCGTGTGCGGTTAATTACGTTGAGCCCCAAAACAATTCTAAAAACAAAAATAAATATTAATATGACGTCACATATTAACGAATCATATTAACATGTTGTCGACAAATATATTAACATTAATCGAAAAATAATAACGCGGACGTGTAATTGGTTATACGAGAACTTTAACACAATGTAACGATTAATATGTAATCATAATCTATATTACTTTGATAGTTAATTATTTACATTACGTTTACGATGTAAAAACAATGTGTACGAATACGTATGATATGAGAGGTATTGGGCAACTAATGAATTTGTATAAACATATATGCGACATGTCATGTGGCATTAAACGTTAGTTGACGGTAAATATATACACATTTTAATGTACACGGAAACATCATACAAATAATTTTATACGTAATTGTTCACGTTAGTAACTCGCTTTGAAAATGGGAAACAATACTTATAAAACATGTAACTTATATTTTGTCCGACTAAATGATTTGGGTACAGAAGACCCCGTTAAATATATAAATGCTAGCACTCATATTTTGTTTAACAATAAATTCATTTTATGTTGAGGCATGTAAATATAAATATATATATATATATATATAGTATTGTGTCGAGTCGATAAATAAGAGCACGTTAATACATATCGAACTAAAAGAAACGTTTGACACAACTACACCTCAAAGCAGTTATCGATCTTAGTATCACAACAGGCTGAATCCGTACCTGAATCTGTACCTGTAGCTGTACCACACCTATATCTACTCCAACTATGGAGTCCGTTTTCTTTTATGACGTTCCATTTGGTGCGGTATATATATACTCTCAGTCATGATCTGCTGGATTTGATGATTTAAACTTTCACCGTGAAGTATGGCAAACGGGCTTGCCCAAGCAGTAGGGAACCCGAGGTGGATAAGCAGGACTAAACGGGAGAGAACTTTACAGTCCAGGAGACCATAGACTCATTTAGATCGTGTGGATCCACACGTACATACGAACTTGGAGCATGATTTGCTTGACACTGCTTTGAGGATCTCTGCCCTAATATATTGCCTAACTTTCACCACACACGTCTTGCTAATAGAGGGCACCGGTTGTGCCTCACTACCGTTAACTCCATGCAGAAGCAGCCTTAGTTGGCAGATTTATGAGTATTGGTGCAGATAACTAAGCGTGTTCAGACGGAACATACACACTTTTACGCGAGGGTGTAACACGATGACATGAACTAATGAATATTTCATATCCCCTTCAACTGATAGGTTGGGATATGAGAAATACTATAGGGACCATGCAAGGTAAATTATCATTACGGGTGCACACGTAATCATAATTTGCAGTGCATGAGAACTATAGTGAGTCCTACTGTCCGAGCCAATGTTCATAATTAATCTGTATTTCTAATCTTGATTCTCAGTCATTCGAATATTGATCAAAACTCTCATAACCTTAAGGTTGAGCCAAAGACGTTAAATGAGGCAATGGGCTACCTCATTGTGACAAGGGAATATACATCGTCTCTTTCATCTTTGAATCCAAACGGATCTAAAACTCTTATCAATACTTATTTGGCATGACAATTTGGACCGAAACACTAAAAATGTCTATTCTCAATTGAAGTGACCTCGACATTAGGACCGAGTTGAAATCTCTTGTAAAGAATTATTTAACCTTTGAGAGTCAGCTATAAGTTTTCTCTTTTCGATCTCGTTACTTATCTAATAACACAGGAGACTGACCTTCGGTCTAGCATGAATCAGACCGTAACATTTCGGACCCCTCAATTAGATATTCATGTAACATTCTCACAGTTCTAGAGGAACTAGAGAAATTCAAATTGGATCTAACCAACCCTTAGTGGATCTCGAGCGACGAAGATTTTCACACATCCATTTTAATTGCTGATTCATGTCCTTTAAGATTCTATTTATCACGAAGACTTCAAATTGATCCTTACAACGATTAACACTTGCAGCAATTGCACAACTGTTATCAAAGATCACGACATAATCTCAGTGTCTATCTTACGATCTAGTATCACACTTACTTGAAAATTTCATCGGAACTGCTATGCACTGAATTCTGTAATGGGATGGAAATTTATCCTGACTCTCTGACACGTGACATCTATAGAGTATTGTGGAAACCCGACTTGAGACTAGTGAATAATCTTACATCCTTTTGTGCTTGTATTTCCCCAAGAATCATTTTGTTGGCTGAGTTTCTGACTTAAGACTGCAGGAGAGGTGTGTTCACACCTCTTACTCTCAGCCTTCTATAGTTAGATAGCTCTAGAACACCTACTGTTAAGAAACGACTTCTTAACACATGCTCAGGGAAGCTACAAACTTTGACATTTAACACTCATTACCTCAATTTTATAGCTTAAACCCTTGTGCTAAGGACTTTAAGACTATACCCAATATGAGTGAAATATGTAAGGGTAAGTCATAATAATACCATTCGAAAGCCAGATAAGTTACAGACACACCGTACTGTCAAGTTATTGACAAAAGTTGAAACTCCATGATCCGTTCCAACCAATGTTAATGGAAAAATCTCATATGGCACAGAAGCTGACATGAGAGTGTAATGTTAACGTTCCAAGAAAATACTTTCGAGAAATATAAGGGAGCAATTATAACGTTTCATTTATGTGTTCTATCATTGCTATCCGATTATAAGAAGTGATGGAAATGGTGTTAGAAATTGAATATAAGTGAAACTGCGTCACTAACTCTTAGTGACTGGTTTGAGAGCCATTCTCACTTTTCTTTGAACCCCATGAAGATTCATTTATCTTTAGTGTTTGTTGAACCAAATCAACTAGACTAATTTCAAATATTTTGACGCACTTTTTCTTCATCTAAATTCATCTTCGTCTTTGGATGAACCATAAAAATTTGGATGATTCAATGTCACTACGAGATCTTATTGTCTCAAAGTTTATTGTATTACATCTATTTCGTTAAAATTTCAATCTAAACCAAATCACGAATAACATACATGATAATGTTACCAGTAATGAGATTCGACAAAACCAAGGCCAATCTCAGGAGATCAAGTGTCCATAACAATTTAAATCCATAGCATAGCTGTCTAAGTTGCTACCTAGACAACTATTAACGAATTCTCTATACCATTCCAGCTCCCTTGCGAGAAGTTATACACGATGATATTACTTACTGGAACTCAATTGAATCAGTTTAACCTACATACTGTTCTGACAGACGAAATGGCAATTGAAATCTTTTGTTCTAAATGGATTGAATGATTCCAGATATTAACTCGTTGCGCTGAATGGTCAATTACCTGATTATGAACTAGCACATGGACATTTCGTTAAACCATTCCACATATCCTTACTGGACTTATGATAATTTACTTTTAGATTCGATCATGATGTGATTTTCATGAGAGAAAAATCAAGCATGAATACAGTATATGTACCCTTATACTTTCAAAAATCCGTGTGCATGAATGCACTTTTGCTTTCCTTAACAAAGATGGTGATCGTACAATTACATTCAAATGAGAATGATCACATAATGAAATGCTTCGACATCTAATCCCGATTATATACTTTGGTGTGTGAGTTGTTCACTTGAATTGTGAAAACTAATTATTTTAATTCACACTGATTATACATTCTTTTAGTGACTCACTCATTACACGAATATGATCTCACTGGTTGTAACCCCTTTGTTTATGAGACTCTAGTGATGACTTTATCACTTCGGAGTGTAGATAATGTCGTTCCTTTGTCTAAATGTTTAAAGGACTTTACTAAATCTACTTGTTTGATATAATGAAAGTTCAACGATACCGTTGCACTGTTATATGATAATATGATATCTCAAAATCCTTACACATCCAATATCGTTAGTCGATAAGGTATCCGCTATACCTTCAAATGCTGACTACTATGTGAATGGAGTTAAAATTCTCCCTATGCATCTGAAATGAACAATGGATACGAAACTCTCAATTGAATAAATTAAGTTAATCCTAAAGGGTAACTTAAACTAAGTTTCGAGAACGATGGGAGAATGTGACAACCCTGAGATTAGGGTCATTTACTCTTGATAGCTAATTCACCATAAATGGGCTTGACTCATTAACGGCCCAATTATAGGCTCAAGAGGAACCAAACTTATAACCTTACCTAACGGATCGCAGTACGATCCGAGATAACATAATAATAATACGTAGAGTTTTTCTAACCTCGCAACGTATGGTTAAATAAATTAACGCGTTTACGGTTTGTAACCGACACGCGACGCAATACTTAATGAATAATATTAAATAATAATAATAATTATTCATAATTATTCAGACGAGTAATTAGGAAAATCGACACGTGAATTATACGCCGTGGAGCACACGACTACGATACATACCGGCTTAAACGAAATTCAGTTATTTATTACTTAGTATAATTAAACAATATAATAATTATTTAAATTTTACCATTAATAAGTACGATTATTTTAATTATTAAGGAAATAATAATTTCATTCGAAACACAACGTTTAAACAAACGAACGCGTTGGACACGCGGATCCGTCGAGTATCGGCCTGAACGATAGTCAGAACAGAGAGTTCTTAAATTAAAATATTTAAATAATTTTAATAATGATGTTGTGGGATTTAAAAATCGAAAAATAATCTATCGGGGGCTAGAACGCGATAACATTTCGGATGGCACGCGGTGTCCACCCACCATTTCACCAACTCACAAACCCTAGATATATATATATATATATATATATATGTTTCTTATTCTTTCCTCATTTTAACCTACAACAAACACACATATGTGTGTGATACGAGATAAAGATCAGGGAGGAGAGGGAGCCGGCAACGCCATCTCCGGCGGCCCTCCCGGCGACGACTAAAACATACAACGAGACTAGGGTTCTGTTGGTCCCTAGCGGCTCTCCCCTCCGATCAACGACAATGGCGGTTAGCGGTGGTTCTCGAGTCAGATGACGGGTTCAGGTGGGGGAAACGATGGCGACGTGGGTGAAGACGACAGCCAGGGGCTGTGTCCCACTGTATCGGCGTCCGGCCGGGTCCTCCTCCAACGACGGAATTGGGAAAATTTTGGTGGTTCCGACAGATTCCTTTTCCCCGTTCCCTTTTTCTCCCGCCAAGATCGGGCTAACGAAGGCTTCCCGGTGAAAACACGTTTTTTTCGACGAAGCTAGGGTTCCGGCGAACCCCAGGTCACCCGATCCACACTTGTAGGTGTTCCCTCAGTTCAGATCTGTCTAATATAAGGTAAATGCATCTCGATCTGTTATTATTCCGACCGACTAGAGTTTAGAACCCGGTTTTCCGGCGAGTTTCCTCATTATTCCGGGTTTTGATCCACATAATTTTAGTGGTAGTTTTTCTATTTAAGATTCCTACGAGTTTTACGCCTAGATCGAATGAGTTTGGTGGCCGAGTTTCATTCCTGCGTGTTTTTTTGGATTTTGGACAGGTTATGGCGAGGATAGGGCGTCACCCAGATAGGCGGGACTTTTTGGGTCGTTCCCGACAGTCCATGGTTTCGGTCAACAAAAGTCAACTTTGGTCAAACTCGGTTAACGAAAGTCCGACCAGTCAGATCGGGTAAACGCGAGTTAAACCGGTCCAAGTATACGAACTGAGTGAATGGAAATGTATACACGCACACTAAATCTGTTATATTTATTTACGCATAGGTTAGACTTGATAACTCAACACGAGTTTAGACTTGCTTTGTAATATTAGGGTTAGTCCATAAAGCTCTTTAAGTACCTACATGTATCGTAGGACTCGAGTAGGACGTAAATCCATGACTATTATATCGTGTGGACATTGGTTACCATTCCTATCGAAAAGACATTAGTGTTCCTGACACGTCACCAGGTGAGTTTCACGGCCCCTCTTTACTTTTAAATGTTTTAGAAACATCGGGGGAGAAACATACTTGCTTTACGCGTTTGAAAACATGAAACATATTTACTTGATACATTTGAAAACATGAAACTAATTTACTTGATACATTTAAAAACATGAAACCTATTTACTCGATATGTTTGGAAAACATGAAACATACTCGTACTCGTTTTTATATGATAACAAGAAAACAAGACTCGACCTTTATGTTTGCATGAGTTAACATTGGGAGCTCGTAAAGTCCCCTATGTAAACATTTTAATAACCATTAACTAAGGACTTAGCCTGGGATTCTATGGATAGTACTATTTGGGATTGACACCCCCGGTCATGGTTCGATCAGTTTTGGTTGAATGTATTATGTATGAGCATATTATTCGTATTCCTTGCTAGTTTACGGATGGGTCAAACATTACTTGTTTTGTTTATCATATACATCGATTCATTTCGTGTAGATGGATCTGCCAATCTTTTTAGTGCAAATTGGTTTTGTTTTCATTGGAAAACTACTCGTTTTATGACCATGAGGTCATCACATGTTTTCATTGGGAAAACTACTTGTTTTATGACCATGAGGTCATCATATGTTTTCATTGGAAAATCTACTTTACGCTGCAACAAACAAACCTGTGAACTCACCAACCTTTGTGTTGATATTTTTAAGTATGTTTTTTAGGTATTACTTAGCTAAGGCTCGGTTGCAATAGGCTAGCTCTTTGGATTAAACTATAGTAGCCGAAGCAGCATGATTGTCAAACCTCAAGTCTATTTCTGATCTAGGAGTATGTAGATCAATGTATTATTTCACGTTAGTAATTGTAAAGATGTTCGATACTTAGAAATTTGTAAGTTAGCTTCCACTTTTATGTAATGTTACCAATCGTTGCAACCTTTATTTATTTATTAAGTAAATAAATTTGGGGGTGTTACAGTTCGTGACCAAGATCGCCAGGCACTATCACTTGCTGACAGACGAGTTGATTGTCGACTTGACCCCGGTGATAGAGACCGTTGTGATGACCGTGCAGACATTGAGGAATATGCACATGGCTCATCACGCACCGGGAGGAGTTAGGCTAGTGGATAGATGGGGTCGGGTCTGGGATCCAGATCATCCGGGTCTAGGCCCCGACATTGTTCAGGCCGAGGCGTAGGCCATCGCTGCCGCCCACCAGGCGCACGTAGCTCACCAGGAGCAGGAGCACGAGCAACACGCCTACCACCCAGAGGATCCGATTGTTCCACCTCCTCCGCCTCCTCCACCTCCACCATCACCTATGGTTACCGTCACCCATGACCTATTCATGCGCTACTGGGCTTGGCAGTACGAGGTCCAGTGCGCTGCTGCTGGCGGGGCGCCATACGTGGTTCCCCTCCCATTCTTCATGCAGCCAGAGCACCAGCCTCAGCCACCACCATCACCGCAGCATCAGCCACCACCATCACCGCAGCATCAGCCACCAACATCACCGCAACATCAGCCACCACCATCACCGCAGCATCAGCCACCACCATCACCGCAACATCAGCCACCACCATCATCACCATCACCACCAGCAGGAGGAGACGAGGGAGGCGGGGCCGCCGACGTTAACCTGGAGGGTATGCAGTGGGAGTAGTACCTCCCATTGCATTTTGTTATAATTTTTGTGAGTTGTACTTGGTTGTATTCTATACAAACTCTGTTATCACGCTTCGACGTTTGTGGTTGTCATTTATTTGTACTTTGTTTAGTTGTACTGTATGTGGATACTTATCTTTACATTTATGTTTATATTTTTGGCTTGATGTTATTGATCCTGTTTGATGTGGTTAGTCTTGATTACATCTTGGAATTATGGAACTGCGTGGAACGCCATTTTTGTGGGTAGGCTTTTTGCGTTTGACCGAGATCGACACGAGGGAAGTTTCAGTTCTCCCTTCACACTCCATTGCATTGCATTCCATTTTGCTTTGCATGTTTTTGTATACATTGAGGGCAATGTATGTTTCTAAGTGTGGGGTTGGGTGTTTATTCTTCACTCTACATTACTTTTTGTTGTACATTGAGGGCAATGTATGATTATCAGTGTAGGGTGGGAATTTATTCACGCGATGTTTGTCCTTTTAGCATTTTATCACTTCATTTTTTGTAAAATCATCCTTCATAATTTTTATTGGCATTAAATCAATTTTATAAAAATTTAAAAACACAAAAATAGAATAAAATTTAACCGTTTAGCATTCACAATTTTTAGTAAATAATAGAGGTTTGATTTTTCGAAAGCAATTAAGATAGAAATTCCATCGAGTCAAACCCAATTTTTTTGTGATAACCATGAGTTTTAGTGGGCTAAACGAATGAATTGCATGTACCCTTTTTCTTACACCCATTCTTTTCATTTCCATGAGTTTATTTTTGAGCTTTGATAGCTTTAGACATTGTTTGCTCTCGTTTTTTGCGGATCTGAGTGTGCCGGATGTTTCATGCTTATTAGAACTTGCTTTTAGTATACATTTCGAAATCATGAACATAAATATTGCATAAAAATGATTGAGCCATTAGGATAAACCACTTTGTTAGCCTTTTATTTTTATTTTTTCCATCATCCGAACACATCCACTAGTTAGCCACGTTGAGCCTATCCCGTGTTTTTCGTTTATTACCACATTACACACCATTAAACCTTCGTTAGCCTTCTTATTTATTTTATTTTTCACCCGTGTTAGAAATCCGGTTGGCTAATGTTGATTTTATAGTTTTATTTTGTTGTAAGTTGTTATTTTCTTAAGAAGTTTTTAGCTAAGAAAAGATGCATATTGACTTAGTTTCCTTCAAAAGAAAAGAAAGAAATAGTGTTACAAAAAAAAAATCAATCAAATCACCAAAATTAGGTGAAATATAGCCGATTAGAGCAATTTTATGAGCAAAGATGAAAAGAATCTGAGGGTTAGCTCTGATCTATAGAAAAGATTCATTTAGTTTATTTTTATGTCAAAAGTTGTAGTAGTTTTTGAGTCAGCATAACCGTCGGGTTTTTAGCCATTTAGCCACTTTTAAATTCCATTTCCCTACCCCCAACCATTGCCAAGTTACAACCCATTCAAAGTCCTCTTGATTTATGCTTTGTTTCATGTTAGTTGGTAGAGATGTAGAGATTTGATCTTTTAGCAAGCTTATGATTTATGCATGATTCATTGTCTTGGCATTTGAGTGTTCTATACATACATCATTACTTGTATGATCATATATATACCTGAGTGTGTGAGAAGCATAAAGGTGCATGCCAATGATTTCTTAGGCATATTCATTTGCTCATTCGGTTGTTACTCCATTGGGCTCCTTGGGTTTCATTTAGTCAATTTTGCATTTCTTGGAAAACTTGTCAACCTTTATAAGTTTATTAATGCTTACGGTTTTCTGAATTGATCCTTAGTGCCATTGGAAGTTTTGTTTTATTTTGATTTTTGCTTGAGGACAAGCAATGTTCAAGTATGGGGTTGTTTGATGTGTTAGAATTTACACATCTTTTTGGCACAAAACTTCACTCATTTCACGATCAATTCTTGGTTATTTTCAACGTTTAGACACTAATTTGCTTCATTTCTAGTTTTATAGGTTTTTGTGAAGTTGAGTGAACAAACAAAGGAATTCTAGGATAAAAGTTGGAGTTTTAGGGTTTCTGAGTTGGAGGCACGGTCGTGCCCCCTACCTGGAACGGTCGTGCCAGTCTTCAAAACCCTAGGCACAGTCGCGCTTCGCATCTGGCACGACCGCGCCAAGCCATTTCCTCGAGCAAAACCGTGTTCCAACGCCCCACAGCCGCGTGTAATCCCGTGAGTCTGACCCATGACCTCAGAGCCATACTTCCTCGTTCAATGGGACCCAATAGAAGCTCCGGATCGGTCAACCCTCTGCACCACGACCGTGCTAGTTCTTTGGCATGGTCGCACCCCAGTGACAGGTACGGTCGTGCCTTCCCTCCTGGCGCGGTCGTGCCCCCTTAAGTCTATAAATACATAAGTTTATTTCTCATTCAAACATTCAGCAACCAGAGCAAAAACCTACTGTTTGAGCTCCAAATCAACCTTGTTCCAGCCATATTTCAAGCATCTTGGAGGGATTACAACATCAAGAGGATCATCATGCATCAACAACAACATCTAGGCTTGTAGGAGTGTTTTGATTCTTGTTTTCATAGCATGTCTCTTACTATTTTTCCCTGCTTATTTGTCATTCTTGTGCTCATGATGAGCTAAAACTCTTGTTCACGTTGGTTTAGATGAAGTTTAGATACATTTGACAACATTCATGGATTATTGGCAATTATTGTGTTAATGTTATGACAATCGTATGATTATTTTTCAATGAAATTATGTATTCAAGTATTTTGAGTTGTTTACAAGACTTATATGTGTGTATACCATATCATGTTGGAAAACTTATGGTTTATTCTTGTATTCATGGATTGGTATATGTATTTATGCTAATTTATGGCATTTGACTAGGAATGGTGAATGAAGTCTTGTTTATGATTTATTATTCTTGTATGTGTATCCTTATGCTTATGTTTGGAAAGACAAAGTGTTTGTTATGGTGTTTCATGCTTAGTTTTATGTTTATCTAGGATTTGTTAACAGAATCTCCTAATTTATATGAACTTTGTATGAACATTGTATGTTGAAGAAATGCATGTGATTGTCTAATTAAATCAACTTGAGGTGGATAATGTGTTTTTCATATTATCTTTCCAACTAGTTGTTAGATTGGTGTACCTTAATCGGGAGCTATTTCAATCTTTATAAACATTGACATGATTACAACACCTGAACTTTATTGGATGATTTTAGGTGGTTAGTTTGTGTCTCTCATTCTAGCTTTTTGAATGGTCATTTGATTGAATGCCTTTGACGAGAATTTGGTCAATCTATGTTTCGTATATTTGCCATGTTTCTATGATTGTATTGAATGTATTCTAGATGGATTCGACACTGAAGTGATCTTTTCTCCTTGATTGTTTGACTTGTGATTTTAGTTTAGTTTTATATAAATTTCATGCTAGTTAATTAAACAAACTCTTCAAAACATCTTTATACCATCACTTGATTGAATCTTAGTTCCAGTTTATTATCGCATTCCACCGTGTCCACGGATTAATATCCGATTCTTACCTTTGCTATATTGCTATCCGACGGGTACACTTGCCCGGTGTATGTGTGATTAGTCTTTGGTGAAAACCCCTTTTTAAAACTAATTGTGTAAAAATCTTTATGAAAATATATATATACTTTCAACACATTACATTGCTCACACCTCAGGGTGAGACTTCTACTTTAGCATGCCTGCAGGACTTTCTACTATGCAATGCAATTACACTATTACACAAATAGAAATGTAATCACATAAACTTTCATATAGACAAATAATACATATTAACACATAAGCATATAACATGGTATTTGCCACTGTCACTGTCGAGCTGTACCGAAGTACAACTCCTTTATCGTCCTTTACTTTAACTCATTGTTATCTTTCAAAAACTTGTTTAAAAGATAATACTATACTCTTTTACTCTTTATCTTTCATTTTATAAAAAATATATAATTCTTATAAAATATTCTTTAACTTTGAAAACTATCTCTTTAACAGTATGTATGCCAGCCCAAAACCGTTTAGGAAAAATGGCAATAAGAACTCACCTATCTATCGACAACTATCCTGAATCGGGATGTATAAGCTAAAACTGGTGCTAAACGATTTGCACGAAAGTTAACACACGAAAACTATCAAAACTCATCTAAGTGCCGCTAGGATCTTAAGTCTCGTCGGAGAGTCGACCAGAAAATCGATCCGGACAGTCGAGAGTCGGCCCGGACAGTCGACAGTCGGCCAGGGCAGTCGACAGTCGACAGTCGGCCAGGGCAGTCGACAGTCGACAGTCGGCCCAGACAGTCGACCCGGCTCTTGCTGGAACTTGCGTTCCGAACTTTTACTCAACAATTGTCAATCAGGGTTTAAGAACATGTACCCCTCATCATGTAGTTATCATTATCATATCATCATCATTATCATATCCTCATCAGATCATCATCATTATCATAACCTCATGATACCATCATCATCATTATCGAATCACCAATACAACCTCCCCTTCTCTGCCGTGAATCTCAAAGAACCACCACCATCAAGTCCGAACCATCTTCACCTAAGGTAGTGTCAACCACCACCCTTAACGGCCTCCATCACCACCATGAGAGTTACTGTGTAAACCCACGTCACCATTAATAGTCTCCACCATTCTCCATCGTCCAACCCTACCGCCATAACACCACCATAGCACCACCACTACCTTTGCCATCGCAAACCACCACCCGACCAGTTACCACCGCGAGCCATCACTAACCATCATTGGCTGTCGTACATCACCAGTTACTGCCTTCTCCACCACCGCAGGTCCGTACCACCACCCTCAGCTCCGAACCACCACCACCGTAACCCATTGCCATCGCAAACCTGAATCCACTGCCGTCACCATCTCTATTAACCGCCTTCACCACCAACACTGTCGTGACTGGACGTACTACTGCCAGAGTTATGGCAACAGCTCGTGTGCCTTCTATCGTCGTCCTTGTGCTTAGAAACGGATCTGAGATTTTCCCGAATCATGGTGCGCAACTGTGTTGGTCGGATTAGGTTTTTTCGGAGGTGAGGAGTTTTAATGGAGAAGGAGCTTCCATGGTGAAGGAGATCAACGAGCAAGAGGATGAGAAAGGGAGTGGCGGCTGTATGCTAGAGAAATAGATTTAGGTTTAAATGAATTTACTCTTCCCCCCTTCAACTTTTGTAGAAGTTTCATTTCCAGCTTTTTCCTTTTAATTAGTCGTTAAGTTAGCGTACCATACTTTCATTTTTAACGACTTAGTCCTAAGTGAAACCCCGTTCTTAAATATAGAGAAAAATTGGGATGTTACAAGGTAGATCCAACTTGTAGGCTACCTTTCCAATCCTCTCAAAGATTTTAAAAGGACCTACGAATCTTGGTGCAAGTTTCCTTTTCTTTCCAAAATGAACCACTCCTTTCGAAGGGGATACCTTGAGAAGAACCAGATCGCCGACTTGAAATTCTAGGGGTTTTCGACGTTTGTCGGTATAGCTCTTTTTCCGACTCCTTGCTACTAGAAGGTTGTCTCGGATTAACATGATTTTGTCAGAAGTCTCCTAAATAAGTTCGGGACCAGTGATTTGTGCTTCACCAATCTCAGTCCAACAGATAGGAGAATGACACTTCCGACCATAAAGTGCTTCGAAAGGAGCCATGTCAATGCTCATGTGGTAAATGTTGTTATACGAGAACTCGACTAGGGGTAGATGTAATTCCCAATTCCCCTTTAAGTCAATGACACAGGCTCTAAGCATATCTTCGAGGGTTTGAATCGTTCGTTCGGATTGACCATCAGTTTGCGGATGGTAAGCCGTACTAAGATTCAGCTGAGTGCCCAAAGCTGATTGCAAGGGTTGCTAGAAACGAGAAGTGAATCGTCCATCACGATCAGAAATGATGTTGAGAGGTATACCGTGACGACTAACAATTTTATCAATGTAGATTCGAGCCAATTTCTCAATTCGATAGTCTTTACGAATGGGCAGGAAGTGAGCAGATTTTGTCAAACGGTCGATGATTACCCAAATACTATCGTGACCACGAGATGTATGCGGGAGTTTGGTTATAAAGTCCATAGCAATACATTCCCATTTCCCCAAGGGAATCTCAGGTTGTTCAAGTAAACCGGACAGACGTTGGTGTCCGGCCTTAACCTTCAAACAAGTAAGGCGCTTAGACACATACAAAGCAATGTCCTTTTTCATACCAGGCCTCCAATATTGAGTACGAAGGTCCTTGTACATTTTTTACGCACCAGGATGTAAAGAATAGCGAGGCTTGTGAGCCTCGTTCATGACGAAAGTACGGAGATTATCACGGTCCGGAATCCAGATACGATTCAGGAAGTAGAGTAACCCACTGGGTTTGGTTTCTAGTTGGAGTTCATCACCACATGACATTTCATTGTACATGTTTCCCTCAGTGACTGATATATGTTGTACCTCAAAGATGCGAGTCTAAATGTAATTCTAAGGGATCTAGTGATGGACGAGGCACACAAGTCCAGGTACTCGATTCACCCCGGTGCTGAAAAAATGTACCATGACCTCAAGGAACATTATTGGTGGCCTAACATGAAAGCCAAAATTGCTACCTACGTCAGTAAATGCTTGACCTGTGCTAAGGTCAAAGTGGAGTATTAGAAACCATCAGGATTACTCCAACAACCAGAGATCTCACAGTGGAAGTGGGAACAAATTTCAATGGACTTCATCATGAAATAGCCCAGGGCCTCTAACGGCTGTGACACGATCGGGGTAATTGTTGACAGGCTAACAAAATCTGCACACCTCCTTCCCATTAAAGAAACGGACAAGATAGAGAAACTAACAAAAATTTACTTAAAAGAAGAAGCCGCGAGACATGGAGGGCCATTCTCCATCATTTCAGATAGGGATAGTCGATTCACATCCCGATTCTGGCAATCCTTACAGAAAGCCTTGGGTACTCGGTTGGATATGAGTACTGTATACCATCCTCAGATGGATGGTCAGAGTGAAAGGACCATCCAGACCCTGGAGGACATGCTTAGAGCTTGTGTGGTTGACTTTGGAAACGGTTGGGATGCCCACCTACCATTGATTGAATTTTCATACAACAACAGCTACCACACTAGCATCAAAGCCACCCCATTCGAAGCACTTTATGGACAAAAGTGTAGATCGCCAATTTGCTGGACAGAAGTGGGAGATAGCCAACTCACAGGTCTAGAAATTATTCATGCAACTACAGAGAAGATTGTACAGATACGCGAACGTATCAAAGCCGCACATGATCGTTAAAAGAGTTACGCTGACGTGAGACGCAAACCATTAGAATTTTAAGTGGGAGACAAAGTGCTACTAAAAGTCTCGCCATGGAAAGGAGTGATACGTTTCGGCAAGCGGGGGAACTGAACCCTCGTTACATTGGACCTTTCGAGATTCTGAAAAGGATTGGTCATGTTGCTTACAAACTCAACCTACCGGAAACTCTCAGTGGCGTTCATGACGTGTTTCACGTGTCGAATCTGAAGAAGTGCTTATCAGATGAGACACTGGTCATACCATTGGAGGAGATTCAGATAGATGATCAGTTTCACTTCATCGAGGAACCCGTCGAGATCATGGACCGTGAGGTTAAACAGCTAAAACAAAGCCGCATCCCTATATTTAAGGTTCTTTGGAATTCTAGACGCGGACCAGAATTCTCTTGGGAGCGCGAGGATCAATTCAAGGGTAAATACCCTCACTTGTTCAAACTACCAGTGACGCGAACTGAATTTCGGGACGAAATTCCTTTTAACAAGGGGAGTACGTGATACCCAACAAATTCAGGTTAATATCCATACCCGACTATTACTTGAATTCACATGATTACACTTGTATCATACTTAATTATAGAGTAATTAAGTACATATTTGATATATCAAGTCCGTTCGTTTCATTTCATTACATGCATCGGTAATCGGGCGGATTACCGGGTCACACACGTGTCCAGTCACACGAACGTTGGTGAATTTTAGAAATAATATTTAGACATATAATTGGTGTGCAAAAATTATATGTAATAATGTGATTTAATATTTCATGCTTATATGAATTTTTCCGGAATTTATTGAGCATCTTTTATTTTAACGCTTTTAAAGCGGATACGCGATATGTGCCAACAACACTAATTTAGATTTTATAAAAACAATTGTCACACCCCAACCGGGCGGCGGAACACGTCGGAGTATGACCCGAATTGTGACCAGATTGCTCGTAGCACTTGGAACTATTAAAATTTCATAATTTTATTCAATAATATTAAAAGTGCCTCAAAGGCTACAAATAGTTCAAATAAATAAGACAAAACATAGTTCCAAACAAGATAAAATCAGATTTCAAATTTCTAAGTCCAAGCCTAAGTGTTGAACATAAATCAAGCGTTGCTTGAACTTGGTGCACCTGAAACATGTTTAAAATAAGAGTTATCAACAAAATGAATTGTTGGTGAGCAATCATGGTAGATATAGATATAGTAGTTTAGATAAAGTACAAATTCCATGCTAAGACAAGTAATACATTATAGTCTTATTGTATATACACACAGTCCAAATTAAACCTTCCTTTTAAGATTTATCCAATTCAGATTGTCCAACATATAGTTAACAGTTTTTCAGTTTTAGAATTCATTACATGCATCCTAGATCAAAGAAATGCATGGGGTAGCTAACCCACATGGTACCACTAATTCCATTCATAGGCTGTCGAAACAGTTAATAATATGAACTAGTGTAATCAACAAATAAGCCACATAATGCAATTAAACAAGTCTAACATAAGGGAATTTGTTTCAAGTTGTGAGATTTGTCAATAGTGTAAGTGTAATTATATAGGAACATGTTTCACCCCAAAAGTGATAAAATGTATAAAGAGGGGCATGAAAACTCACATGGTTTGTAAGTAGTTTCCGAGCTAAGTTTGATCCAAAGATATAATCCAAAGTAGGTCACAATTAACCTATTATAGTTGTAGTTTAGTCATTTAGTTTAAAGGAATAAGCTAAGGTTTGTTCGTGTTCTCGAATTTGAGAAATTAGGATTTTGGAAAGTTTAAGGTTTGAAAAGTAATTTGGTTATGGTTTAAGGTGTGCAAGTATTTAAATTACTAAATTATTATGTTTAGTAATTTAAATATAATTTCAGATTTTATAAAATATTTTAAGTGATTATTTAATTAATTACTTATTTAGTAATTTAGTTAATAAATGTGTTTAATTAACTAAATATGTCAAAAAGATAGTAAGAATATAAATATAATTTAAATTATAAATTTTATAAATATTTTCTGTTAATAAGTAAATTTTTATAAAATTTACTTATTTTTAGTTTAATTAAATCAATAATTCCATTGATTTAATTACAAAACAAAATTAGTAAAAATTAGTAAAAATGTCTAAAAGTTCCAGAAACTTAATATTTTGTTAAAAATATATAGATTAAGTTTCTGTAATTTTTGTATAATTTTTGGAATAGATTTACTAATTTTAAATAAATAGTCCAAGCTTTAAATTTAGACTTTTAAATAATTAATTTTATAAACTCAGAAAGTTTTCTGTTTTTATTTTATAAAACAGTAGAGAATTTTATTACAAAAATTTGGACTATTTATTTGTACATTTTCGAGTTGTAAATAAAAAGTTATGAATTTTTAAAGATTAAAGATTTAATAAAAAGAAAAATCAAAAATAGGAAAATGTTGAAAAGTGGGCGAACCGGCCACAAGGCGGATCGAACCTGGGCTACTTGGCTTAGCAGCAGTGCACCTAACCGTTGGGCCAAGTGGCTAACCTGGTAATAAGTTGAATTGGGTTATATTTAACCCGGATCTTGGATCCGGTTTGTGTTCGTTTAAGCAAAAAAAAGGCTCACGGGTGAGGGCCTTAGCCGGACTCGAACCCGTGACCTCTCGTTCGTAATACGCGCACCCGGCCATCTCGGCCAAGTGACTAACTCGTAAACAAACGGAGAGAGGTTTCTTTTAACGACGTTTTCGAAATAAAATCCCAAATCCGTTTGAAACACAAGAACCCTAATCTGAGTTTGTTCGAATTCGATGAATCCGTATAATAGGAACTCAATTAACCATAGGGCTTTTGTTATACGTTTAATTCCGAGCCTAATGACGTATTGAATTACCTGGAATGATCAACTGATCGAAGTTCTGGACTCGTTGTTCAGTTCGTCTGAACTGAGATTCCGAGAGAGAGAATTAGAGAGTGTTAGGAGTTGTGATTTGTTTCAAATGGACGCATTAGGTGTCGTCGAGGTTTGTACAACCTCAATTCGACAAATAAATTCGCGAATTAACGAGTTTTGATTACGGTTTAAGACGGTTTAAAGTTTTTAGCCGTTTTCTACTGTTACGAGTTAAAATTTCGAATTAAACGAGTTCATCATGCTCGTTTATGAGTTGTAATGGGATTTCAGTTACGAATCTTTGCTCTTATCATCTCAAAACGCGTTTTCGAATATTCAGAACCCAAAACCGGGTTCCCCTTGTTTCGAACCCACGACCACTTTTGGGTGGGTTTTAAAACAGAAAAATACAACTTTGGTCCCTGAGGTTTGTTAAGTTGACTCCGGTCAACTTAAACTTGAAAATAAGTTTGAGGAAAGGCAGTTTAGCCCTTGTAGTTAAGTTTTAACCAAAAACTAAGTTAGTTAGGTTAAATAGGGTTTTTAGTTAATAAATTTGATATATTTTGACATTTAAATGTATAAATTAAATTTAAATTATAAAAGAATTGTTTATTTCTATAAAAATGATATAAAATGACATATTTTTATAGAACTTTATTTTAAAAATATTTATTTAATTAAACTTTATTTATTTGATTTATTTAGGAATAAATCTTATTATTTCTTAAAAATTCATAAAAATTTATAAAAGTCATTTTAATTTATATAATTTGTGTTTTAATTTAAATAAAACACATTAGGATTTTTTTTTCAAATTAAATAAGTATAATTTTTTTTTTTTACACTTAGATAATTTATGAGATTTATTTTATATAGTTTAGGGACTTTATTCAAATACCATGAATATTAGCCCTAAAACATAGTTTGAGTATGGTTTTTAGCCACATAGTTTAAGCAATTCATTTAAGAATTTTCACATATTATTAAATATGGATAATTAGGGTTTACAATAAATGCCAAATGGCCGGAAATTGTAAACGGAAAAGTACAGATATTACAGTCTCCCCTACTTTAGGAAATTTCGTCCCGAAATTAAGTAGTGGAGTTTGTGAACAGGTGTGGGTACTTGGCCTTCATTTGATCTTCACGTTCCCAAGTGAACTCGGGTCCTCGTTTAGATTGCCAACGTACTTTCACAATCGGAATTCGGCTTCTTTTAAGTTGTTTGATCTCTCGATCCATGATTTCAATAGGCTTTTCCACGAAGTGCATCGACTCGTCAATGTGAACTTCGTCAAGAGGAACTTGGAGGTTTCCCTCGGCAAGACACTTCTTGAGGTTAGATACATGAAACGTGGGATGTACATTGCTAAGCTTGTCGGGTAATTCCAACTCGTAAGCAACTTTCCCGATACGTTTGATGATTTTGAAAGGTCCAACGTATCGCGGTGTGAATTTCCCTTTCTTCCCAAACCGGACAACGCCTTTCCAAGGTGATACCTTTAAAAGAACCATGTCACCAACTTGGAATTCAAGAGGTCTTCTACGAATATCAGCATTCTTCTTTTGTCTCTCCCGAGCCAAACGAAGATTGTCGCGAACTTGGATGATTCGATCAGTGGTGTCTTGGACTAGAGCGGGACCAGTGATTTGTGCTTCACCGACCTCATCCCAGCCAAGAGGAGAACGACAATGGCGACCATATAAAGCCTTGAAAGGTGCCATCTCGATACTAGCATGGTAGCTGTTGTTATACGAAAACTCAGCTAGTGGAAGATATTTGTCCCAATTGCCTCCAAAGTCAAGGACGCAAGCACGTAACATATCTTCAAGAGTTTGAATCGTTCTTTCCGTTTAACCATCAGTTTGGGGATGGTAAGCTGTACTCAAATTCAATTGAGTACCCATGAACGATTGTAGAGATCCCCAAAAACGGGAAGTGAAACGACTATCACGATCAGATATGATATTAAGAGGAACGCCATGTAGACGAACGATCTCATCCAAATAAACTTGAGCCAACTTCTCAGCTCACGGGGTCATCTCGAATTGCGAGAAAATGAGCTGATTTCGTGATTCGGTCCACGATTACCCAAATGCTATCAAATCCTCGAGGTGTTCTTGGAAGTTTGGTGATAAAATCCATGGAAATACACTCCCATTTCCACATTGGAATCTCGGGTTGTTCAAGCAAACCCGAAGGTCGTTGATGTTCAATCTTGACCTTAGAACAAGTAAGACATTTTGAAATGTACACGGCAACATCTTTCTTCATGCCGGGCCACCAATAGTGTTGGCGAAGGCCTTTGTACATTTTATCGGCTCCTGGGTGTATAGAATAACGAGTTTTGTGAGACTCGTCAAAAATCAAAGTACGAAGATCATCCCGATCAGGAACCCATAAGCGGTTTAAGAAGTGTAGCAACCCATTGGGTCGAGTCTCCAATTGTTTTTCAACTCCACAACCCAATTCTTTTTGCATGTTGCCCTCGGAAAGAACCGTTTGTTGAGCTTTAAGAATTTTGGTCTCGATATCCGATTGAATAAGAGCACAACATATGTTAGGATATTCTTTCCGACTTAACGCATCAGCCACCACGTTAGCTTTCCCTGGATGATATTTGATTTCGCAATCATAATCATTTAACAGTTCCATCCAACGACGTTGTCTCATGTTTAAGTCTTTTTGGTTGAATATATGTTGCAAACTCTTGTGATCGGTAAAGATTTCACATTTGGTTCCATAGAGATAATGTCTCCAAATTTTGAGAGCAAACACGACCGCACCAAGTTCGAGGTCGTGAGTGGTGTAGTTATCTTCATGAACCTTAAGTTGTCTTGAGGCATAAGCAATCACCTTACCCCTTTGCATGAGAACGCATCCAAGTCCTTGCTTTGAAGCATCACAGAAAACAACGAAGTCGTCGCTGCCATCGGGAAGAGATAGGACTGGAGCATGGCACAATTTTTCTTTAAGAGTTTGGAACGCTTCTTCTTGCTCTTGTCCCCATTCAAAGATCCTACCCTTATGAGTTAGGGCAGTGAGAGGAACAGCAATCTTGGAAAAGTTAGAAATAAAGCGTCGATAATATCCTGCTAGTCCAAGAAAAGAACGGATTTCTGTTGGTGTTTTAGGAGCAATCCAATTCTTTACAGCTTCAATTTTAGCAGGATCAACATGAATCCCAGCCTCGTTAATAACATGACCTAGGAATTGGACTTCCTTTAGCCAGAATTCACATTTGGAGAATTTAGCATAAAGTTGTTCCTGTTTAAGAAGATCAAGTACTAAACGAAGATGTTCTTCATGTTCTTGCTTAGATTTTGAGTAGATAAGAATATCGTCAATGAAGACAATGACGAATTTATCCAAATAAGGTCGACAAACACGATTCATCAAATCCATGAACACGGCAGGTGCGTTAGTCAAACCGAATGGCATGACAACAAACTCGTAGTGTCCATAGCGAGTTCTAAAAGCTGTTTTGGGAATGTCTTCCTCCTTAACACGTAGTTGGTGATAACCCGAACGAAGATCGATCTTTGAGAAAATAGAAGCTCCTTGGAGTTGATCAAATAAATCGTCAATCCTTGGAAGTGGGTATCGATTCTTGACAGTCAATTTGTTGAGTTCCCGATAGTCAATACACATCCTAAAAGATCCATCTTTCTTCTTGACGAATAAGACAGGTGCTCCCCATGGTGAGGAACTAGGACGTATGAATCCTTTATCAGAGAGTTCTTGAAGTTGACTAGCAAGTTCTTGCATTTCAGATGGTGCAAGACGATATGGTGCTCTTGCCACAGGAGTTGCACCAGGCACAAGGTCGATACGAAACTCGACTTGTCGTGTAGGGGCAATTCCCGGTAGGTCTTCCGAAAATACTTCAGCAAAGTCCTTAATCACAGGAATATCAGCCATGAGTTTACCCTTGTCCTTCTCTTTCACAACGTGAGCTAGAAAAGCTGGATAATTCTTGTTGAGGTACTTCTGAGCTTTTGTTATAGTCATCAGTTTTAAGCCTTTGGGTTGTTTCTCTCCATACACGTGTAGTACTTCACCAGACGGCAGAGGAATCTTTATGAATTTGTCGGCACAAACGATCTCAGCACGATGTTTGGATAACCAATCCATGCCGACGATCACGTCGAAACTCCCAAGTTGCATAGGAGTTAAGTCAATAGAGAAAGTATGTTCGTTAAGTTGTAGTTGATTGTTTGCAATGATTGAGTCAACTTTAACGGATTTCCCGTTAGCTACTTCTACATTATAAGTTTTGTCTAGTTGGGTTCTAGTCTTAGCAAGCATTGGTTCAAAGTCAAAGGACACGAAACTTTTATCCGCACCAGAATCAAACAAAATAGTAGCATATTGATTATTGATCAGATACGTACCATTGACAACATCGTTGTTGGCTTGAGCTTGACTAGCAGTAATGGTGTAGACTCGGCCTTTGGAAGCAGAGATTGAAGCTTTTATTGCATTGGCCAGTAATGGACACTTATCCTTGAAGTGACTTGGATCTCCACATTGGAAACAAGCCTTAACAGTTAAGGATGGTGTGTTTTGTATCACGTTATGGCCTTGCACTTGAGATTGAGTGTTGCTTGGGGTTCGGCAACGATCTTGAGTATGTCCCAACCTTTTGCACTTTGTGCAAACCCAACACGGTGCATTGGGAAGATGGTGAGACTTGCAAATATCACATTGAGGATAACTCCCCGAATAAGCCTTCTTGGTTGGACTGAAGGTAGTAGTAGTAGCAGGTGCTACTTGGCTCACAGGTTGAGCAGGTGTAACAGTCCCATAATTTTGTTTATGGTTGGACTTTCTCTTCCTGTTTCTACCAGTAGGTTCAGGTTTAGAAGTCACAGCAGCAACCACAGCAGGTTTCTTCCCTCCTTTGCGGTGAAGGATTCCCGCATCGACATAAGTGTCGGTAAGTGTGGCTGAAAGACGAACAGCTTCTTCGATAGTAGCAGGTCTACTACTAAGAACAGCACTCCTGATTTGAATTGGGAGTCCCTTGCAGAATTTCTCAATCTTCCTAGCCAAGGTGTCGACTAGGTGAGGAACGAGTAGACAAAGCTCATAAAAACGAGTGACATAAGCAGAATTGTCACCACTATCTTGGGAGAGAGTCCAAAATTCCTCCTCGATCTTCATCATTTCGTTTCGAGGACAGAACTCATTGATCATGAGTTCCTTGAATTCAGCCCAAGGAAGAGCCATAGCAACAAGAACGGTGCGAGTAGTTTTCTCGCCGTTCCACCAAGTTAGTGCACGCTTTTGAAAGACGCTTGAGCCATATTGAACCTTGAGTGCCTCGGGAACACCAGCATTAAGGAAGGTGTTCTCAATGCCCTCAAACCATTGGAGTAGTCCAGTGGCTCCTTCATGACCCGAATACTTTGGTGGTGAACACGAATTAAAGTATTTGAAGTTGCAAGCATTGTTGTTGTTGTTATTAGAAGAGCTTTGATCACGATGTTGAAACAGAGCTGGTAGTATTGCAGCAATCCGATCAACAATTTGTTGTGTGAGTGCCGGATTTGTATCAACGGGATCAGACATTCTATAAGAAAATAAAGTAAAATGCAAGTTTGAGATGAATAATAATATTCAAGAGTTAGCTTTGAAAGTAAAGATAGGCTTAAGTTTAAACACATAGTTAGTAATTGTGTTGGTTGGGTTTTACCTCACAATTACTTAGGACATATCAAGGTTAATAAGATTTCAACAATATTTGAGAAAGTCATGCTTTAGCCTATAAGTGAACACTCATCCCGAGAATCCCCAGGTAAGCGTAACAGGTCCAGTAATTTGGATTTGTACGAATACGCTTGCCTAGACAGGAAACTCAGAATACAGGCATTCACCCTTCCAGATTGCACGAGTTTCTGAACATTGTCAAAGTCTTAAACCTTAACGAGATTTTGGATAGACTTACAAAGTCTAGGGGGTTTTATAAAATATTTTAAAACATTGAAGAATTTCATATAAAAGAATATTGATGGAAATATAAGGTAAAGTCTTAGAATTTTGAGGATTTGTAAGATTTGTGTTAAAGATTTAGAATTTGACAAATAAACACATAAGTTCCTAATCATGCAAGACTAAAAGAGGGTCCTAAAGTTATAGTCTAGGTTAAGGATTTCTAATAACCTAAATCCCTATAACCAAGGCTCTGATACCAATCTGTCACACCCCAACCGGGCGGCGGAACACGTCGGAGTATGACCCGAATTGTGACCAGATTGCTCGTAGCACTTGGAACTATTAAAATTTCATAATTTTATTCAATAATATTAAAAGTGCCTCAAAGGCTACAAATAGTTCAAATAAACAAGACAAAACATAGTTCCAAACAAGATAAAATCAGATTTCAAATTTCTAAGTCCAAGCCTAAGTGTTGAACATAAATCAAGCGTTGCTTGAACTTAGTGCACCTGAAACATGTTTAAAATAAGAGTTATCAACAAAATGAATTGTTGGTGAGCAATCATGGTAGATATAGATATAGTAGTTTAGATAAAGTACAAATTCCATGCTAAGACAAGTAATACATTATAGTCTTATTGTATATACACACAGTCCAAATTAAACCTTCCTTTTAAGATTTATCCAATTCAGATTGTCCAACATATAGTTAACAGTTTTTCAGTTTCAGAATTCATTACATGCATCCTAGATCAAAGAAATGCATGGGGTAGCTAACCCACATGGTACCACTAATTCCATTCATAGGCTGTCGAAACAGTTAATAATATGAACTAGTGTAATCAACAAATAAGCCACATAATGCAATTAAACAAGTCTAACATAAGGGAATTTGTTTCAAGTTGTGAGATTTGTCAATAGTGTAAGTGTAATTATATAGGAACATGTTTCACCCCAAAAGTGATAAAATGTATAAAGAGGGGCATGAAAACTCACATGGTTTGTAAGTAGTTTCCGAGCTAAGTTTGATCCAAAGATATAATCCAAAGTAGGTCACAATTAACCTATTATAGTTGTAGTTTAGTCATTTAGTTTAAAGGAATAAGCTAAGGTTTGTTCGTGTTCTCGAATTTGAGAAATTAGGATTTTGGAAAGTTTAAGGTTTGAAAAGTAATTTGGTTATGGTTTAAGGTGTGCAAGTATTTAAATTACTAAATTATTATGTTTAGCAATTTAAATATAATTTCAGATTTTATAAAATATTTTAAGTGATTATTTAATTAATTACTTATTTAGTAATTTAGTTAATAAATGTGTTTAATTAACTAAATATGTCAAAAAGATAGTAAGAATATAAATATAATTTAAATTATAAATTTTATAAATATTTTCTGTTAATAAGTAAATTTTTATAAAATTTACTTATTTTTAGTTTAATTAAATCAATAATTCCATTGATTTAATTACAAAACAAAATTAGTAAAAATTAGTAAAAATGTCTAAAAGTTCCAGAAACTTAATATTTTGTTAAAAATATATAGATTAAGTTTCTGTAATTTTTGTATAATTTTTGGAATAGATTTACTAATTTTAAATAAATAGTCCAAGCTTTAAATTTAGACTTTTAAATAATTAATTTTATAAACTCAGAAAGTTTTCTGTTTTTATTTTATAAAACAGTAGAGAATTTTATTACAAAAATTTGGACTATTTATTTGTACATTTTCGAGTTGTAAATAAAAAGTTATGAATTTTTAAAGATTAAAGATTTAATAAAAAGAAAAATCAAAAATAGGAAAATGTTGAAAAGTGGGCGAACCGGCCACAAGGCGGATCGAACCTGGGCTACTTGGCTTAGCAGCAGTGCACCTGACCGTTGGGCCAAGTGGCTAACCTGGTAATAAGTTGAATTGGGTTATATTTAACCCGGATCTTGGATCCGGTTTGTGTTCGTTTAAGCAAAAAAAAGGCTCACGGGTGAGGGCCTTAGCCGGACTCGAACCCGTGACCTCTCGTTCGTAATACGCGCACCCGGCCATCTCGGCCAAGTGACTAACTCGTAAACAAACGGAGAGAGGTTCCTTTTAACGACGTTTTCGAAATAAAATCCCAAATCCTTTTGAAACACAAGAACCCTAATCTGAGTTTGTTCGAATTCGATGAATCCGTATAATAGGAACTCAATTAACCATAGGGCTTTTGTTATACGTTCAATTCCGAGCCTAATGACGTATTGAATTACCTGGAATGATCAACTGATCGAAGTTCTGGACTCGTTGTTTAGTTCGTCTGAACTGAGATTCCGAGAGAGAGAATTAGAGAGTGTTAGGAGTTGTGATTTGTTTCAAATGGACGCATTAGGTGTCGTCGAGGTTTGTACAACCTCAATTCGACAAATAAATTCGCGAATTAACGAGTTTTGATTACGGTTTAAGACGGTTTAAAGTTTTTAGCCGTTTTCTACTGTTACGAGTTAAAATTTCGAATTAAACGAGTTCATCATGCTCGTTTATGAGTTGTAATGGGATTTCAGTTACGAATCTTTGCTCTTATCATCTCAAAACGCGTTTTCGAATATTCAGAACCCAAAACCGGGTTCCCCTTGTTTCGAACCCACGACCCCTTTTGGGTGGGTTTTAAAACAGAAAAATACAACTTTGGTCCCTGAGGTTTGTTAAGTTGACTCCGGTCAACTTAAACTTGAAAATAAGTTTGAGGAAAGGCAGTTTAGCCCTTGTAGTTAAGTTTTAACCAAAAACTAAGTTAGTTAGGTTAAATAGGGTTTTTAGTTAATAAATTTGATATATTTTGACATTTAAATGTATAAATTAAATTTAAATTATAAAAGAATTGTTTATTTCTATAAAAATGATATAAAATGACATATTTTTTTAGAACTTTATTTTAAAAATATTTATTTAATTAAACTTTATTTATTTGATTTATTTAGGAATAAATCTTATTATTTCTTAAAAATTCATAAAAATTTATAAAAGTCATTTTAATTTATATAATTTGTGTTTTAATTTAAATAAAACACATTAGGATTTTTTTTTCAAATTAAATAAGTATAATTTTTTTTTTTTACACTTAGATAATTTATGAGATTTATTTTATATAGTTTAGGGACTTTATTCAAATACCATGAATATTAGCCCTAAAACATAGTTTGAGTATGGTTTTTAGCCACATAGTTTAAGCAATTCATTTAAGAATTTTCACATATTATTAAATATGGATAATTAGGGTTTACAATAAATGCCAAATGGCCGGAAATTGTAAACGGAAAAGTACAGATATTACAACAATGGTTTAATTAATTGGGCTTAAAGAATTCAGCAATTTAATTAAGTATCCATTTAGGAGCCCAAATCCCTTGCAAAAGCCCTTAAAACTCAAGAAAGCCCAAACCTAATTCCCTTAAAACACCCTAAACCCCCACATTCTCACTTTTGCCCTAACTCACTTTGCAAAAACCCTAGCCCCCCTCCCTCTTTCGGCCGCCACCTTCCCACACACCTCCACCCTCTCTCAATCTTGTTCAACTCATTTCAAGCTTCCTTCAAGGTGTTTCAAGGAGATTCAAGGTGATTCAAAGCATTAAAACATCCATCCTAGCATCATACTTGGATTTGGTAAGAATCTACCCACCTTTTCTTCTCCATTTTCGTCCAAGTATAGAGCACCACTCATCCAAACGGGTTTGTATGTTACAAGTGTCTAAAATCCATGTTTTATCAAAGAGTTTTCATAAAATGAAGTTGTTAACACATATTTGCACTTTTCATTGTTTGAAATGTTCATTTAGGTTGTTATTTGCTCGTTTCTATTTATAGAAACTTTGTTGGATGAGATTTTGAATAAATGAGTGTATGATATGTTTGATAGTTTAAATGATACTCATAATAGTAGAATAAGTAGGAAATGTAATTTTTTTGGTTGAAATGTTGTTTTACACTAGGTTATGGTCGACTTGCTATATAAGGAAACTTTAATTTTGCATATCTTGAGTTATGGCATTTGAATGGATGAAAGCATGTTAATATGGTTCTAAAACATCTATTAACGTATTAGAAAGGGTTATTAGAAGTTACACATGTGTAGATGGTCGTTTGGACCACTTTCCTAAAAAGAAAACTTTAATTGGTCATATATTGTATGTGTATGTTATAAATGTTTAAAATAGGTTGAATAGCTTTGTTACTACATGAATAGATGTCTTATGCAATAATATGTAATTTGGAATTGGATTATGACACGTTTTGGAGAACGTTACTAAACAAGGAAACTTTGTTAGTTTGTGAACTTCACTTTTGCTTAAAATAGAAAATGTATGGGTAGAATCATGTTTATGATATGTTGCTAGTATGATAACATGTATAACTTTTTTAGTTGAGCCATGACACCTAAGGTGCATTAAAACCCTAATTGCCTAAAAAGGGAAACTTTGCTATGTTAAGAACTATGGTGTAGAAATAACATGTTATGCTACTTGTTGCAAATGGATTGAAATAATGTAAATGGTTATTAATATAATGACATGACTTATGTATATAAATGGTTAACATGTATAAAATATACCATGAAGATGTACAAATGCCATGTCACTTGTCACATGTTAATTACTTATGCAACTAATTGAAACATTTATGTTATGTCACAAAGTATAACTCATGTGTTACTTAAGTATTACTTGTATGTTACTTATGTGTGCTTAGGTGTTACTTATATGTACTTATGTGTTACTCATATGTCACTTATGTGCTACTTGTACACGTTTCCACCATGTGTCACCAACGGGTCATCATGTCACATTAGTCAAAATTGGTCAACATTAATCAACATTGGTCGGCATTAGTCAACATTAGTCAACATTGGTCAACATTAGTCAAACTTGGTCAACATTAGTCAAACTTGGTCAAAGTTGGTCAAACCTTGGTCAAAGTTGGTCAATCATTGGTTAAATCTCGATCAACTTTGGTCAAACCTTGGTCAAACCTCGGTCAACTTTGGTCAAACCTTTTCAAAACGTCAATGTAACCTTTCAACGTTGAGTCATTTGGATGAATGTGGTTACATAAACCATGTTTACTTTCATATACCTTATAGCCTTACTATTTCTTAGGGCTCGCTTAGGTCGGTTATCCAGAGTTGCTAGATTTCTCGTGTTGCTTTCATACTTCATTCACCTCTTTCCCAGGTGAGTTTTCACGGCCCCATTTTACTTATTTTCCATTGGGGGAGATTCATGCTCAAACTTACTTTCATAGTCTTATTACGTTACTTTGATTTCACGTTAATATATAAGTGGGTGCATTTCCCGCACGTAAAGCCCTCTCATAATCTAACCGTTAATTATTTCCCAAGCGAGGTAATCATGAATAGTACTATTAGGTTTAACAACCCCCACCCGGGTTAGTCGCGCTAACTTAGACTGGAGGTCTAACGGGTGCATCATTGACCTAATCCAAATACGTGCTGGGCATGTAAGAGGCAAAATGCAAGTTTCAGCATCCTTTTAGTTAGCTTCGGTTTCGGTGAATTGCTTATATTATTACCGTATATTGTCTGATCAACAATCGAATCATGAGTAGAAATACGTACTGTTACACTGTTTTCTTTACGGTTTCTGTTACTTAAACCTGTGAACACACCAACCCTGTGTTGACACTTTTAAGCATGTTTATCTCAGGTCACTAAGCATTCACACATGGACTAGGATTGCATATTTGGAGGCACATTTCCTGTTTTCATTTAGAAGCTAGGTTTATGGGAACCTAATTTGTTATGCTTATGTATTTTGTTACCTTACTTTTGCTTCCGCACTTTACATTCCGCATTTTCAAACTCTGTATTACTTATTTACTTTGGTATGATGTTCAAACGGAATGTCTTTTCGAAAACCATTTAGTGGTCGTTCGAAATGACCGGGACTGATAATCCTTGATAGTCACAACCCGTGGGTAACCCGCTGTGGAATTTCGGGGTGTGTCAGATTGGTATCAGAGCCCTGGTTATAGAGAACTAAGTTGCATTTAGTGTACTTAGACTATAACTGCCGGCTCACATAGTTCACAACACATCATTCAGATTGCATATACATTCACATGATCTATATTACCTAATACTTAGACAGTGTTACTGTCACGATTATGTCTTTCGCATCTCACCCGATTGTCATCTTCGACTCTAAGGAGAAGTACGAGTACCCACCGTGGGCATCGTCATCAACTGAATCATTAATTCCCGCAACATCCGCACCATTACCCCCGCGCGCATCCGATGACAATACTATTCCAATTACTGACGACGATGAGAACCCGAGCGAGTATTCGGGGAAGCACATGGCTGACAACCACATGGATGATGAGGAGGAATCCGAAGAGGTTCTTGAGACTGTATTCGGCGAGAAACTTGAGACTCTCGTGGACACAAGGACCGGGGAGGAGACCCCGAGGAAGGGGGTCACACTACCTCGTGATACCAACACCATCTACACCGTCACATCACCCGGACCACAAGTAGTTCGAGGTGGAGATTCACGCAGAGAGACAGAGTCTGTCCGAGGAGGACTGGAAGGACTTAGAGAAATCAAGGTCTGTTACTTCAGGTTGCGAACTGAATCTTACTCATATGTCCCAACTCAAGGAAGTTCATAACTGAAATTCCTACTTACAAATTTATGATCCAGTATGACTCTAAACCCGACAGCCTTAGTACAGTGGCTAAATCCTACCATGTCCTTAGACACAATAACATTTTGTACCCGATGATACAATCAAATGAATATTACAACTCTTTTAATCTGGAAACTTGGGATAAGGGAAACATCAGTGGGACCATGCAATGCAAAGTATTATTACGGGTGCACGCGTAATCATAAATTGTAGTGCATGAAAACTCTGGTGAATCCTACAATCTGAGGTTGACTTTCTGTACGACTAATACTCCTATTTCCGATTCTCAGATGTCCGATTTTCGATCTCGTAGGATACTGCGAATGGATCGAGTCAAAGGGTATCAACTGATACCACACGCCACTTTTGATGGCATATAATTATCCAACATCTTTTCTCACATACGTAATTGAATCAAATTTAGCCGAAAGCGAAGAACCTCTAGAAGGGCGGTTCACATGAGGCTGTTCTTGCATACAGAGCCCGAAGTTTCCAAGGTAATGGAGGAGTCGAGGGTATTACCAAATGGATTGATAAGATAGAATATGTCCTCAGCATGAACAATCGTACCATGATCTAAAAAGTCAAATTCGCCACTGACACATACGAAGGGCAAGTCCTAACATGTTGAAACTCACATGACCACACTATAAGTCTAGGAGCTGCTAATGTAATCCTATGAGAAGTATTGAAGGAAATTATGAAAGAAGAATATTCCCTGAACTGAACTGCAAAAGTTAAAGCAAGGAATCCGAAACTTGTCAATAGAGGGTGTGAAAATGAAAGGATACACCATGAAATTCCGCAACTTGACCCGTTTATGCTCACATGTGGTCACACCGGAATCCAAGAGGATCTAAAGGTACATTTGGGACTTAACGCCTCAGATCCAAAGTATAGTGACATTTTTTGAATCTATCACCATCCAAAACTCAGCGAGACTTGCGCTCAATCCGATAGGCCAAGCAGTTCGACAAGGGGTACTACTCAGAAATGGGTCTATTGTGAAGTCATTTAAACACAAAAGGAGATGAGACGATGCTCCCGATAAAACCCTTATACCACCAGCCTCGAGAAGAAAGAAAACAATTAAGGCCCTTGTCGCACGCCAACCAGATTAGAAACCAAAGGTGGATACACTGCTAACAGCCGACGTGTAAAAAGTGAGGTTTTCGCCACACGAGTTCATGTGAAGACTCCAAGTGCCATAAATACAAGCATCTTGGTCATACCACCCACAATTGCAGGACTAGTGATCAAACCACGAACACAGGAGAAAACCATGGATGCTTCGAGTATGGTAAACTCGGACATATCCACAAGGATTGCCCAAAGTCTAGAAGACATGGTGATAAGAATGCGCGTGACATAGCGTCCATTGTAGGAGCTGGAGGAGCTCGATAGAATCCAAGATTTGTCACCCGCATGTTCTTGTAAACAACCGTTAAGTTTCCATTCTATTTGATGCAAGTGCCGATAAAAGCTTTGTGTCTACTGAGTTTAGCCCACTACTTGGTATTACATCGACTGAATTAGATTACCTATACCCGGTAGAACTAGCTGATAGTGAAATGAATGAGGCAAAACAAATAATTCCAGGGTGTGTTCTGGCACCAGCTGACCACCCATTCACTATATACCTATTACCAGTAACACTAGGAAGTTTTGATATAGTCATCGGTATGGTTTGGTTGTCCATAAACCAAGCCAAGATTGTATGTCACGAGAAAATCGTTTGCATTCCACTACCGAACGAAGAAACATTGACCATTCAAGGAGAAAGGAGTGGTACGGAACTAAAGACTATTACATGCATGAAAGCCCAGAAGTATTTACGAAAGGGTTACCATGCAATCTTGGCGCACTTGATGAAAAAGAAAGCATAAGAGATGAGGATTGAAGACATATCGATCGTCCGAGACTATCCAGAAGTATTTCCTGACGATTTGCCCGGACTTCCACCGTAACGAAAAGTCGAGTCCCGGATTGACCTAACACCAGGAGCTGCTCCAATAGCAAGGTCACTGTACCGACTGGCGCCATCGAAAATGTAGGAATTGTCTAACCAATTACTAGAACTGTTAGACAAAGGTTTCATCAGACCAAGCTCCTCACCTTGAGGAGCACCGATATTGTTTGTTAAGAAGAAAGACGGATAGTTCCGTATGTGCATTGACTACCGAGAACTGAACAAAGTGACGATCAAGAACCGATATCCACTACCAAAGGTCGATGACCTGTTCGATCAATTACAAGGGTCGAGCTATTACTTGAAGATCGATCTGCGGTCGGGATACCATCAGCTAAGGATTCAGGAGGAGGACATTCCAAAGACCGCTTTCCAAACTCGTTACGGTCACTACGAGTTCATGGTCATGCAATTTGGGTTAACCAATGCACCGACAGTATTCATGGACCTCATAAACCGAGTGTGCAAACCCTACTTGGACAAGTTTGTGATTGTGTTCATATACGATATTCTGATATACTCACGGAGTAAGGAGGAGCTTGCCGAGCATCTGAAGTTAATCATGGAGTTACTAAAGGAGGAGAAATTGTATGCCAAGTTCTCGAAATACGATTTTTGGATTCGAGAAGTACAATTCCTTGGACACGTGGTCAACGAGAAGGGCATACATGTTGACCCATCCAAAATCGAGGCGATTAAGAATTCGGAGGCACCTAAGACTCCGACTGAGGTGCGACAGTTCTTAGGTCTTGCAGGCTATTATCAAAAATTTCTCTAAGATAGCCCAACCCCTCACTACTCTCACGCACAAGGATAAGAAATACGAATGGAACGACAAGGAAGAAACCGCTTTTCAATTAGTCAAACAGAAACTTTGCAGCGCGTCGATCCTATCGTTACCAGAAGGAACAGACGATTTCGTGGTGTACTGCGATGCGTCACACCAAGGACTCGGGTGTGTGTTAATGCAAAGGGAGAAGGTCATTGCTTATGCTTCTCGACAACTGAAAGTGCACGAGAAAAACTACACTACCCACGAATTGGAGTTGGGAGCGGTAGTATTTGCGCTCAAGATCTGGAGACACTACCTGTATAGCACAAAATGTACAATTTTCATCGATCACAAAAGCCTTCAACACATCTTCGACCAAAAGGAACTTAACATGAGGCAACATCGATGGGTCGAATTGCTAAACGACTACGACTGCGCCATCTGTTACCATCCCGGAAAGGCAAACGTCGTTGCTGATGCCTTGAGCAGGAAAGATTAACCCAAGCCGCGACAAGTACCGGCGTTACAGTTGACCATCCACACGAATTTACCCATACAAATCCGTGACGCCCAACTCGAAGCAATAAAGGAGGTGAACCTATGCCATGAGTCCTTACGTGGTATGGACAAGCAATTAGAGGTCAAATCCGATGACATTCGTTACTTCATGGATCGGATTTGGGTACCGAAATTGGGAATCTAAGGGATCTAGTGATGGACGAGGCACATAATTCCAAGTACTCGATTCACCGCTTCAATCTTAGCCCGCTAAACCAAGAAACGAGCGGACTTCTATAGGGGTCTTTGGAGCTTGCAAGTTCTTCACCGCTTCAATCTTAGCGGGATCCACGTGAATGCCCTTCTCGTTGAATATATGTCCCAAGAATTGGACTTCCTTTAGCCAAAATTCACACTTGGAGAACTTAGTGTATAACTGTTCCTTCTTCAAGAGATCCAAAACCAAACACAAGTGTTCTTCGTGATCGGCTTTTGATTTTGAATAAATGAGAATATCGTCAATGAAGACGATCACGAACTTGTCCAAGTACGGATTACACACGCGGTTCATCAGATCCATGAATACTGCGGGTGCATTGGTTAGACCAAAGGGCATAATCATGAACTCAAAATGACTGTATCTTGTACAAAAAGTTGTCTTAGGGATATCGGATTCAAGGACTCGTAACTGGTGATAACCAGAACGAAGATCGATATTTGGGAAATAAGTCAAGCCTTGAAGTTGATCAAATAAATCATCGATCCTTGGAAGTGGATAATGGTTCTTCACAATAAGCTTGTTGAGTTCCCGGTAATCGATGCACATCCAGAAAGAACCATCCTTTTTCTTGACAAATAAGACAGGTGCTCCCCAAGGAGAAACACTGGGACGTATAAATCCTTTGTCAAAAAGTTCTCAAAGCTGGCTTGAAAGTTCTTGCATTTCTGATGGTGCATGGTGATAGGGTGACTTAGCCACGGGATTTGCTACTAGCACTAGGTCAATACGGAATTCAACTTGACGTGCGGGAGGAAGACCGGGTAAGTCTTCGGGGAAAACTTCTGGTAAGTCTTTGATTACAGGAATATCTTGGATGTCTTTGTCTTTGCCTTTCCGCTCCACAATATGTGCCAAGAATGCCACACATTTCTTTCGTAAGTACTTCTGTGCGGTAATGCAAGACATAAGTTTTAGTCTTTTAGACGGCTTCTCACAATGGACGTTCAAAATGTCGCCCGAGTCAAGAGGGATACGGATATATTTGTCGAAACAGACAACTTCAGCATGATGCTTGGTCAGCCAATCCATGCCTACTGTGATGTCGAAACCTCCGAGAGCCATAGGAATAAGATTAATCGGGAAGTCATGGTCATTCAAGTTTAGGGTACAATCTCTAATAATTGTGTCACATGTAACAGAGTATCCATCTTCTAATAAAATATCAAAGGATCTGTCTAACTTAGCTTGACTCATAGCAAGTTGTGGTTCAAATTCAAAGGATACGAAACTCCTATCGGAACTAGTATCAAACAGAACAGAAGAATAATGTTGATTAATTGGGTACGTACCGTTCATCACATCGTTGTTGGCTTGAGCCTCATTGGCATTGATGTTGAAAGTACGTCCACGAGCTACGGGGTTTGCATTCCCTTGATTCATGTTTCCCTGAACCATGCTGCCTTGGTGCATGTTGGCTTGATTCACAATAATCAACCTAGGGTAACGGTTCCTGAAATGATTAGGGTCACCGCACTCGTAACAAGCATAACTCTTGGGGTAGTAGCAGGAGCAGGAACAACAAGTTGGTAGGCTTGGTTAACTCGGGGAGCAGCACGGCTGATGTTCACCATATGCCCAGAGCGTCCACAATTGGTACATAAACGACATGGCATGTTGGTGGTATGATGGAGCTGCCAGTGTTGCACAAAGGTAGAGTCCCCACATATGGCTTCTTGTTGGGGTTGAAGACAGTAGTAGCTATTTGAGCTAGAGGAGTAGCAGATGTGATAATGGCAAAGTTCTTGCCCATCCACTTCTTGTTGTTGAAGGAAAACTCAGACTTGGTTTCCTTGGTGGGTTCAGTAGTGGTTTTCTCAAAGGTCTTCTTGGCACCCTTTTTAGATAAAATTCCTACCTTAACATGATTGTCCGACAGGGTAGCAGCAAGGCGGATGACTTCTTCAAGTGTGGCTGGATTGCTACCCAAGACGGTGTCCTAGATTTGCATAGGCAGACCATTGATGTACTTCTCAATGGATCGGGAGAGGGGAGTGACCATATGAGGCACTAAGAGGCTAAGCTCATGAAAACGGGTGGTGTAGGCAAGGCTTTCATCACTGCCTTGTTTGAGATCCCTTAACTCAACTTCCAGTTTCTTGACTTCATTACGGGGGCAAAACTCATCGGTCATGAGGGTCTTGACAACAGCCCCAGGTAGAGCTAGAGAAACTTCTATCCCACAGTTACGCTTTTCCCCGTTTCACCAGGTGAGTGCCCTTTTTTGGAAGACACTAGTAGCATAATGAACTTTCAGGTTCTCGGGACAATCAACATTGATGAAGGTTCCCTCAATGCTTTCGAACCATTGGAGAAGTCCAGTGGCTCCTTCGTTTCCGTAGTACTTGGTGGGGTTGCAGGAATTGAAGTTTTTGAACATTCACGTGGGATTCCTTGGAGCTGCCTTCTGGTTCAGCTGATTGACCATGGTTGGTAAGATCGTAGCCATTTATTGGATGATCCTGTCAGTGAGGTTGTTTCTACGTTCACGACGAGGAGGAATTCTACAAAAGGGATGAACAGGAAATCCATAAGATATGAATCATGTATAAGAGTTTGTAATAAAATCATGGGGTATTTAATAAAGCATGGGTGGTACCCATTATAAATGGATACGTTGACTTATCAAAGTATTTTAAGTTCACCTAGTGTTTGAGAAGTCATGCTTTAGCCTATAAGTGGACACTCATCCCAAGAATTCCCAGGAAAGCATAACTGGTCCATCGGTTGATTTGGATTTATACGAAATGCTTTCCTAGATAGAATTTCCCAGAATACAGGCATCCACCCTTCCGGATTGCGCAAGTTCTCATTCATCAGTCAGAACCTACATACCTTTGATGAGAGTTTCACTTGGATTAAACCCATAGATCTAAGACTATGTTTCATGTAGTCCCTTGAGTAGTTGTGTATGTAATTGCACCACGTACACAGAAATAGGTAGGTGTGGATGTAAGTATGTGTATAATGAGTATAGAGAGGATTTCCTGATAAAAGACACGAGTTAAACTCATGTTTAGGACTCCTAGGTTATAGTCTAGGTCATGTGTGTCTAATAACCTAATTCCCTATAACCATGGCTCTGATACCAATCTGTCACACCCCGGCCAGCGGCGGATTATATGTCGGGGCAGATGCGGTTGTTCATAAGCGCATGATCATCTATTTTTAGTGACAATATTGTTGAGGCACAGTTTGTAACTGATGATTTATCAGTATTTGTTTAGAATTTTTGCTACGGTTACAAAAACAAAACATATTACTCGATGATTCCTCTTATGAGACGGAAGCACGAAGTGAATCAAACAAACACACGAACATAGAAGATAGATGAAACACAGATTCGATAATTAAATAACGAACGAGTCATACGAATACAATACCGAATGAGTATACATCTCTACGTTTAAGCTCCATTTCCAATCCCTAGGTGAGCTCTACCTAGGGATGGTGACTCATTTCTCACAGAGACTCACTCCCTCTCTGTGGATGCTAACTCTAGCATGCTTACCTACAAATGAACACTTAAGTTCCAATTTATAGGCAAACTGAGTCCTTAGGCGAACTTGTCAAGTTCGCTCATAACTCTATAGGCGATCGCTAGTTAAGTTCGCCCAAACACTCTCTTAGGCGAACTTAACATGTTCGCTACACATACACTTAGAATTTTTTGCTACAGTTACAAAAACATGCTATAACAAATGTTTATTCATCAAAATTAAACCATCCGTTACAAGAGTAATAGAAAATAAAATGTTCATAACATAACATAAATTAAATTAAAACTAGGTCCATGTCCTATGAAATCAAGTAGTCCTAAAACAGGTGCACCTGAAACATGTGAGTAAATGTCAACTACAGGTAATTGGTGAGTAACATAGGTTTTGACACCAACAAAAGTTGTAAAATGATTTGAAATTCAATATGTTCAAAGCATAACTAAGGCATAAATGTGAAAACATACAAGGTTTCAAAGCGTACAATCAAACCGTAGTAAATGGAAAACTAGTATGTACAATCCAACTGATTGTGTTTTGGAAAAAGTAGTAATATGGTACACACAAAACCCGCCAAGGTTTGTGTTAACTATGGTATCGGTTTCCAGTATAAATGATCATAAAAGGTATTACCTTAGGCTTGCAACACAAGTTAATGATTGTACTAAACATGAACACATGTATGGTCGCCAAGTAGTTTAAGACATAAAGCCCATAGTAATTAGCATGAGAACAATGGTATTGAATTTGGTAAGTATAGTATGTAAACATGTTCCATCCCGAGTATTTGTAAACATTAGTAAAAAAGAAGGCGGCTATGAAACTCACTTGAACTGAAGCTAGAAGTGATAAGTGTTGGCAAGATGAATAGGTCTTGTGAGGATTTCTCACAACACACCTACATAAATAATGGTACTCTAGTTTTAAAGTATGATGAATAAGATAAGAAAATTCTAAGGTTTTAGGGTTTGGTAGGGTTTGGGTTGAAGATATGGACTTGTATGGTTATTTTGTAGTAAAATATAAGTTCTTGACTTAACATTGAGGTAATGGTAATAAAAGTAGTTTGTAAAGTTAATTAAATTAATCATTTAAAAATTACCTATGCAATTATTTCAAAGATAATAAATAAGATTTATGGGATATAATAAAAATGATGCATTAGGATTTATTTATAAAATAATTTATAAATAAATTATGAAATAAAAGGTTTAATCAATATATTTTGTGTAAATAAAATGGTTAATTAAGCTATTAATTTAATGTAGATAAAATGGTTAGTTAATCTATTAATAAATTCATTACAAAAAAATTATAAAAGACTACATAGGTTTTTAAATAGAATTAATGGAACTTGGTATGAAATAATCATTTAAAATAATTTTTTGAGTATTTATAAGTTTGAAAGTATTTTTAAATAATCATCCTTATAAAAATAATTATTTATGAGTTCGAAAGAATTTGATAATGCCTTAAACATTTTAGTTAAAATTTGTATATTAACATATAAATAGATTACATAATTGAATTTGCCTAAACAAATCATTTTCATTATTATTTATGAATTTAAAATGTTTTATAATATGTTTTTAATTAAAACAAAATAAATAAACATTATTTTATAATTTCATTTTTTATAAAACTTTTAAATTATATTTATAGAATTTATAAAATTTAAATTAGATTTTTTAAATGTGAAATAATGGTATAAAATAATAAAAGAAAACAATTTGGAGTAAAAATGGGTGGTCGGGACTCGAACCCGCGCCCCTTTCCGGGTCACACACGCACTAACACACTAACCATCAGACCAGGGCTTATGCCTTGGTCTGAGGGTGTCGCGTTTTGGTTTTAAACATCATGCCCCAAGTCCTCTTCTTCCCCAATCGAACCCATAACCCTAACCTATGCAATACTCACGATTGAGCATACAATCGAACCCGAAACCATGGGGCTTCTGATCCTCGTATCAAAACGAACCTAATGGCCCTAAATTTACCTGGATTGGTTGAGTGGATTGGAAGAACCACTCGATGAACAGATTTGAGTTTGTCGACTCTGATTCGTGCTTCAGGAGTGAAATGAGATGCAATTTAGGATGGAATGAGTTTGCAATGAGTCTCGTCTATGATGGTGGGTGTCTATTTATACCTAATTTAGACTGTAATGGCTCGAACGTTAAATGATTAATAATGGGGTTATCGTTACGAGTTACACATCAAGATTGCCATCAAATTCCAATTAATTGCAGAAGAGAGTGGGTCGACTAGTTGGTTTAAACGTATTGACGGTTTCAATTTCGTGCGAAAATATCACAATTACAAGTCCGGGATTATAGCTTAAAAACCGGTGGTCGCGGGTCTCGAACCTGAGACCGATTGGGAGGGAAGGGAGGTTTGGGTTTTGGCAAAACAGGTCCCTGAAGTTTCAGGGTTTATTATTTTATGTAAGAACTTTATTTTAATTTGGAATTAAGTTTCAGAAATCACCATTTGAACCCTGTACTTTTATAAAAACATAAAATCTTTAAATCTTATAAATTTTTATAAAATCTAATAAATCATTTATGTTATAATTAAATGTTATGAGTGTAAAATGTAATTTATTAAATAGAAATAATTTTTAGTTACATAAACCCTAATTTTTTTATAGAATTTATAATTTGACTTTTGTAGGTATATATTTATGAAATATACTTATATTTATAGGTTTAGAAATAACTTAGTATATGTATATTTATTTCATAGAATAATAACAATTATATAAATCCTTATATGAATATTTATTACTCTTGAATTTGAAATAATTGCACTCAATATATGTATGCATGCACACTCATGAATTGTAATGGATAAATATGATACTTTTATAGATGCAATCATAAGATAATAGGATTACAAGTGCCAGAATAGTAAAAATAAAGGCCGGAATTTTCCGGGGATTACATTTTTGACCAAGCATCCTCATTTAATCCGTTTAAAACCTTATGTTACCATTTCTCAATGCTTATTATGTTACCCCAAAAAGATTTTGATCTCCGTGGGCGATTTCGGCGGTAACTAACCTTTAGCCGCTTCAACCTTCGACGGGTCAACGGAAATCCCTTCCGTATTCACGACATAACCCAGGAATTCCATCTCTCGGAGGCAAAAGGCACACTTGAAGAATTTAGTATACAACTTCTCCCTCTTAAAAACTTCCAGAATTTCACGAAGATGGCAAGTATGGTCACCCTCGTTGCGTGAATAGATAAGAATGTCATCCATAAGAACAATGACTGAATGATCAAGGAATGGTCTATACACCCGATTCATAATGTCCATGAAAGCCGCTAGCGCATTTGTTAGACCAAAAGGCATAACCGTAAACTCATAGTGATCATAACAAGTTTGAAAAGCCGTTTTCAATATATCTTCTTCGTTCATCTTCAAATGATGATACCCAGTGTAACACCTTGAAAATTCCATAGAAAAATAAGGACCAAAATTGCCAATAATTCAAAGTTGAAGGCTAACAGAGAAATAATTCAAAGTACGAGGGCCAAAAGTGAAAGATCTGAAACTTGGCTGGTAGCGGACCGCTACCAAGGCCTTGTCGGTCCGTTACGACGAAAAGGACGGTGGCGGACCGCCACCACAAAGGTTAACGGTCTGCTACGTAGGGAGGAAGGCAACAATGATGGTGTGCCACGTGTCTGATGACTAACGGATGAAAAATGACGCATGTGACCCTATGGCGGACCGTAACCCACACTCTAACGGTTCGCCAAGCTACAGGTGTCCTTAGCGAACCGCTAAGAAATAGATAACGGTCCGATACTTGGGCCCAAATGCAATATTGCGGCTGGGGCGGTGGCGGACAGCTGCCACCCTGTGTAGCGGTCAGCTACGGGTCCAATATTGGCCTATAAATAGAAGGGTCTGTTATGAATCATCGTACCAGTTTTAACTTTTAAAACATAATTATATTTAAACACTTTTAAATAAATAAATCAGATTTAATCAACGAAAGCAATTTTATTACGATTAACAGATCAGATCTGGATCCAGGTCAGTGATTCGATTACATGCGTATAAACAATAAAATCAAATGCAACCATAGGGTGTTAAGGTTTATAACTTCGACGATTAACTGAATCAGAACACCTTGGTTCAACAAGCGTCAAGCTAGATGACAAGTTCACGAAACCTACAGCGAAAACACGTCACACGGTTGCGTAGGAGGAACCCGGCTACGATGGCGACAGCGACAGCGGAGGAGGTCGGCAACAAGGGGGCGGCATCACAGCGGTGGTCCGGCGGGCAGTAGTGGATGGTGACGGTGGAAGGGTGGCCGGCGGCCTCTCTTTGCGCCAGGGGGAGGGGTTTTGGTGGCTATCAAACTTGTAATTAGGGTTTAGAGTTAATGATATATTTATAACTCCCCTAATTACACATTGATCCCCTAAGATATTAACCTTTAATTCCCATGTAATTAACCATTAATTACTTTAAGTCCTTATAGTTTAACTAATTATAAATAATCAGTAAAACTTATTCTTTTAAATGTTTAACACTTTAAACATTAATTCCCCGTAAATAATTATTTCTCTAAATAATTAAATAGCGCATTCACCGACAAATATCTTTCTAAATATTTATTTTCCGTTTAATAGATCCGTCTTTTGTGAAATATAATATTTAACAATTAAATATTATCAATTTGCTTGTTGTCCAAAGTGTAACTCTTTGAATCGTACCTCGATAGTAACGTTGACCTAATTGACGACCGGACATCATATATCCAACAATCTCGCACTTGGACGATTCATCAATTAATCGGTCTAACGTAGACAGTGGTGGACGCCTAGCTACATCTCACTACCCCTAGCAAGGCATGACGTATTACAATCGTCAAACTATTTCCTTGTGTACAAGTAACTCTTATTTTACCAAGTGTAACATTCATGATAAACATATCTATGGATCCTTTCAGTTTAGGGCATCCGTTGAACATGAGACGTGGATACAAGTCACTTCTCATATGTTGTTAAACTATTCTTGTTCTCGTTCCCAATTCAAAGTGGTTAAACAAAGTACTCTTTAGTTTGAGCATGGCCACGCATTTTATACCAGTTTGAATCAACGTGGGCGCCATAATGTCCAACTCCTAATCAAAGGAGAACAGAATTCCTTTGGCCACGTACAACTCCCACTTAAATTCAAATTTACTCCTGATCATACCCTTATTACTGCCTATTAAGGTACAGCGTTAGATAAGATCAAAGAACAAAATTTAGTCAGAGTTAGTTCTAGTATGTGCCTCGTGTCGAGGATCGATAGATCTTACCATATTCAAAACATCTCAAGACTTTGATCCATGAAGATAGTTTTGAAACGAGTTACGTCCAATAATCATTCTCTAACGATTATTTGTGAATATGATCTCCAACTACTTAGACTTTCATTCATAATGAACCAATCATCCGATTCACAATAGTCTTACATTCAGATTGATTCCCATAAATCTGATCGACTACGGACATTTAGAATACAATATTCAAGGATTTCTAAAACGTATAAAATATCGAACATAGTAACATCTATTTATAATGCATTTAACCATTAAATCAATATAAAATACCAATGTAACTATATTGTTCGATAGCGTCAAATACTAAATACAGATCAAACCCACTGTCTAGCAAATCTAAGGCACATCTTATCAGCATGCTCCTCATGTCTAGAATAAGGCATAGGCTTAGTGAACGGGTCAGCTAGATTCTAATATGTGTGAACTTTGTTTAACAAAATGTCTCCTCGTTCCAGTATATATCCCTGATATAATGAAATCTTCTGAGTATATGTTTCGTGCTGTAGTGTGACCTTGGTTCCTTGGCTTGAGCAATAGCACCAGTATTGTCACACAGTATCTCGATTAGTTTTGGAATGCTATACATTACCCCGAGATCAGCAATGAACTTATTCATCCAAGCAGCCTCATTTGCAGCTTCCGAAGCGGCGATGTATTCTGATTCGGTGATGGATTAAGCAATGACACTTTGTTTAATACTCTTCCAAGTGATAGCACCACCGTTCAGAATAAATACAAATACTGTTTGTGATCGAGAATAATCTTCGATCAGTCTAGAAGCAATCATCAGTGTAACATTTAATAGCTAGTTCTTCTTCCCGTCCTCCATATATCAAGAACATATCCTTAGTTCTTCTCAAGTACTTGGGGATGTTCTTCACAGCTATCCAGTGACTCTCACCAGGATTCTGCTGATATCTACTAATCATGCTTAAAGCGTACGATACGTCAGGTCTAGTACATAGCATGGCGTACATGATGGAACCAATTGCAGAAGCATATGGAACCTTTTCCATTTTCTTCCTCTCATCGTCAGACTGAGGGCATTGTTTGTTATTCAGTATGGTTCCATGTGCCATGGGTAAAAACACTCTCTTAGAGTCTTGCATGAAAAAAGCGTCGAATGACCTTATCAATGTATGTACTTTGACATAAACCTATAAGCCGCTTTGATCTATCTCTATAGATATTTATTCCTAGAATATAAGCAACTTCACCAAGATCTTTCATTGCGAAACATTTACCTAGCCAGGACTTTACGTCTAGTATCATAGGAATATGGTTTCCAATGAGTAGTATGGCATCTACATACAGAATCAGAAAAGTGATATAGCTCCCACTTGCCTTCTTGTAGACACACGGTTCATCTTCATTCTTGACAAAAACAAACTCTTTGATTTTATGGTCAAAGCGAAGATTCCAGCTTCTAGATGCCTGCTTTAATCCATAAATGGATTTGTTTAACTTGCATAACTTATTAGGATTCTTTGGATCTTCAAAACTTTCCTGTTGAACCATATAGACATCTTTAGTAAGATGCCCGTTTAGGAACGCGGTTTTGACATCCATTTTCCATATCTCATAGTCATAATACGCGGCAATGACAAGCAAGATCCTAATCGACTTAAGCATGGCTATTGTCGAGAAGGTTTCATCATAATCAATTCCTTGAGTCTAATAAAGCCTTTCGCTACCAGCCTTGCTTTGAAGGTTTGCACATTCCCATCCATGTTGATTTTCTTCTTGAAAATCCACTTGCTTTCTACAGTCCGACATTAAGGAGGAAGATCAACCAAGTCCCATACATGGTTGTCGTACATGGGTTGGATTTCGGCATCCATGGCTTCAAGCCATTTCTTAGATTCTGAATCTAAGATTGCAGATTTGTAACTAGTGGGCTCAACCTGATCAACTATTAGGATGTCATCAATCTGGTGAATCCCGATATACCGGTCGGGTTCATGACGATCCCTAGTACTTCTACGAACAACTTGTGTCATGGTTGAATCTTGAACATTTCCATATTCGGGTTCAACAGTCTCATGTTAAAAGGCAGATTCAGTTTGGGGTTCGATTACTTGTGGTTCTCAGATCTCATCCATATCCACACGGTTCTCTCCAATTCCTCGTGCAATAAGTTTCTTCTCCAAGAAGGTAGCTATGCATTTAATGAAAACCCGGTTTTCAGCAGGATTGTAGAAGTAGTAACCGATTGTTTTAAGGTATCTGACGAAAACAACTTTATCGCCACAAGGATTTAGCTTATCCGTAGATTCACTGGTAACATATGCGTTGCATCCCCAAACCCTAAGGTAGGACACTTTGGGTTTCTCCCCATGCCATATCTCATAAGGCGTTTTGTCCACCTACTTTGTAGGAGCTAGATTTATGATTCTAGTGGTAGTCTCGAAAGCAAAACTCCAAAAGGAGTGTGGGGGTTTGTACGACACATCATTGATCGAACCGTATCTAATAGAGTTCGATTTCTCCTTTCGGACAGACCATTGAGCTGAGGTGTTCCAGGTGGAGTGAGTTGAGAAATGATACCACATTTCTTTAGATGTTCGTCAAACTCTTGACTAAGATATTCACCACCTCGATCAGATTGAAGCATCTTAATCGTTTTACCCAGTTGATTTTGTACTTCGTTTTGGTATTGTTTGAACATTTCAAACGTCTCATGTTTATGCTTCATAAGATAAACATAACCATATAAATGTAACAAAGTATCTCTTTCCACTTATAGACATTGTTTTGAATGGACCACATACATCAGTATGTACGAGTCCTAACAGATCCTTAGCCCTTTGACCGATACCGGTGAAAGGAGCATTGGTCAACTTTCCACTTTAACATGATTCACAATCATCAAATGACTCTTGACCTGTAGAATTCAAAATTCCGACGGTCTGGAGTTTCTACATGCGATTCTTGTTTATGTGTCCAAGTCTACGATGCCACAGATACGTATCATTGAAATCTAATTTCTTATGTTTGGAGGAGATATTGAATAAAATGTTGTTTTCATGGACTTCTATCTCATAGATTCCATTATGAGGCTTTGCAGAAAAATAAAACAAACCATTTAAATATGCAGAAATGAAATCATTGTCAAACACATAAGTAAATCCTTGTTCCCGCAAAGCGGATACTGAAACAATATTAAGTACATAAGAACAAGGCCCTACGGAGGAGGAACCCGGCTACGGCGGAGGCTAGTGAAGGCGACAGCGGAGGAGGCCGGCGACAGGGTCGCGGCGTCACAGCGGTGGTCAGGCGGGCAGAAGTTGACGGCGACGGTAAAAGGGTGGTCGGCGGCCTCTCTTTGCGCAAGGGGGAGAGGTTTTCGTTGCTATCAAATTTTTAATTAAGGTTTGGAGTTAATGATATATTTATAATTCCCCTAATTACACATTGATCCCCTGAGATATTAACCTTTAATTCCCATGTAATTAACCATTAATTACTTTAAGTCCTTATAGTTTAACTAATTATAAATAATTATTAAACTTTATTCTTTTAAATGTTTAACACTTTAAACATTGATTCCCCGTAAATAATTATTTCTCTAAATAATTAAATAGCGTATTTGTAACATCCCTAAAATATTAAATAAATAAATAATAACGTGATCGAGATTTAATCGCCAAAAAAATGAAAGGAAAAGGATAGGCTTGGGCTCGGCCCCAACGGGCCGAGGGAAGCCCAGGTATATAAGGGCCAAGAGAGCCTCAAACTTGCAAACTTCCACCATTTGCAAGGTTAGAGAGAGAAAGGAGAGCTCGGGCCTAGAGAGAGAATGTTGACGGATCGACCCGGAATTGAAGGAGCACGTTACTGCTGAGCTCGTGAGCAAAACCTCTGAATCCGAATCCCAATCCAGGTAACGATTCAACCTTAAACTGAGTTTTTGTTTAATTTGGGGGTTTTCGGGTTTTAGCTAAATAGGTGACGTTTTTACGGATGAAACTTGAAAATAAGCTTTGGAATAACATCTAGAATGAAAACCGCATGTTTTGAACAAAGAAAGTTGTAAGATTGGCACAATCAGATCCGCATGCGAAAGTTAGGGTTTTTGCGGGGAAGCAGGTCATGCGTACTTGTCAAGTACGCATGAAGCAGATCCTAGGTACTTATCAAGTACGCAAAAAGAATGTTCTACGTACTTATCAAGTATGCAAGAAGAAGGTCCTGCGCACTTATCAAGTACGCATGAACCGAAGTATGCGCACTTATTAAGTACACAAGAACAAGGCCCTGCGCACTTGCTAAGTGCGCAGGCAACAGACCGGTTAGTAAAGTCAGTATAGTCGCCTAATTCATAATGGTTTAACAGTTAGAGTCGGGATTAGGTCTGATGTATGTGTAATTAACCAATCCAGATCGTGTGTGGCACTCATTGGACCGCTGTTAGGACCGGACGAGACTAGCTCATCAGGTGAGTTCTATGTGCCCCCTTCTATGTTATGTGCAAATCATTTTAAATGTTTTGGGGCTGAAGTGTATACACTAAATGAATAAATGATATGAATGACAACGTGATCATACGTGATATACAAATATATATATATATATATATATGAAAACGAATTATGAACAAAGAATGAAACGTATGTTTACAAAGAATGAATAAATTAATGACATAATTTAAATGAATGAAATCTTGCTTTATAATTATAGATATTGCATGTTATGAATATATGTATAAGTTATGGACGGAAACGAAGCTAACGACTACTACGGTAGAGGGACGACCACTTGACTATTATGCAGTTAGAAAGGAAAGTCTAGAAAGGTAGACTAAATGATGGCCACTACGGTGGAGTAAGTCCCTAAATCGATGCACGACTGTATAATTAGTTCAAGTGGGAAACGGATGCCTTAGGGCAGACGGGCGAATATGAAAGAATACGACGGTAGGACGGTTAAGACGGACGGCCGAAGGTTGGCCGGACGATTTTAAGGCAGACGGTTTCTAGGACCGGACGAGTAAAAGGGTTACGACGGTAGCTTAAGGGCATATGTCTTTGTGACATACGCAGTAAAAGACGGGTTGATCACACTTATGTGTATGACCAATCAAAGTTTAAGGAAAGTAAAGGTGAATGCATATCTATGTAATCACATAAGAATGATGAAAGAAAATCAAAAGTTATGAATACGTATTTATGTACTCGCACATGAACGACAAATGAAGGTCAATGATATATTCATATGTATTTATATATATATATATATATTTATATATTTATGCATACTTTTAAAGAAATAATGTTCATACCTAATCGCTTTAAACTAGAACTCACCAGCGTTAGCTGACTTTTAGTATACATTTCAGGTAAAGAAAGGAAGAGTCGTGCGAAGGCGTGATGGTTACCCGACAAGCGACTGACATCCCACTCTTAATTGTTAAGACAATGTTATGTTGTTAATTGTTAATACTTCCGATGTTTTGTTATGTATTCGAAGGATGTTTGCTTTCGCTACTCTTGAATGTTTTTAATTAAATTCAGTATTATGACTATGTTTATGAGTAAATCCAACAAGTGAGGTTACCCGGGGAAAGGGGCCTTACAAGTTGGTATCAGAGCAATAGTTTGAGAGATTCAGACATCCCTAAATGTCTGGACTCAAGCCGATTATGGGACCAACGCACGGATGTCAGTATGGGTAACCAACGCCAACACGGTAAGTGAGTACTAAAGTTAATACACTTGGATAAAAATAGATACCTTAACCTAGAACCAATAGATTTCAATGTCACAACCGATTTGAAGAGTTTTGAACCCGAAAAGCAATGTAAATTGGTAATCACAAATCGGTCACTGTAATTAACAATTTACCTTACTCGTACTATTCTAAAACTTTGATATGAAGGAATGGCATTGGTGTATTCCCTGTATTACTATCAGGAAACTAGGAACTATGGCTGGTGGAGGAAGAACAGGACGCCGAGGTATGTGGATTGTTTGGACATCTGACAAAGAACTGTAGGAAGGCCGGCCGATCTAGTTCAGGAAAAGAGAGGGAACAGGAACAGCTAAAGGCAAGGACTCGGGCCTATGCCTTAACTGAGGAGGAAGCAAGAGGAAACCCTGATGTTGTGTCAGGTACGTTTCTAGTTAATGATGAACATGCTGCTATTCTATTTGACTCTGGTGCTAGTAAAAGCTATATATCAAATGCATTTAGTCGTAAACTAGATTGCACTATCAACACCATAGTAAAGACCTTTAGCGTACAAAATGCCGTTGGTAAAAATTTTGCAGTATTCCAAGTAACAAAGGATTGCATCATAGTAATAGAGGGCCATAAGTTTCCTTCTAGATTATTCCTTCTCACCTTAGGAGGATTCGATATAGTATTGGGTATGGATTGTCTAGCTGCTAACGAAGCTCAAATCATATGTAAACGTAAGAGGATACACCTCAAAGCTCCTAGCGGAAGTTCAATTACGGTTTACGGGGATTGGAATTGCACGATGCCAGACGTCATTTCGATGATCAAGGCCGAAAGTTACATGAGGCGCGGTTGCGAAGCTTATCTGTCGTATGTTATTGACGATACAATGAAAACGAAAGAACTCAAGAATGTACCCGTGGTGTGCAACTTTCCGGAAGTATTCCCTGAGGATCTACCTGGGTTTCCACCCGATCGGGAAATAGAATTTCAGATTGACTTACTGCCAGGAGCTGAGCCCGTTGCCAAAGCCCCCTACCGATTGGCTCCGTCAGAAATGAAAGAATTAATGTCTCAAATACAGGAATTAACAGAAAAAGGATTTATTAAACCGAGCATTTCACCATGGGGCGCTCCGGTACTATTTGTAAAAAAGAAGGACGGTAGCATGCGCATGTGCATTGACTACCGCGAACTGAACAAGAGGAAAATAAAGAACAAATATCCACTGCCTAGAATAGACGACCTTTTTTATCAACTGCAAGGTGATAGTTGGTTCTCAAAGATCGATCTTAGATCGGGTTACCATCAGTTGAAAGTAAGAGAAGAAGATGTACCAAAGACCGCGTTTCGCACGCGTTACAGGCATTATGAGTTTCTCATGATGTCATTCGAATTAACTAACGCACCAGCAACGTTCATGGATTTGATGAATAGGGTATGTCGACCAATGTTAGATCGATCAGTGATTGTTTTTATAGACGACATTCTAGTTTATTCAAAAAACGAGGGTGATCACCACTGTCACCTAAGACTTGGTAGTCTACTCTGATGCTTCGGGTCAATGAAGACTTGGTAGTCTACTCTGACGCTTCGGGTCAAGGTTTGGGATGCGTACTTAGGCAACGAGGAAAGGTAATTGCTTACGCCTCGCGACAACTAAAGATTCACGAGGTTAACTAACCAACTCACGATCTGGAGTTAGCAGTAGTAGTTTTCGAATTAAAAATATGGAGTCACTTTCTGTATGGAGTTAAATGCACCATTTACCCCGATCACAAGAGCCTGAAGTACTTTTTTGAACAAAAGGAATTAAACATGAGACAAAGGAGGTGGTTAGAGCTACTAAAAGACTATGACTGTGAGATATTGTACCACCCAGGCAAGGCCAACGTGGTGGCTGACGCTTTAAGCAGAAAGGAAGAATCGGAACCTATACGGATCAAAGCGTGTCAGCTGATTATAACGCCAGATTTGATGAGTGAAATATCAAAGGCACAAGATGAAGCACTATTAGAAAGGAATATAAAACGGGAAAGAATAGTAGGACAACAAGGGAATTTGGATGAAAATGCATACGGTGTACGAAGTAGGTTTGGCCAGATGTGGATACCTAAGGTTGGCGAGCTTTGAGCCAAAATACTCGATGAGGCCCATAAGTCCCGCTATTCCATCCACCTCGGGATAATCAAAATGTATCAAGACTTGAAGAAAGAGTACTGGTGGCCCGGCATGAAGAATGATGTGACCGAATACGTGAATAAGTGCCTAACGTGTTCACTAGTTAAGGCCGAGCACCAGAAGCCATGCGGTAAAATGCAACCTTTACCAATACCGGAATGGAAGTGGGAGGAGATCACGATGGACTTCATTACCAAGCTATCGCGAACAGCTAAAGGCAATGATACCATTTGGGTGATCGTCGACCGCTTGAAAAAGAGTGCTCACTTCTTGCCAATACGTGAGACTTCTTCGTCTGAAAAGCTAGCAGAAATATTTATCAAGGAAATTATGAGCAGACATGGTATGCCATTGTCGATTGTGTCCGACAGTGATACTAGATTCACGTCAAGGTTTTGGAAGAAATTCAATGAAGCGATGGGCACTAGACTGAACATCAGCACCGCTTACCACCCTCAAAACGATGGTCAATCTGAAAGGACCATTCAGACCTTGGAGGACATGCTCCGGTCCTGTATCATTGACTTCGGTGGGAGCTGGGACAGCCATCTACCATTAGCAGAATTGTCATATAACAACAGCTATCACTCAACTATTGGCATGCCGCCATTTGAAATGTTGCATGGGAGGAAATGTAGGTTGGGGGGAAATTGGACAAAAGGATTTTGCAAGTCTCGAAGTGGTCAGAGCTACTTCCGAGAAATTTGATTAAATCAAGGCTCGAATGAAAGCCGCAAAAGACAGACATAAATCATACGCGGATAAGGGAAGACGGGATTTAGAGTTTCAAGTAGGGGACATGGTACTGTTAAAGGTATCACCATGGAAAGGAATCATCCAATTCAGAAAACGTGGCAAACTAAGTCCAAGGTTTGTGGGACCTTTCAAGATTGTAGCGAGAGTGGGTCAAGTTGCTTACAGACTCGACCAACCCGTTGAGCTTAGTGGAATACACACTACGTTTCACGTGTCGCACTTACGCAAGTGCCTAGCTGACGACACGGCTCACATACCTTACGACGAGATCGAAGTGGATAACAGTCTAAATTATGTGGAGGAACCAATAGCCAATCTAGACCGAGCTGAGAAACGACTACGCCATAAGTCGATTCATCTAGTTAAAGTACAATGGAAGCATAGAAAAAGGGTTAGAAGCGACATGGGAGAAAGAAGAAGAGATGAGGGGACTATACCCTCAATTGTTTAACGTATAAGAGGTTTCGAGGACGAAACCTATTTAAGGAGGGTAGACTTGTAACATCCTTAATATAGTAAATAAATAAATAATAACGCGATCGAGATTTAATCGCCAAAAAAATGAAAGGAAAAGGATGGGATTGGGCTCGGCCCCAACGGGCCGAGGGAAGCCCAAGTATATAAGGGCCAGGAGAGCCTCAAACTTGTAAACTTCCACCATTTACAAGGTTAGAGAGAGAAAGGAGAGCTCAGGCCTAGAGAGAGAAAGTTGACGGATCGACCCGGAATTGAAGGAGCACGTTACTACTGAGCTCGTGAGCAAAACCTCTGAATCCGATTCCCAATCCAGGTAACGATTCGACCCTAAACTGAGTTTCTGTTTAATTTGGGGGTTTTCAGGTTTTAGCTAAATAGGTGACGTTTTTACGGATGAAACTTGAAAATAAGCTTAGGAACAACATCTAGAATGAAAACCGCACGTTTTGAACAAAGAAAGTTGTAAGATTGGCACAATCAGATCCGCATGCGAAAGTTAGGGTTTTTACGGTGAAGCAGGTCATGCGTACTTATCAAATACGCATGAAGCAGATCCTGCGTACTTATCAAGTACGCAAGAAGAATGTTCTGCGTACTTATCACGTACGCAAGAAGAAGGTCATGCGCACTTATCAAGTATGCATGAAACGAAGTATGCGCACTTATTAAGTGCGCAAGAACAAGGCCCTGCACACTTGCTAAGTACGCAGGCAACAGACCGGTTAGTAAAGTCAGTATAGTCGCCTAATTCAGAATGGTTTAACCGTTAGAGTTGGGATTAGGTCTGATGTATGTGTAATTAACCAATTCAGATCGTGTGTGGCACTCATTGGACTGCTGTTAGGACCAGACGAGACTAGCTTATCAGGTGAGTTCTATGTGCCCCCTTCTATGTTATGTGCAAATCAATTTAAATGTTTTGGGGCTGAAGTGTATACACTAAATGAATAAATGATATGAATGCCAACGTGATCATACGTGATATACACATATATTTATATATATATATATGGAAACGAATAATGAACAAAGAATGAAACGTATGTTTACAAAGAATGAATAAAGAATAGCATAACGTAAATGAATGAAATCTTGCTTTATAATTATATATATTGCATGTTATGAATATATGTATACGTTATGGACGGAAACGAAGCTAACGACTACTACGGTAGACGGACGACCACTTGACTATTATGCAGTCAGAAAGGAAAGTCTAGAAAGATAGACTAAATAATGGCCACTACGGTGGAGTAAGTCCCTAAATCGATGCACGACTGTATAATTAGTTCAAGTGGGAAACGGATGCCTTAGGGCAGACGGGCGAATATGACAGAATACGACGGTAGGACGGTTAAGACGGACGGCCGAAGGTTGGCCGGACGGTTTTAAGGCAGACGGTTTCTAGGACCGGACGAGTAAAAGGGTTACGACGGTAGCTTAAGGGCATATGTCTTTGTGACATACGCAGTAAAAGACGGGTTGATCACACTTATGTGTATGACCAATCAAAGTTTAAGGAAAGTAAAGGTGAATGCATATCTATGTAATCACATAAGAATGATGAAAGAAAATCAAAAGTTATGAGTACGTATTTATGTACTCGCACATGAACGACAAATGAAGGTCAATGATATGTTAATGTGTATTTATATATATATATATATATATATATATATATATTTATGCATAGTTTTAAAGAAATAATGTTCATACCTAATCGCTTTAAACTAGAATTCACCAGCGTTAGCTGACTTTTACTATACATTTCGGGTAAAGAAAGGAAGGGTCGTGCGGAGGCATGATGGTTACCCGGCAAGCGACTGACATCCCACTCTTAATTGTTACGACAATGTTATGTTGTTAATTGTTAAGACTTCCGCTGTTATGTTATGTATTCGAAGGATGTTTGCTTTCGCTATTCTTGAATGTTTTTAATTAAATTCGGTATTATGACTATGTTTATGAGTAAATCCAATAAGTGAGGTTACCCAGGGAATGGGGCCTTACAAGTTGGTATCAGAGCAATAGTTTGAGAGATTCCGACATCCCTAAATGTCTGGACTCAAGCTGATTATCGAACCAACGCACGGATGTCAATATGGGTAACCAACGCCAACGCCAACACGGTAAGTGAGTACTAAAGTTAATGCACTTTGATAAGAATAGATACATTAACTTAGAACCAATAGATTTCAATGTCACAACCGATTTGAAGAGTTTGGAACCCGAAAAGCAATGTAAATTGGTAATCACAAACCAGTCACTGTAATTAACAATTTACCTTACTCGTACTGTTCTAAAACTTTGATCTGAAGGAATGGCATTGGTGTATTCCCTATATAACTATCAGAAAACTAGGAACTATGGCCGGTGGAGGAAGAACAGGACGCCGAGGCGGTCGTACTGGCCGAGTCGGTAGACCTCCATTGAATCAAAGACATGAAGAGGAAGGGAATGCGCACGCGAAACACACTGAGAGTGTGCACGAAACTAATGTGACCCCAACTGGGGACAACAATCAAGGGTCTCTACAGCTGGAACCCGAGGTCAGGGATGCTATTACCCGCGAAGTTGTACTCACTCTGAAGAAAGTATTGCCTGATCTACTATCCGAGGCACTAAAGAAAAGTAGAGAGGAGGGTGAAAGAGACCATGAAGAGAAAGTGTATGACAGTGATGGGGATGAAGTAAAGGTGGGATCAAGCAATCGTGGGTATACTTACAAAGGTTTCAAGGACGGAGACCCACCCAAGTTCGATGGGAACAAAGGATTCAATGGCTACGTTCGAATGGATTGAGAGGATGAACACAGTAATCAACAACAGCGAGTGTCGACCGGACCAGGCTGTTAAGTATGTTGCTCATTCTTTCACCAATGAAGCACTAAGTTGGTGGAGGAACATTCAGAGGACAAAGTTGCCATACGCACTTGCCAGAATGACATGGGAAGACCTGAAGAAGCTGATAATCCAAAAGTTTTGTCCCCATAACGAAATTGATCGAGTGGAAAATGAATTCCTAAACTTCAAGGCGGGCAGCAAGACGCACCGCCAGTATACTTCTAGGTTCAATGAGCTCGCTCACCTGGTACCCCACCTGGTAGAGACTGAAGAGCGACTGATCAAGTACTATGTGAAGGTCCTACCTCAAAAGGTCCGTGTTCATGTGAAAGCTAATCTACCCTTGACCTTCGAGTCGGTAGTGAACCTTAGCGGAATCGTCTACGACGATTATGCCAATGAGGACCCGGCACCTGAGACACATAAGAGAAAGTGGGAGAACCCGTCTAGAGGCACCGGAAAAGGGAATGTAGCAACTGAAATTAAGAAACCAAGGTTAGAGGAATATGAAACTTGCAAGAAATGTGGAAGGCAACATCTTGGCGAGTTCCAAATCAGCACCACCACATGTTATAAGTGCGGGAAGCCGGGGCACTTCTCCCGAGAATGCGTAAAAGACGTCAAGTGTCAGGTATGTGGATTGTTTGGACATCTGACAAAGAACTGTATGAAGGCCGGTCGATCTGGTTCAGGAAACAAGAGGGAACAAGAACAGCCAAAGGCAAGGACTCGGGCCTATGCCTTAACTGAGGAGGAAGCAAGAGGAAACTCTGATTTTGTGTCAGGTACGTTTCTAGTTAATGATGAACATGCTGCTATTCTATTTGACTCTGGTGCTAGTAAAAGCTTTATATCAAATGCATTTAGTCATAAACTAGATTGCACTATCAACACCATAGTAAAGGCCTTTAGCGTACAAACTGTCGTTGGTAAAAATTCGGTAGTATTCCAAGTAACAGAGGATTGCATCATAGAAATAGAGGGCCATAAGTTTCCTTCTAGATTATTCCTTCTCACCTTAGGAGGATTCGATATAGTATTGGGTATGGATTGGCTAGCTGCCAACGAAGCTCAAATCATATGTAAACGTAAGAGGATACACCTCAAAGCTCCTAGCGGCAGTCCAATTACGGTTTACAAGGATTGGAATTGCACGATGCCACACGTCATTTCGATGATCAAGGCCGAAAGTTACATGAGGCGTGGTTGCGAAGCTTATTTGGCGTATGTTATTGACGATAGAATGAAAACAAAAGAACTCAAGAATGTACCCGTGGTGTGAAACTTTCCGGAAGTATTCCCTAAGGATCTACCTGGGTTGCCACCCGATCGGGAAATAGAATTTCAGACTGACTTACTGCCAGGAGCTGAGCCCGTTGCCAAAGCCTCCTACCGATTGGCTCCGTCAGAAATGAAAGAATTGATGTCTCAACTACAGGAATTAATAGAAAAAGGATTTATTAAACCGAGCATTTCACCATGGGGAGCTCCGGTACTCTTTGTAAAGAAGAAGGACGACAGCATGCGCAAGTGCATTGACTACCGTGAACTGAACAAGAGGACAGTAAAGAACAAATATCCACTGCCTAGAATAGAAGACCTTTTTGATCAACTGCAAGGTGCTAGTTGGTTCTCAAAGATCGATCTTAGATCGGGTTACCATCAGTTGAAAGTAAGAGAAGAAGATGTACCAAAGACCGCGTTTCACACGCGTTACAGGCATTATGAGTTTCTCGTGATGTCCTTCGGATTAACTAATGCACCAGCAGCGTTCATGGATTTGATGAATAGGGTATGTCGACCAATGTTAGATCGATCAGTGATAGTTTTTATAGACGACATTCTAGTTTATTCAAAAAATGAGGGTGATCACCACTGTCACCTAAGAGAGGTTTTGGAGGTGCTAAAGCAGGAAAAGTTGTACGCAAAATTCTCCAAATGTGCGTTCTGGCTTATAGAAGTCCAATTCCTAGGTCATGTGATAAACCCAAACGGCGTCATGGTAGATCCTACAAAGATCGAGACAGTAAAGGAATGGATCATCCCAAACACACCAACAAAGATACGAAGTTTTCTAGGATTGGCAGGCTACTATCGGAGGTTCATTCAAGATTTCTTGAGGATATCCTCGCCACTAACTAAACTGACACGGAAGGAAGTAAAATATGAATGGGGTCCAACCCAAAACAACGCGTTTGAGGAACTTAAGACACGATTAACCCAAGCTCCAGTCTTGACACTACCTGAGGGAAATGAAGACTTGGTAGTCTACTCTGACGCTTCGGGTCAAGGTTTAGGATGCGTACTTATGCAACGAGGAAAGGTAATTGCTTATGCCTCGCGACAACTAAAGATTCACAAGGTTAAGTACCCAACTCATGATTTGGAGATAGCAGTAGTAGTTTTATCATTAAAAATATGGAGGCACTATCTGTATGGAGTTAAATGCACCATTTACTCTGATAACAAGAGCCTGAAGTACTTTTTCAAACAAAAGGAATTAAACATGAGACAAAGGAGGTGGTTAGAGCTACTAAAAGACTATGACTGTGAGATATTGTACCACCCAGGCGAGGCCAACGTGGTGGCTGACGCTTTAAGCAGAAAGGAAGAATCGGAACCTATACGGATCAAAGCGTGTCAGCTGATTATAACGCCAGATTTGATGAGTGAAATATCAAAGGCACAAGATGAAGCACTATTAGAAAGGAATATAAAACGGGAAAGAATAGTAGGACAACAAGGGAATTTGGATGAAATGCATACGGTGTACGAACTACGTTTGGCCGGTTGTGGATACCTAAGGTTGGCGAGCTTAAAGCCAAAATACTCGATGAGGCCCATAACTCCCGCTATTCCATCCACCCAGGGATAAACAAAATGTATCAAGACTTGAAGAAAGAGTACTGGTGGCCCGGAATGAAGAATTATGTGACCGAATACGTGAATAAGTGCCTAACGTGTTCACTAGTTAAGGCCGAGCACCAGAAGCCATGCGGTAAAATGCAACCTTTACCAATACCGGAATGGAAGTGGGAGGAGATCACGATGGACTTCATTACCAAGCTACCGCGAACAGCTAAAGGCAATGATACCATTTGGGTGATCGTCGACCGCTTGACAAAGAGTGCTCACTTCTTGCCAATACGTGAGACTTCTTCGTCTGAAAAGCTAGCAGAAATATTTATCAAGGAAATTGTGAGCAGACATGGTATGCCGCTGTCGATTGTGTCCGACAGGGATACTAGATTCACGTCAAGGTTTTGGAAGAAATTCAATGAAGCGATGGGCACTAGACTGAACATCAACACCGCTTACCACCGTCAAACCGATGGTCAATCTGAAAGGACCATTCAGACCTTGGAGGACATGCTTCGGGCCTGTATCATTGACTTCGGTGGGAGCTGGGACAGCTATCTACCATTGGCAGAATTTTCATATAACAACAGCTATCACTCAACTATTGGCATGCCGCCATTTGAAATGTTGTATGGGAGGAAATGTAGGACCCCGGTTTGTTGGGGGGAAATTGGACAAAAGTACTTTGCAAGTCTCGAAGTGGTCAAAGCTACTTCCGAGAAATTTGATCAAATCAAGGCTCGAATGAAAGCCGCAAAAGACAGGCAGAAATCATACGCGGATAAGAGAAGACGGGATTTAGAGTTTCAAGTAGGGGACATGGTACTGTTAAAGGTATCACCATGGAAAGGAATCATCTGATTCAGAAAACGTGGCAAACTAAGTCCAAGGTTTGTGGGACCTTTCAAGATTTTAGCGAGAGTGTGTCAAGTTGCTTACAGACTCGACCTACCCGTTGAGCTTAGTGGAATACACCCTACGTTTCACGTGTCGCACTTACGCAATTGCCTAGCTGACGACACGGCTCACATACCTTACGACGAGATCGAAGTGGATAACAGTCTAAATTATGTGGAGGAACCAATAGCCATTCTAGACCGAGCTGAGAAACGACTACGCAATAAGTCGATTCATCTTGTTAAAGTACAATGGAAGCACAGAAAAGGGTTAGAAGCGACATGGGAGAAAGAAGACGAGATGAGGGGACTACACCCTCAATTGTTTAACGTATAAGAGGTTTCGAGGACGAAACCTATTTAAGGAGGGTAGACTTGTAACATCCCTAAAATAGTAAATAAATAAATAATAACGCGATCGAGATTTAATCGCCAAAAAAAATGAAAGGAAAAGGATGGGCTTGGGCTTGGGCTCGGCCCCAACGGGCCGAGGGAAGCCCAAGTAAATAAGGGCCAAGAGAGCCTCAAACTTGCAAACTTCCACCATTTGCAAGGTTAGAGAGAGAAAGGAGAGCTCGGGCCTAGAGAGAGAAAGTTGACGGATCGACCCGGAATTGAAGGAGCACGTTACTGCTGAGCTCGTGAGCAAAACCTCTGAATCCGAATCCCAATCCAGGTAACGATTAGACCCTAAACTGAGTTTTTGTTTAATTTGGGGGTTTTCGGGTTTTAGCTAAATAGGTGATGTTTTTACGGATGAAACTTGAAAATAAGCTTAGGAACAACATCTAGAATGAAAACCGCACGTTCTGAACAAAGAAAGTTGTAAGATTTGCACAATCAGATCCGCATGCGAAAGTTAGGGTTTTTGCGGTGAAGCATGCGTACTTATCAAGTACGCATGAAGCAGATCCTGCGTACTTATCAAGTACGCAAGAAGAATGTTCTACGTACTTATCAAGTACGCAAGAAGAAGGTCATGCGCACTTATCAAGTACGCATGAAACGAAGTATGCGCACTTATTAAGTACGCAAGAACAACTCCCTGCGCACTTGCTAAGTGCGCACGCAACAGACCGGTTAGTAAAGTCAGTATAGTTGCCTAATTAAGAATGGTTTAACCGTTAGAGTCGGGATTAGGTCTGATGTATGTGTAATTAACCAATCCAGATCGTGTGTGGCACTCATTGGACCGCTGTTAGGACCGGACGAGACTAGCTCATCAGGTGAGTTCTATGTGCCCCCTTCTATGTTATGTGCAAATCATTTTAAATGTTTTGGGGCTGAAGTGTATACACTAAATGAATAAATGATATGAATGCTAACGTGATCATACGTGAAATACAAATATATATATTTATATATATATATGACAACGAATTATGAACAAAGAATGAAACGTATGTTTACAAAGAATGAATAAAAGAATGGCATAACGTAAATGAATGAAATCTTGCTTTATAATTATATATATTGCATGTTATGAATATATGTATACGTTATGGACGGAAACGAAGCTAACGACTACTACGGTAGACGGACGACCACTTGACTATTATGCAGTCAGGAAGGAAAGTCTAGAAAGGTAGACTAAATGATGGCCACTACGGTGGAGTAAGTCCCTAAATCGATGCACGACTGTATAATTAGTTCAAGTGGGAAACGGATGCCTTAGGGCAGACGGACGAATAAGAAGGACTACAACGGTAGGACGGTTAAGACGAACGGCCGAAGGTTGGCCGGACGGTTTTAAGGCGGACGGTTTCTAGGACCGGACGAGTAAAGGGGCTACGACGGTAGCTTAAGTGCGTATGTCTTTGTGACATACGCAGTAAAAGACGGGTTGATCACCCTTATGTGTATGACCAATGAAAGTTTAAGGAAAGTAAAGGTGAATGCATATCTATGTAATCACATAAGAATGATGAAAGAAAAGCAAAAGTTATGAATATGTATTTATGTACTCGATGAACGACAAATGAAGGTCAATGATATGTTAATGTGTATTTATATATATATTTATATATTTATGCATACTTTTAAAGAAATAATGTTCATACCTAATCGCTTTAAACTTGAACTCACCAGCGTTAGCTGACTTTTAGTATACATTTCAGGTAAAGAAAGGAAGGGTCGTGCGAAGGCGTGATGGTTACCCGGAAAGCGACTGACATCCCACTGTTAATTGTTAAGACTTCCGCTGTTATGTTATGTATTCGAAGGATGTTTGCTTTCGCTATTCTTGAATGTTTTTAAATAAATTTAGTATTATGACTATGTTTATGAGTAAATCCAACAAGTGTGGTTACTCGGGGAAAGGGGACTTAAAGCATTCACCGACAAATATCTCTCTAAATATTTATTTGTCATTTAATAGATCCGTATTTTGTGAAATATAATATTTAGTAATTAAATATTATCAATTTGCTTGTTGTCCAAAGTGTAACTCTTTAGATCGTACCTCGATAGTAACGTTGACCTAATTGACGATCGGACATCATATATCCAACAAGGTCGAGCTCAGTAGTTTTTCATCTGTCTCACACTCTAATTTTACACATACACCTCTGAATGTCCAATTCCGAGCCTCGGTTCGCGTACGAAAGTCCGGTTTCTAGCATTTCGCCTTTAAATTTGTCGTAGATAGTTCTGAGGTAAGGTTCCGACATACTGTTAAACTTTGGTTAATTACCATTAATCTAGGATTGTATAATTAAGTAACATTATTATAAATCTAGGGCTTTGTCTGAGGTTTCTGTAATATTTCAGACACTAAGCCGAAGTGCTGCTGAGGTGAGTTCCTAAAGTATGATGTATAAAACAACCATGGCCCCGTTATACTCCATTTTTGGCATGGTTGATTTATGAAAATATTTTGGGTATCTTGAAACGATTGTACTCCATGATTGTATGTATATAATGTATTCTAAGTGCTTATTGTGTTTCACATGACCCGTGGAACGGCATGATGGATAGGACACGTGGAACGGTCTTTGTTATATATATACGGAATCGATTACTCATAGTTGTCTATGAGATGGAGGGCAACCTATGACTGTGTTCAGGATACCTTGGCGGGTCATTTTATGAAATGATTTTGTTTATGGACTCACCAACTTTATGTTGACCCATTTTCTTTAAAATGTTTTTGAGCACATGTGACGTTTCGGATTTTCATTCGCGCACTTGTAATATATTTATCGTGTAATCATTCTCTATTTGAATAAAATGCAAGTGTTTTTTTATTAAGTTTATACAAATAGGTATTTTTATTTTAAGGATTTAAAATAATTAAAATTTTATAAGTTTTAAAACTTATATAAAATTTTATATAAAAAACTAAATTTAAAAGTTTCATATTTAATAAAATAACCTATTTAAATAAGATAACTAACTTTTATAAAAATTATTTATAACAATAATAATAATATAAGTTTATAAAATATATTTGAAAATTAAAAGAAATTAAACTAATTTTTTTTATAAAAGTTAATAAAACTTTTCAAACTAGAAGGTTTTAAGCTAAAATCAGTTGAGGGACTATTTCTGTACAAATCAAACTACAAGGACTCATCCGTAGTTATCTCAGGGGCCGAATTAAATCAAAACCAAACTACAAGGACCAAATCTGCCAATTTCCAAATCGACTTTCCGGTCACCATGTTCCTTGGTCCGGCGGGTAAAGCGTTTTTCCGGCGAACACCCCGACAGGGCTGTTCCCTGCACCTCAACAGCCGCTAAAGGCATGTCTGAACTCGTCTTGCCTACACGAATAAGAACCCCCGACCAATTGGTCTCCCCAACATACGGATCGTCTGATCCTGTTGGTGGCCGAGAACCCACGCCACGAATTCGAGCCCGACAGTCAACCTCCACGCGTGCTTGATAGCTCGTTAGCTTCGTCTCGTCCAGACGAATGTCTGGACATACTCAATTTCACGTTTGGCCATAAGGTTTGAGCTCGGCTATAAAAAGCCATCTTCGGACCTACTCGAGCTCGTTACCCCTCTTCCACCCACTCTCACTTCAAATTGAAGACACCATTACATTCGTCGTCTCTGAGTGAAGCTGTGAACAAGGTTTTAGAGGCTAATTCCATCCAGAAGCTCGATCCCCATTCTTGACATTTTCGGATTTAAGCTTCTGCCGACCAGACCCTTCGCGACCAGGTTCGAGCCTCAATTTTTTTCCGTCATCTTCTGTTATCATCTGGTAAACAATTCAAAGCGAAAACGCGACCATCGCCCTTGAGTTACCGGGCAAACCAGTGTCCTCGGACACGGTTTGTCGGTTGCCGAGGACCAGCGACCAATATCTCGCTTGTGTATATCAATTAACGGGTACACACATAACCAGCGATGGGCAGTAGCCCGGCTGGTTATGCGTGTGTGTGTTCAAGAGATAGGTCGCGGGTTCGATTCCGGTTGGCCTTCGGCCCAAACTTTTTCTTCTGTTTTTATTTTATTTATTTATTTTAACTTATTTTAATATTCTTTTTATACAATAAAAACTAAAACGAGTCGGCTTACTCGTTCGTTTATTTTAAAATCGATTAAGCAAATTTTTATACATATTTAACCCACTCAAATTTTTATAAAATAATAAACACTATATTTTTATAAAATTGTTAAAATAGTTTTAACTTACAAAAAAAATATATAATAATGATAATATAAATAAATAAATATAAACTTTTATAAATACATAATAACTACTTATTTAAAAATGTAATATTTTAACAATATATATATTTTTATAAGTTAAAGTTTACAAAATTATTATCATTTTTCTACCATATTTTATACAAATAAATATTAAGGAATATTATTATAAAACCTATACACATTTAAATACGAATACGCACATACATATAAAACATACAATAATACTTATCTATCCACATAGGGTTCCATCGTGCTTAGGTTTCAACATCCGTATCACCTACCCCCATGGATTAAAAACATCCGCTAGCCAAGTGAGTTACATAGCCCCTATTTTACATTTTTACGCATTTTGGGGTGAAACATTATACATGCTACTCACTTTGTTTACACGTGTTATACATGTGGACTATATGCTTATCATCTTAGGTGTACATACATTTACTTTAAACACAATAAAACCAACAGTAATATTAATAGATCTATTATGCCTGACCAGCCCACCCGGTTAGGGTGTTTATTACTGCATACTCGGATATAGCCGCGTGTTATATTCAAACATACCGGATATAGTGGGTAACTATATTCAAACATACCGGACTTAGCTGTTGTGCTATGTTCAAGCGCGTCAATCAAGGTTTGAATTGTGATTAGATAAATGATACACCATATATATACTATGTTTAACAAGATAAACAATGAGTTGCAAAACGTTTTTATCTACTACTTATCGGAACTACAAAACCTATGTATTCACCAACTTTTTAGTTGACACTTGATTTAAATAATGTTTCAGGTTTGGATATGTGATTGCTTGCTGAAGATTCCTCCACTTAAGAACTATGGACCTAGTTAAATAAACCAATGTTTTGAACTAGACTAGGTTATTTGAAATATATTGTATTTGGATTTTTGTTGTCTTTAAATTTAATTAATGAATTATGCAACATTTTAGTTATCAGGTGCTTTTGAACAATCATTCCATTGTCGGCCTCGATGATTCCGCCATCGGTCGGGGTGTGACAGATTGGTATCAGAGCCATGGTTATAGGGAATTAGGTTATTAGACACAATGACCTAGACTATAACCCTAGGACTCCCTTTTATGTGTTATGTGCTAAATGATTAATTGTTATGTGAATTATTTGTAGTTAGGTATTATTTGAATTTTCCCAAGTTTGGTACATAAGACTTATACATACAAGGCTTAAATACATGATACATACTTTACATACACATTTGACAAACAAACTTATGCAAACAAATACACTACCCATCCTTATCCATACTCTTTCCTAATCCATATTAATTGCAACATTCCTACACATTTTATACTCATAGACTCTCAAGTCTATTAAAATCTTGAAAACCTCGTCAACGAATTAATTTCTTGAAACCAGTAAAGGACACGTGCAATCTGGAAGGATGACACCTGTACATTAGGTTTTCTGTCTAGGAAAGCATTTCGTATAAATCCAAATAAACGGACACGTATGCTTTCCTGGGAATTCCTGAAGTGAGTGTTTACCTATAGGCTAAAGCATGTCTCCTTGAAAGTTTTGAGGAATTATTTAACGTTGATAAGTCAATGTATTCGCAAGGATACGATCCAAACTTAAACTCAAAATTTGGGGACATTATAACAAGATAGGAAGAACTAGACGAACATGCAAAGCAAATCATTATTACGGGTGCACACGTAATAACAATTTGTAGTGCATGCAAGTCCCGGCAATTCCTATTACGCGAATAATGATCTATAACATCATGTTCTATCCGGAATAGATGGCTTAGTTTCCCCCATCAACTTAAAATAAATGCACATGCATTGTCACGCGTCATGATGAACCCCGCTTTTCTGCTTACATTATTTCCCACTATAATTCATATATATCCATCTTATCTAAAATATCATTGTCTTTTCTTATGGTGTTAGAATGCCTCCTCGACGTGCAAACTCTAGCACTTCCAACCCGGATCTTGCTACTCTCCTTGCCCAGCTGGTGGGGCAAATGACCCAAGCCAATAACAACAATGACGGGTCTCACAACATCCAAGGAAACGGTGGTACCAACCCGCCTCAATGCATGTTTAAGCACTTTAACTCGTGCAATCCTACAAAATTTTTCGGGACTGAAGGTGCTACCGGCCTACTACAATGGTTTGAAAGCATGGAAAGCACATTCCTAAACAGTGACTGTCCCGATAATCTTCGGGTTCGCTATGCCACAAGTGTACTTCAAAAGAGAGCCCTCACCTGGTGGAACGGTGAGAAACGCACTCGTGGTGTTGAGGTTGCTACATCTTTATCATGGGATGATCTGAAGAAAGCCATGACTGATGAATTCTGTCCTCGAAATGAAATGAGGAAGCTCGAGACTGAGTTTTGGGATCTTGCCCAAGACAGCGGGGATAATCTGGCTTACACCACCCGATTTCAAGAGCTGAGCCTATTAGTGCCTCATATGATCACTCCCCTTACTCGGGAAATTGAAAAATACATAGGCGGGTTGCCTATGCAAATTCAAGATGCTGTGTTAGGAAGCAATCCTCCTACACTTGAAGCTGCTATCCGTCTATCCGCTACACTATCCGACAACCACGTCAAAGCCGAAACCTTAACAAGAAAGGGTTCCAAGAAGGTTGTTTCTACTCTTGCGGCCGTCAAGGATGTAAAACCCGAGTCTTCTAACCGCAACAAGAAACGAAAGGGTCGAAACTTCGCATCCGTAACTCCCGCTGTACCTGCTATTCAAGTGGCCCCTTTGGGTCAAAACCCGAAACCTTATCTGGGCCCAAATCCCTAATTCCAGACCTGCAAGTACCATCATCCTACCAACTTACCATGCCGATTGTGTTCAAGATGCGGACGATATGGACACGTGGTCACTACTTGCCGTACCCGTCCTCCCGTCCATCAAGCTGCTCTAGTCAACCGTCCAATCTATCCGGCACCTCTCAATGGTCGGGCATGTTACGAATGTGGAGACCCAAACCATTTCCGTGACCGATGCCCAAAACTTCATCATCAAGGTGGTCCTCAAGGACGAGCGTTTAATATAAACGCTAATGAGGCTCAAGCAAACAACGACGTGATAAACTGTACGTTTCTCGTAAACAATCATTATGCATCCATTTTATTTGATACCGGTGCCGATAGGAGTTTTGTGTCTCTTACCTTTGAATCTCGACTTGCTAAACAAAGAACGAAACTTGACAATTCTTACTCCGTGGAGATAGCAAACGGAAAATCTATTACTATAAATTCTGTTATCCGCGACTGCAATCTCGAGCTTAATAATCATGAATTCTCTGTTGATCTCCTTCCAATGTAATTGGGAAGCTTCGATATTATAATTGGCATGGACTGGTTATCCAAGCACCATGCCGAGGTTATTTGCTAAGAAAAGTGCATTCGTATACCTCTACCTTCGGGCGACACGTTAGTTATTTTCGGTGAAAAACCATGTCGTGGTCTTCAACTCATGTCTTGCACATTGGCACAAAAGTACCTACGGAAAAAGTACGTTGCCTTCTTGGCCCACGTAGTTGACACGAAAGACAAGGGTAAGAAATTGCAAGATATTCCGATCATTTGAGACTTTCCCGAAGTATTCCCCGAGGATTTACCCGGCCTTCCTCCTCCTAGACAAGTAGAGTTTTGTATTGACCTTGTGCCCGGAGCAACTCCCGTGGCAAAAGCTCCCTATCGTCTTGCACCTTCCGAGATGCAAGAACTCGCAATTCAATTACAAGAACTCTCATCCAAAGAATTCATCCGACCAAGCCATTCACCTTGGGGTGCTCCCGTACTGTTCGTAAAGAAAAAGGATGGATCGTTTCGAATGTGCATTGATTATCGTGAACTCAACAAGCTTACAATTAAGAACCGTTATCCTTTACCCCGTATCGACGATCTTTTCGATCAGCTTCAAGGTTCAACATGTATCTCCAAGAATGACCTTCGTTTCGGATACCATCAACTTCGTGTTCTCGATGAAGACATTCCGAAGACTGCCTTTCGGACTAGATATGGTCACTACGAGTTCATGGTCATGCCCTTCGGTTTGACTAATGCACCTGCGGTCTTCATGGACCTCATGAACCGTGTATGCAAACCTTATTTGAACAAGTTCGTGATCGTTTTCATTGACGACATTCTCATCTATTCTAAAACGAAAGCGGAGCATGAACAACACCTTCGTTTGATTTTGGAGCTTATGAAGAAAGAACAACTATACGCCAAATTCTCCAAGTGTGAATTCTGGCTAAAGGAGGTTCAATTTTTGGGACACATAGTCAACGATAAGGGGATTCATGTGGACCCGACAAAAATCGAAGCGGTAAAGAATTGTAGTACTCCTAAGACTCCTACCGAGATTCGTTCCTTCCTTGGACTAGCGGGTTACTATCGTCGCTTCATCTCAAATTTCTCCAAGATTGCGGTTCCGCTCACTGCCTTGACTCACAAAGGTAAATCTTACGAGTGGGGACCCAAGCAAGAGGAAGCTTTTCAAACTCTCAAGCACAAGCTCTGTAATGCTCCTATTCTAACTCTTCTAGTGGTAATGACGACTTTATCGTTTATTGTGATGCATCCAACCAAGGTCTTGGTTGTGTTCTAATGCAACGTGGCCAAGTAATTGCATATGCATCACGTCAGCTCAAAATCCACGAGAAGAACTATACGACCCATGATCTCGTGCTTGGTGCTGTCGTTTTCGCCTTGAAAATTTGGAGACACTAACTTTATGGCACCAAATGCGTGGTTTTCACCGACCACAAAAACCTCCAGCATATTTTCAATCAAAAAGAGCTTAATATGAGGCAACGTCGATGGATTGAACTTCTTAACGACTACGACTGCGAGATTCGCTACCATCCCGGCAAAGCAAATGTTGTAGCCGACGCCTTGAGTCGTAAAGAACGTATCATGCTTCATAGTGTTTGTATCCATAACGATGTCCAAGCCCGTATTCTCAAAGCACAACACACCTCGGTTACCGAGGGAAACATGTATCAAGAGATGGCATGTGGTGTAGAACTCTTGCTAGAAACCAAAGCCAACGGTCTATTATATTACTTGGAGCGTATCTGGGTTCCCGATCGCAACGACCTTCGTATATTTTTGATGAACGAGTCCCACAAAACTCGATATTCGGTACATCCCGGAGCAGATAAGATGTACATGTCTTCGTCAGCAATATTGGTGGCCCGGCATGAAAAAGGATATTGCCCTCTTTGTGGCAAAATGCTTAACTTGTTCTAAAGTGAAGGCCGAACACCAGAAGCCTTCCGGACTCCTCGAACAACCTGAAATCCCCGTGTGGAAGTGGGAGAACCTCGCTATGGACTTCATCACCAAACTTCCACGCACTTCTAGTGGGCACGATAGTATCTGGGTTATTATCGACCGACTTACAAAGTATTAACATGGCACCGTTTGAAGCTCTTTATGGACGGAAATGTCGTTCACCGATTTGTTGGAACGAAATTGGTGAAGCACAAATCACCGGTCCCGAGCTTATCCAAGAGACCACCGATAAAATCTCTCTTATCCGTGACAACATTCGGGTGGCAAGGAGTCGGCAAAAGAGCTATGCTGATAAGCGACGAAAACCCTTGGATTTTCAAGTTGGAGATATGGTTCTCCTAAAGGTATCACCTTGGAAGGGAGTAGTCCGATTTGGAAAGAAAGGAAAACTTGCACCTCGATATGTGGGTCCACTCAAGATACTCGAGAGGGTACGAAAAGTGGCCTACAAACTCGATCTTCCTTCAGAACTCAACAACGTTCATCCGACCTTTCATGTATCTAATTTGAAAAAGTGTCTAGCCGACGAGAATCTCCACATCCCTCTTGACGAAGTGCGTATTGACGAGAAAATGCACTTTGTTGAGAAACCCGTGGAAATCATGGACCGAGAAGTCAAGAAACTCAAGCGTAGCCACATCCCCATTGTCAAGGTCCGTTGGGAGTCTAAACGTGGACCCGAGTTCACTTGGGAACGTGAAGACCAAATGAAGACCAAATATCCGCATCTCTTTTCATAGCCTCCACTAGTTGAATTTCGGGGCGAAATTCCTTTAACTTGGGGAGACTGTGACGTTTCGGATTTTCATTCGCGCACTTGTAATATATTTATCGTGTAATCATTCTCTATTTGAATAAAATGCAAGTGTTTTTTTATTAGTTTTATACAAATAGGTATTTTTATTTTACGGATTTAAAATAATTAAATTTTTATAAGTTTTAAAACTTATATAAAATTTTATATAAAAATCTAAATTTAAAAGTTTCATATTTAATAAAATAACCTATTTAAATAAGATAACTAACTTTTATAAAAATTATTTATAACAATAATAATAATATAAGTTTATAAAATATATTTGAAAATTAAAAGAAATTAAACTAATTATTTTTATAAAAGTTAAGGGGTTGTTTTAAAACTTTTCAAACTAGAAGGTTTTAAACTAAAATCAGTTGAGGGACTATTTCTGTACAAATCAAACTACAAGGACTCATCCGTAATTATCTCAGGGGCCGAATTAAATCAAAACCAAACTACAAGGACCAAATCTGCCAATTTCCAAATCGACTTTCCGGTCACCATGTTCCTTGGTCCGGCGGGTAAAGCGTTTTTCCGGCGAACACCCCGACAGGGCTGTTCCCTGCACCTCAACAGCCGCTAAAGGCATGTCTGAACTCGTCTTGCCTACACGAACAAGAACCCCCAACCAATTGGTCTCCCCAACATACGGATCGTCTGATCCTGTTGGTGGCCGAGAACCCACGCCACGAATTCGAGCCCGACAGTCAACCTCCACGCGTGCTTGATAGCTCGTTAGCTTCGTCTCGTCCAGACGAATGTCTGGACATACTCAATTTCACGTTTGGCCATAAGGTTTGAGCTCGGCTATAAAAAGCCATCTTCGGACCTGCTTCAAATTGAAGACACCATTACATTCGTCGTCTCTGAGTGAAGCTATGACCAAGGTTTTAGAGGCTAATTCCATCCAGAAGCTCGATCCCCATTCTTGACATTTTCGGATTTAAGCTTCTGCCGACCAGACCCTTCGCGACCAGGTTCGAGCCTAAATTTGTTTCCGTCATCTTCTGTGATCATCTGGTAAACAATTCTAAGCGAAAACGCGACCATCGCCCTTGAGTTACCGGGCAAACCAGTGTCATCGGACACGGTTTGCCGATTGCCGAGGACCAGCGACCAATATCTCGCTTGTGTATATTAATTAACGGGTACACACATAACCAGCGATGGGCAGTAGCCCGGCTGGTTATGCGTGTGTGTGTTCAAGAGATAGGTCGCGGGTTCGATTCCGGTTGGCCTTCGGCCCAAACTTTTTCTTATGTTTTTATTTATTTATTTATTTTAACTTATTTTAATATTCTTTTTATACAATAAAAACTAAAACGAGTCGGCTTACTCGTTCGTTTATTTTAAAATCGATTAAGCAAATTTTTATACATATTTAACCCACCCAAATTTTTATAAAATAATAAACACTATATTTTTATAAAATTGTTAAAATAGTTTTAACTTACAAAAAAATATATATATAATAATGATAATATAAATAAATAAATAGAAACTTTTATAAATACATAATAACTACTTATTTAAAAATGTAATATTTTAACAATATATATATTTTTATAAGTTAAAGTTTACAAAATCATTATCATTTTTCTACCATATTTTATACAAATAAATATTAAGGAATATTATTATAAAACCTATACACATTTAAATACGAATACGCACATACATATAAAACATACAATAATACTTATCTATCCACATAGGGTTCCATCGTGCTTAGGTTTCAACATCCGTATCACCTACCCTCGTGGATTAAAAACATCCGCTAGCTAAGTGAGTTACATAGCCCCTATTTTACATTTTTACGCATTTTGGGGTGAAACATTATACATGCTACTCACTTTGTTTATATGTGTTATACATGTGGACTATATGCTTATCATCTTGGGTGTACATACATTTACTTTAAACACAAGAAAATCAACAGTAATATTAATAGATCTATTGTGTCTGACCAGCCCACCCGGTTAGGGTGTTTATTACTGCATACTCAGATATAGCCGCGTGTTATATTCAAACATACCGGATATAGTGGGTAACTATATTCAAACATACCGGACTTAGCTGTTGTGCTATGTTCAATCGCGTCAATCAAGGTTTGAATTGTTTTTAGATAAATGATACACCATATATATACTATGTTTAACAAGATAAACAATGAGTTGCAAAACGTTTTTATCTACTACTTATCGGAACTACAAAACCTATGTACTCACCAACTTTTTAGTTGACACTTGATTTAAATAATGTTTCAGGTTTGGGTATGTGATTGCTTGCCGAAGATTCCTCCACTTAAGAACTATGGACCTAGTTAAATAAACCAATGTTTTGAACTAAACTAGGTTATTTGAAATGTATTGTATTTGGATTTTTGTTGTCTTTAAATTTAATTAATGAATTATGCAACATTTTAGTTATCATGTGCTTTTGAACAATCATTCCATTGTCGGCCTCGATGATTCCGCCATCGGTCGGGGTGTGACAGAACATCACATATAGCATTCTAGGACTAGAACTAGAAGATGAAATGAACCAGATGGTTGGCATGTCAGGAAACTAGGGGTGTTCACGGTTCAGTTAAAATCGTGAATCCGTCCAAACCGGTCATCGGTTTGGTTTCACGGTCAATTTTTTTCCTTAACTTTTGGTCGGTCGGTTTCAAAAATTTCAAACCGTAGCGAACGGTTTGGTTTGCGGTTTATATCGAAAATACCGGACCGGACCGTAACATTTAATTATATAATAACTTTTTAAATATTTCATATTAGGTGTATTTAATTATTTATAGTAGACTTAATAAAAATAAAATTAGGATGTCTCTATATATTACATGTCTGAATTTATTTTCATCTTGGTGTACTGATATATAGCTTTTCAAAATGGGCAAATGCAATTCGTTAGTTGTTACTTTCATTTTTGTACTTAATCTCTACCTTGTGTGTCTTTTATAAGTTAAAGTGGATAACATTTATTAGATGTGTCTCCCTCTTTTTCTAACTTCCTGTGGTTCGTTGTCGCTACATCCTCTATATATTTGCATTAACAGTTAATGTTCTATTCCTTCCATTGCCCGTTTTGTTTTGCTACTAAATTGTTGAATGATTCCAAGTGTTATTATCTAGCCGTTCACTTGATGTAGAATATTTAGCATCTACTCGACCCATTCTACTTTGCTCCCATCACTGTTAAAGCTTAGGGTTGCTTTAGGACAACTTGCATTTATGAGTGTTCATCGGGTTTTTTAATCGGGTTTCGGATTATTCGGGTTTTTTGTTATAAGAATCCTACCCATTTACCGACCTAAATAAGATTCGGGTTAATCGGCTTCGGGTTATTCGGTTTTGGGTTAATCGGTATTCGGGTTTCTAAATACAAGTTGCAACGCATACTTTATTATTTAACTTAACATGATATTTACTAAATAACAAGCACAAAATGTCAAATAAAAATACTCTCAATATGATTTTTCTTTCAAACCCATGCACTAAACACATATATTAACTAAAAAAACCAAATAAAATAAGCATAAAACCAAAGTGTACCAACCAATCGTATAAACTAAAAAAACGACAAATCGTATCAACCAATAAACTCATTAATAGTGTTCACTCTTCAAATTCTCACGTTAATATCTGTTTGTCCGTTTCCAATCATATATTAAAAAAAGTGAAATAAAATAAACATTAAAATAGTTAAATGTATACTGAGCTAAAATTACAAATAAATATTAATAATAAAATACCTTTTTTTATTATTATTCGGGACCTTTTTTTAACCCAACTACCAAACAGAATACTACCTTCGGGTTCGGGTTCCATCTTAAACGGGTTCGAGTTGTTCGGGTTCCATCTTAATCGGGTTCAGGTTAATTTGGGTCAGGTTTGGTATTCGGGTTTCGGGTAAAATGAACCCCCCCCACTTGCATTAAGGCCCATTGAGCCGAAACCGTTAGTAACGGTTCGGTTTGGTTCGCTTTTAAATTTTAACGGTTCGGTTTTGGTTTTCAATAATAAAAAACCGTTACTAATTGTTTGGTTCACGGTTTGACCTAAAAACCTTCAAAACCGGGCCGTGAACACCCCTATGGGAAACTATATGTCCCGAAATGATATGTTCCTTGTTAGCAACGATGATTTAACTTTGAATTCCATGTTGTAAATAAGGTTTTGAATTATTAAATAAAAAGGATGAGGTTTTTAGTTTCCGCTGTGTGTTCTGTACCATGCGTCACCTCTAACCAGTACCTGGGACTGGGTGTGACACCCAGACCTCAAATCAATTTTTGAGAAACACGACACCCCTTGTAATTGATCAAAGAGATCATCAATCCGAGGTAACGAGTATGGATTTTTGATAGTCACTTTATTCAACTCCTAACAGTCAATGCACATCCGCATACTCCCATCCTTCTTCTTTATAAAAGAACGGGTGTGCTCCAATGAGTATAAATCCCCTATCGAGTAATTCTTGGAGTTGAATCATCAATTCTTTCATTTCTGGAGGTGCCAACCGATATGGTGCTTTAGTTATTGGTTTAGCTCCGGGATTAGGTCAATCCCAAACTCCACCTCTTTCTCAGGCGGGAACCCCTGGTAGTTCATTATGGAATACATCGACAAATTGGTTCACCACAGACACTTCATGAATGTCACACCCCAACCGACGACGAAATACGTCGGGGCGGGACATGTAGACTGTTCATAACCACATGATTCAACTAAAGTTTCATATATTAAATTTACTCAATTTCATAACAATGTTCAACAAATACAATCAAACAATCAAAGAAAATGAAATACATCAACAAATTCAATTTGTTTATTTCAACAAGGTCCTCATGTCCTATATGTAGCAACTTAAAACATGAACTTAAAGATTTGCACCTGAAACATGATAAAAAAAGGTCAACTAAAAATAGTTAGTCAGTATACATTGGTTTTGACACCACAAATAGTTTTCCAAATGTTTGTGTACAATTCATATGAACCATAGTAAATAAGGCATTTATGGAGAATCACTATAGTCAAACTGGGTGTACAATCAAACCTTGTGACTGAAGGGCATAACACTTAATGTTATCCTCATGTTTTTCGATAACAATCACCCTACCTGGGTGGGTTTGTCAGACATAATAGATCTATCAATGTTACCATTGTCTTGTACAGAGTTAATGATTGCACGTGTATATATGTCATGTAATGTAGTTTCAACTCATAATATTCAAGCATAAATCACAAACTGCACATATGTTCATAAATGTAGAATTGTATAATGTATTGCAAATAGTTTTCAATGTATCATGATTCACCCCAAAATATGTAAAAAGTAAAAAGAGGGGCTATGTAACTCACATGCAATAGTAGTTTGTAGATCACACGAGCAATATGATGCACAAGTGGTTTGCTAACCACAAGGTTAACCTAGAATTGAATTATATGAATTGTAATCAATGATATGGACAAATGTCTAGGGTAAAACCTATAGTACAAAGGAATTGAGTCAAAGTTTGGTTGATTGAATGAGGGGATTTATTTGTGTACAAAGGGTGTTTATGTAATCATGTGTAAAGGATGTGTATAAAAATAAGTACGATGGTGTTTGTTTTTGAATAAAAGATCAGGAGCAAAAATGTTTTATTAAGTATGTACTTTTGTTTATGAAAAAAATTTGATAAGTGATTAAAGTTTTATTAAAACTATTTAAATAGATATGTAATTAAATAAATAAAATCTTTTTATCTATTTAATTATTATTATGAAAAAGTGTTTCGAAATGGAAAGTATAATAATCTAAATATATGCTAATATATTTTGAAAATTATGTTGTAAATATTTAATATATTTAAACCCTAATTAGTTATATATTTTAGGGTAAAATGATTTTGTAAAGATATAAAAAATGATCGGGTAAAACCTTACAAGATAACAGTGGGTTTGTAAAATAATTGTATAATAATTTATAAACCAAGTTGGCAAAATTAAATATTTTATTTTAAAATAACAATTAGATTTATAAATGATTTTTTCATGTTTTAAAATAAAGTTAAAACAATTTAATTGTAACACATTTTGTTTCTCTTTAAAAGTTTCTAATTATTGTACTAAATCAGTTACAGGGTTTATACATTTCATAAAGTTATTTTTATAAAACAAATTGAGTGTTAAAACTATTAAAAAGAAAAAAAGAAACACGCCACCCGGCTTGAACCCGGGTGGTTCCTGTGTGAGACGGCCAACTTACCACTGGACCAAGGGACTTCTACTGATAATAACCCGGTTCGCAAAAGGCTTAACATGAATCCAGGAAAGGGCCGGGTTGGTCTTTAGCAGAAAAGAAAAAAAGTGTCGGGTATGCGTTTCGAACCCATGCTACCTGGTTCGGCGATGCAGTGTCTTACCGGCCGGACCAGGTGGTTTCACTTGTATAACATGAAACCCGATAATTTAAATACGCATATTGAATCAAAGTAAAACCCCAAATCAGTATCCGTATGAACAGATCATGAACTCCAATCGAAATCGAATCCGATACAGCCTATCATTACGAATTGATATAGGGTTATTTGAATACATCAAGTTACGATTCGAACAACATAAATCTTACTTGATTTGATGAAGGAACGAGTGAGAACGGCTGGAAAGACAGACCCGCTGTTCTTGAGGCACGATCGAGGTCTAGAGATGAAATGTGGTGTGAGTGTATGTTCAGAGAGTTTGCAATAGGATTTGTGAAGGTGTGAGAGTCGATTATATGTTCCAATTTCAACTGAAACGCTCAATTTGATTCGGGGTTGTTTGAAACGGTTGCGAGAATGATTTTTAAATCAATTCGTTTGATTCACAATGAATTAGGTAATGATTCGTGTTTGAAAACATGCGAGAAACGTCTGAGCATGATTTCAGGCCTTTAAGCACGTTTAATATCATGAATTGAAACTGAATTCGGCCTAGTTGACCCCGAAAAGTCAAACGTGTTTAAATTTTGAATTTGGTCGCAATTCGTTAAATTGATATGTTAAATGGATTTGTAACTGATCGATAATCATTCTAGAATACATGGCAAGACTAATGAATCCGGATTTGATCGATTTCAAGGTTAAATTACAAGAAATCGTCTCTGTTGACTTTCAAAAGTCAAAGGGGACGTTTAAGGGTTCAAAACTTTGAATAGGTTCAATTTGAGGTGTAAAGGTTCAAGTACAAGGGTGGGGGTTGAAAGTTGGGAGTCCAAATGCCTAAAGGTTTAAAACCCATTTGTTTAGATCATTTATAGTTATGTATTTATATATATACATATATATAAATTTACTTAAAACACAATATATTATAAAATTTCATAAATTTCTTATAATTTTAAATGTAATAATGTATGAATAAATGTATTTTATAAAAACTTATATTTATATTCATCTATTTTATATGATATATATATATATATAAATAAAGGAGTGAGAAATATAAAATTCTAATATTTTATACTTGAATTAACTTAAAAAATAGTAATGTATGTATGTGCATATGTAAGATCTAAAATTTTAGAATTTGTATTTATGAGAACTTGAATTTGAAATGTTTGTATGTATGCATTGAACTGGAAATGGAATTGAAATATTGCTCATTTGTACTAAAACAAATACAAGAAAAAATCAAGGATGTTACAATGAATATCAAAAACACCCCGGTTAGTGTCCGTGATGTTGGGAATCCATGAACCGGTTTTTACTTTTAAAACAGTTTTAATTAATCATATTAATTTACAAATCAGATTTGCATAAGCGGAAGCGTTAGTACATATCAATGGTTATAAACCGGAATCCCGCAATGATCTGATTACACGCGCATAAACAGTAAATATAAATCAACCATAGCGGGCTAATGATTAACCTTTGACGATTCCTGAAAGATCTACATTTTGGAACAACGGACGTCTCGCTAGTGACTTGATCACGAAACCCCGCAAACACAAAACCCGTCTCACGGATTTACGAAACACCTCCCCGAAAGCTAAACCGGCTCACAAAAGAACTCGGTGGTGGTGGAAACCGGAACAGGGGTGGCGAATCGGTTGCGGCGTAAAGGCCCGTGATGGCGGCGTGACGGTGGTGGTGGTGTCGGCTCCGATCGGCGCAAGGAGGAGGGCTTGGCTCCCTTCTTGCGCAAACTTGGATGGAGGCAATAATGGGATTAGGGTTTTGACTTTAAACATGTATTTATAATTACCATAGTTATAAATCGCACCCCATGGGAATTAACTGTTAAATCCCTGGTAATTAACAGTTAATTACTTTTCATCTTCGTAGTTTACTAATTACAAATAATTAGTAAATCTCAAATTTTTAAAGCTTAACTTTTAAACGTTTAAACCCTTTCGTCCTTTAATTATTTCTCTAAAGAATTAATCACCGAATTAACCATGTAAATATTTCGCTAAATATTTATCCACCGAATTATACATCCTCGATTCGTGAACTATAATGTTTACGACTAAACATTATTAATTGCTCATTGTCCAAAGTGTAACTATTTGGATCGTACCTCGATTGCAACTTTGATATTATCGATGATCGGACATCGTATGTCCAACACGTGACACACGCCATAAACATCTTACACGCATGCACCAAATACCTCACCCCCTTGAGATAATAGCATACAAGTATCTCGTCTTTTCTTTCTCCCTAAATAAGGATAGACTTCCATGTAGGAGAAGTAAGTTGAATCGCCTTAGGTCCACACGAAATATTGGCTTTGTATTTAGAAAGCCAATCTATCCGCACAATCACATCAAACTTTCCTAAAGTCATAGGAATTAGATCTATAGGAAAAGTTTCGCCATCAACCTCCGAACTACAATCTTTATAAATGTCAAACACCAACAAGCTCTTATCATTAGCCACCTCAATTTCTAACTTAGGAATGAAGTATGGTTGGCAAGTTTCAAAGATATAAACGACCGACTAGCACCGAAATCAAATAAAGTAAGTGCACGAAATGAATTAATCATAAAGGTACATGTCACTACATCCGGTATCTTCTTAGCCTCGTCAGCAGTAATCTGGAATGCTCGGGGCACTCACTCTGGAATCTCCATTTTTATTTCTCCCCCATCCTTGTGTTTCAACTTGGGGCACTCACTTCGGACAAGTCTCGGTTTATAGTAATTGTAACACAAGTTTACAGGACTTGATCATTGTTGAGCAATGTGTCCTATTTTCCCACACCGGTACCATGACTGAGGCTTGAATCTACATATTCCCCGCTATGCTCCTTCCCACAAGTTCTACAGTGTCTAGCAATAGACTTCCCAAATGGTTTATTGCTAGGGCTAGCAAGTTTGGACTTCTTGGAAGCCACCTTCTCCTCTCCCCTTTTTCGCTTTTCACCCCATTCAAATTGCCTCTTAATCTCCACTTCTCTCTCCCAACATTTATTTATCATATCAACAAGAGTTGCGCACTGGGAAGGAGCAACAAACTCCCCATAGTCAACTGATAGCATTGACTAAAATAAATCAATCTTCATCTTCTTTGTGCTCACCAACTCTGGGCAGAACTGACTTTTATCATAAAACATTCCTACGAGGTTGTCAATAGATTCGCTCGATTGCTTCATGCGGAGAAATTCTTTAGTGTTGCGGTCCACCGCCGCTTATGGACAGAAGTATTTCACGAATACCTCTTTGAATTCCTCCCATGACATAGCCGTTACACCGCCCTTTCCCTTCTCCTTGCGAAGGTTCTGTAGTCGGTCCTTAGCCTACCCCTTAAGTTGATTAACTGCAAAAATCACTTGATCCTCAGGATCACAGTGGCTAGTTTCAAATGCCTCCTCCATCTCAGTGATCCACCTTTGACTAATCAACAACTTAATCTCCCCATTGAAGTCTTTAGGTTTACTGTCACACCCCGAAAACAACGATTCGCAGCGGAAACGAGACGTAAGCATGGTGGTCACATAAGTTGGAGCCCAATGATAATAAGCAAACACATTTATTTGAAACATCGGAAAGGCTTAACAAAATAAAGATAAGTATTACAATTATCCAAATTAAAAGCATTGAAATTTAAAACGAGAGTTTCATAATCTAACACAGAGGATCCAAAATAAAGTTTAAAATGTCCCAACAAAATTCCGATGCAAGTTTTTGCCCAAAATCCCATTTTCATAACCGTGTGAGAGCATCTAAGTACCTGAAAAACATGCTTAAAAACATCAGCATAAAGTTGAGCGAGTTTCACGGGTTTAACGATAACATAAACGAATTTAACGAACTATCAAGTAACGTGGACAAACATGTGATATGTCATAAGCTTGCAAGGAATATAACAAGATGACAGTACCTAGAGCTTATAATCATACCGAGACATGAATACAACATGTCCCCACGAATCCTTTCAAAATATATTCTTTCGTACGAACGACCGATCAGAGCTACTGATCACGAGAGTGGGCAGTCAGTCCAAAATAGATCTATCAACACACATTGCGGCCTACACGAGTCTAATGATTAGAATGGCGGGGCTATTAATGAACGACATACATGAACACATAACAAAAGCCCTTACTCGAGACCATCTAACGAACACATATAGTAAGTAAAGTATCATGATAAACGAACGAAAGCATGTTCTTCCCCCATAGTTTATAAAACAAAAAAATAGTTTAAAAAGGGGCCGTGAAAACTCACCTTGAAGTAACGAACGACGGAAAAATGAGTGCTAGCAAAAATACGCCCGCGAACGCTAACGGTGCCCTAAATACGAGGGATATATTACTAATTGAACCTCAATTCTAACAAGCAAGTTGTTCACCCAACCTACTTAGACTTATAATATTTTTATGAAAATATTTATTTAAACGACCCGTTGGTGACTACGACACATGGTTATATTTTCAACGAAAAACGGTGGATTACCCATACGTAGACAATTTGGTGTTAATACTTATCAACAACCAAAATGAAAGTATGAAACTAGTAACACACACACATATATATATATACATATATATATACATATATATGTATACATATATATATATAGATATATATATATATATACTCATACATATGCCTATAAATCTTAATCACATGTGAAAACACTAAAGTCATAATATTTGCACATAAGCACTTTTTAAGTAAAAACAACTAACTTTTAAGGAACAAACTTCCAATTTCTAACACATGAGTTCATATAACATCATATATCATCAAAATATACTTAATAAAATATATTTCATCAAACAAATCAATCTTTCATTATTTTGACATAAAATACCTAAACATGATAATTTCTAACACATACGTGACAACCGAAACGTCAAACGACAAGTACAAATACATATTTCATAACATGAACTCATTATATACCTTAAGAGCTATATTTTAATAATAAAATATACTCAAAATTACTTCTAAAAAATCAGATTTAACAAATACTCATTTTTCATGACGAAAACTACCGTTTTAATCGACTAGTTTAGCGTAAAACCTAACGAAACACATCCAAACACCAAGAATAATACATATTACTAAAAATCTATATTTTAGACATAAAATATCATCATAATACAGCCATGATTCCAGATTTACAAAATCAATCTATTTTCATACAAAAATCTATCTTTTCGCATCTTTTTATCAACATAAGCATATCCAATACTTAGCCAATTATCACAACATCATTTATACTTTTAGAGTTGGATATTATTATCATAAAACATCATTTTTATCAACATATTTCCAGATTTCACACAAACTAAATAATCCATGTCAAAACCCTAGTTTAAATCATGCTTTTGGACAACAATCTTTAGCAATAAACACCCAAATTATCAATTCAATGATCCATACATAAACTAATATGTTTTTATGCAATAATATATCATTATTTACTATTTTAAACAAACCATAACAAAACATTTAATTTCATATAAAGATCAAGCCCTAATTCACCACTTTTTGCAAGATATGAACATATAAACATACATGCATATACACAACACACATACATACAAATAAATCCACGAAAATCTTCAACAAAAACTCATTATTTGCTTATTTTTAATAGTTCATAAAAATCCTTTTAGTTGGAGATGAACAATCTTGCAAAATCAAAGCTTTCTTTAAGAAAAATAAGAAAGAGATGGAGATTCATACCACTTGACTAAATCAAGGGAGATTACTAGAGAAATTAGAAGATGATGGGTGATTATTCTTGGATTCTTGCTTCTCAATCTTGATTCTTCAAGAAAATGCTCCAAGAACACTTGAAAAATACTTAGAGAGAAGATGATAAAAAGGTGTGGGATTGAAGTGGTATTTATAGGGAGGTGGGAGTGGGTTCACGGTACAAAGAGGGGAGAGAGGAGAGAGAGAGAGAGAAGATTTGACATCTTTCATTAAAAATCCATGCAATGTGATGATCAAATTTGTGAAGTGTAGTTTTGTACAAAATGTGTAAGTAATAAAAATGATTGTGTTTAACACTTGATTAGGGTGTGGGACCCACTTTATGGCTGCATTTAAGGAGAGAGAAAAGATGCCATCTTTTTTTAAACTTCTACACACATGTAGGTGATCTTTTATAAAACCACAACACTTTATAAAATATTACCATTTTAAACATGGTTTTTCACCAAAATAAAAATATATAACATATCCACTAATTATTTGCTATCATAATTAGTAAAAATAATAATTTTTGCTAACAGTTCATTTTAACTCATCCGGTACGCGATTGTACCGGGTAAAACGCAACGAAAATCACCGAAAGCGATATTTAACAAGTAGCATATAAATTTCACGTATAATCCCCTAATATAAACCAGTTTATATAATTTCATCAAAACTGATATTTTTTAAGGTTTACCGGATCGTCACCAACGCTTATTACAGGTATTTTACCGATATGCGGTACCGAAATTTCCAAAATTTCACAAAATGCAAACCTATGCACACCAAGGGCTTTGCTAAGCTATAGAATAACCTAATTAACTGAAATTAAGTCTAAGACGCATATAATTAAATTATAAACGTGTTCTAAGGTTTTACGATAAATAACCTGAAAATTGCCGGATGTCACAGCCTCCCCTCCTTAAAGAAATTTTGTCCCGAAATTTTACGCTACGAAGCCTGGTTACGAACAGACTTAAACAAATGTGGGTACTTCCGTTTCATCTCATCTTCGCGTTCCCACGTGAACTCGGGATCACGCTTTGAATTCCATTTGACCTTGACCAACTTAATACGACTACGTCTGGTCATGTGAATCTTCCAATCTGAAACCTCCACGGGCTCTTCACGAAAATGAAGCTTGTCATCAACACATACTTCACTTGGAGGTATCACGAGGGTCTCATTAGTCAGGCACTTTTTCAGATTTGACACATGGAACACATTATGAACTCCACTCAGTTCTCGCGGTAACTGCAGTCGGTAAGCAACTAGCCCTACACAAGCAATAATCTTGTAAGGTCCAATGTAGCGGGGGCTAAGCTTATCATGCTATCCAAACCTAGCTACCCCCTTCTAAGGAGAGACCCTCAGCATAACTCTGTCTCCCACTTGGAATGCTAATGGTTTCCTTCTTCTATCAGCGTATTTCTTATGACGATCCTGGGCAACCTTCAAACGATCACGGATCTTGAAAACCTTATCAGTATTTTCCTGGACAAGCTCTGGTCCAGTTATATGCTTGTCACCAACTTCTTCCCAACAAAGCGGTGAGCGACATTTTCTTCCATATAGGGCTTCGAACGGAGCGGATTTCAATCTAGTTTGGTAACTGTTATTATAAGAGAACTCAACCAACGGTAGGTGAGTATCCTAACTTCCACCAAAGTTGATTACGTAGGCACGGAGCATGTCTTCCAAAAATTGGATGCTCCTTTCACTTTGACCATCACTCTGCGGATGATACGCCGTGCGTAAATCCAAACGAGTACCCAAGGCTTTTTGTAGTGACCGCCAAAACTTCGATGTGAAACGACTACCTCTATCAGAGATGATCGAAGTCGGCACCCCATGTCAGGACACTACTTCCTTGAGGTATATGCTGGCTAATTACTTCATTCGTTAAGATTCCTTCACGGGCAGGAAATGTACCGATTTCGTCAAACGATCCATAATCACCCACATGGAATCGTAGCCACTACACGTTTGGGGTAATTTGGTGATGAAATCTATGGCAATACAGTCCCATTTCCACTTCGGAATCTCCGGTTGCTACAGAAGTCCAGATGGCTTTTGGTACTCGGTCTTGACCTTCACGCAAGTCAAACATTTACCAACGTATGAAGCAATATCACCCTTCATGTTCGGCCACCAGTAGTGCTCCTTGAGATCCTTATACATTTTCGTCGATCCTGGGTGAATCGAATATCTTGATTTATGGGCCTCATCCAAAACCATTTCTCGTAATTTTCCGACCAGAGGCACCCAAAATCTATCCATGAAGTACAAGGCATCGTTAGACTTGGGTATAAGTTCTCTAACCATACCACGAAGATTCTCATCCTTTAAATTCTCTTCCTTTAAAGCTTCTTGTTGTGCATCACGGATCTGAGCTGTGAGGTTTGTGTGAATGGTCAATCCTAGCGCACGCACGCGTAAGGGCTTGACTTGCTCCTTCATACTCAAGGCATCGGCCACGACATTAGCCATGCCTGGGTGATAACGAATATCACAATCGTAGTCATTGAGCAATTCCATCCAACGTCTCTGACTCATATGCAGCTCTTTCCGGTCAAAAATGTGTTGAAGACTCTTATGATCTGTAAAAATTATGCACCTGGTACCGTAAAGGTAGTACCTCCAAATTTTGAGTGCAAAAACCACCGCACCCAGTTCCAAATCATGCGTTGCATAATTCTGTTCATGCACCTTGAGTTGACGAGATGCATAAGCTATGACCTTTCCATTCTGCATTAGGACACAACCAAGACCTTGGTGAGAGGCATCGCAGTACACCACGAATCCATCTGTCCCCTCAGGAAGAGACAGGATAGGGGCACTGCACAGCTTATTTTTCAACTACTGAAACGCTGCCTCTTGCTTTTCTCCCCAGATATACTCCTTGTCTTTCTGGGTCAATAGCGTTAGGGATTGCGCTATCTTGGAAAAATTCTCAATAAACATCCGATAATAGCCCGCCAAACCTAGGAATTCTCGTACCTCGGTTGGACTCTTCGACGCTTCCCAATTCTTAATTGCCTCAATCTTTGCTCGGTCCACGTGTATACCCTTCTCATTGATAACGTGTCCAAGAAAGTGACTTCTCGGATCCAGAACTCGCACTTGGAAAGTTTAGCATATAGCTTCTCATTCCTCAACATCTCCAAAATCAGTCTCAGATGATGCTCGTGCTCTTCCTTGGTCTGTGAATAGATGAGTATATCGTCAATAAACACTATCACGAACTTGTCTAAGTATGGTCTGCACACTCTATTCATGAGATCCATGAATACCGCAGAAGCGTTTGTCAAACCAAAAGGCTTGACCAAAAACTCATAATGACCATACCGAGTTCGGAACGCAGTCTTCGGAATATCTTCTTCAACAATCCTCAATTGATGGTAGCCTGAACATAAATCACTCTTCGAATAATAACTCGATCCTTGTAGCTGATCGAATAAGTCATCAATTCTCGGCAATGGATACCGATTCTTGATGGTAAGCTTGTTCAATTCTCGATAATCGATACACATCCTCATAGAACCATCTTTCTTTTTCATAAATAAAACCGGCGCACCCTAGGGCGAGAAACTCGGTCTTATAAAACCTTTATCTAATAATTCTTGCAATTTCTTGGATAGGTCTTGCATTTCAGATGGTGCCAAATGATAAGGATATCGAGCTATCGGCGCAGCTCCGGACACTAGGTCAATCCTGAACTCGACTTGCCTTTGCGGCGGCAATCCAGGTAACTCTTCAGGAAATACCTCCGGATAATCACGAACTACGGGGATCTCTTCAAACTTCTACTCCTCAACCCTAGAGTCAATCACGTGGGCTAAGTATGCTGGGTGTCCTTTTCGCAAATACTTATGAGCTTTCATCATATTAACAATTCTCAAAGGGGCACACTCATCACCTTGAATTTCCAGCACTTCGCCAGTTAGGGGTAGAAGACGAACAATCTTCCTAACGCACACAATCTCTGCATGATTCTTTGATAACCAATCCATGCCAATAACGACATCGAAACTTCCAAGTTCTACAGGTAAAAGGTCAACACTATACGTACGATCTCCCAAACGCATGGTACACTCACGAAAAACTTCGTCGGCTTCTATTAACTTTCCGTTAGCTAACTCTATAGAATACTTAACATCTAATTTACTTGATTTTGAGCTAAGAAAAGGTTCAAAGTTTTGGAAACAAAGCTTTTATCGGCTCCGGTATCAAATAAAACGTAAGCATAACGGTCATTAACGAGAAACGTACCGGTAACAACCGATGGATCCTTTCATGCTTTCTTGGCCTCCATCATGAAAGCCTTGCCATGAGTTCCCTGGTTCTTCAGTTTGGGGCAATCCTTCTTGAAATGCCCTACAATTCCACATTCATAACATCTAGGGTTTGATTCTTCTTTCTTCACACCCAATTTCACACGACAGGTTTGGGCTTGATGTCCAAATTTGCCGCAACGGTCATAGACGTTGCACTGACTAGTGTGAAAATAACCACATTTGTTGCACTTAGGGTTAGGACCCCTGATACCTTCTTGTTTCTATGGTGTTGGCTGCATACATCCTTCCCTGAATCTTCCTTTTGTTCTGAGAGTTACCAGCACGACTCCCAGACCACTTACGCTTTCCTTCAGTTGACACTTTTTCTTTCTCAGTCGTTCCATCATAAATCTCCACCGGCTTCTTCCCTGAACCACTATTCTTCAATGTCCCCATATGAACATCATCATCAGTCAGGGAGTGTGCTAATTGCACAACACTCTGAATAGTCATAGGGTTTGCTGACGTCACCATACTACAGATCTGAGGTGCCAAGCCCCAGATATAACGCTCAATTCTTTTGTACTCCGGTGTTACGAGATGGGGTACAAGTCATGCCAACTGATGAAACTTGGTCATGTATTCTCTTACTTCAGCATCTACCATGGTCAAATTCCAGAATTCTGCTTCTAATTTCTGAATTTCATTGCGTGGACAATACTCACACAACAACATTTCCTTCAATTAATCCCAAGTGAGACCGTAGGCATTAGCCTCACCAAGACCCTGAATGCTTGAAAGGTCTTGTAAGAGCAACCTTTAATATGGTTCCCCTAGTTCATGTTTTGGTTGGCCATCCGAATAGCGAGGGCGGTGTTGACGTGTTGTGAAATCAACTGGGCCAATTCTTCGGCCGTAGTGGGAGTGGGTTAGCATTTTGGTTTTCTCTCTGCGGTGGCATATTCATTTTTCCAATACAACAATACAACGAGTAAGACAATATATATCACGCAATATCCATGTCATTCATGTATGTATGAAAATAATTTAAAAAACACCACGATAAACCAAAATCAACCACTTCACTCATCTTTGTTAAAAATTAGGGTTCAAACTTTAATACATCAATAAACCAAATGATTGCAAAAATGGGTGTGGCATACGACCAACCCTAACAAGTTTCTCCAATGTATAACAAAACAAAAAGACATGAACTCCAAAAACAACATCGTCAAGGACAAGGACTAGCGGTTGTTACGAGGGAGAACACCGAGGCAAGAAACAGTGGCAGCGAGCAGAATACACGTAACTGCAAGAGCTAGAGAGGCCTCGAGGCGCGCTTCAAGTGCATCTACACGCTGTAAGGCCTCAACCTCTCTAACTTTCGCTTCCGCGGCTCTCGCAGTAGCCTACTCGGCCATCTTTATTGTTTCTTTGGCCTTCTTCTTGCTTTCTTCCACCCTTCTCCTCAATTCACCCACATCTTCTCGGGCCTGAACATGTTCTCTTTTCCTGGTTGCCGCATCGTCGTCATCTCTATCGGCCAGTTTTCACTTCTTTACTAGTAACACAATCTTCCTAGCAGTAAACTTCAGAAGTGGACCTTCAGGATGTTCACGATAAGATCGATGAGACGGAAGACATAAATTTCCCATAGTTAGCCTAACAGGCTCAATGGCAGTCATAACCTAATCGTTCTCATGAACAGGGCTAATACTCACGGGAATAACTGGAGTAGGCTCATCACTAGCTGGCGTTTCCTTATTGCTTAACTCAGCAACTAGAGCTTCCTTCATTGGTTCCTCAACTAAAGGATCAACCGGTTCTTCGTTACTACACTCCTTTTCATCATCAGATTCCTCTTCGCTAGACTCCTCTTCATCTTCAGATTCCTCTTCACTTGTTGGTACCTCTTCATCTTCAAGTTCTTCTTCACCAGACGGTACCTCTTCGTCCTCAGATTCTTCTATCCACCCATTCCCATAATACGGGTGATTAGCAAAATTCGGCATGCTCGGGTCAAATCCAAAATCAAGAACCGAATCTGGAGACATCAGCGAAACTGGTGAGAACTCTGGCTCACTATCAGAAGAGATCGAGATGATGGAAGGCGAAAGAGACATCTGTGACACGGAATATTTACATGATATAAATAATTTGCCCATAAATGTAAGCACGTACGTATGCAACACATTTAAGGCTCGTAAGGCACATAGAGAATGTATCCCGATACGACCCTAAATACTAATACTTACTCCTATTATAAGATGCACGCGGTATGAAAACGTCTCTAACCCAAAAACCCAATTTTGAAAGTTATAGTCTAGATTTTTAAGAAAAACGTTTTCTAGTTCGCTATAACCATGGGCTCTGATACCAACTTCTGTCACACCCCGAAAACGACGATTCGCAACGGAAACGAGACGTAAGCATGGTGGTCACATAAGTTGGAGCCCAATGATAATAAGCAAACACATTTATTTGAAATATCGAAAAGGCTTAACAAAATAAAGATAAGTCGTACAATTATCCAAATTAAAAGCATTGAAATTTAAAACAAGAGTTTTCATGATCCAACACAGAGGATGTAAAATAAAGTTTAAAATGTCCCAACAGAATTCCGATGCAAGTATTGCCCAAAAGCCCATTTTCATAACCGCACGAGAGCATCTAAGTACCTGAAAAACATGCTTAAAAACATCAACATAAAGTTGAGCGAGTTTCACTGGTTTAACGATAACATAAACGAATTTAACGAACTATCAAGTAACTTAGACAAACATGTGATATGTCATAAGTTTTCAATGAATATAACAAGATGACAGTACCTAGAGCTTATAATAAAACCGAGACACGAATACAACATGTCCCCACGAATCCTTTCAAAATATATTCTCTCATACGAATGACCGATCAGAGCTGTTTTGGGTAAAAATTATATAAACTAACTTTGTAACCAAATTTCGTAAGTGAGGTAGTGTGCTTGTAAAATCATTGTGAAACAATACAAAAACGTAAAGAGTGACACAATTGTTTACGAGGAAAGCCCTTGATCTTTAGGGATCACATGCATAAAACCTCGGGAGGTGACAATCGACGCATGCCTCGTTTCTTGAATAAATGATAAAGAATTACAAATGTTGAGCAGTAAATGATCGAGCTATGAATGTTACAGAGGTGATTACGAGTCTAGAAAGCTAAGTGCATAGTGAAGATGTGTTTCTAATCGATCAATACTGCTGAATTGATACAGGTATAATGCTAACTAACTATCCGAGAATCCTGGGATAGACTAAGTCTTCAAAGATGACCGTTGGAGGCCAATCCATGCGTCTTCTACACGTTCTTCTCAACTTCTAGACCGATTCTTTAGGGATAAAATTGACTTCATGTGTTTTACCTACGCATTAGTCAAGATAGAAGAAAGATACAACGGTTAGGTAACATATAAATTGAGGATACCGAAACCTGTCAGGATACCGAAGTACGTCAAAGCTCCAGGATCCCTAGTGGTGAAATGACCCCTAAAAATTGTCCTCAAATTTGACAGATGTCCAAGGAAGTTACAGTTGTGAAATTTTCAAAATTCAAAAATTAAACCGGCACATGATAAGACGTGGTGCGGCAGTTATCATTACTTCTTTATAATTATCCTTCTTCTTATCTCCGAGATCGTCTTCTACATCTCTGGGATTTCAGGTAAAGACCCTCTTTATTATACCTTAACTTTCTGATTTATATCAAAAATGTCTAAAAAGACCACTCGATCATCTTCATCTTCCGATGAACTCTACAGTCAACATCTGCTTTCTAACCCTGATTCCGAAAAATGTACCTTTACTGACCGTGATATCAAATCCCTTGAGTCAGGGGGATCCTTTCCAAAGAACACCATCTTCAGACCTTTCGACCCCAAGACGGGGGCGGATTTCACCTCCAATTCTTGGGTTTGTTTTTCGTCTTTTCCGTTTACCATTGGTTTCTCATACCCTTTTCCAGCCTTCACCACCGAGTTTTTTAAGAAGACAGGTTTGAGTTACGCTCAGACCATTCCCAAGATTTGGCGAACTCTGCACATTTTGCAAATCTTGATCCATAACCATGCTCTTGACTTCTTTATCTCTGAATTAGCTTACGTTTGTAATCTAAGAAGTACTGGTTCTTCTTGTTTTATATTCCAAATCAAATCTAGCTAAATTCATTTGATTCTCAAAACAACCCAGAATGACTCCAACTAGAAAAATAATTTCTTCTTTGTGAGAAGGGTCTCGATTCCTGACGGGAATAAACTGCTGGTGAACTGGATTATAAAGGGCAGGATTCCATCTGTAGGATCCTTATGATTCTGGCATTCGGGATATTGACTCTTAATTTTCTCTTATCGTTTCACAGCGCCGAGGTTTTCAGAAGTCGCTCCTGTTACCGAGGACACTGCGAAAAGAGTTGCATTTTTCTACAGTATCGAACCAATCGAAATAACTTTCAAGGTCGGGGCTCCATCAGTGGAAGAAAGATAAGAAACTGATCCTTCTGTCTCGAAGATGTCTGGTAAAGAAAAATCATAGTACTTTGTTAATCAATAATAGCAGTAATGATCTAACCTGATATATTAATTTAGGAATCCGTAAATCAAGCTCCAAATTTGCTCTTGAGGATATTGATAGTATGATTTCCAAGGACAAGGCTATCAAAAAGGAGCCTAAGCAATCTGCTACTCCAATGCTCAAATCGGATGCTCCTAAGCCTGAGGTCTCTATTGATCATCCTAAGCCATCGTCTAGCAAGAAGCGAAAAGTTATCGATCCTGTTGAACTGGCCATTCGAGAATGCTCTGATTTTGCTGATGCTCACAAGAAGCTGCATAACCTCAGCAATTTGGTAAGAAATGTCTATTATCCCGGATCTTGAATTGATCCTGCATTTATATTAACATATATAAATAGGCTACGGATAAAATGGCCATGTTCTACGATCATCTTTTAAAGGAGGTTGAGGTGAGCAAGCTGAAGATTGCCGAATTGCAAAGGAGCGAGGCCGCTAAGAGCAAAAAGCTATCTGATGTCACCAAGGATCTCAGCAATATGAAAGCAGAACTGCAGGATATGCATCTCCAATATACCTGGGATCTTGATGAGTCCACCGAACAGGCTAAAGCCTCAACTGTAATGTCCATTCTTCAAGCCAGGATTAAGATGGCTAAAGAGGCTAAGGACAAGAATTTTGATAGAGCTACTTGGGATGTACAAGGGTGGAAGAGGCTTGTTGCTGAGTTGGGAGGAGAGTCGATGTTGGAGGAGGATGTGAGCAAATTGGTGACCGAAGAAGAGAACGAGGGTTCAGCGAAGGTAGCAGAGGAGCATGGAGCTGTTGTTGCTGGGAAGCAAGTTGACCAAGGAAATGAGGGTAATGATGCCTAGACCTGAGCCCTGGTAACCGTGGTTTATCTACTTGATTATTCCTGTTGGTCCTATTAAAAACAATTTTTCTTTTGTGTTTGGGGATCCCTGCATGGGATAGACAATTTGCTAACATGTGAACCGGGCGGATGGGTCCAAGTTTTGGATGAAGCTCGGATCACTTTCTTTTCCAGCACTTTAAATATTAGTAGATGGTTTGCAACTATTTTCCATGATTGTTATGTGTTTGGTTTGCTTAGACATGTTTTAGAAAATTAGGATCTCTATGTGGCAAAACCTTGAGATACTTAGAAAAATAGGTTTAGATATATTTTCAGGATATCAGATCATTAATAAATAACCTCTCAGGTTTTTATCAAACTTTAACTTAGGAAAATATAGTTTGTTTTTGACAAATATTACGCAAGAATACCAAACATATCACGACTTAATCATTCAAATCTTGAATCTTCTATAAATGAAAATTAATAAGTAATACATACCTTTGTAGAGAACTAAGTTAGGTAGACACACATATCAGATTATGATGTTGAGTTTGAAATATAGCAACCGTTGGTTGTCCCCTGTGTACAGTCATCGAATATGTCGTAGGCTTAGTAAGTACACTTCAGGATCCTCATTAGTTTTTAACTTGTTTAAGGATCCTGAGTCAGCATATTGATGCTAAGTTTTTGAGTTAACACATAAGTGTTACATATTTAAAATCATGGGCCAAGCCAGAAAACTTGGGCTAAGCCAATAACGTGGGCTAATCCAATAACATGGGCCAAGCCAGTATTGAGTTAGCATGTAAATGCTAAAAACCTTAGTTTAACATGTAAGTGTTAAATACTCGGGAGAAACTTGAGAAATAACACGTCTGTTATATTCGTAGCACCCAATATATAGCCAACAGTGATGAAATTATCAGCCACTGTTACATGGACTGGTCGCACCACCTTGAACTATAATTAGATATCGTGCGCTCCTGGTGGGGTGTAGAAACCTAATCTACTTAGAAAGGCGAAAGCTGTTTAAACCTTTGAGGTATTCAGGACACTTAAACTTAGGAGAGATGGCCAATCTTTTTCTTCTGTCGGGATCCCTAGAGATATTTCCTGCAAAATAGGAAATCTTGGTGAAGGTGGGTGCTAACACCCCTCCGATGCTCAAGTCATTAATTTGATCAAGGGTAATAAGTATAAAAATAGTCAGGGATAGAAGACATACCAGTCTTAGTTAGAATTTAAGTTTTAACTTACATAAAGTAGGTTTTGAGATGGATAGCGTTCCAGGATCTTGGCATGATATCTCCTTCCATAGTAGCCAACCAATAAGCACCCTTGCCTGCTTCTGAGTCAATCAAGTATGGGCCTTCCCACTTTTGTGCAAGCTTTCCATCATTGGGATTGGTAGTATTTTGAAACGCCTTTCTCAATACAAGATCACCCACCTGGAATCTTCTAATCCTTATGTTTTTGTTGTAATATTTTGCTATCCTTTGCTGATAGGCTGCAATGCGAACCTTGGCAAGATCCCTGAGCTCATCCACAGTGTTGAGATCTTGGGCAAGAGCTTCGTTGTTGGTCTCTGGAGATTAGAGATTGGTTCTGGCAGTAGGGATGACCATTTCTGTAGGGATCATGGCTTCAGTACTAAATACCAATGAGAATTGGGTTTGCCTTGTTGCGTTCTTCGTGGTTGGCCTTGTTATGGGTCATTTTACAGCTAGGGATCATGTATCTTCGACGTACTTCGGTATCCTGACAGGTTTCGGTATCCTTAATCTCTATATTATCTAACCGGTGTATCTTTCCTTTATCTTGACCAACACGTAGGTAAAACACGTGAAGTCGATTTAATCCCTGAAGAATCGGTCTAGAAGTTGAGAAGAACGTGTAGAAGACGCGTGGATTGGCCACCAACGGTCGTATTTGAAGACTAAGTCGATTCCGAGATTCTCAGATAGTTAGTTAGCTTATCTTCTGTATATAATCAGCACCTTGGTCGATTAGAAAACACACAACAACGCACTTAGCTATAGAGTACACTCGCAATCAGTCTTGTAACACTTAGATATCGATCATTTGCTGCTAAACACTTGTAATTCTTTATCATTTATTGAAGAAACGAGGCAGGTGTCGATTGTCACCTCCCGAGGTTTTATGCAGGAGATCCTGAACGATCAAGGGGTTTCCTCGTAAACATATGTGTCACTCTTTACGTTTTTACATTGCTTTACTTTGATTTTACAAGCACACTACCTCACTTTCTAAGTTTGATTACAAAATTAGTCTTGTTAATTTTTACCCAAAACAGTCATGTCTTCCCAAAGTATAAACGGTAGCTCTTCAGCCCATCTTCCTTTCTTTGCGCCCAATCTCTTCTTGAGGTTGTTAACGATGATCTTGTTGCTTGATTCTGCTTGTCCATTGGCTTGGGGATGTATTGGGGTAGAAGTTATCATTTTGATTCCCCAACTGGCACAGAAGTCAGTTGTTCTCTTGCCAATGAACTGAGATCCATTATCACATACTATCTCTGTCGTGATCCCAAATCTCATCAGGATATTGCGCTTGATGAAGGAGATGACTTCTTTCTCTCTGATTTGGACAAATGCCTCAGCTTCGATCCATTTAGAGACGTAATCCGTCATTGCTAGCATAAAGACCTATCCTCCTGGTGCTTTGGGAAGTTTGCCGACGATAACCATTCCCCACTTCATGAATGGCCACGGAGAGACGATTAGGTATAAAGGTTCTGCCGGATGATGGAGTATGTTGCTGTGTCTCTGGCAAGCGTCACATTTTTTAGAGTAAGTCACATCATCTTTCCTCATGGTAGGCCACTAATATCCTGTTCTCAGGATCCTTGAAAATAACGCTCTGCCCCCGCTGTGAGTACCATAATCTCCTTCGTGCAGATCTTTCAGGACTTCACGTGCTTCAGGATCCTCCAAGCATCTTAAGTATGGACCTACAATTGATTTTCTATACAAAACATTCTTAAAACTTATAAAACGAGACATCCTCATGCGAAAAGCCTTGTGGTTCTTTTCATCACTTGGGATTTCACCATCCTGTAAGTATTTATTAATAGGTGAAATCCAGGATCCTGGAATAGGTTCAAGATCCAGAATGTCTGCTTCTTCTTCAGTGTTGGATACTTCATTTACCTTCTCGATTGTTGGGCTCAGAATGTATATGATAGGTATTTTGGTACCTTCTGGTGTTCTAAGAGTTGAAGCAAGGTTTGCTAAGGCATCAGCCTCAGTGTTATCTTCTCTAGCCACCTGTGTAATGTTAAAAGTTTCAAAATCCATAGATAATTGCTTAACTATTGTGAGATATTTGGCTAGCTTCTCACCTTTTACTGCATATGAACCATTGAAATGATTAGCAATTAACAATGAGTCTACATATACCCGAAGATACCTGATCTTGATATCCCTGGCTAATTGTAATCCTTGGCTAATTGTAATCCTGCTATCAGCGCCTCATACTCTGCTTCATTATTCGTAGCTTGGAACTCACAGCTTATGGATTGGGGTAATATGTCCCCTTGTGGCAATTTTAGTATGATTCCCAGTCCTGTTCCTCTTACGTTTGAAGCACCATCTGTGAATAAAGTCCATTCGTCCTTTGATTCTTCTAGTTGTTGGACTTCTAAATCTGCTTCTTGTTGGATATCACTCCTGAAATCAGCCACAAAGTCCGCTAGTGCCTAAGACTTTATTACTGTTCTAGGTTCATATATGAGGTCATAGGCGCTGAGCTTGATTGACCATTTAGCCATCCTTCACGACATCTCTGGATTTCTTAAGACACACTTAATAGGATAATTAGTTTTAACATGAATAGCATGAGTTTCAAAATAATGTCTAAGTTGAGTTGATGCCATTATTAGGGCTAAAATTAATTTTTCTAAATGCGAGTACCTGGTTTTCGCTGTTAGCAAACTTTTACTTACATAGTATACCGGATGCTGTTGTCCCTCGTGATCCTTGACTAATACAGCACTTATGGTGCTTCGGGATACTGCCAAGTATAGGGATAATGGTTCACTATCTTATGGTTTCATCAGTAGAGGAGCTGATGACAAGTATTCCTTCAATGATTGGAGTTCTTGTTCATGCTTCTCTTCCCATTCGAATCTCTTTTTCTTCTTCAGGATGTCGTAGAATTCCTTGCACTTTTTTGAGGATCTTGATATAAATTTGTTGAGTGCTGCTACTCTGTCGGTCTGTCTCTGGACATCCTTAGTATTTGCTAGGGATTTTAGATTGATGATAGCTTTGATTTGTTCTGGACTGACTTCTATTCCTCTCTTGGTCAAGAACTTTCCTGCCCCCACTCCGAAGTGACATTTCAAAGGGTTCAGCTTCATATTGTATCGGTCCAGGATATCAAATGCGCCTCTGAGATCCCTGAGATGATCCTCAGCCCTCTTTGATTTTACCACCATGTCGTCTATGTAGACCTCCATGGTGTCCCCTAGTTTCTCTTTGAACATCATGTTCGCCAGTCTTTGGAATGTAGAACCTGCATTTTTCAAACCAAAAGGCATAGGAATATAACAATAAATACATGTAGGAGTCATGAACGCAATATCCTCCTAGTCTGAGGGTTCCATTTGAATTTGTTGGAATCCTGATGAAGCATCCATGAAAGTCAATGTGTGGTAGTGGGAAGGGATCTTTAGGACACGCTTTGTTGAGGTCAGTGTAGTCTACACAAACTCTCCACTTCCCGTTCTTCTTCTGGACTACCACCACGTTGGCTAGCCACCTTGGGAATTTTACCTCCCTTATCATTCCAAATTTGAGGAGCTTTTCCACCTCTTCTTGGATGATCATGTTTCTTTCATGAGCAAACTTCCTTCGCTTTTAATTTATTGGCCTGAAACTTTTGTCAATTTCAAGTCTATGGGTTATGATACTTTTGGATATACCCGTCATGTCTTCATGCTTCCATGCGAAGGTTCTTTTCTGCCCTTCAGGAATTTCAGGATATCTTTTTCAATATCCTCAGGGATATTGTTTCCTACAAGGATCTTTACATCTGGGTTTTCAGCATCCATGGATATCTCTTTAACATCATGTTCTTTAGCTTCTAGAACATCTCTAGCCTGCTTTGTTAATTGCTATGCTTGCCTAGTTTTAACAGAGGCTTTCATCGAAGAAGTGTAGCAATCCTTAGCCTCTTGCTGATCACTGTTAATCTTCACTACTCCCCAACGGGTTGGCAATTTGACACACTGATGGTATGTTGAGGGCACCGCCTTCATATCATCCATGGTCTTCCTAAAATGATATTATAGCAAGACAAAGAATCTATTACATAAAAATTTTTAATAGAATTTACACCTTCAATGAACATCGGTAGTTTTATCTCTCCGACTGTGCTTTTGACTTCTCCGTTGAATCCTACCAGCACTGAGGATTTTGAAATAATTTCAGAATCCGGGATCCCCATTCTTTTCAGGACTTCATGTTGAATTATGTTCACCGAGCTCCCTCCGTCAATCAGTATCCTCCGGATGAAGTGGTTTGCAATGTATAGAGTGATTACTAGACCATCATGATGCGGATCTTGTATGTTATTTATGTCGTATTCGTCGAAAAAGATCACTTTTTCTTCAGTTAAGCTGGAGGTCCTGATACGTCTGTCCCCATTCTCTTTTTTCGCTTCTTTTGCATTTCTTTTTGCTGCAAAGTAAGAAGTACCACAAATATCAGATCCACCAGATATAAAACCTATTACCATGGCATCTGGTGGCGGGGATTTTGCTCTTTGCGGGATCCTGTCTTGATCCTTGGTCTTGTTCTTTCCTTTGCCTAGAAACTCTTTGAGATATCCCTTGCTAAGTAGATAGCTTATCTCCTTTCGCAAAGCAAAACAATCCTCAGTTATATGGCCAAAGTCTTCATGGAATGCACACCACTTGGACTTGCCTTTCCTCCTGAGTTCCTCTCAAACTTGCGAGGCCACCTGGCTTTTTCTCCAAGATCCTGCACAGCAAATAGCAAACCAGTTGTATCAAGAGAAAAACAGTATTCAGACAACTTAGGATATTCTTCCCCGTCCTCGTCATCTTTTACAACATTGACCCTGTGATTGTCCGGCTTAGAATACGTCTTGGATCTGTACGACCTAAAAGGTGCAGGTTCAGCTTTCCGGTTAGTTTGAGTGTAGCTTGTCGGAGCATTCACTCTTTTCTAGATCTTTTTATCATCTTCCAGCCTAATAAACCTCAATGCCCGGTTTCTGACTTCATCAAGGTTCCTGCAAGGATTCATAACAAGGTCTTCGTAAAATTGAGAATCCTTCTGTAGTCCCATCTTGAAGGCCTGGACTGCAGTGGCAACATCAAGATTTGGGATATCCAGGGATTTCCAGCCGAAATTGCTGACATAATCCCGAAGGGGTTCTCCGCTGTTCTGAGTTATCCTGTATAAGTCACTTGTTAATCTTTCAAAGGTCCTACTGCAAGAGAACTGATTGTTAAACAAATTGATTAAGTGAGCAAACTAAGTAATAGAGTAAGGTTTAACATTAAGTAGCCATTTTAGGGCTGATCCTGTTGAGGTAGAGCCGAAGCCTTTGCATAAGCAGGCTTCCTTTAGGTCCATGGGAATGTGGTTTATTTCCATCCGTTCCCTGTACTGCGCGACGTGCTCCTCAGGATCTGTAGTTCCATCGTACAACTTCATGTTAAGAGTCTGGAAGAACTTGGGGATCTCAGCATCACATAACGATGGAGCGAATCTGGAGATCTTGTGACTGGTAGAGGACATCTCTGATATAGGTTGGACCACACCTGGTACACTAGAGATCATCTCTCTCAACTTCTTTAACTCCTTGTCCATGGACGGAGTGATTCCTGTCTCCTGCACAAATTCGTTAGTATTTGACAATTGATTGAATGTGTTACCGTTATCAGGATTTCGGAATGATGATCCCGGAGTAACTCCAAGATCCTGATTTGTCGTAACTCTGACAGCCGTGGTAGGTCCAACTACAGTGATCCCTGTTTGCATGGGAAGGAAGTCTCCCTTATGGATTTCTGAGGATCCTGAATAATTAAAATCTAAGATCCTTGGTTACAGCGAGGTCATCACTTCCACTGGTTTCTTCGATTCCTTAACCTTCTCAATTTCCCAAAACAGCGCTTGGTTAGTCTTCCTCTGTTATTCCATTTGTTGTTTCATCTCCGAGAACAGATCGAGGATATCATTGTTTGATATGATCACAGGTCCACCAGCAGGTATTCCGGATCCCGAAAAACCCGCAGGAGTAGTTCTCTTCGGCTGATTAACACTTTTTTGAAATGGAGGAGGAAGAATAGGGTTGACCAACCCAGAGCTCAAAGATGGAGCAGAGACAGAAATATTTTTAGACTGAGATGACATTTTTGAAAATAGCTTTGAAAGATTGTGATTGAACACAAACTTTATTAAAGATTTGAAGATGAAAAGCACCACTGCCCCACGGTGGGCGCCAGATTGTTTTGGGGAAAAAATTATATAAACTAACTTTGTAACCAAATTTCATAGGTGAGGTAGTGTGCTTGTAAAATCAATGTGAAACAATACAAAAACGTAAAGAGTGACACAGTTGTTTACGAGAAAAGCCCTTGATCTTTAGGGATCGCTAGCATAAACCTCGGGAGGTGACAATCGAGACCTGCCTCGTTTCTTGAATAAATGGTAAAGAATTACAAATGTTGAGCAGTAAATGATCGAGCTATGAGTATTACAGAGGTGATTACGAGTCTAGAAGCTAAGTGTGTAGTGAAGATGTGTTTTTAATCGATCAATACTGCTGAATTTATACAGGGATAATGCTAACTAACTATCTGAGAATCCTGGGATAGACCAAGTCTTCAAATATGACCATTGGAGGCCAATCCACGCGTCTTATACACGTTCTTCTCAACTTCTAGACTGATTCTTTAGGGATAAAATTGACTTCACGTGATTTACCTGCGCATTAGTCAAGATAGAAGAAAGATACAACGGGTAGGTAACATATAAATTAAGGATACCGAAACCTGTCAGGATACCGAAGTACGTCGAAGATCCAGGATCCCTAGTGGTGAAATGACCCCTAACAAGAGCTATTGATCACGAGAGTGGGCAGTCAGTCCCAAATAGATCTATCAACACACCTTGCAGCCTACACGAGGTTAATGATTATAACGGCGGGGCTATTCATGAACGACATACATAAACACATAACGAAAGCCCTTACTCGAGACCATTAAACGAACACATATAGTAAGTCAAGTATCATGATAAACGAACGAAAGTATGTTCTTCCCCCATAGTTTATAAAACAACAAAATAGTTTAAAAAGGGGTCGTGAAAACTCACCTTGAAGTAACGAACGACAGAAAAACGAGTGCTAGCAAAAATACGCCCACGAACGCTAACGGTGCCCTAAACACAAGGGATACATTACTAATTGAGCCTCAAGTCTTACAAGCAAGTTGTTCACCCAACCTACTTAGACTTATAATATTTTTAAGAAAATATTTATTTAAACGACCCGTTGGTGACTACGACACATGGTTATGTTTTCAACGAAAAACGGTGGATTACCCAGACGTAGACAATTTGGTGTTAATACTTATTAACAACCAAAATGAAAGTATGAAACTAGTAACACATATATATATACTCATACATTGCCTATAAATCTTAAATCACATGTGAAAACACTAAAGTCACAATATTTGCACATAAGCACTTTTCAAGCAAAACCGACTAACTTTTAAGGAACAAACGTCCAATTTCTAACACATGAGTTCATATAACATCATATATCATCAAAATATACTTAATAAAATATATTTCATCAAACAAATCAATCTTTCATTATTTTGACATAAAATACCTAAACATGGCAATTTCTAGCACATACGTGACAACCGAAACGTCAAACGACAAGTACAAACGCATATTTCATAACATGAACTCATTATATACCTTAAGAGCTGTATTTTAATCAAAAAATATACTCAAACTTACTGCTCAAAAATCAGATTTAACAGATACTCATTTTTCATGCCGAAAACTACCGTTTTAATCGACTAGTTTATCGTAAAACCTAACGAAACACATCCAAACACCAAGAATCATACATATTACTAAAAATATATATTTTAAACATAAAATATCATCATAATACAGCCATGATTCCATATTTACAAAATCTATCTATTTTCATATAAAAATCTACCTTTTTAGCAACATAAGTGTATCTAATACTTACCCAATCATCACAACATCATTTATACTTTTAGAGCTGGATATTATTATCATAAAACATCATTTTTATCAACATATTTCCAGATTTCACATAAACTAAATAATCCATGCCAAAACCCTAGTCTAAATCATGTTTTTAGACAACAATCTTTAGCAATAAACACCCAAATCATCAATTCAATGATCCATACATAAACTAACATGTTTTTATGCAATAATATATCATTATTTACTGTTTGAAACAAACCATAACAAAACATTTGATTGCATATAAAGATCAAGCCATAATTCACCACTTTTTGCAAGATTGAACATATAAACATACATGCATATACACGACACACATACATACAAATAAATCCATGAAAATCTTCAATAAAAACTCATTATATGCTGATTTTTAGTAGTTCATAAAAATCATTTTAGTTGGAGATGAACAACTCTTGCAAAATCAAAGCTTTCTTTAAGAAAATAAGAAAGAGATGGAGATTCATACCACTTGACTAAATCAAGGGAGATTACTAGAGAAATTAGAAGATGATGGGTGATTATCTTGGATTCTTGCTTCTCAACTCTTGCTTCTTCAAGAAAATGCTCCAAGAACACCAAAAACTCAAGAACACTTGAAAAATACTTAGAAAGAAGATGATAGAAAGGTGTGGGATTGAAGTGGTATTTATAGGGGGTGGGAGTGGGTTCACAGCACAAATTTGGAGAGAGAAGATTTGACATCTTCAATTAAAAATCCATGCGATGTGATGATCAAATTTGTGGAGTGTAGTTTTGTACAAAGTGTGTAAATAACAAAAATGATTGTGTTTAACACTTGATTAGGGTGTGGGACCCACTTTATGGATGCATTTAGGGACAGATAAAAGATGCCATATTTTTGTTTTTAAACTTCTACACACATGTTGGTGATCTTTTATAAAACCACAACACTTTTATAAAATTTTACCATTTTAAACATGGTTTTTCACCAAAATAAAAATATATAACATATCCACTAATTATTTGCTATCATAATTAGTAAAAATAATAATTTTTACTAACAGATCACTTTAACTCATCAGGTACGTGATTGTACCGGGTAAAACGCAACGAAAATCACCGAAAGCGATATTTAACAAGTAGCATATAAATTTCACGTATAATCCCCTAATATAAACCAGTTTATATAATTTTCATCAAAACTAATATTTTTTAAGGTTTACCGGGTCGTCACCAACGCTTATTACGGGTATTTTACCGATATGCGGTACCAAAATTTCCAAAATTTCATGAAATGCAAACCTATGCACACGAAGGGCTTTGCTAAGCTATAGAATAACCTAATTAACTGAAATTAAGTCTAAGACGCACATAATTAAATTATAAACACGTTCTAAGGTTTTACGATAAATAACCTGAAAATTGTCGGATGTCACATTTACACACCGTATATTCCTTGTAAGTGCAAGGCTTCCTCTGTTTCTCCTTGCCCTTATCCTTCTCACCTCCTCCCATATTCACATCCTCCGCATATTTTTGTTTTCCCATCCCTTTCCACAAACGCAACTTTCACTGCATTATGTATCTCTACTAAGAATATTGGCATCGCTTATTCAAATTCCTTAGCCACTTGCTCGAAAATTCGCCTTTCGATCTCCTCGTTCAAGACATTCTCCCCATCACCTCCATGTGGAGTATTTACTGATCGATTTAATCCCGACCCACTTTCATTGCCATCATTAACATCCGTATCTCTATTCGAGCTCCCTTCGTCAGCCATTCTTTGGCTGAGATTTAAAATAAATGATTTATCATAAGTACATACATATAACTACGGGCATATACCTCACGTTATTAATCCTATTCATACATACGCATACAATTATACATACATACATAGACACCTTTACCTACTCCTTGTCGGTATTCATCATTGTATGGTTATCATGAAGGCACTTACACATCTTACCTTACTAATCATACTAGCCAGGCATGATTGATAACGTAGTATGTCCAATTACATTAATCATCTCCATATAACAAATCTCATGACAAGTTTCAACACATATAAGTTCACATTGGACACACAATTAAACAACTAACAACATTAAACATTACTAACCTTCACCTTGAGCTCCAAGCCTCAGTTAAGCCTTCGTTGGATTCTCACTAATCTCACCCTTATCAAGAGTATTATAGGTTTGGGTTTGGTGTCTCGTACACCCAAATCCCTAAAACCATTGCTCTAATACCAAGTTGTAACACTCGGAATTTCAAACCAAGAAAATTTTTTACATAAACGCGAAAGTTGGTCCCATTTGACAATTTTCAAAACAACAACAATTTTAACATCTAAACGACACCATTAATAAACTTTACATCGCCAAAACCTTAATAAAGGGATAAACTACCAAAAATAAGTTAATAACATTGTTTGTCAACAAAAATGTTTGTTTCACAGACCTCACGAGGAGGTTAAGTTTAAACACCACCCAAAACATATCCTAGTCTTCATGAGAATCCAGTCCCGCTTGACTTGCATCCCGAGGCTAGATTGGAGCTTTACCTACACCCAAAACACCCCATAAACACCATTAGTAATGATATACAACCATAAGAGTAACCCACAAGATAACACCCCGAAAGCCAACCCCAAACATCGAACTATCAGCATTTAGCCCAGGGGGCGTAGCTCAGAGGGGATCATCATATGCTACGCCCCCGCCCCCGAGCCACTTTGGGTTTTTGTTGATTTTCATAAAATGTTTATAAACTTGGCTATGTCATCACTTCTAATCAAGAATTGACCCATCCAAACCCCCAATTTCATTCAATTAGGGTTCACCAACCCAAAACCCACCAAGAACACCATTGATGAATGCATCAGAGATTAAAGGCACTTACTTGATGATCCGAAGGAGATGATCACATCAAACCCTTCATATTAACACATGCAACTTTCCAAATTTAGATTTCAAGCCTTTCTCCCCCTCTTTTCTTCTTCGTTATTCTCAACAAACACACACGAGGAGAGTGTGTGTGTCAGCACCCCTTCTCCAATTATATATGATTTGTGTAATTTTTACAAAACACCCCCCCTCTCCCCCAAGTTTCCAAGTTTAGCCATTTTTTCTAACAGGTCTTAAAATGCTCCCTTTTCAAGAAGAACCTTCACTTTACCATCTATTTATATACACCCTCATAATATGTTATAAATATTATTCTATAAACTCCGAATATTGGTTCGTTACATTTTTTTAATAAAATGAGGATAGAGGAAAACTCAAAGAAGATATAAGCAACATTAAAGACAACGAGATTAGAATTTTACACAAAGAAGATTAGTCCAAGTATACTAATTAGAGAATTAAACCAAGTTTTGTCAAAAGGTTTTGGGAAAATATCGGCTTTTGCCCCGAAGAGTCCACGGAAACAACGTTGATGTAACATTTCTCGAATGAATCTCGTATCTCATGAATGCAGATTTCAATGTGCTTTGTCTTTGAGTGTTGAATGGGATTCTTCACAATGCCTAGAACCGCCTCGTTGCATAGAAGATCATGTGTTTAAAAAGTTAATTCCATAGTCAAGCATCTGATGTTGGATCCCTAGGATTTGTGAACAGCAGCTTGAAGCAGTAGGCGATGTAGAAACTTTTGTTTGTTTCTTGCACTGCCACGAGACCAATCTGTTTCCAAGATACTGGCATCCTCATATAATAGATTTTCGATTCAAATTGCTGCCTCCATGATCACTATCAGAATAAGCATATAACTCAAAATCATTATCCTTGGGATAGCACAAACCAAGTTTCAGTTGTTGTTTGAGATAACGAAAAATTCGGTTTACAGCAATTTCATGATACTATTTAGGATTTGATTGATACATTGCTCAATAACAAACAGTGAGCATGATATCTGGATGACTTGTTGTGAGATACATCATCATTGATCGATAATGATGTTGATTGACATATTTTCCTTGAAGATCTGGAGACAATGGTTTTTTAGTGTAAAATGGTGTGTTTGCAGATTTTGAGTAGGTCATCTTGAATTTTGCTAAAACGATCCTAAAATATTTAGCCTGATGAATCAGAATTCCGGTATCAGACTTTTCCACTTGCAACCTAAGAAAGAAAGCCAATTATCCCATTGCACTCATTTCAAACTTGGACTTCATTACTTTCTCAAATTCTCTACATAATGATTTATTTATAGATCCAAGGATAATGTCGTCCACATAAATCTGTACAAATAACAAATCATCACCAACTCTTCTTATGAACAAAGTTTTATTTGTTGTTTCTCTAGTGAAACCATTGTCAAGAAAATGAGTATACAATGTTTCATACCATACCCACTGTGCTTGATGTAAGCCATACAATGCCTTGTCTAATTTGTAGAGCTGATAAGCATGATCAGGATCTTCAAAACCCAGAGGTTAGCACACATAGACTTCCTCTTGAACTTTACCATATAGAAAATCACTTATAATGTCCATCTGGAAAACCTTAAAGTTCTTGTAAGAGGCATAGGCAAGAAAGATGTGAATCGCTTCAATCCGTGAAACTGGAGCAAATACTTCCTGATATATCCTAAATTATACATGTTTTGCATGCATAATAATCCCCATATTATGGTACTAATTGATTAATAACCTTGCAATTGATACTTAAAACGTTAATATTTCACAATTGCGGGTTATTCGGTGCTCCAAGATAAACAAAGCTAAAACCAGCTTAAAACATGAAGAAATCAAGCTTTTGGAGGACCAAACCCGAGAATTGACTCCCAAGAAGTCAAATCAGGTCAACACAAGTCAAACCAGCAGCTAAAAGACAAAACTGGAGATCAGTAGGGCAATGCACGGCCGTGCAATGCCATATACGGCCGTGCAAACCCTATCTTGCTCTCTAAGGATCCAGTACACTGTCTCGTGTACCCTGTTTGAGTCCCGATGTGTTTGGACGCCTGTGCAATCCAATGCACGGCCATGCATTGCTCATTTTGAGGCCTATAAATGGATGCCTTGAGTTCTTCATTGAAGCATCCCTTACACACCCCAAGAACACACCAGAGAAAGCTTATTTCGTAGTAAGAGTGTAGTAGTAGTGATTAGAGAGGCTCTTCCTCCTCGTTCCGCAATAGGGGAGCCTACGAAACTCAGCGTTATGCTAGTTAGTATGGCAATTCGTGGCTAGACTCTTTGTATTTCTAGGGTGAAGATGAAGTTTGGTGCATGTTAATGTTTAACGTGTTAATCCAAATGATGTGTTTATGTCTTTAACTATTCGTCCTTAAAACCACCATTTTGGTGGGCTTTTATTATTGTCTAAATCCGTCTTTATATTTATGAGTGTTCTTGATTTTTAAAGTGTAAAACCTTTTTAACCAAACTTCTCTTGAAGCTTATACGTCTTTATACAAGTGGAGATTGATAAGCCAAGGCTTGGTTAACACTATTAAGGTCATACGTCTTTGTACGAACTTATTATGTAACCAAGAATTGGTGAACTCATGTTGGGAAGGGTACGTCTTTATACTTGGTCCCATTGTTACACCGCCTCCCGGTGAGCAAAATATAATCACCTATTTAACTCCAATAAATAGCATTTTACGTTCGATGTCTTAAACCAACCCGGAGATAACCATTCGAAGGGTTGAGGGTAATTGTTGTCCTTAACGGGAGGCACTACAAACTTGTTAAAGCTTTTAAATTTGCAAATCAAATGTCGTGAGGATGAGGCACTAGCGGTGACCCGGGTTACACATTTGTAGTAGTCATATCACTGGATTAGTCAACTTAACTTTATCACGTACCAAGCGGATTCAAAACCCAAAGCAATACTATTCGTAACCTGATCATTTCCGACCTATTTACTTTCCTGTTATTTACTATTCTATTCGTCACATTTATATTACACACTTCACGCACGTTTTTACTTTTCTGCTATTTACTTTACCGCCATTTACTTTTCTGCCATTTACTTTCCTGTTCCACAAGCACACAAAACTCACTCACTAATTAAACCGGCTAAACGTTAACAAAAGTTTAGTATTGGAATTCGACCGTGTTCGTTGGTTCGATACTTGGTTCTTACCTAAACTATATTACGCTGCGATAGGTACACTTGCATATTGTGTGTTTTTTAAGTTAAAGTAATTATCATTTTATAAATTTAAAACCTGATCTCATAGGACTATCCTAAAAATATATTTATTATATTTTCATATATTAAAACACTACGCATCAAGTTTTTGGCGCCGTTGCCGGGGACACGGTGATTTCATGAAAAATTCAAGTTAACGGATTAACCTATCAACATCCATCTGTTTTTCTGTTACGTTTGTTGCCGGTAGTGTATGATCCATAGCTCCACTATTGGTTTATATCAACGTTTAGAAGAGCCCGAAAGATTCTTTCACCGCCGAATACGAGAAAACCATACTAGAAGAATGGCCGTTGAAAACCGCACTATTTCCGATTTCGCAAGACCGTCACTAGAGGCTTTGGGGTCTAGTATCACAAGGCCAACGGTTGACGCTTACAACTTTGAGATCAAATCTCATGTGATCCACATGATCCAGTCATCATGCACTTTTCATGGATTACCCGATGAGGATCCACATGCCCACATTGCAAATTTCCTTGAAATTTGTGACTGAACGGAGTTTAGAATGACGCAATTCGCCTCTGAATGTTTCCCTTTTCCTTAAGGGAACGAGCTAAGGCATGGCTAAACTCTCTTCCTACCGGGTCAATCACTACATGGGATGATCTAGCTTAGAAATTCCTGTCGAGATACTTCCCGCCAACTAAAACTGCTAAACTAAGAAATGATATCACCACTGTCACTCAGGATGATGGTGAATCAGTATATGAAGCATGGGAACGCTTTAAGGACATGTTAAGGAAATGTCCTCACCATGGGCTAGAAGTTTGGTTACAAGTGTCATCATTCTACAATGGGATGCATAATCAAGTTCGTCAGACACTAGATGCTACTGCAGGTGGTATTTTTGGAAACAAGAGGCCACAAGAAGCTTACAACCTAATTGAGGAAATAGCTATGAACATCTATCAATGGTATAATCCGAGAAACACCAGGGGATCCAGGCAAGGAGTTCATTCTGTCGATACTGTCACATCACTTTCTACTCAAGTAGACGCCCTCACCACTCGACTCAATCAACTTAGTAAGGGCAAGACCGCCGCTGAGGCTACAGAAGAAGTAAAGAGTATCACCACTAATATCGAGCATGTTGACTTTATCGGAACAAATCGCCTACAAAACAACCCCTATAGTAACACCTACAATCCTGGATGGAGGAATCATCCAAACTTCAACTAGAAGGATAACAACAATCAGGGAAAATCTGGCTTCGGACAACAACTGCAACAGTTTCAACAAAGACCACCTCAAAACTATCAGCCTCGTCAACAATTTCAGAGAACTAACAAGCCAAGCAACGGGTTAAGCTTAGAGGACGCAGTAACTAAGTTAATCTCTACAACTAAAAGTCAAGCCCTTCTAGTGGATTCCCGTCACAAACAATTTGAAAAGAAGTTTAGTCTTCACGAAGCTGAGTTTAGGACACAGAAAGCAACTCTTCAGTCCATCGAAACGCAATTAGGGAAAATTGCAAAACTTCTATCCGAAAGACAACCAGGGTGTCTCCCGAGTAATACTGAAACTAATCCAAAAGCAAATGTAAGTGCTATCACTCTGAGGAATAGCAAGGTTTAACTAGAGCCACCAGTGCCAGAAGAAGAACTTCAATCAACAAGGAGAGAGATATTCACCGGAGTACCGCTTCGTCCACATATCATAGAAACAATTACCCAAGAACCACAATCAAAGATAACTCCACATCCTGCTCAAGTAGATACTCCTCCAAAATTTCCAACAAAGAGAACGTTCCATTCCCACATACCTTACCCAGGAAGGCTAGTAAAGAAGAAGACTGACGAACAATATGAGAAATTCATCGAACTATTAAGCCAGATCCATGTCAATCTTCCCTTCCTGGATATCATACAACAAATGCCTAAGTATGGACGGTTCTTTAAAGATTTCCTTACAAACAAAAGAAACATGGAGGAAGCAGTAAAAAGTACTAATCATTGTGTCGCTCTCATTGAAACATGCCTTCCAAAGAAACTTTCAGATCCTGGAAAGTTCTCTCTACCTTGTTCTATCGGACCATTACCAATAACCTTTGCGCTCGCTGACCTAGGAGCAAGTGTGAATGTAATGCCTTATGTGATGTTTAAAAGATTAAATATTGGGAATCCACAACCTGTCAATGCAACTATCGAACTCGCAGATGGATCAGTCAAAAAATATTTCGGTCGAAATCTTTTAACTTCAAAGAATTCCTCTGACTTCAGACTGTTTTATATGCGATGGCCTACAATTAGTTCCAACAATCTCCCCCTAGGCCATTGCATATCAAAACACGAGAATTCTTCCAAGCTCCCCCATACACTTTGCATCATCAAAGTTAGATCTTGGACTCGAAGATTTAACTCGCCAAACTTGTCTTGGTTTAGCTTTGACCTGCCAATCTCGTTTTGGTTTTGACATCCAAAACATCTTCAACCAATTAAAAACTTTAACAATCTTTTCTTGAAATCTTCTCTGAGGTTAAGAAACGACCTTCTGTTTTGGAGACTTGTGTTTCTTGATGCAGCAATCTTTTGATAAATGACCCTACTTTCCACAGCTGAAACATTTCTTCAAAGCAGGACATGTTCTTTGATTTTCGATATGCTGACTTGTCTTTAGACTTTTGTTCTACAACTTTTGACGTTTCTACTCCCTCTTTAACAAACATGAGCGAAGCAAATTTATTTGAAACGAACGGGATAGCATTAGTATTAATGGACTCTCTTTCTTGAACCCTAAGCCACCCTTATTGTCAAAATAATTCACACATTCTTGACTTTCTTCAGATTTGTCACTGACACAATCATCATCAGAAGCAAGATCACTTGGAATCTTCAATTCAACTTTCTTTGCTTCAGAATTTCTCTTTGGCTCTAACGAAGGATAAACATTTGGAACAAATAACTCTGGAATGTATGGTTGAGGCATATGTGAATAAAATCCATTTGTAGTAAATGGAGGAGGAACACTTTTGTATCCAATCTCGCTATTCACTTTATCATTAACTTGAGCCTCAATGTTTTCACCGGTGCTTTTATATCCAAGACCAGACTTTACTTTGTCATGTATTTGAGCTTCAATGATCCCATTAGCAACTTTCCGAGAAATGTTTATTTTATCAACTTTGATTGCAGTATTGGCAACTTTCTCCATCTTTTCTGTCAACAATTTCTTTTATGTTTCTCTTTTCTCAATCAACATTTGAATTTCATAATTCTTTCTCTTTAACTGACGCTTCACATGAGAATTTTCTTTGACACAGTCATCAGTCTTTCTTTTATACTCTTTCTCACGATCTTTTAGAATCTTGTTCGTAGTATGTGAATGTTTCAAAGCATCCATCAGAAGTTGATTTTGTTTCTTGTATTCAACAATTTTCTCAAAACACTCCACATAACACATATTTTCATTAAGCACTTCAGAATATGCTTTAAGTTCGTGTGATTCTTTCACTTCTTCAGCAACCAAATCGGATTCTATACGTTTACAATTTCCTTGAAAATCGTAACCATATCCACCTTTGATCACTATTCTGTTCTGATCCGCTTTGAGCGCATACATCTGTAGCTTTACACATAAATCCCCTAATGAATTAAACTTTAATCCTTTATATCTGATGGTATGTTTATAAATATCCCATTCCTGTGGTTGAGCATTGAGAAAATTATCCATGACTTCTGATTTTTTCGTATTCAATATCAACCTCCTTTAGATCATTTATCAATTCCACATATCTATGATATTGATTAGTCAAAGATTCTCCTTCAGCACGTGCGAACACTTGATATATTTCTTTAATGTGTCTTGTCTTGCTTGTCTTTTCTTATGTTCTTTATTCACAGTTAATGATTTAGCAAGATCTGGATGAACATACCCCAATCCATTTACAAAGACCTTATGCACACACCCTTCGTCAGCCATTGAGAATTCCCTCATCTTATATATATATATATATATATATTTAACTACCTCATTTTTTCATATTCAGCGTCAAACATAGCCTCAAATATCCTCTAAAAATTTTGACCAAGAAAATTTTTCCCGCCATTTTTTTTATACTCAGGCATACTTTTCGATTGAGAACTTTTTAGGACAAGACTTTTCGGTCGAAAAGTCAGATTTCGATCAGGAGATTTTGGAACAAAAATTTTTGGACCAAACTTGAGATTTCGATCAAAAACTCTGATCGAAAAGGGATTTCGACTCCATCAATCAGAGATTTCGATTCAACTGAAACTCGTAAAATCTCGACCTGCAACTCCCGAACGTCAAATTAAGCCCCGAAAATCATCCCAAACTCCATCTCCACTGTTGTACATGCTAAATACTCAAAAATGGCACTGAAAACGATCCAATTTGATGACTTTTGAATCTTGAAAAGTTGAAAACCTTAACAAACTTTGAAACTTGCTTGAATATGCTTGAATCTCCCAAAACCGAGCACTGAAAGCTCTGATACTAATTGTGATTCCTGTTATCCGTAGCAGATTCAATACACCGATACAAGAACCATGAAACGAGGTAGAATCAGAAACACATAGTTAAAGGTGTAACTATCCAAATTATATTGATATGTCAAATGAACTCCCCCCTTACAAAAGTCAAACTACACAAGTATTTATACTAAGAAGACAAATAAAGACTTCGTCCGAAATACATTTCGGTCGAAATGTATTTCGTCCGAAAACGATTTCGATCGAAAAAGATTTCGGTCAAAATATTTTAACTTCAAAGAATTCCTCCAACTTCAGACTGTTTTATATGCGATGGCCTACAATTAGTTCCAACAACAAGTTTATCTTCCCTGCCGATTTCATGGTTTTAGAAATGGGACCCGACTATTCCGTACCTCTGATTTTAGGTCGTCCATTTTTAGCCACTGCTCGAGCCGTTATTGATATGAATGAAGGAATCGTGACACTTCGTGTCGAAAAACAATCAGTGACCTACAACATAGGGGGAAATGAATGCCTATCTAATGATCCATTTGAAATTACCCAATTCATCGATACTAATCTGGACTACCAACTGAAGAAAGCTAAGGAATTCAACAAAGGAAAGAACTTGAATCTTAGGAAGGATTTTGAAAACACTGACCGGATCGATGAGTACTTTGACAAGCTACCAAAACTGAAGGACTTGAATGAAGGAATATGAGATACGGTGGAAGTCGATGGCTCCCACCCAAAGAAAGACTAATGAAACACGTACGGGTCGGGCTAAAGACCCATAAATAAACGTAGCGCTTCCGGGAGGCAACCCGATGATCATGAATAAATTGAGAGGTTGGTGCATACGGCAAAATCATGGATCTCAGGTTTGATCTTTCAAATTTAAGTTTCTCATACTTCAGCCCCAGGTATGCCCTCTCGATACTAGGACCTTAGTATCTTAACTACTACTTTTTATTTTCCTTGTCTGCTTTTATGTTTTCCCTTATGTGTCAGGTAGAATAGCATCACCAGATAGTCTCTCTACTTCTTTGAGGAATCACACTCCATCTCTACAACCTGAGGAATCGAAAACCACATCAAATTTCTGTGAAATTCGATGAAGTCTTGTAAGGCCCCAAACCCGGGAGGCCTTATTTGTTGGATTTACTCATTCACAAGCAGTTCTTAGACTTGAATATCAAAATAACGTAGCGAAAAATTTCATTAAAACATAATCGTGACATTGTTCAACATACGGAAGCGTAACATAGTCTATTACATAAACATATCATAAGCTAATCATAACGGGATGCCAGTCTTCATATCATCCGGGTAACTCATCAAGCCGTCCAGCATCACCATCCATCATCATAACCTGACTTAACCTGAATGTGCATATTAAAAGAAGTCAGCTACGCTGGTGAGTTCTAGCTTTTCATAAAACCTTAACTTCAAATATTTTCCAAAAACATATCATTTAACTTCATTAATAAAAGCGTACGAAAACATGCCATAACATAACATCATAAACATAAGTCAATGAACATATCGAATCTGCGCCTTCTCGTCAAATCCAAACGTGACATACTAGTCGAATATCCTAAAGATCACCACCACTAGGCCCATCAACACCGTACTATCCTTCGGGTGAATAACTCCTAGGGCCCGATACTTAGGTTATTCAACACCAAACTTCAAGCACGGCATCACAAGGATAACACGTACCAAACTTCAAGCACTGCACCCCGTAAGGCACAAGTACCAAACTTCAAGCACGACTACCCCGTAAGGTAAATCGTACCAACTTCAAGGATCACGATAATCCCCTTGGTGACCGTCATCACCCCAGGTGTACAACAGTTGGCCAGCCACAAAGGCCCCTAAAAGGTAAAGGCCATTAACATACATCCCATACCCATAACCTTCATTCCCTAAGGAATAATGGCAGATTCGTTCGTTTGTCTTTCGTAAACATTCACTTCTTTTACTTCAAAACTTCAGTTAAAGCATTCGTACGTTTTATTAAAAATCATTCATTCATTCATAAACACTTCGTAAACTTATTTTGGCAAAATATTTCATAAACACTTCTTTCATAACCTTTCCTTCCAAAACATCGTTCATATACGTCATTTTATAAAACGTCACATACATCATTCATAAACATCGTTTTATAAAATAGTCACATCGTTACGTATGCACACCAGCCCAAAAACATTATTTAAAACATTTAAAAGAGGGCTTCTAGAACTCACCGGATAAGCATCTGGGTTGTCCTAAACAAAGGTCCCACAACGTCACTTCCGATCTGAATTGATTAGTTAAATACACATCAGACCAAATCCCGACTCTAACTGTTTAACCTTCTAAACATACTGACTTTACCTAAACAGCATGATGCCTGCGCACTTAGCAAGTGCGTAGGGCCTACTTCTTGCATACTTAATAAGTGCGCAAACTTTGCTTCATGCGTACTTGATAAGTACGCAGGACCCTCTTCATGCGTACTTGATAAGTACGCAGGATCTGCTTCATGCGTACTTGATAAGTATGCAGGATCTGCTTCCCCGCAAAAACCCTAACTTTCGCATTCGGGTCTGATCACGTCAAGATCCCGGACTTGTTTACATTCAAAACGTTTGCTTTTCATTAAGTAACTCAAATCTATGTTTTTCTTCCAGTTTCATCCGTAAAAACGTTACCTTTTCATCCAAAACCAGAGAAACCCCAAAACGAACAAAAACTCAGATGTAGGCTAGATCGTTACCTGTATCGAGCTTCTGATCCGGAGGTTCTTCTCACAAGCTATGGAGCAACTCTTGGCTGAAATCTCGGGTCGATCCACCAACTTTCTCTCTCTACGGTTTCTCTCTCTAGATGTTGCAAATGAGATAAAGGGTGGTGACTTAGGCTATTTATAGGGGAGGCTCCCCTATGCTTGCCCCTTCTAGCCCGCCAGCCCATCCGGCCCGGCATGCCTCGTTCATTTATTCCATTATTATAACTGTCGTTTTATTTTTGGGATGTTACAAGTCTTTGAAGCAAAATGTTGACAGCACCAATAAGTTTTAGCCTTAGGTTATACACTGAATTGACCGGGGGAGTACCAGTTTCTTTTCCCTTAAAACTTCATGCATTAAAATTCATGCATAGCATTTCATTACATGCATTTGTACATTGAGGGCAATGCACAGTTTTAAGTGTGGGGTGGGGAATTAAGAGATTCAGGACTACTTGTAACCTCAAAGCAGTAAAAATTCAACTTGTGATTTTCTACCCATTTGACTAAAACATTACAAAAACCTACCTTTTTAAAAACCCGGAAAATTTTCAAAATTTTAGACTTTAAAACCTCTTTGAGTTCGCACCTAATTAAATAAAATGAATACATGGCAAGTAGAAGCAAATGAATATTATGCATAACGATTCGCTAAACCCTATTCCATCTGCTTTCATGTGAGGAAAATCAAGCCTATTACACAGCATCAAATTTTTGGCGCAGTATATAATGATTCGCATGCTCTTGCGTTTGGCATTACTGAGTGTTTTTTGATTGAATTTTATGCATAATTAACTTGTGACTTATACATATCAAGACCATGAACTAGTAGAAGTATGAAAGTGATTGAGGCACCTAGGACTTTATTACCCTTATCCTTAAATCCCAAAAATATAATCCGCTTAGATAGCCCTTTGAGCCTTAGCCTTTTCTTTTCGACTACCTACAATTATTACCCAACCAGCTTCTTGTAAACACTGGTTATTGGCTAACTGTCTTCAAAATGGAAAAATTATCCTATGTCGTTATTTCAACTTTATTACCATTGAGGCAACTTCGGAAAGAATCTGTTCTACTCAAAGGAATTGGAATATACAAGAAGGTGGATGTATTAGGAAGAAACAGCCGAACTATCTATATGGAATTTATGGAAATATTATTTCAAGGAAATTGAGGAAAAAGAGTTACTGAAGAATTTGTCTTGATACAAAAAAAAAGTTGGTCTTTTACCGGTTAGACCTTAAAGAGCTGGAAAGGCATTCTTTTGATTTCAATTTGCTTTTCTGCCTACATTTCGCAAAGCCTGAATTACCGCCCGAACTCCAAGAGAAAGTTTTCAAAGCAACTAGTGATGTAAGAAAACGGTGGCGCAAGCAAGAACAACTACCACGATTCTGCGGTCTGTCAAAAAGTGCCACCAAAAGAAGAGCCAAAAGATACAAAAAATGTGTGAAGTGTGGCGACTGGAGCCACAATGGAAAATGTAGTAAGAATCAAACTCATTCCCAAAGTGAGTATACGCATCTGATCAAACTTGGAGCTGTTAGGCTACAAGCCGAAAGTTCCATACGGAGAGACAGCAATGTATACTACGCGGTAAGGAAAGAGTTGGCACTAATGAGAGATCTTGGTCTTGGAAATCTGACCATAAACGAGCCCTCGGATTAGTTATACCCTCATGATCTGAGTACTGTAAAGGGACCTGTTAGTATTTTCCATTTTAAGCCATGAAGCCGTAGCTGTGTGTTTCACGATAGCTGCAGCCCTTCAAACCTTTTAAATCCCTAAAAACCCAAAAAGATTTTCATCTTTACCCCTTTATTTTTATTTTAGCCACATTACAACCCTTTTTAGGTCCTCTTGATTCATGTATACTACTTAGTTAATTGGTAGAGACTTGATTTGCATACAAGCTTATGATCATTGCATAATTCGATTCAAACTTGAGTGTTCCACTTAACTTACATTATCCATACATATATAACCCTAGAGTTGAGTGAACATTGTGAGGAGTGAAAGTTTATGAATAATTGAAGTTCTAGTAGGATTGTCATGGATTCCATCATAGAAAAATACAAAAATAGAATAAGCAACTCAAGAGTTATCCCAGAATTTCCAACTACTTGGAGTTCCATTTCCCTTGTAAAGTTTTTAGTTATGGGTATGATCATGCATGAGTTTGCTTGAGGACAAGCAAAGTCTAAGTGTGGGGTATTATGATATGTCCTAAATTATACATGTTTTGCATGCATAATAATCCCCATATTATGGTACTAATTGACTAATAACCTTGCAATTGATACTTAAACGTTAATATTTCACAATTGCAGGTTATTCGGTGCTCCAAGATGAACAAAGCAAAAACAAGCTTAAAACATGAAGAAATCAAGCTTTTGGAGGACCAAACCCGAGCATTGACCCCCAAGAAGTCAAATCAGGTCAACACAAGTCAAACCAGCAGCTAAAAGATAAAAATGGAGAGCAGTAGGGCAATGCACAGCCGTGCAATGCCATGCACGGCAGTGCAAACCCTATCTTGCTCTCCAAGGGTCCAGTACACTGTCCCGTGTACCCTGTTTGATTCCCGAGGTGTTTGTGCAATCCAATGCACGGCCGTGCATTGCTCATTTTGAGGCCTATAAATAAATGGCTTGAGTTCTTCATTGAAGCATCCCTTACACACCCCAAGAACACACCAGAGAAACCTTATTTCGTAGTTAGAGTGTAGTAGTAGTGAGTAGAGAGGCTCTTCCTCCTCGTTCCGCAATAGGGGAGCCTACGAAACTCAGCGTTATGCTAGTTGGTATGGCCATTCGTGGCTAGACTCTTTGTATTTCTAGGGTGAAGATGAAGTTTGGTGCATGTTAATGTTTAACGTATTAATCCAAGTGATGTGTTTATGTCTTTAACTATTCGTCCTTAAAACCACCATTTTGGTGGGCTTTTATTATTGTCTAAATCCGTCTTTATATTTATGAGTGTTCTTGATTTTTAAAGTGTAAAACCTTTTTAACCAAACTTCTCTTGAAGCTTGTACGTCTTTATACAAGTGGAGATTGATAAGCCAAGGCTTGGTTAACACTATTAAGGTCATACGTCTTTGTACGAACTTATTATGTAACCAAGAATTGGTGAACTCATGTTGGGAACGGTACGTCTTTACACTTGGTCCCATTGTTACACCGCCTCCCGGTGAGCAAAATATAATCACCTATTTAACTCTAATATAAAGCATTTTACGTTCGATGTCTTAAACCAACCTGGAGATGACCATTCGAAGGGTTGAGGGTAATTGTTGTCCTTAACGGGAGGCACTACCACTTGTTAAAGCTTTTAAATTTGCAAATCAAATGTCGTGAAGACGAGGCTCTAGCGGTGACCCGGGTCACACATTTGTAGTAGTCATATCACTGGATTAGTCAACTTAACATTATCACGTACCAAACGGATTCGAAACCCAAAGAAATACTATTCGTAACCTGATCATTTCCGACCTATTTACTTTCCTGTTATTTACTATTCTATTCGTCACATTTATGTTACACACTTCACGCACGTTTTTACTTTTCTGCTATTTACTTTACCGCCATTTACTTTTCTGTCATTTACTTTCCTGTTCCACAAGCACACAAAACTCACTCACTAATTAAACCGGCTAAACGTTAACAAAAGTTGAGTATTGGAATTCGACCGTGTCCATTGGTTCGATACTTGGTTCTTACCTAAACTATATTATGTTGCGATAGGTACACTTGCCTATTGTGTGTGTTTTTAAGTTAAAGTATTATCATTTTATAAATTTAAAATATGATCTCGTAAGACTATCCTAAAAATATATTTATTATATTTGTATATATTAAAACACTACGCATCACTTCCTCGTAGTCAATTTCCTCTTCTTAAGTAAATCTTTGCACTACTAATCGTGCTTATTTCTCACCACAACACCTCGATCAACTAGCTGCTAAACTTTATGTTTTGTAAATTTTTGGAGCTCTTCTTACATAGCATCCATCCAGCTAGGATCTTTTAAAACCATTCTGATGTTCTTTGGTTCAATTTGTGATAAAAAGCATGCATACAAACACTCATTGATGAGAACGGATGTGCTTCGTGTACGAACACCATCATGTAGAGAACTAATGATATTATCCAAAGAATGTCCGCTAAGAATTCTTGAATGTGGAATATTATCTCCTTGGATATTCTTAGGAAAATTTGAAAGGTTTTGATCATGAATAGTAGAAACAGATCGCGAACTTTAAAGATCTTCAGCCTGCGAAGAAGTTGTAGCCTCAGTTGAAGTAGCAACATCAACTTGAGTAGGAATAGCAGTTGTTGTATTATTAACATCTTCTTGAACAATTGTTTATTCTTTAGAAGCATTAGTATGATTATTCACCGAAATATTTGTCCTTGCTTGAGGTTCCTTAACACCTTGATTTTGTACATAAAGGTCAAGAATATTAAGGTTCAACCGAGTAAAAAATGGAACAAAGTCAACTTGATAGTCTTGATCATACTTAACTTCTGAAGATTGAATAATTTCATGAGCAACATCAAGTGGAACCTTAAATAAGTTAAAGATAACATCCACATCATAAAACCACTCTGGACCAGTTCTAGTATTTTTTTGAGTTTGATTCCTACCAAATGACATGAAATGATTCTTGAATGATTTTTGTTCTTTTGTTGTAAACTCGATAAGCCTTCTGAGAAGAGGCATATCCAAGGAAAAAACATTCATCTAATTTGCAGCAAATTTACTCAAATGGTCTTGAGTGTTAAGCAGTGTACACGAGCATCCAAATGGTCTGAAAAAGTCAATATTTGGTTTTCTTTTATGGAACAACTCATATGGTGTCTTGTTGAAGTCTTTAACCACCAGGACACGGTTCAAGACATAACATGATGTATTCACCGGCTTCAGCCCATAAAATAATTGGTAAACGTGAATCCACCAATATTGTACGTGCAGCTTCTATGAGCTTTCTATTCTTCCTTTCAGTGACACCATTTTGTTGAGGTGTTCTTGCGGCACTGAATTGTCTTGCAATTCCTTTACTTGCAAAAAATGAATCCATCACATGGTTGTGGAATTCAGTTCCATGATCACTTTGGATTATCTTACCTTTCAAATTGCTAATATTTTCAATTTTTATGATCAAACCTTTCAAAATCTCAGCGGTTTCATCCTTAGTTGCTGAGAAATTCACCCATAAGTATCTTGAAAAATCACCTGTAACGACAAGACAATAAGATTTTTTAGTGATGATTTTGACATTTACGGGACCAAATGGATCTACATGTAAAAGCTGCAAAGAAGAACTAATAGAATTATCTATCTTTGGCTTATGGGACTTGTTATGTTGTTTACCTTATGAACAAGAAATGCAATTTTCATGAAAAAAAATTCTTTATTTGGTAAACCTCTAACAAGATTTTGTTTAACCAATTTGTTCATTGTTTTAATACTGATATGTCCCATATGTCTCTTCCAAATAACAGATTCAAAATCAGAAGCCTTAAAAAATGACACGACAAATTCACAGAAGATGAAGTGTCGGTCATATCAACAATGTAAGAGTTATTCTTCCTAGGAGTGCGCATCAATATCATATCATCTGGAATTACATTCCCTGGCTTAAAAAACAAACACCCGGTATCATTAAAATGCACTGAATACTTATTATCACAAATATGAGAAACACTTAAAAGATTGTAACAGAATTCAGGAACATAGTTAACCTTCTCAAGTGTCAACGTACCATTTGAAACATTACCTCCTGTAACTTTACCTCCATTTACATCACTAGAAAATGTTACATAACCTCCATTGCAATCTTTAAAATCATTTAAAAGATCCATTTAGACACTCATATGGTGAGAGCAACCGATGTTAACATGCCAGTCATTGTTAATAGGCCTCCTTCGTTGTCTTTTCATTCATGAAAAGACTAATGAGACACGGTTACCCAAGTTTTCATTAACTTGGGTCTATCAGAACATTCAACATTCTTACAATCACGAGCAAGATTTGATTTTACTTTCCAAAAGCATCTTCATTTCAAAGTCTTTGTGCAAGCATCAAATCTGTAATTACCAATTCCTGATTTCACAAAATTTCTTTTATTATTCTTTGAAACACTAATTTTGTCATCAATAAAACATTTTGTGGGTTTAACATAAATTTCATTATTTCATCACCCTAAATTTGTAAACAGTAATGCCCCTTTCCCGGGAGGCCTCACGTAATGGATTTACTCATTCACAACATAGTTTAATAACTGGAAGTCATTCATAGGCAGTGGAAACATTGTCATCATACATAAGTCATAAACATCAATAACATAGTCTTTAAATTAAACATAAACGGGATGTCAGTCGGGGTCAGGTAACCATCAGTCCTGGTCCAGTTGCATCCTTAGTAATTCTTCATTTTTAATCATTTACCTGAAGCGCATACTAAAAGTCAGCTAACGGTGGTGAGTTCTAGTTTTAAGCAAACATGCATTTTCATCATTGACATGCCATAAGCACATATATAAAATCATACATATATATATAACTATTCATCATGCGGAAACATAGCTTTTAATATGCATCATATGGAGTCGTAACTCCCGTTCGTTCATCATACCGAGTCGTAGCTCAGGGTCATTCATCATACCCATATATCAAGCAGAATAGCTTAACACACATGGGGAAAATCCTTCTTGCATCATACCGGTGTCACAAAGACAACCGCATTCGTACTACTACATATGCAGCTGTGCATCAAAAGCGCCTACCGTCTACGCAAAGTAGCCGTAATTGTGTACCATAATAGACATAAAAATACCGACTGCATAGTAGTCGTACGTCGCATCACCTACCGAGGTAGTCATAAAAGCACCTACCGTCTACACCAACTGGAGGCAATATTACCACACACCGATGTAGCAGTAAACATCATACTGAGTCGTCACCCAGAAACATCATCCGTCTACACAAAGTAGCCGTAACTGTCACAACTCGACCAGGGGGCTAGGCGTGATGATCGAATACCAAAACAAAACACAGCGGAAATAATGTGACATATATTTTATAAATGTCATGGGTCCAACTAAGTCAAAATATACATTTACAATAGTACATGTCATCTAAACACTAACTAAAAATAAAATAAAGTGATGAGTTATATTTCCCATCATAGCTATCTCGGGTGAAGTCTATGGCTCGACATAAGTCTTCTAAGGAGTCATCTATCTTCAAGCAAGCTTGTATCTAAGTTGTTATTTTCCATACTCGAGAAGGATACCTGAATACATGCTTAAAAATATTGTGTCAACTAAAAAGTTGGTGAGTTCACGAGTTTAGTTAATAGAGCATTTATATTGAGAATCCAAATATGTATGGTATGATGCAAATTAAACAAGTTCACAATCAACTTGTGCCCACGACCCGTGAACATCAAACAGAAACCCCTTACCCATTCCCCTTATTGTTATGGGTCATACTTATGTCTGCCCACATAAGTCAACAAAAATGCGTCGATATATGTCACAAAATATCCATTTATCATTCAGTGAGTGGTCTCCCCGGTCAATTAGGCCCACGGTGTGCGGGGGTCTTCCCCAGATAGTACTACCCATATATCCCGTTGGCTCCTTATGGAGTTAATGATTGTGCTAAAAGTCGGGGTTAGTTGTGGCAGCAAAAATCGTCTTGATTAATAAATACACCATAAGTATAAAAGCATATAGAAGCATGTAATCACCCCAACAGTTTTAGTAAAAAAAAGGGGAAAGCACATGAACTCACCTGGTAATCTTGTATATGCCAAATCAATATGCTAAAGTTGCGAGCTTGCTATCGTGTGTGTGTAGGCATTATGACAAATCCTAATTATAATTGTGACATTGATATATTGTACTAAGAGTAATGCCGTTAACCGTATGGTTGAGCTTGACCGATTTGTTAAAGTGTTAGGGAAGTTTTGGTAAAAGTCTCGTGTTGTAACCTCTAATTATTATTCTAACAGTTATACTATAAAAGCGTTGGTTTGACTTAGTATTCGTGTATAATAGTAATACTTGTGTATATGTTCTAATGGAAATAGTAAAATAATGTTTCAACTCGAATCATACTAAGTATTATATTAATGGTTCGATTCAAATAAAGTAACACTGGGTATAATTTACCAACGTGATGTATTTATATGTAATATATGTATAAATAACTAAATATATATACAAGTAGTTATATTTGTTTCGAAGATAATAATTAAAGTGTATAGTTATGTATGTGTTTGTATCGAACAATGTATGTTACCTTTATAAATATGTTTTCCTTGAAAATAGGTGTTTGCGGTTTATAAACATGTGTTTTGGTAATAATAAATATAAAAGTAAATATAATAATATAACTAGGTACAAAAATAAAATATCGATTTATAAAGTCATATAATAATAAACTTTAAGTAGTATGATAAAAATGAGAATAATTATAATATTAGTATTATTTAAGCAATGTATATTATGAGCTTTAGTAATAATAACGATAATAATAATATCGATAATGTTTTATAGTAATGGTACTAATAAGTTTATAAGAAAATTTTAGTACTTATACTATCATGTTACAAAATAATATTTAATGTTAAAAATAATGTTAGTGATAATCATAATAATAACTAATAAAAGTAATGGTAATAATAATGTATCTTTAGTAATTATAAAAGTAGTAATATTAGTAATGAGTGTAACGGTTTTGGTTCAGAAAGTGTCGGTTTATAAGGTTTTACTACAAATACATTTTTAGTACTCTAATAATAACGATTTTTAAACAAGTATCACTTGCTTTTAAATAAATAGTTGTAATATTTAATCTATAATAATACAATAATAAAATATAACTCTTTTAATATTAATGACATTTTATCTAACGTTGATATTAATTAGTTTTAGATTAATTATCTCTAATATGCATGACTAGATGAAATTATAATGACAATGATAACATTATATATTTAAAATACTAATATTTACAAACATAAAATCAAGGGTCATGTATTTATGTATATGTAATAATACATATGTATACCCATAAGAAACCAAGTATATTTGCATGTCTATAAATATATATTTATATATACAAGTTTTGTATATAAATATTCCTATTTAGTTTATAATTAATATTCTCATTTATATCAGTGTACTAATGACGATTTTTATAAGTTACGGTTTCTAATTAATTATACAAGTGAAAATATATGTATGTATATATTTCTAAATAAAGCGTGTTGAAATGTACATGCATATATTTGGTTTCTAAGCAAGTGTATATAAATGTGTATTTATATTTCTAAACCATATATTTTAGATTTGTAGTTGTGTGTATAGATTTTTATATTTTCTTTTAGACCCGGTTGTTACAAATACACGAACGAGGTTCCTTTTACATCTAAATCCCAGAGTAAGGATTTTAATCGGTTAAGCTCAGCTAGCCTATTACACACGTTTACATACAAAACAAATACAATTTACAAAATAAATACAAAAGCTTGGCGCGCGTTTATACCTCACTAATCGTACGCGAACCCGCTTGTAAATGACCCGTTTAGCTCGGTTTCACACCCCGTTAGCTTCTCCCCTTGTCGTTCCTTTCGTTGACTGCCTTAGACCCGCGTTGAACGGGTTTGACCTGAGTTGAATTTTATTGATCCGAGACTGTTTCAACGGACCGAACAACTTCGACTCACCAGAATCTCATTCTGTCCAGTTTGTACCGCCTCTAACCCATCACCACAGTCATTGCCCACGTTCCTAAACACCATTAATCTTTGAATATATCCATAGATGTTACCGATGAACCAAAATAGGACATACAAACAAGGAGAGTGATGCTAGGATGTAGGGTTTTACCTAATGTCGCTGGAAAACGGGTTTTAAACCGTAGCCGTCGGAGAAACGGCCTGAGGAGGGCTTCGCCGGAAAAACGCAGGTAGCCGGCTCCTGGTCGAAACCCTAGGTAGCTGTCGGAGATGTCATCGGAGTTAGTCTCATATTTCCCGCCGCTTGTTGCAGCCCCACGGGTCGCCGGAACCCTAGGACTGTCGCCGTCGCTTCTCACCTATGAAGCCGCCGCCGTAGAACAACCGGGAGGGGCCGCCGGAAAGATGGTCGGCACCCTCTATTTCTGTCTATCCGCCCTCTCTCCTGTAAATGCTCTCTCTCTAGGTTTTAGGGTTTGTGTGTGGTGATGATGGAGGTTGGAGACCACCACCGTCACTGGTACCACCTTCTTGCTGCCGCGAAGCCGCCGGAGAGGGTTTGCTGCCCTCGGAAGAGCCGCCGGGAGTGGTGGTGGCCGGCTCCCTTTTCCCCCTCCTTCCCCTTCTCGTAAACTCTCTTTCTCTCTAGCTTTTGATTTCATGGTTTGTGTTTGTATGGAAGAAAGATTATAGAGTAAATTACACAGATTGTCCTTTATTTATACTATAAATTACACTCTGTATCCTTTGACTTCAATAAATACACCACATGTCCTTTCTTTACATAATTTTATACACCCTATGTCCTTTACACTAACTGGTGTTAAGTTATTCTGTTAAATCTAGACATTTGTCTTACATATGAGAGTAAAATCATCTTTTTACCTTAAAATGACAATTTATGTAATTGAAAAGAATAAATTTATGCCTCATTCTCATCTCTCATCTCTAACCCCACACTTCATCTTCCTGAAAATTTTTGGGATCCCATCACCATCATCTTCAACAGTAGCATAATCGCCCCGAACCACGATTTCAGTCGAAACGATTGGGAGCAGAATGTGGAATCAAACAAAGCCAACCTCTACAATTTAAATTCAAACGGAAAAAACATTCAAACAGAACATGGAATCAATTAAAGACTTATCATCACGGTTCTCGAGATGGCTTTTACTAGAAATTGTGGTGTTCAAATCAATTTATATTCAAACGCAAAAATTGTTCTTGAGGTCAACAGAGCCAACCTCCACGATTTTCAGTTGGAACAATTGTGGTCTTCAGATCAAACGGAAAAATTGTTCTTGAGGTCAACAGAGCCATCTCCACGATTTCAGTTGGAACAATTGTGGTCTTCAGAAATTATAGGACGGCTGCTTCAGGGGGAGCCGGCTAGGGTGCCTCCGATTGAACATCTCCTTCCATGGCCGTCGTGTGCGCAGGTCGGATAAGTATTCGTGATTGGTGCCTTCGCCAGAAAATCTCCTTCCATGGCTGTCGTGTCCTGTGGTTAATCGAAGCGAGATTGGTGCCTCCGCCGGAACATCTCCTTCCATGGCCGGCGTCCTTTAGAACATCTCCTTTTATGCGTTCTTTTGCGCGGAGGAGATTGGGGCTTGGATGTAAACGTTTTAGGGTTTGTAGAATTGGAGCTAGGGGTGGATGGATGGGTGGGTGGGTTAGGGATTTTATGAAGAAGATGAATGAGAAATTAAACAAATTGTTTTTTAGTGGGTAAAAAGATGATTATACACTTATGTGTAAGGCAAATATTTAGACTTAACAGAAAAACTTAACATCAGTTAGTGTAAAAGACATATGATGTATAAAAGTATATAAGAAAGTCAAAATGACACATAGTGTAATTTATAGTATAAATAAAAGAAAATTTGTGTAATTTACTCAAGATTATATGATGTTTGGTGGTAAAAAAAATGTAAAAGGAGTCAATCTTGGATTTCTAAAGATTTAAATAGAGAATCCAATATTTGAATCGATATTATTAGATTGTTAAAGGATATGCCTTGGATAATTAAAATAAATAAATAATAATGTTTCTAGTAAAAGATGTAGGTATTAACTCGTGTAAGTTGGACTGCTTACTGGTATAACGCGTAACTTTTTGAGTCTCCGTCTCGTTATTTAAATCCGAATTTTGTTCTAGTAATCTTATAATAATAAGACACGGTAATAAATATAAAACTCTCATTCCGACTATTGTCCAAGCCAGTATGCGTCAACACCGTGTGTCTCATAAGCGTTTGCCTAAAAAAACATTTCGTGCTCCGTTTAAATAATATTATTTATTATTAATAATATTATTAACTATAATAATAAATAATTTTATATATTTTATTGTGTTATTTCTAAAATAGCCGGTATCGCTCTGTACCGGGTGCTCACACGCGTTCGCTCCGGGGAAAACGTGTCACGTTCCAAACTAGTTATTACTTTATAAATAATAATATTAATATTTTAATACAATAGATATTAAATAAATACTTTTTTATATTATTTAGTTATACTAGATCTGGCAAACCCGGGTATCTACACTGGTATTTGTCGTAGTCGATGTCGCACATCGAACATCGTATATCTTGCGTATGAATTCCTAAACAGTCGCCCAAATAAATACTAATATTTATTGATATTATTTATTTGAGGTTTGACGCCTAAAATATTTATAGTGTTGGATAATCGGTATTAACCTATACAAGCGTGTTAATCATTCTAACAGTTCTCTGCGTAAACGATTTAGTTCGTAATCATTATAAATTATATCGACTCGTGTAACGATCCGTCAAACATTGTTTATTAGTTTGTCTTGATTTCGGTTTGTATATTGGGCCTTTAGTTGGGCCATTAATGGGCCGAGCATATTTATCTATAGTTGGGCCGACCCCAATGGGCCTAGTTCAATTGTGTAGTCACAATGTGTTTATTGGGTTCTATATCGTAATCCAAAGTGTTCGAGTTTGCTATTCAACAGTACAAGTATTCAAGTAGGTAGCACGTAATAAAATAAAAATCAGGCCCTAAATTTGGGGTTGTTACAGTAACCTTCTACCAAAGGTAGCCGTTTCCCATTCGGCGATCATGCAATCGTGCATAGTAAAAGCACCTACCATCCACCGAAGTAGCCGTAAACATTGTTCGAGTTGTAGCTCGCATCATACTGAGTCGTAGCTCAGGAACACACCGTCTGCATAGATAGCCGTTTGGTCATCTGTTTTCCACAAAGGAAACCGTTACATATACACATGAGCACATAAGGGAAATCATTGGTATAAACATTCATCTTTTCATAGAATGGACATAGCCAAGTTTATAAACATTTTATAAAAAGGGTTAAGTACGCACATCGGCCTAAACATATGTAAAACTTCTTTAAAAGGGCATCTTGAAACTCACCTGCAATACATGATATGTAAGTTCATGCATACACTAGTCGTGTACCATTGCCGTGAACTAGCTCCCGAGAACTAGACTATCCTTGAGCCCATTCCCGAGAACCAATGTCGTGAACTAGCTCACGAGTTCATGGAGCTGAGTACCAATATTCGAGTACTAGGAAGCCGAGTACTTACGGCCGAGTACGAGGAACCGTAATTAGGCTTCACTTAATCCCTAGTACTTGGGGCCGGATACCATGAGCCATGTACTTGGGCCGATTACGTGTTCACGAGAACTTGGTTCTAAAAACCCTAACTTGCATGGTTTAGATCTGAGTTGTTTTGCACGTAAAGTTTGGAACTTGATACATCCAAAGTGTTTGTTTAATATTCATGATATCAAATCTATGACCTTTATTGCATTACGTACGTAAAAACTCATCCTTTTGGACATAAAACCCGTTTCTACTCAAAACGTTATAAGAAGGGAAGAATAGGAGGATAAAGGTTGGGTTTTGACCTGAAAACGTGTAGATCTTTTGGCCCACGCTCCTACTTCGATCCTTTGCGGCCTTGATACTCAAATACGACTTCAAGATCGATCATTTCTCTTTGGTTTCCTTCCCAGTCGGGAACTAGCTCCTAAACCCTCTCAAAATGGTGAGAACTTTTTTCAGGTGGAAAGGATAGAAGCTTGTGCAAGGGGGAGGGTTTTATATGGGGTGTGCTCACTTTGTGTTAATTTCCAAAATAGTCCCTCCATTACCAATAACTTCATGTAGTCCTTCTATTTCATTTGTTTAGAATATGTTAGGGTGTTACATAAACCTGGGTTTTGATTTACCACTCTTAACCCTTTTTGTTTGTGGAATGATGTATGCAACTTTTTGCTACATGACCCCCTTTCCACAAACAAAATAACATTTCATTCTTGCATATGTTCTTTGTGTTGAATGAACATTTTTTGAGGTTGAAGGTCATGATGATGATTCCTGTTGTGTTGTCTTTTGAACAACCGGTTTTTGGACTTTCTTTTCATATTTTTGAACTTTTTTTCATCAGTTTTATCATTTTTTTTCCTTTTAACTTCAAAACATATTTCACTTTTGGTTCCATTCCATTCATTTCAATTATAGTGAGGAGAAATTCAGGTTCCATAGTTGTTTCCTGAACTATATAAGGATATTTATCTGAGATATTAAGATCTTCAACAACAACTTCAATACTATGAACTAAATCTTCTTTATCATGTTTTCATGTTTCTTTATCAAGATGTTGCTCTTCAGGCACATCCTTTGATTCAACTTTGAGATGTGTGTATGTAGGAATCACCCCGGTCATAAATTTCTCAAAGTTGTTAAAAACTGGAGGAACAAAATTACATGGACCAAAAGAAGAATTTTCACTAACAGTAGATTTTTCATTACTATTCAAATAAACAAAAATTACAACTGAATTTGAACAGGCCTCCAATTTCTTTTCTAGAAACTTATTTCTAAAGCCCAAACCAACAATAGGATCATAATCATCACGGACTTCATCCACTTTCACATTCTCACTTACACATGCATTTGAGATATTATACCTGAAGTTTTCTCACATGAATTAATCAAATTATTTAAAGGATGAGGTTTGGGTATAGGTACATAGTTATCAGGTGGAGGAACGGTTTTAAAACCAATACCATATTTTGAAAAACCAAATCTTTGTTTATTTAAACATTCATCAAGATTTGCACTTGAAAACTTTCATTTACCAATTTGAACTTTGGTTTCTTCCAATTCAAAACGTGTTTGACCTAATTTTTTGGTTAAGTCATTAATTAAGAGATCTTTTTTGAAAACAAATACTTTTAGTCTTTGTACCTCTCCCAAAGTTGCTTTAAGTTTTTGCTTGTAAATAAGCTCATTCTTTTTGAATTCTTAATTGATCTGTTTGATTCTTTCACTCTCATCAAGGATAATCTGATTTGTCTCTCGATATCTCAAAAACTTAGCTATGCAATCATCAGAACATAAGTGTTCAAATACCTGAGCTAATTTATTCCTGACGGTCTGTAGGTCCCCTCGGGTCTTCTACAGATCTAACTCGAGACGTGACGTATCAAGCATACGGAGTGCGGAATCCAACCGTACGCATGACTGTGTATACGAGACAATCACAATTGTAACGATCAACACATAAAGTAAATAATCTTCTCTTTGATTTTCACCAAACACAGAGTTTACAGAAGTGGAGTAAAAATTGCAAAAGCTTTTTAAACTAACATGTAAACTCCTATTTATAGACATCTTCAGCCATGAACAAGTTCGCCTAAACTAGGCCTGGGCAAACTTTTTAAGTTCGCCTATTACAGAATTTAAACAAAACATTACAAAAACATAGACATATAAGATCTAAACTATTACAAAGCCTATTGTCACACTTCTATGTCCTAACATATACTCCAACACACGTTTATATTGTAATCCCTGCATATACTCCATGTTTCACACAGATCTCCAACACACGTTTATATTGTAATCCCTGTTCACGCCATTCACTTGTAAACATAATCTCCTTTCTTTTCAACATCAGTTGGTCTTTCTTTGAGAAGTTGATAAGATTCATAGCATCATAGAAACAAGCTATGACCTTATTATCTTGATCTTCAATCCTTGCTTCTCCAGTGTTCACATCTACATACCACCACTTCATATTACCAAGACAGTCTTGTGGTATTTTCCTCAAAGGTATCTTCTTCACTACCTTGACTTGTTTAAACTTGTAATTCCAAATTATCTTACCAGTTTTAGAATCAACACTCTTTATTCTCTTTCCCTTTTGTGGTTTAAGCTTTTCATACTTTCCGGAACCACCTTCCATTCTTATCAATTTTGCAATTGCATCAACAATACCATGCTTAGATCTATTGATTAAACACTGTGTTGCCAGACCATTCATCTCACATCTAGGTAAAGTATTAAAGTACCTTAGCCTTGGCTTCAAATATTGTACACCATCAGATCTCTTCAAAGTAAAAAGATTAATTTCTTCATCATAGAACCAGCTTATAATCCTCCCAACACACCTATCTTTGTTCACATACTTTTCCTTAAGAACAGGTGGTGACGATGAAACATGTAATACTTTCTTCCAACTCTAGCCATTTCTATTTTGCCATGCCTGTATCTCTATACATCACAAGCTCTTCAGTTGTCTTTGTCTTAGTAGTGTCAGAACTAGAATAAGGTTTTGTGACATCTTCAGTAGAGTTCATAGAGTCAGCCATTCCATCAGAAGTAACTTTAGGAATAACATCATCTTGGATGAAATCAAAAGGCACATTAAGACCGTCACATCCTTCATACGTCAACCTTGTTGTACCTTTAGTAATCTCCAATTCTACTATCTCTCCTTCTTCTATCTCTGAGTCATTCACTTCAACTTCTAATTCATCAAACAACTCATCTAGACCATCTAAATAGTCTATCTTATCAGCTTCATCAAGATCAGAATCTTCTCTAAAGAATTCTAGAAGTAATACCTCTTCATTTTCTCCTGTATTTTTATCACCAGAAGCTTCAACTTGATTTGAAGTAGACTCCCCCTGAAACTGAGATACTTGAGCCATGTTAGAGTATTGACGATCACCCTTGTTCCCACTGGGATCATTATCTTCGTCATCATTTCTTTGAACTTCCTCTGTATGACAAGCATCTTTCACCACTAAAGGCATCTCCCCCTGAGCGTCAATATGCTCTATTAACTGTGATACAAGAATCTGCATCTCAGCTAGTTGCCTGCTTTGAGATTGAAGAACATGTTCTTTCTGAAAGTCATTAGCCCTTAATACATCTACTTGACCTTGAAGACCCACAACTTGAGCTTCTAGGCAAGAGACTTTGCCTTGTAGAGCAACAATCTTAGCATCCTTTGATGTAGACGGAGCAGCTTAGGAAAAAGTATGAGGAGGAATTGGAGTAGGAGTAACTTGTGGAGAAATAGTCTGAGACGGTTGTGGTGATATAATCAGTGATTCCACAAAATCCACATCATCAGCTACCTGAGTACGAGCAGCAGCCATAGAAGCAAACATTAGCTTCTGTGACTTTGGAGAAGGGATATACTCTGAATCAGATGACGATTCATCTCGTAATGTTCTTTTACCAAGTACTGCACCATGAGGAAGACCCCGAGCAGACTTGCGTCTTGGTTTCTTTATCTTTCTTGTACTTACAGGCTTCATTCTTTTCCCAGCATTTGCCACTGGAATGTTAGCAAGTTTGTCATAATGATCTGAGCTGAAATCTTTAGTAGCTTCCGAATCAGTATCAGACTCATCATCATTAGCAGGTTCAGAAGAACTCGTGCTAGTATCATGTACATTTCCTTCTTGATCCTAAAGAGGAGAGTGAACTTGTTCTTCTTCAATGTTATGCACATTCTCCTCATGTTGATCATCATGATCATCTACTTGAACCTCATCATGAACCTCCACATTTGTTTCTATGACATTCTCCTGAACTTCAACTTGAACTGGTTCATGAACTTGTTGTTGTTGAACTTGAGGTTGGTGTACTTATTGTTTCTGTTGTTGTTGTTGTGGTGGTGGTGGTTGTTATTGTTGTTGTTGTTGTTGGGCTTGTTGTTGTTCTTGTTCTTGTTGATGTGCAACTAGCTCTTCCGGATTAATCCAATTATCATGAGGTGGTGCAACATAATCAGGATTAATTATGTGCCCAAATAATGGTGTTGTAACTGGGATCCGTGACGGATTCTGTTGCTTAACAGTGTTACAATCAGTAAAAATCCTCTTTTTCATCGGGGTGAGAGTACGACGGAGTGGTAGCTGAGGTAGGTTTGGAATGAGATGATTCAAAATCATTTGAATGAACCTAGGGTACATCAGAAAGCCTTGACCTTCTGGCGGTGTAATTTGTGCAATGATCTCCTTGTTGAAATAGTGTGCAAAGTTGAAACCTCTGTTAAGAGTAAGAGCCACCATGGCTGATTGTAAAGAGGTCTTCAACCTGTCAGTTCCAGCTTTCCTCGGTGATAAGCACTAAATACGTACATGCATAAAGTACCTCCATTGACCCACTAAGCCACCTTTCCTTGCTTGAGTATCATTATCCTTGCCCATGTATCCCATCCTATGAAAGCATCCCATAATTAACTAAGACGGTAATCCCAACGGTTCCTCATTATTACCTCCAAGATGCAGAGCTTGTCTGATAGTGTCAACAGAGATTGCCACTTCAATGTTGTTGACAGTAGATCTAATCACATTCGGAGCAACAGTTCAATCATGTTGTGTTGTATCCCAGAATTGTTGAATATAATTCAGCCTGATGTAGGGATTTGCAGATAAAGCAATATTGATTCTTGATCTATTCAGAAAATTTATGATTTCATGGTAGTTCACGGCTTCAGACATGTTGGGATCCAATAACGCCACCTGGTTATGCTTATATTCCACTCTACGATCCATCTGTACATAGCAATAATGAAATCGCAAAGTCACAAACATATTAAAAAAATATAGAAAGAAACAAAAAAGAAAAAAAAATTTAAAACAAAACCAATTCTTAAAAAAATTTCTAAGTCAAAACACTACTACCCTCTGAGGCGAACTTAATAAGTTCGCTTAGAGTTGCAGAAGGCTTGAGCAAGTTCGCTCCAAGCACTTAACATAGATCAGAAATCCAACTTGACCAATCGATGAAATCCGAAGCAATAACCACACCAATATGTACTATACCCACCGATACAACATATTATACCATCAATTTCAATATCAATCCACAAACACACCTCTATAATCTACAAAATATGGTCGACACACTAAAACCTAAGATCAGATCATAAACACAATCCATGTGAATAATTTAACGGTTAAAAGACCTTGAATCTACCTTGTTTTGAAGTGCAAACACTTGAATATCACAACATTAACACACAACAACTTATTTTTCAACCACAAAATTCAATCAGAACAAGTTCGCTCACAACACACGTAAGTTCGCTTTACAAGTTCGCTCAGATTTGAAATTGGGTAAATGAACAAGTTCGCCTGAACTTATATATATACACAATCACTGAGTTCGCTTACCAGGCGAACAAAATAAGTTCGCTTAATCTCAAACACTTAAAGAATTTTTCAAATTTCATCCTTTTCATGCTTCAACTCTCAAATACCGATCCTTTTGTCTTCCACCTGCAACATGTATCTGATCCAATTCCGAACATTTAACAATAAAAGATTGGAATTTTCATGGAAACCCGAAAGAAAATCTTTTTGGATTTTTGAAAGTAATTGAAATAAATGAAATTTAAAACTAATAAACGAAACGAAAAAGCACATCTTTTTGGATTTTATCTATACAAACAGAAACACATATTTTTGTTCGAACATCATGAGTTAGAAGATCATATCAGTAAACGAGAAATCCGTCACACAATCTAATTAGATCTATGGGTAACCTATGATACATATTATCATATCTCACTGTTGAATATCTTACAAACCTTTAAGATAATATTCATTTCAATTTATACACTTAGCCTTGAAATGATATGCGATAAATCTCAAAGTAAACAAGATCAGATCATAAAAATGCTCAAGTATTCACACCGAATTTGCAATATAAAACATGTAAATCTAGGTTGTCAATATTATAGAATTTGAAACTACAAGCGTTTTTCTTCCATGTTCATGTGATTTAAGGTACCAATTTGATGAAAAACAACGTCTACCCCATATATATGCCAACCGAAATATAAATGTACACTATCTTCAAGACATATGAAACTTATGCAAAGATAATATCAATCTCCAGGATTAAACTATCTCAATTAGCACAGGAAAAGAAACATATCCCGAAGGATATCAGGAATCAGAATGATTCAATTGCTTGGTTTTGGATGTATATCATGATTGAGTGTAACAGAAGAACTCTTCAGTAGAATGAATGATTAAAGAATCGATTGATTCAATAATATAGGGTAATGTGGTCCAACTGTTATATGGATATTCAATGGAATCAAGATATTGATCCAAGGGCGAGTATATGTTCCAATAGATGTTGTCAGAAATATATCTTAGTTCAGCATCATATTGCATGTTTTTTTGGGGCATGGGCAGTCAAGTGAAGTGAAAAATTATACTAATAAATATAGTCTGATACTGGTCTCATGAAATACTTTAAACCTCATATTCTATATCTGATAATGATCTTTTAACACACGCACCCAGGCATAAAATGGGTTCAAATCACAGTTGTAGTAAAAAATCATTATGTTTTCACACTACTAATGGTTCAAAAACGTTTCTAGTCTACTGACAATCTAAATTACATACACATATCCAAATTAAACATAAAATAGATTTTCAAGATTAGAGCATTTATGACACTATCATTTCTTGTTCATGCAGACTTTGAAATTTAGATCAAATCAAATGAACACAAACACAAATTATCATATCATATCAACAGGTCATCTATGGCCATGTGTGATAGATTTTCAACTGATGTACTATCATCTCTTCTCTATCTTCGAATGATGTCGATTTTTATCTTTTTCATTTTGTTTGGAATTTTTATAAATAACAACTTTTTGACTAGAAAGTAAAGTACAGAAATGTAATAAAGAAATAAAAGAAAATAAAAATAAAATCTTCCATGAAAATTATTTTTGAAAAACTTTTATTCGGGATTGATCATACCAATCATTTTTACCAGAAATTCAAACATGGTTCGATCAAATGCCTTGGTGAAAAGGTCTGTAAAATTGTCATCAGTGCGTACCTTCACCAGCTCAATCAACATTTTATCTGCACAACCACGAATAAAATGATATATTATGTCAATGTGCTTATTTTTATTGTGCTTAACAAGATTGTTAGTTATGGACATTGTGGCATTGTTATCTATGAACATAGGGGTGCACGTAAAACTCAAACCGTAGTCTCTTAATTGTTGTTGGATCCACAAAATCTAGGAACAACAACTTGAAGCTGTGATGTATTATGCTTCACATGTTGATATGGAAACTATGGTTTGCTTTTTACACTGCCATGAAACAAGCCGATTACCCAGAAATTGGCAACCTCCTGTCGTAGATTTCCTGTCCAAACAACAACCTCTGAAATCTGAGTCAGTATAAGCATTAAATTCAAAATTAGAATCATGCGAAAACCATAATCCTAATCTCGGTTTCCCTTTCAGGTACTGAAAAATACGTTTGACTGTAATTAGATGAGATTCCTTTGGTTTTGCTTGAAATCTGGAACAGAGACACATAAAAAACATTATATCTGGCCTTGATGCGGTTAAGTACATGAGAGATCCAATCATTGCCCTGTACAAGCGGCTGTCAATATCCTTTCCTTCCGGATCTGGATTCATCTTATGATTTACAGGAATCGGAGTATCATATGCGGTACAGTCTTCCATCTTGAACCGGCTCAAGATGTCTTTCACGTACTTAGACTGATTAATAAAGAAACCATCCTCTTTTTGATTAACTTGCAATCCTAAAAAGAGTGATAACTCTCCCATAGCGGACATTTCGAACTTCTATTTCAAAACACTCTCAAACTCTTTGCACAACTCTTCGTTTGTTGAACCAAATATAATATCATCCACGTAGATCTGAACCATCGGGTAATCTCCCCCTGCTTTCTTGATGAACAAGGTTGAATCAATTTGACCACGATTGAAACCATTGTCCAAAAGATGTTGCGACAACGTTTCATACCATGCATGAGGTGCTTGATGTAGACCATAAAGAGCCTTATCTAGCTCGAACACTCTTGAGGGATACAATGGATCCTCAAACCCCGGTAGTTGACAAACATACACTTCTTCTTTAACCTTTCCATACAAGAAAGCACTTTTGACGTCCAATTGACATACCTTAAATCCTTTAAACGACGCAAATGCCAGAAACAAACGAATTGCTTCCAACCATGCAACAGGTGCATATACCTTAGTATAATCTATACCCTCTTGTTGATTGAACCCTTGAACAACCAATCTTGCTTTGTTCCTCACCACGACACCACAATCATCCTTTTTTACACTTAAAAACCCATTTGGTGCCGATCGGATACATGCCCTTTGGAAGATCAACTAAATTTCACACCTTTAGCTTATCAAATTGTGCAAGCTCCTCTTGCATTGCTTCGATCCAATTGTTATCTTGTAACTCCATCTCCACATTTTTAGGTTCTATCTGAGAGATAAAACAAGAATATAAGCAAAAATCAAGAACTCCAGTATCTCTAAAGTTAAAATATAAACAAGTGTTTTCAGATAAAGAATGAGTTTGGACTCCATCCTGCAGATTCCCAGTGATATTTGTCACCGGATGATCTTTCAATTCTTTTTTGGAAGCCACCTCAGGAACAGGTAGTACATCAACTTGAGTAGTTTCCTCTTGAGAAAGAACATTTTGAGTAACTGGTATCACAGACTCCAGATTGGTAGGAAGCTCCCCCTGAACATGTGTAGAAGTGGATGGATCATGAACAATTAACGGATCAGCCGAAGAATCCTGGAAAATTGCTTCATCGTCTTCACTTTCAGACTCGTGAGTTCCCGAACTAGATGCTGCATTCGGATCAGGAATAGAGGAAGGTGAAACTGATGACGGAACTGCTGATCTTGGTAGAAAGGTGCAATCTTGGTCACCATGACAAGACTCATATAACACTGCAACTTCTCCAGCAGACAAAACAGGAGCAAAATTGAAAGACTTGAACAAGCTAACATAATCAAATGCCCATTCTGTACCAACCACCTTCTGAGGAATAGATCGATTAGAACAATCGATATGGAACCATTCTTAAATCTGTCGTGTTTCCTTGTTATAAACTCTTTTATTCAATAAATTAGCAACATAGCCCAGAAAAATTCCTTCGATCGCCTTTTCACTAAACTTGGTAGAGACATCCCGGATCTTCAAAAGAGTACACGGATTCCCAAAAGGAAGAAGATAATTCAAATTAGGCTTCCGATTGTTTAACAATTCATAACAAGTCTTGTTGTGTCGCTTCACGGTCAGAACTCGATTCAAGACATGACATGCAGTATTCACAGCTTCTGCCCAAAAAGTTACTGGTAGCTTGGAATCTGCCAACATTATTCTTGCAGCCTCAATCAATGTTCTGTTCTTTCGCTCAGCAACCCCATTTTTTTTAGGAACATATGGCGCGCTAAACTCATGATGAATACCCTTTTGCAAACAAAAGAAACCCATCTTACTATTTTTGAACTCGTTGCCATTGTCACTTCTTATACGCCTGACTTTTTGCTTACAAAGAGTCTCCAAACCAAGAATCAAGTATTGAACTGTCTCAGTTGTTTCAGCCTTGGTTGCTAAGAACTTGACCCAAGAAAATCTGGAAAAATCATCTGTTACCACCAAACAATACGATTTTCCTCCAATGCTTCAAATACTTATTGGCCCGAATAAATCCATATGAAGTAGCTCCAGAGGAGTAACAATAGAATTTTGCATCTTCGATTGTGGGACTTTCTGTGTGCTGCTTACCCTTCTTACAAGGAATACAGTCATCAGGCACAGATAATTTCATTTTCGGAATACCAGAAACCAAATCATTCTTCACTAAGTAATTCATTTTTCTGAAGTTGATGTGAGCTAGCTTCCGGTGCCAAAGAATAGAGTCAGATTCAGATGCTTTAGAGAGTAAACATGTAGGAATTGAATCCATTGTTGTAGCAACACTCATGTCTAAAACATATGTGTCATTTCTTCTCGGAGCCTTCATCAGAATCCATTCTTCAGGTATTACAAATCCCGGCTTTAGAATATAACATTCAGAATCATTGAAATAGAATGAAAACTTCTTATCACACACTTGAGATACACTGAGTAGATTATGCTTGAGTTGCTCAACATAATTGACTTTCTCAAATTTCACCTTTTCATTCTTCAGCGTTCCTTGGCATGTTCTGTACCCGCCTTTATTACCCGCAAAAGCGACATAACCTCCATCAATTTTAATAACATCTTCAAGCAAACGAACATTTCCTGTCATATGTCGGGAGCAACCACTATCCACATACCAATTGTTGTTGATAGTCCTCCTTGGTTGACCCTACACAAACAAAGAAAATCAGTTAGAAACGGGGACCCAAGACATTGTGGTCTTGGGTCTACCATTAGCATCAAAATAAACTACTTCAAGCAATTCACAATCTCTATTATGTAAGGCCCCAAACCCGGGAACCCTACTTTTGGCTCAAACACAAGCTAAGTAGTCATAGACATCAAACTAAACTCAATTCATTGCAGCGGAAATCAAATAGTCAACAAAGGTCAACGACCCGGCCCAAACCTAATTCAAACCAAGTACTAATATCAAAATGTCTCAACGAAACGACTAATAAATAATGTCATCACAAACGCCCATGGTAACCAAATGCCATCCAGAAGCCGCCAACTCACACCTTCTCTTTACCTGAAATACATTCTTAAAAGTCAGCTACGCAGAGTGAGTTCTATAGTAGTTCTTTAGGGAATATAAAATCCCAAAACGTTATAAAATGGTTTCCATATCAAAGGTTTATTCATAATACTTTCTCAACAATTCAAACAGATATATTTTATCAACAAACAAATATACCATGTTGTCTGGTCCGAAGACACAAGCAAACACGATCTCCCGCCTGACTATCGTTAGACACAATAACCCGTTGACTAACGTCAACACAATATCAAGCTTACGCTCGATCTCCCGCCTGACTAATGCCAGACTCAATATCCTGTTGACTAACGTTAACACAATATCAAGCTTACGCTTGATCTCCCGCCACGACGTTTATGTACGTAACACAAAACTCATACACACATGCAAGCATAACGATTATTTGAAAATATATATATTTCGTCACAAAAAGGTCGTCTATGCATGCATTCACTAAAACACGTTTCACATGTATTCATGCCCAAAACAATAAAACATTTAAAAGCGGGCGATAGAAACTCACCTTTGCTCGACGCACTACGATATTTAGAATTTACTAACTCCCCGTGCTCGCCTTTCGACCTCGCACCTATAATGCACACAATACACGAGTCAATAACGTGACCCGACATACTCTCACACCTATACGACTAACCCTACGTCACAAAAGGCCACATACATGTGCATGGCGCCATGCATGGCTTTCATGCACCACGTGAAGCCCCCGTCCACGTTCCTGACGTCTAAACTTTATTTTGGTTGCACTCCGGGTCCCCGAACTCCTCAAACACCACCTTAATTCATGCCATGCACCATCGTGGTGCCTTCCCACGCGTTCCCGCCCTAAGCCGGTCCCGCGTCCTCGTCATCGGGCGTCCACAGTCGCCGCCGCGACCTCCCGTAACCACCACAGCCCGTCGCCGCCACCCTGGGGTCACCACACCCCCGTCTCAGCCTCCGTCGGCTTCATCCAACCCTAGTTGGCCCTTAACCGTGCTCGCAACGCACGTCGACCACCCCTTATGGGTTCGTCCGAACACCCCTAGACCCGCAAACATTCACAAAAACGAAAATAGTAACTACCGAGTTGGATTTACAAATTTATACCTGTATTCCGGGTGACTCGTGTGGATCGAATCACTAACGAACCCCTCCTTCTTGATCTCGGTCCTTGCGTGAAAACCCTAACACCACAAACGCGTAAACAATGGTTCCACAAATGATTAAACGAAACGAGGGATGAAAGATTGAGACTTTTTACCATAGAATCGCCTTGGAACAAGAAACCCTCGTCTCTCCCAATCACGGCAGCCGCAAACAACCCAAAATGGGTCTCTTCCCTTGCGTAACACCCTAATAGGGTGTCTCCTCAACCGGGCTCGGCCCTTGCGCGTGACCGGCTAGTCCCCGGGCTTGGCCCGTCTCGTGTTTTTAAGTAAAACCCCCACTAAATACGTTAATTGCTTGCCAATATATATATACACAAAAAAGAAACCCGACGCTACACCTTTGCTAGGTCTCGTAACCATCTCGTAGAAATCCGTCCATTATGTTACAACATATACACGTATACACATTCATCCCGTTAGTTCTATAAAAACTGGATGTTACATATTATCATCCACCCTTGGTGATTTAGGCAAATCAGAATCAGACATTCTAGATTTTGAAACATTCTTTTTCTTACCAAAAATTGATTGATTTTGAAATTCATATTCAGATTGATCAGTTTCTAAAAGTTTTCTTAACCGTCTGTTCCTTCTTCACCTTTGAGGTCTTGAAAGTTTGACTTTAGGTTGTGAATTCTTTGTGAATCCAACTTTAGGATTCTCAACAAACTTATGATAAACAACATTTTTTCTAACACCAGATTGGACAAACTCTGGTTTAGATCCAACAAATCTATTATGAACATGTTGTTTTATCTCTTTCTTAAACCCGGAAGGTTTAGTAACATGTTGCTTAGGCAAATTTTCCTTGACATAGGGGGTGTTTGGGATTACTTATTTACTCTACTTATTAACTTATTAACTTATATAAGTTAATAAGGTGTTTGGGAAAGCTACTTATTTAGCCTACTTATACCATTTTTCAAGAAGTAAGTCCATCCTTACTTATTACTTATAACTTATTAACTTATAGCATAAGTCAATAAGTAGTTTTCAAAGAAAATCCCAAAGTTTTTAAGAAGTTACAAATTGTGATTTATGACTTATGACTTATTACCTTTTTGAATAAGTCATAAGGAGTTTCAAATAAGTAATCCCAAACACAGCCATATTGTTTCATCACATTATCAGTTTCATCACATTATCAGATGTGGGCTTTCCACATTAGGTATTTGCAGAATCTTTACTACTCTTGATTGACCATAACCAACAGCTGGTTTAACTTTCTCTGAAATAAGAGGATTTTCTTTCTCTGAAATAAGAGGATTTTCTCTATGTTATTGTAAGGACAATATATCACTATATGCCAACTACATTATAACGAAATCAAACTCTCTTATCCTTTTATTCTCATATACAAGGAACCCAACCCACCCTTTTTGAAGCTGAAGAACCTTGGGTAGATTTAACATTACTTCCTCTTTGCTTCTTTGAGGGACGGTAGTTTTATCGGAGGAGGGACGGTGATGATGAAATTGAGGCTGCGTTCTCTAGCTTCCGAAGTTGTTCGATCATCTTCATATAGGGTTTTATCAACATACACCAGATACATTCTTACAAAAACCATCCATTCTACACCTGTGACGGCTGAGCCCTGTATTGCCAAATTAACCGGACCTAGGTTTCATATTGCCCACCATGATCGGTTATTCATCCCCCGTAGTTGTGGTATGCGTCTGGTCGAGGTCCACGAATCGCAGAGTTCCGTTTCTTCAACCCTAGCGGCATTACTTCCAGGTTAATATTCTTCCGTATTTGTTATCGTTATGTTTTGAATCCTGATCGTGAACTTTGAACTATGAAAACATACGTACTTATAACCTAGCAGGATTTTAGATGGTTAGAATTTATCAGTAGTTGGTAATTGCTAAACTTAATTAGGTATTGGATCGGAATTAAAGCAGTTGTCAAATGCTGTCTATTTGAAAGTAGTCAAGTTTAAGTTTTGATGAAATCGGTTATTCGCGTGTCTTATAAGTAAATTGTTCCTGCAGCACTATGTCTTGGATTAAGTTTGACCCCTGTCTTGGCTGAAGATGCATCCACTGAAGTTACTGCAACTGATTCGATTGGTTTACAGAAAATTGATGATGGGTCAGTAGTATCAAACATACATACATCCAAGTGGAGGGTGTTCACCGACAGCGGAAGGGATTTGTTTTTGCAGGCAAGGTTTAATTATGTGGTGATTTCAGATATCATAGGTCATTGTGTTGTGTTGTGTTGTGTTATATTCTTTACATGTTCTTTTTGTCTTTTTTTTAAAGGGTAAATTGGAGGATGCAGAGAGGTTGTTTATCGGTGCACTGCAAGAAGCTAGACAAGGTTTTGGGGAAAGGGACCCTCATGTTGCGTCTGCATGCAACAACCTGGTGTGTCTCTGATTTACTTCTGACTAGAGGATTATTATGTAATTGTTATATTCTAAGAAACTAATAAGGGTTTCCGTAGAGATTTCTTATACTTCAAAAGGTTCAATGCCTTCAATATTGAAAATTCGTTTGGGTTTATGAAATTAAGGTTAACATACTTTTCAGGATTTGTAAAATGGTGAGAAATTGTTAGATGACGTGAAATTGAAGTGACACATCATATTTTGTAGGTTCACATCTGAACAAGTTTTGTAGGTGATTAGCACTAATGTACACTCCATATGTGGCCCGTAAAGTTTCTCTTTGTCTCTATTCTCCCTTGCTTCTTTGTACAAGTTATCTATAACCACCAACCATAAACACAAGTATGATATGATCTTGTAATGTCAACTTTTAATGCAAGCTCTTACCAAAACATTTATGAGCAATGCATCCTCATGTCATTGTGTGAACTCTAGCAAGATGGTGTTTTTCACACCTTTGAAAGCATATATATAAGTTCGCCTATCTTTTATTTCAGCTGTCATACACCACCTTTGGTAGTGACTAGTGAATTCCTAAATTTACCTCAAAGCTTTGCACTTTATCTTAGTATGTTGTCGGCTATGATTGCAGGCTGAGTTGTATAGAGTTAAGAAGGCATTTGATAAAGCAGAACCATTGTACTTGGAGGCAATTAATATTCTTGAGGAATCATATGGACATGAAGACATAAGGTACATGATCCATTAAGCTTGCAGCGGAGAACAATGCACACCTCTGTTCACCAACTATATGTTTCATATACTGGTCATATCATGCGACACAACATTTTGTAAATATTTGGCTACTTAAATTTGTAACACCCAAAAATTCGACCCAATTTAAAACTTTAAACGACGCAGAAGTGAGGTCCCAAAACGACATTCAAATATACATCAACGTTTAATTTTACAAACAAGTTAAGACTTCAAATTTCCAAAGGAAAAGAAGTCAAAGACATTCATAAAACGACCCACGAGTTGTTTAACAATCAACATGTTCGTAAATTTCCACCATGAGAAAGTTTAAACCAAACAACACCAACAAAAAACCATGAGAATCCAAATCCACGTGAAGCGAGACCCGAGATCACATCGGAGCTTTACCTACAACCAAAACACCCCAAAACACGCCATTAGTAATGATATATAACTCCATGATCTCCCATGTCGAAACATGGACTGATGAACCTGTTAGGATCAAACACGCAACACACAAACAAGAAAGATAAAGAGACACAAGATTTACGTGGTTCGGTCAATGTGACCTACATCCACGGGGGCAACTAGGGTTTTCTTTTATTGAGTGATAATGAATTACAAGTACAAGAGATTAATTTATAGGCATAAATTAGGGTTAGACCCTTAATCAACAAGTTAACTAAACTGGGCCCGCTTCGGGCTAGGGCCGGCTGACCCGAAGCCTACATCCCAACAATCTCCCACTTGGAGGCTTCGAAACACGTTCAACTCCACTTTGTACTTCTGCAAATGAAAACCCCTCTGATCTTCAGTACTCCCTAGTTACCCCGTCTCCTCAACATTATTCCTGGAGACCAGCTGAAGCTATGCAAAGCTTCAGCTTATCCAGCGCCACAGATTTGGTAAACATATCTGCTGGATTCTTCGCACCCGAGATATTCTTCAGACTGATTGTTCCTTCATTAATCAATTCTCTGACGAAGTGATATCTCATCCATATGTGCTTTGTCTTCCCATGATAGACGAGATTCTTGGCAAGTTTCACTGCACTCTCATTGTCACAATACAATGAGTAATCAGATTGTCGTTTCCCCAACTCTTCAAGAAATGTTCTTAACCAAATTAATTCTTTGTTGGCCTCTGCAACAGCCATGTACTCGGCTTCCGTAGTTGATAAAGCAACACTCTTTTGAAGACGGGACATCCAGCTCACTGCTGTACCTCCCACTATGAAAACATACCATGTCGTGCTCTTAAACGACCCTTTACAACCACCTAGATCTGCATCAGTGTAACCCCTGAGTATAGCATCTTTCCCCTTAAAACATAACCCCATCTTCTGAGTACCCTTCAAGTATCTGAGCACCCACTTGACACCTTCACAATGTTCTTTCCCTGGATCAGACATGAACCTACTGATGACCCCAACGGCATGAGCTATATCTGGTCTAGTGCAGACCATGGCATACATAAGACTGCCGACTGCTGATGCATAAGGAACGCTAGCCATCTCTGCTCTTTCTTCTTCAGTTTTAGGACATTGGTCCTTGGTAAGCTTCAAGTGACTTCCCAATGGAGTATTTCTAGGCTTGGTCTTTTCACTGTTCATCTTCAACCTCTCTAACACTTTCCCTATGTATTTTTCCTGAGAAAGTGTAAGAGAACCATCATTTTTGTTTCTGGTTATGCTCATTCCCAAAATCTGTTTGGCTGCACCCAAGTCTTTCATCTCAAATTCTTGAGGCATCTGTTTCTTCAACTTGCTAATTTCTTTCATATCAGATCCTGCAATCAGCATATAATCAACATAAAGTAACAGTATGATATAAGAGTTGCTGAACTTCTTCAAATAGCAGCAATGATCCATCTGGCATCTCTTGAACCCTGACTTCTCCATGAAGTTATCGAACTTCAAGTACCATTGTCTAGGCGCCTGTTTCAGACCATATAAACTCTTTTTCAATTTGCAGACCCAATTCTCTTTCCCAACAACCTGAAAACCCTCAGGTTGTGCCATGTAAATGTCTTCATCGAGATCACCGTGAAGAAAAGCAGTCTTCACATCTAGCTGCTCTAGGTGTAAGCTTTCTGCTGCTACAAGACTCAGAACTAATCTAATGGTTGTCATTTTCACCACTGGAGAGAAGATCTCATCGTAATCAACCCCCTTCTTCTGTTGAAATTCCTTGACAACTAAACGGGCTTTGTACCGTTTAGACCCATCATGTTCGTCCTTGACCCTGAAGACCCATTTGTTTTGTAGAGCTCTTTTGTCTGGCGGAAGCTTGACTAAGACCCATGTTTTGTTCTTATTCAAAGAGCTCATTTCATCCTTCATAGCATGCTCCCACTGGAGCGAATCTTTCACCTTTACCGCTTCAGTGTAATTCTCTGGTTCACCATTTTCTGTCAAGAGAATATAATTAACTGAAGGACCGGACTGTATCTGTCAGGCTGTTTAGTAACTCTGGTGGACCTTCTGACCCAGTTTGCAGACTGGTCGGGCTGCTGAGGGGGTTGTTCATCTTCAGACTCTGAATTCCCACTGTCAGAAACTCCTCCTGACTCTTCATCATTACCACCATCGGGAAACATGTCAACATCAGGTTCGGGAACCGGTTTCTGGTTTTCTATCTCATCCTCCACATACTCTTTCTGAACCTTAGAATCTTTCCTGTCTTTGTACAATTCTGCTTCATTGAAGGTAGCATGTTTACTTCTGATTACCTTTCTTCTTTCAAAATCCCACAGCCTGTAGCCCATTTGATCTGCCCCATAGCCAATGAAGGTGTATTTCTTGGCTTTTGCATCCAACTTGTCACCATCTTTATTCAGGTCATAAGCACTGCACCCGAAAACTTTCAAGTGCTCATATTTGACCGATGTACCCTTCCATTCTTCTTCAGGAACTTTATAGCCCAACGGTATCGAAAGCCCACGGTTGATAAGATAGGCTGCAGTGTTAATTGCATCAGCCCAGAACGTCTTTGGGAGCCCTGCATTCAATCTCATACTTCTGGCTCTTTCGTTCAACGTTCTGTTTATTCTTTCTGCGACTCCATTTTGTTGAGGAGTGCCTGGAACTGTCTTTATCATCCGAATGCCATGTTCAGCACAGAAATTAGTGAACTCTGTGCTGATGTATTCCCCTCCGTTATCCGACTTCAAGCATTTTACCTTCAAATCAGTTTCAAGTTCAACGGCAGTTTTCCATTTCTTAAAAACATCAAAAACTTCAAATTTATTTTTAAGAAAATACACCCATACCTTGCGTGTGGCGTCATCTATGAAGGTTACATAATATCTCGAGCCTCCTAAGGATGGAACTGGTGTTGGTCCAAAAACATCTGAATGAATGAGCTCCAATTTCTGAGCTTTAAGTGCCTTGCCAGTCTTCACAAATGACACCTTTTTCTTCCCGAGAACACAGGGTTCACAGAACTCTGACTCGACCCGTTTTATCTCTGGAAGTTTTCCCTTGGCGACGAGCATTTTCATCCCCTTTTCACTCATATGGCCGAGCCTTTGATGCCACAAACTCGAAGGACTCGACCCGCTAGTCACTGCATTAATACCACTTGCGGGTACTTCAACCATGTATAACGTACCCCGTTTCTTACCCTTTGCAATCACCATATTTCCCTTAACGACCTTCCATTGCCCTCCACCGAAAGTAACATCATATCCCAGATCGTCTAACTGCCCGACAGAGATCAACTTTCTCCTGAGGTTTGGAATAACCCTGACATTCTCCAATGTCCAATTGGTTCCCAAGGAAGTCTTTAAGTCTACATCACCAATCCCTGTAATATCAAGAATCTGATCATCAGCTAACCGAACTCTACCGTGATTACATGTTCGAAGATTTCGGACCATATCAGGGCATGAGACCGCGTGGAATGATGCACCTGAATCCATGATCCAGGATTCCACGGAACTCTCAACACAGCATATGAGAGTCTCATCTTCAGATTCTTCATCATCCTGTTTTTCGACTGTCACATTGTTTACTTCTTTCTTTACGGTCGGCGGTTTGGGGCACTGGTTTCTGAAATGCCCTTTCTCTTTGCAGTTCCAACATTCAATGTCAGCCCTTGGCTTTGACTGACCTCTCTTTCTTGACTTGGATCTACCTCTGTTTTTCCCCCTTTCACTCTTTCTCCCCCTTGACTCAGTACTCAGCAGGGAATTTGATGATTCTCCAGTACTTCTTCTTCTAGAGTCTTCATTCAAGATCAAATCACGAACCTTGTTGAACGTTAAAACATCAACAGAACCTGTGACTGCAGTGATTGTTCCTGACCAACTATCAGGTAATGAAGACAAAAGTAAGCACGCCTGTAACTCATCATCAATTTTAAAGTTTACTGAAGACAGACGTCTCAGATGAGAATTAAAAACATTAATATGATCAGTAACTGAACTTCCCTCTTTCATGCGGGTATTAACCAATTCCCGGATCAGAAACACCTTGTTAGCAGCTGATGGTTTCTCATGCATGTTGGCCAACGCATTCATTATGCCACGTGCTGTGGTTTCCTCCAAGATGTTGTAGGCAACGTTCATTGACAGAGCAAGCCTTATAGTTGACTTGGCTTTCTTGTCAAGTGCCAACCAAACTGGTGTCATCGGTGTGGGCGGTGGTTCTAGTACCAAATCCAAATCCTTCTGAATTAGCAAATCGGTGATTTGCATTCTCCACCATCCAAAGTTCTGCCCGTCAAACTTTTCTATCTTGGTCTTTCCTTCCTCAGCCATTATCCAACTACAAATGCTTAACGATCGAGTCATAACTGGAATAGTGTTTGAACACAACTTTTGGCCGGCTGCCTGAACTTGAGTGTTGTTCTATCGCACACTACCCGTGAGATCAGTTTCAAAAAATCGAAAAACAAAAGGAGTTGATAACGCACCTGAACTTCTTGAAAAATACCAAAAAATAACCCAAAAAACCTAACCATGTAAAACGTGCAGCCCACCCGAAAATCGCAGCAGCGAAATCAAACAAAACAGCGGCTGTTTACCTTTTTCTGGTCAAACTCAGCAGGCTGTTGACTTTTCTGGTCAAACTCAGCAGGCTGTTGACTTTTCTGGTCAAACTCAGCAGCTGTTGACTTTTTCTGGTCAAACCCTAGCAGCAAGTACTGTAGCGGCGGCACTGTAGCATCCGGGAAACACTGTAGCGTCGGAAAACACTGTAGCGACGTTACTGTTCACGCGCACGGCAGTACTGTAGCGGCGATTACTGCTCACACGGCGGCGGCGGCGAACTGACCTGTGGTTGCGATTGATCGATCAAGAGCCTGAGCTCTGATACCAGTTGTTAGGATCAAACACGCAACACACAAACAAGAAAGATAAAGAGACACAAGATTTACGTGGTTCGGTCAATGTGACCTACATCCACGGGGGCAACTAGGGTTTTCTTTTATTGAGTGATAATGAATTACAAGTACAAGAGATTAATTTATAGGCATAAATTAGGGTTAGACCCTTAATCAACAAGTTAACTAAACTGGGCCCGCTTCGGGCTAGGGCCGGCTGACCTGAAGCCTACATCCCAACAGAACCAACAACCCAAAACGACAAATTCAGCAAAATTGGGCGTATGGTGGGCGTTAGCAGAAGGTTTTGGGCGTATGGTACGCCGCCCAACGCTGACCCTCTGTCAGTACCCCCTTTTTATAGGACTAAAACTAGGGTTAATAGCTTAACCAACAAGTTAAGCCCATATGGGCCTACACAATAGAACCCCTGAGCATGGGGGGCTAGGGCCGGTTCCTTGAAGCCTCCATATACTCGACATGAACATGGTCTGATGGTAAGATTGAACTGGAAGGTGATGGTTGCTGTGACTATCACCGTTATCCGAATAAAACGTATGCTCATCAAGCTCTAAAGTAAGGACTATGGTATCTTTACGGTGCTAAAAGAAAAAAAATCTTGAATGGTAAAATTTAATTGGTTATTTTATGTGCATGAATAGGCTAATATGATAGATCCTTTCTATACTATACTACAGAGAAAAAAAAACTCATACAGGTGTATTTGAGGAAGCTAGAGTCATCCACAATATTGTAGATGAATAGTTTATATGATTTTTTATGCACCATATCTTAATATTTCCTAACCATAGCATTTTTATCTCAAATGAGCAACATTACGTGCAGTCCCAATTCGATCGAACCTCTCTTGGCTCTGGCTCGTGATTTTATAACCTGTATTCATTCTAGGGTTGGGGCTGCGCTTCATAATCTAGGACAATTTTATCCTGTCCAAAAGGAATTGGATGGAGCTCGTGCTTGCTATGAGGTATGTATGCAGTAGACTTGTATCATGAAGCCAATCATTTTTGTTGTGCCATATCATCTTCATTCACAACCTTGTTTTCATATATTCAATTGCATGATAAACATATTATTCTTGTAGGTATGCATACTGATATATCACAGGATGGCCTGTGTCTTTCCATTTTACTGATACCCGTGTGTGTTATTTTATCGTTTGAACTGAACGAATTATTACTGACATGTAGACCTTGTTGCCTTTTCATGTGCTTCATGTTTACTTGGGCAGCGTGCTCTAAAGGTATGATCGATATAGTTAACATTATGGTTTATTTCCGTACATATCTGACTGTCACAATTGCCAATGATATATAATATTTTTCTTTTTCTAATAAAAAAGATAAAGAGACGAGTTTTGGGAGAAGCTCATGCTGACTATGCTGAGACCATGTATCATCTAGGCAAGGTACTACTGCCATAAGATATGTGTACTTTCTATAGTTCTTTTCGTCCTCATTATCTTTTTTTTTTGCTTTGAAGAACATGCAGAATTAATGAATCATCAATGGTAAAATGTTTTTGAAATACGGTTTCACTTGGAGTAAATGCAGTTAGGGTGGGAGGATCAGGATAGGGTGATTTTTTCGAAGACCTGTTTGGTGTCTTAGGATTATGTTATAAATACGCCATGCCGTCCCCCAAACAAGAGAACAATTTTAACAAAAACATCCTAGTTCTTACAGGATTTGATGCATAGAAACCTATTCTAGTGCTGTATGTTTTCTGTCTAACTAATTATATATCCTATTGCACCTTATTCTTTTTGAAGTCACAAATATAGGAACATTTGAATGCTAATTTCTTGCTTCATGCACTCCTACTTATTTTTCTCAATGGGTGATTTATGTTTTCTTCTAAGGATTATAAATGCTATAATGCGCCTTTATGAATTCCCTTTAAACCTTTTCTTGTTCACTTGAACTTGAATCTAAAAGCATGAAACATGCTGTGCAAAATATCATGGGCTGGATCACATATACAACCTCTTGCAAAATGCAACAAAAAGTTACTTCGGTAATTTCTGTTCTCAACCATCGAATTTGAGGAGTCGCGGTTGTTAGCATCTTGAACAAGTCTTTGCTAGTTGGTTTTCCAAAGATGCTTTCATGCATATTATGTGAAGTAATCGCCTGCTCTTTTCTATAATTTGCTACCAGGTTTTTGAACCAACTATGCTACTCTTTTTGTCCAAAAATGCAACAAATTTGTTCTGGAATGTTTAAAAAAATAAACACATCATCTTTCTGGCGAAGTTTCAACTGAAAATTATCTATTTGACCCATTTTTTAAGTCATCAAAGACCATTGATTTTCTTCCATAATGCCTGTATCCTGTGGTTATTGAATGACATTAACATACTTGATTGAGTAAAAAAAAATATATATTAAACTACCAGCACCATAATAAGCAACCTTATCCGAGAGGGAGTATTTTTTTTCTTTTTTTAATTTGTAGTTAGGAATTAGGCCATTGTTTCTTATCTCTTACTTAATTATCTTGTCTGCTGAGAATAGATACCGTAGAACTAATGTCTGGTAGATTGTGGGTGAATGCCATGTGATGCTTGTGATTTCATACTGTTTCTATTATAACAAAATGTGTGGAACTTGGGGAATAATTTATATAGAAAGGAGCTGGTACTCATCTTTAGACTTGGTATTTTTGCACATTCTTGATGATATGGTTGCTCTTACAGGTGCTACTCCTTCAAAGGAAGGGAAAGGATGCTGAAGCCCTCATAAAGGATTCTATTCGGATACTTGAGGTCTTTTCTTTCGTCACAGAAAGTAAATCCTTTTTGTGTATCAATGTGTCTGATTTAGGTTTAACTGTCTGTATAGGAAGGTGGGCAAGGAGAATCTTTTTTATGCATGAGGAGACTGCAGTATCTTGTCCAGGTTATGCGTCTGCTTGCGTTAGTAAACCTATCATTTCTCAATAATAATGTGTAACTTTAACACGTTATCTCTTTATTTTATTTGTTTCTGTTTATTTTCTTAGTCTAGAAGGGGCAATTTGACATGTTATCTATTGATTGTCATTTTAGGGTTTCTTATGGTTATTTGGTAAGTAGCTAGTATCTCTTTTATTCATTCAGTGCTATTAAAAAATACATTTTGGTTTTCTCTCATCTTAGATGTTATCAGTAGAGCATGAATGATTCTGCGTTCACGTCAAATTCAAGTTGGCACGTGAAATTTCCCAAGTCAATTGCAGTCAACAGTCAAGAGTCACTATTCTGTAATCATCCACTAGCTGTTATGATTCACTGACCCGTTCCAATTGATTATCCCTTCTTTCAGTTGACATTCATTCATTAAATCCATGTCTCAGTTGAAGTTAATCCATTTTGACCTCTTCAGCCAAAACTCACTGCTGTTTTTGTTTTTATTGCTGCTGGAAAAGCTAGCTGTCATCTCCCCTATCATTGACATATGTCGCGGTGTAACTGCTTCTCACTATATGATCTATATGTGGCAATCCACTAGTTTCTTCATGATTTAAAGCAAGTTGTTTGAAGTAGAAATCATTCATATTATTAAATGATCATTGTTTCTCATGAAAGAAAAACCAGATGTTGGTCCTATTTTTCAAAGATCTCATAGAAATATCCAAAATCAATTTTCCACAAAAATCCAAGTCTTGAAAACTAATAATGTCAAGGAATATTTTCACTCCCACCTTGGACACTAACACAGAGGATGTCTTCCAAATCTTACACTACCTGAAGAACCTTGGACACTAACACAGAGGATGTCTTCCAAATCTTACACTACCTGAAGAAAAAACCCTGGGCGTGGTTTATTATTCAGGAAAACCAATAGAAGAGGAGTTAATGTATTCTTCAGATGCAAGACGACTTGGAGGTTCAATGGCTGATGAGAGACCGGATATGTACATTCGTGTGGGGAAATCTTGTTATGTGAAGAACCCCAATAATATGCAATTGCTGTGTCAAAAAGTAGCATATGACCTGACTCTGAATTCAGCACCCTTGAAGTAATACAATTCTACTGACACATTTAGCCCTGTGTCTAACAGAAACAATGTTTACTTTGATCAAATCTCGCTATAGCACCGAAATAGTTACAATTATAATTCCATCTTATAACAGTAAAAATAATTATAAACAGGACTCAATATTCTGAGTATGTTCACTTACCATCAACAATACCTAGTTGCAACACTCACCATCCAAGTGATCATCATATAAAACCTAAATATGACACTTGGACATAATTTTATTTTTTCTTAATTAATCTTGCATTCCTCAATGAAAACATTCTTTTAAATGATCCTACTTATCAGTTTCCCCAGTTAATTTGTGTACATTCTTGCTACCTTAACTAAATTACCTGGCCAGTGGTTGAAATCGTTCTACCCTTGCAGATTTATATCAACTCCAGTAACATCACTGATGCTTTGAACATACAGAGAAAGATCCTTCATACAATGGAAGTGTCCAAGGTTTGGATACTTATCCTTTACTTTTTTTGTTGTTGCAAGAGTTACATATCTGTTCTGGTCCATGGACATGTTTCTGGTTGTGAATGTGAAATAAAATGTCACCTTTAATGCGAGGGAGATTGGTGGTATGGGTTTTCCTTTTAAATGCATTTTGTTATCATATGATTCTGAAAATATGTCTTGAAATTTAAAGTTTGCTATTAAGTTCTTCTATGTATATTATTTATATAGTCAGCATTCTCTCTCTTTGTGGCATATGATTTATAAGTTAATAGGAAGATTGTGATTGGTCAGGGATGGGAGTCTTTGGAGACTGATTACAGCTGAAAGGCTCGCATTGATTCTTGAGTCAGCGGGCGGACAAGGGAGTTTGATGGAAGCAAAACTACTCCTACAAAGGTGTACTTTGTGTAATTTAATTACTAAGTAACGAACTCCTACTAGTGAAAAACCATTTGACTAATTTATGTTGTAGATGTCTGGACTCCCGGAGAACGCTACTTCGCAATGACAACATTCAGGTCTCTGCTCTGCAAATAACCTTTCTACTTTATGCATTTTTAATGATCTTCCTTAGTTACTGGACATGGATGGATATTTTGTTTGGGTTGAAAATATTGGGCTCGGTGATGACCAGAAACATATACTGGTGTCATTTTCATAATTACTTCTCTGCAATGTGATACAAATCACAAAGCGAACTATATTTTCATCCATAGGCGTTTATATAACCTTCTTCATTTGATACTATAAGTTACTAAATGTTTTCCAAGAAATAGTTTCATTTACATTGCTTGTTATTTAACTTGTGTATTTTATGTTCCATAGTAGGTAATGTCACATGATCCTTGGGTGTTAAACTTTGGCATATAGATAAGTAAATATAGCAATGACACGTATCTATTTAGTGGATTATATGTTTTGAAAAACGACAATTAATCTTCATCTGTATATAACATCAGATAGCTGCCAACATGCTTCACATAGCTAGGGTGGAGCTTCTCCTATACAGTCAAACACGAGGGAATATTTCTGAAGCAACTGCAACCATTGATAAAGCAAAGCATCTTCTGGGCAACGCAATAAGGTTTGACTTTTCAGACATGTTCATCTGTTCAGCATGATCCTGTTTAATAGATTCCTAGTTCATTAACAGAGACAAATCAGGGACAAATCTGAGAGAAAACTCAAACCAAAAATATTAATTTTTACTGACTCAACAACTAAGCAGATACAAAGTAACTGATATACATTTCTGCACTCTCTAATCTTGACAGCCTGTACGTAATTTCTGTTTATACTAAATCACTAATTACTAGCTGGAAACGAGGATGCTGACAACCCTACTGTTCAGTGTGGTCCTGTTTCTAACCATTTGAACATGTGAATTTCTTCATAGATATTCTTCCTTTAGATTCTAGCTTGCTCCTAGTTTATAGGATTAACGTTCTATACTATGACATGTAAGGTTAATTTTCATATCATGGTGTACTTCCTCTTCTTTGAACTGAGTTTAAAATTGCATTGAACTTTTAGGCTTTTTATTTGATGAATGTCTGTAACCATCAATTGGTAAAAAGTGTAGTTAGTAAACCTGTTTCGACTCCATGATATTTTGTTACTATACTTCTGTAAGCTATGTTATTAACGAGGTACTTTCTTTTGCATTACTATGTATTAATTTTCTTTGCAGGATAGCTCGACAGGCTTTGGATAAGTTGATAAAGCAAGGAGCAAATGGTAAGCCTAACCAATTATCAAGGACAGATAAATACTCTGAGCGTACAGCGTTGCTTATACTGGTTAGTTCCACATACTTTGACCAATAGTTTAATTCTATTAGTTTGAATCGACTACTTCAAATGCCGCTTCCCAATTTGCGTGAGTTTTGTCGTTCAAGCTCTTATTGAATAACATGGTTAGTGGGCTTAGATTTCAACATGTTGATTCATAACTTTTTTTATTGTGATATCAAACACCCAAGTTAACTCGTAATGTCTTTTTTCATTCATATTTCTATTTTGTCTGGCATTAATATTTCTTGTTAAAGATGACTATTTAAGTTATCTAGTCCCGAGTATTAGCATTGTTCTGTTTTTTTCTTTTATCTAATATCTTTTTCTAGCCTTGTGATCTTAATATTAGTTAAGGCTCTCTTGATGCATATATGACCTTCTAGAACCCTAGCTTTATGATCTCAATATTGCATAATGTAATCAGAACTCAGATAAATATAAACAGAGAAGAACTCATTTGTTATTATCTCAATCTTGAACTATACAATACACTTGCTATTTATAGAAAGCAAATTAAGACTATCTAGACATAAGCAACTTGGCAAGTTTACAAGTTGGCAAATTGCCAACTTGTAGTCTACAGGGAACTCAACTTATCTAACATTATATAACACATAACAAACACTACCTTCTTACATCATAGCTTTTTGTGCCGTCTTGTGCTCTCATCAACCTTTAACAACAGATCTTTAGCTATACATGTTTGTTGGTCGGTGACAGTGGATTGTTGGGTGTGGAGTCTCGATAGTAGTAGATCAAGAAGTTGATCGATTCTTGAAGTCGCGGATTGAAATTGAAGAAGATAAAATCGCAATTTGATTTGCTCAATGGAAATCGCTCAAATCAGTTGGCCAGATTATCACTAATTTAATATTTCGAATTGAAGCAGGTCGCTTGTTCGAATTGACCGCAAATTGAAATTGATTGAAGTCGATTAGAATTTTCACCATAATTTCTTCTCCTTATATCCTCTCCTAGGATGAAATCACGCATGCCCTCAAACGTGAGTTTAGAGGTTCCGGATGAGCCGCTAATGACTGTGACCGTTCCTGACCAACTCTAGGGTAACAAGGATAGTAAAAGCAAGGCAATGATCTCGTCATCAAACTTGATATCAACTGATAACAAACGAGATATGATTGTGTTAAAATCATTGATGTGAGATGTAACAGATGCTCATTCCTTCATTCTTGTGTTGACTAGTTGCCTAATCAGAAAAACCTTGTTAGAAGCAGACGGCTTCTCATACATGTTCGACAAGGCTTTCATCAATCCAAAGGTTGTCGTCTCATTCACACAATATTAAAGGCAACATTCTTTGCCAGTGTGAATGTGATAAATGCTACGACTTTCTTGTTCATGGCTGCCCATTCTTCTACTAGCATCTTGTCTGGACTACTTTCTGACAATGCCGGGTCTAGATCTTTCTGACACAGCAAATCCTCGATTTGCATTTTCCACCATCTAAAATCTTGTCCATCAAACTTCTCAATTCTTGTCTTTTCGTCCTCAGCCATTTGAACAAACTTCCAACTTGCTACTAATCGAATCAAGGTTTGACAACAGTGAACAAACACAGCAGGGGCTCGGGCCTGAACTTGATGACTGTTCTATTGGACACTGTCTTTTGCTATCAAAACCTCAAAAAACTAGAAACAACCGAGTTCGTACAACTGGATATACCGGCGTAAGACGTTGCCCGGAAATCAGATTACTGGCGGCTGAAACAGATCAGCAGCAATTAGCGGAAGCGAAAACAGAACGAAAACGAAAACTTATCTGTTTGGTGGCGGATGGCGATCAACAGCAGGTGACGGCTGCCTTTGCGGCGAAACGGTGACCGGTAGTCACGGGTGACGGCCGTCGGCGGGGAAAAACCCTAGCGGTGATCGGAAATCGGACGGCAGCAGAACCCTAGCTCCTCTAGGGTGGCGGCGGTCGCGAAGACAGGCAGAATCTGGTTCTATGGCGGCGATTAAGGGCAAAACAGAACCCTAATCGAGATTCTGGCAGCGGCGGAACCCTAATCTGTTTCGGCGGCGGACGGCAGCGGCGAGTGTGATACAATCTAGAGCCAAGCTCTGATACCACTTGTTAGGGATCTTTATTATTCAGATGCTTGGTACAAGAAATTATATATATATATACACACTTTTATATGAGAAATTAGTTTAATAAAGAAACTCCTATAGGTTTTCCAGAGTTTCGCTGGAATCTCGCCTGAAGCGCACCGATTAGGGACCGATTTGCTCCGACTTTGACCGCGTTTGGCCGATTTCCGATTAAATGACAACTTGCTCAAAATTCGAAGGTGATTTTCCGATTAGCGATTAATTGGCGATTAATCGCGATTTTTGCAACACTGCCCACACGCCCACACCAAAGCTTCCCTAACCCTAGAAGCTACTATAAAGTTATGGATATCAATGCAACAAGTCTTACAAATCCACAGATTCTTGAAGATGGAAGTAACCGGGAAACACACTCAGTCTCAAGGCATTGAAAGCTCTGCACTAGAGCCTAGAGGGTGGGGAAAATTAAAATGAGACTTATTTGTTGTGTTGGAAGAGTGTCCCTATGTGCCCACAAGGATCAAATCAGCCTATTGCTTTTTAGTGTAATATGTTGCAAGAAATACCTAGCTGATAGTTATGGAGGTAAAAGTGTAACTGTATTGAGCTAGTTAAAACGATACAATGAGTCAATGATACAAGTATTTATAGACATGGAGACCTAAACATTATGAAAACCATAGGGGTTAGTTATATAATGTTGGGCCTAACCCTAATGTGTTCTAAGAACCGTAAACATGGTATTGGAAATTTACTTCGTCTTCTGAAAGCATGTATTAGATTGAGTACTAAAGATACTAGTATATGATTACATCAGATAATGGTGTTCTGGCCACGAAATATCCACAATCTAGTAAAAAAATCTTGGGGAACTTGTGGTGTATGCAACAATTAGACGTGTTTCTGTTTTCATTTGTTGAATTTTAAGGAATTAGAAATATCTTCAACTACACAGAACCAAATGCTAAATTTCTGATACTTAGACTTCTGTTGTGTGATTGATGTATATTTGTGTTTTGCTTCCCACTGTGTCAATAGCAATTGGGTCCTTGAACGATAATTTTAAACGTTTTTTTCATGCCTCCTCCTAACACTAGTATTGTATTAGCCTGAAAGATTAGTGGTTAGGTTATAGAAAAAGAAATTATTTTCGAACACTTTGGATAATTCTGCAGATGATATTTGTGTTGAGTAACGCAATAACCAGTCTCAGTTGATGAATGTTTTGGTGCATGATAGTGTTTTATTTCATCTTAGACATGCACACATTCTGAATTTCATTCTATTTGAAATGAATTGATGTTACAGCAAAATTAGAGAATATGTGAAATATGTCAAAGGTTCTCAAGGAAGGAAAATGTTGGTTAATGTTCACAAATTTTCTAATTTCTGAGAAAGCTTAGATGCTAGAATTGAGTAAACTCACCATCATGTCGTGATAGTAGTGAGATAAAGTTTCTCAACTAGTAGGAACATCTTGCAACAAGGCATTCATACAGTGTTGAAAATTTTCTAAACAAGATTCAGTAATCATTTCTTTCCTTCCTTGAGAACATCAATTTGTTTCAAATTATCTTGTACAATCAATTATCAAAATCAAGATTATATGCACAACATCTAACAATGAAATAGTACATCATCATACACCGTAACATTCGGAATTAACTTTTTAGCACATCAACACAGACATGCACAAGCATTTATCCAGAATGATTAAAAAATATATTTCTTATCAATGCCCCGACTTTTGTCCAAATATCTAATCTTTTCAGCTAATGCAATACCAGAATGTGTGGAGGCGGCATGTAGGAAAAGTTCAAAATGATCTTTTGCAAGACCCAACTGTTATCAACGTCCTTGACTCGCAATGGAAGTCCAAGTAATTGGAGATACTTCCAATACCTTCATATTCCACGAATAAATCATGTTTGACCATTACATAGGTTTTCCTTTTGGCATGTCATACTGTATCTATGACCATATGTGATGTGTTGTAATATTTCTAGTTGTACCCCGAACACTTGTGTGACATCTATGCTTGTGTTTACTGATACCATTTTATACACACGCACACACCCCTTATGAATAATTTAAAATAAATGGTTAAATATACTTATCTTGGTGTTGGGTGTGATGCAGATGCAATCGTTAAATGCTTTGAGCCAACTGGAAGTTACTAAGGTTGAGTTACACGAGCCTGTGGTAAGTACTTCAACATTTTAAGATGCAATAGATTGTTTTTTCTTCAAACATATATTCATAGATAGATACAAGGAAGCCTTTGTTTAAACTTTACATATATTGATAGCTTGTAACTTTTCTAGACAGAGGTTGTGGGTCAAGTGGACCATAGGTCATTGTTTTCTTCAGGTCAAAACTGGTGGCGTTTCCATTAAATTAAAAATAAAATAATATTTTTTTATCAAAAAAAATTAAGAGGTGTAAGCCTTGGTTTAAAATTGCGCGCATAATGCGCGATGCGCCCGTTGCGCCATTCGTAGCGCATCGCGACATCTGATGCGATGCGTTTACATGATGCGCTAATAATGCGCCGATTTCGCATAATGCGGTCATCGCATGATGCGCTATATTGCGTGCAATATGGAAAATTTTGTATTTTTATGTTAGGGTCATTTGAAAATGGGTTTCTGTTTGAATTAGAGTATTAGACCTTTTGTTTTATGTTTAATAATATGTGTTTTAAGTTTGATAATATGTGTTTTCTGTTTCATTGATGTTTTCTGTTTGATGATATGATAACATAATATGTTTTTTGTTTGATAGTTAGAGTATTACATTGATGTTTTTGTTTGATAATATGATTACTTAATATATTTTACAACTTTTTATGTATAATTAATATTTTAGTATTTTTTTAATAAAGAGCGCATCGCATACGTGTTGCGCTCGCATCGCGCAAAACGTATCGCGCAATTTAAAACCAAGGTGTAAGCACTTAAATACCCTTTGAGCCACTTTCAACTGTTACATTTTTTAGTTAACTTGTTTTGTTTTGCCCATGTCACATCCCAAATGAATATTGTTACTGCTTTAGGATGTCTTTTATTTATTTATTATTTATTAGGGTCTTTATATAAGAATCAGGAATTATCTTTTTATTACTTTCCTTTTAATTATTAATTAGTATCTTACAAAGATCATTAGTTTTCAAGTATAAACAGAGGTTACTTGTTTAGGATCATGATGTGTAATGTTTTCATTCTAATTTATAATATATAAGAGTCTAGAAGGATTTTTCTTAATATACAAAAGTTCATCAGTTTGGTTTTCTTGGATATTCATATTACTATTCTTCAAGATAAGCACAGGCACGCACGTACGCACGTGAATATACATACATACATATATCTGTTTAGGAATCTATAACCTTAATATCTTAGTTGCTGAGCTACACTTGTGCTTACCTTACCCCCTCCCCTCAATGGGAAATATAGGAGGAGATACCTCTACATTCAGAAGCCGAGAAAGCTCTTCTTGATTGCATTTCTGCCTTTAAACAGGTAACCGGCCATGTTTCCCATGGTTCTCCAAATATCATAATGTATGATTTTTCCAGTTTTACCTTTGTATCAATGACCGACAGTTAATGTGCACAATTCTTTCTTTAAATGCAGTATGGAATTCAGAGGTCGTTATCTAGTTTTGGAGATATAAAGGGCGAGTATCTCTCATGTTTGAAACATCTTTCTGCTTTACCAAGTCACTCGAACGGCAATGGGTTGAAGCAATCAGGACGACCTTCTTTGCAAGAGGTGTTGAACGAAATCAAGCGACTTGAAGGGGGATCATCATCATCAACGTCCAACACAAAGCCTTAGCTACGTATATTTTGTTTCACATGTTAATTATTTTACCACACATGGGGAGCTCAACAGAAACGAGAAGGACGTCACAAGGTGCGTGTGGTGAATTAACCACAGTTTTCGAGCTATGGGTCATCACAGGTACCATATATTCAAAACCTTGAGCAGTAATTACATTTTTATTTATTTATTTTTTCACTACCTTAACTAGGCCGTTTATTGTAAACACATGTTCCTTCCAAGGGTCCATTAGAGAGAAGAAGTGGTTTAATCCTTTAATGTATGGTATGAGACTAGTCATTTATATATTAAGAGAAGCAAACATTTGGGGTTCACAAATTAATAACAGCTTATGGTACGAGACTAGTTGTCATTTAATATATGGCATGCTTTCATTGGCTGATTAGTTAAAGGAGATTGAAGGAGGTTGGAGAGGGCAAGGGCAATCCGCCCACACGCCCGTGGCTCTACTCACGGTGGCAAGGGCAACGTCCCACCGGCGCGGTGTGCCACGCCACTCACGCCTTTAATTTAAATCAACAACTTATAACCTTCATAAAAGGTAGGCCATGTGACTATTTAACATGTTATTACATAATCATGTCCTATTTTTTTCAGAAATCGTATAATTTAGCATATCATGTGACCTGCATTTTTAAAAAATTCTTTGAATATGGAATCACTATATAAAATGGTTATATAACCATGTCCTACAATTTTCAAAATTTCTCATAAAATAGGTAAAATGACATTACATATTCGTGTCTTACAATTTTAAAATTTCTTAGAAAATGGCGTGGCTATGTAAAACGTGTTGCATCCTAAATTTTTTTAATTTATAAAATGAGTAGTGAAATGCCATTAATTCAGAATTTAACCTCAAACTACCCAACTTACAATTTCAACCAATTTTCAAATTTAACTTAGTATTACGCTGCGAATGAGCTCTAGATCAATTGGTTTGGGAGAAGGTACCCTCATGTCCTTCCAATGTAGAGGTCATAGGTTCGAGAATCACTTGGTGCAATATGCTCAGGTAGGCCAGGGGTTTTACCACATTGGGTCTTCGGGAGGTGGGTTTCCCTGGAAAGGTGGGCGGGCCGGGTCACCAGCGCTGTCTGCATTCACGGGTGTGGGTGGCCTTTCATCAATAGGTTTACCCGGGTGACCGGGCTTATAGTATTCGTTGAGCGTTGAAAAAAACTGATATGTTTCCTTTCAAACAAAACCGTAATAATGCAACAACTATTCCACAAAACATAACTAGGACAAGTCAATTACTTATCAACACGTCTACAATTCATTTAGTATCCATACATGCAAATCTACATACATAAATATTCCATGTGACCCACATTAAAGACGACTAAAATGTGCATCACCTCGTTATAATAATAGATCAAACTTATAAAGTTGGGCACACCAATGTAAAAAATTTGAGGCACCGTTCTTCAAAACAAATTACAACAATGCATCAAGCCTTCAAATTTTAGATGTGATGTCAAATGGTTGACGCACTGTCATAAACATGTGAAACATGTAGGGATATCGTTCATAAATTTAATAAATAAATATTATACAATGTAAACAAATACAATACAATTACAATTGAAATAAATCAAAGTACGAAGAAAGGAGTATAAGCAAAGATTGTGACACCACTAGATCTCAGGTCCGAATAATTATTCATTTACTTATTTAATTAAAAACTCATAATTGATACTTGATACTATTTGATATTCCTTAATCTTAATTCAAACCAAGTATTTCACGGTTTTTAAGCCCACTACACTTTGTAGTCAAGACATCATTCATCAAAGACAAACTAGATAATCTATGCCACTATAAAACACCTCTACATTTTAGCTAAGACACTTATAAATGATAATAGTCATCATCCCATCTAAACCAAAAACAAAATAGCCTAAATTACTAAAGACCTAAACTTTAATATTAAACTAGACTAAAGTAAATTTAAACTAGTGTTTTTTTTAGCTAACCAAGGTGAATTAATTTCACAAAACTCATGCTAGTTGCATGACACATATATCCCCATGCATAACCATTAAAGACACCTTATACTATTTTATTTACCACTTTTTAGACCTTACACTCAACCACCAACCCTTACCCCCTAAAAGCCGCCCCCCTCCCCATACCCCTCTCCCATTTTTTTCTTTCAACCACCATTACAAGCAACCTCCTAACACCATCCCGTCATTAAATGTTAAGAGCTTGCCCATCCCTTCCTTATCATATAAATACTAGCATAAAGCAAGACCAAAACACACTTCACAACTCTCACTCTCCCTCCCTCACTCGCTCCCTTGCTCTCTCTCTCGGCTCTCTCTCCCCTCTAGAAGCCGTAACATACACACATTACTACACCTTAAGTGTTCATCATTCCAACATTTACACAGTGGCGGAACTAGAAGTTTTTAATAAGATGGTTGTAATAGAATTATTTTACATACGTTAGCGTACATAAATTGCCATTTTTACCAATCGATAATCAGTGGTAACTATAACTTTCGAGATCCAGTACTTTTAAAAATATAAAGTTGTTTCATTTTCAATACTTGTTAAAACATCTTTCTCGGTATAGCATAATGATGATTTTGTGATATAAGGGTCTTTTGTATGGGAAATTTAACTTTAATTGACAAAGTCATTCAATAAGTATCATCTCTTTATTTTCTCTCGAATACTAACCGGAAAATCATTAAATGATTTACGCAAGGCCAAATCATCAACAACTTATCTTTTAATAATTTTTTCTCTACTTCTTTTATTTATCTTTAACGGATACGTGAAACCTTGATGCTTGATTTAAGTTATTTAAAAGAGTTTTTTTTTTCAAAAGGACATTTGTACGTATAAAAATACTAAAACCAACTATGACAAAAGTTTACATAAAATTATAAATTCTAAATTAAATAAGATAATAAATAACTTAAGTGATATAGTAAGTTAATCAAACAATTCAATAATATAAAATAATATCAGAAATCGAAAATAAAGACTCATAATTATATAATTAAAATTAGAGTTAAATACGGTTTTAGTTCATGTGGTTTAACACAAATAACCATTTTAGTCCAAAAGTTTAAATTTGATTTTTTTAGTTCAGTAGTTTCATTTTTATATCAATTAAAGTCCCGCCCACTAACATCATTCAAATTTTCTATTAACTTTTTTATTAAAAGACCAAAATACCCCTGCTAAAAAATAAAACAAAAAATGATATTTTTAAATATATAAAAAAAACTCCACACTCTCTCTACCATCTCTCTCTCAACTCTCAAAAAACTTACACTTTCGCTATCTATCTGAGATTCATCGCGGCATATACCACTCAAAAAACATGTTATCTGAATTTACCACACTATCAGTAATGAAGTTTTACAAGGTACACATGAAAATGCTAGATTTACAAATTACAAATAATCCTACACCTGATTCAATCTTTTTTGCCTCAACTGTAACCAAATTCTAGATGGTCTCCATCAACAAATAAATATATCTTTCTCTCTCTCTCAAAAAATAAAAACCATTCCACTCCCCTTTCCTGTGTTCATCTCCATCAACAAATTCACATTCCACCACCAAAAACAAAATCACCTCCCACTGCCACGGTGCCACCAACAAATCACCCCCATGGTCAAATCCAAATCAATGAAATATGGGCTAATTTTTAGTATTTGTTAAATGTGCATTACCTTGAACAAATCAAAAACCATAGAATACTTAAAAAATTGATGGACTAAATCAACACCTCTGCCCCACTCCTCCGTATTTAGATGCTTTCACCGCTTCCCTTTGTTGACTCATCATCTTTTCTAGGTCGACTTCTTTTCCATTTATGTGGGGTTTTGATATGGTTTCGATTATTATTTCATCGACTAAAAATGTGGTGAAAGATTGGATAATTTGTTAAATGGCATAAAAGATTTATTGGGAGTGAGAATGATGACGTGGATACGTACATGAAGCATAGCTTCGTACAAGAAGCAGGAACATACTAAGCAGGACCACAAACCGCGTCTCCCAAACAACGAGGTGACGTGACACAACTGAAAAAGACCCGTTTGGAATCTTCAGGAAGTCAAAGCTATCTGATGACATTGGGGAATGGGGCATTTGTCTCTTTAGGAGACCATGGCTTATTACACTAAAAAGGAAAAAAGGACTCACTGCAGGCAAGGGAAAGAGAAAATGATACCCCTGCATATAGTAAGAAGCTGATGCTTGCCCCAGGTTCAGGTATAAAAGGAAGGTATTGAGTACTCAGGTACCAAGTCTGATCATCATCTTCACTTACACACTATCACAATATACTTTACAACTCTTGATCCCAATTGCTTTATCACCTTCAAACAATAGTTATCTTATTCTCACGCTGGAGGCTGATTACAGGAGACCCCCTCCTGCGGTGAGACTAACGGTGCTTTCATCTTAGCAGGTACCTGAAGCAGTTGATACAACCATGAATGTCAAGACCCTCATTCTGACTATTATTTGTTATAGCAACAAGTAGTCCTTGCGTATTTGTTGTAGCAACAAGTTGGCGCCCACCGTGGGGCGGCGCTACTTAGAATAGAGATCCGTTCGTAGTTCCGCTCCTTATGTTCCTAAGTGTTCTTGATGTCAGGTGATGGCGTTCCTTCGGAGGTGGGCACGACTCCACCTCCCCATACCACACAACCTGCTTCTAGACAGACGTCACGAGAAGAAGCAGGGCGAGACTCTCCTGTAACAGACGAACCGTATGTCAAACTGTTACCAAACAACTCTCCATTTCAGACTCCTTCTCCTTTCAAAATAGCAAGCGTGTCCCCCCAGACGGATACCTTACTGCCTATGGAGAGGATGGATGTTACGCCTAAGGGTGTGAAAAGGAATTTCCTTCAGCTGAGGGAATTGATGATAAGAAGAACGTTCAAAGGCGTTAAAATCAGGCTGGCATACGGACTACTTCGGTAGGACGATACGATGATGACGGCTACTATGGTAGACAGACGACCATGCGACTATTATGCAAACGGTATGTTAAAGTCTAGAAAGGTAGACTAAATACGGACTACTACGGTAGGACGGAGGCCCTTAATCGAAGCACGGTTGCATAAATAGTTCGTATGGGAAATGGATGCCTTAATGCAGACGGGCGAAAGGACGGACTACGATGGTATACATGGTATGACGAACGGCCAAAGGTTTGCCGGACGGTAATGAAGGACGGACTACTTCGGTAGACACGGTATGAATTACGGCCTATGACGGTAGGATGGAGCGTCTGTCTTTGTGGCTTACACAATCAATGGCGGGCTGATCACCCTTATGTGTATAACCAACTAATGTTCAATGAAAGTAATGATATATGCATATACACATACTAATGTGTATAATTAATGTATGTTCAATGAAAACAATGATATAGATATACAAATGGTACAAACGAATGACTGATGTTATACCTAATTGCCTTAAACCAGAACTCACCAGCGTTAGCTGATTTTTAGTATGCACTTCACGTAACAAGAGGAAAGGACGGCAAAGGCGTGAAGGCTACTGACTAAGACTGACATCCTGATTATTTGCTTATGTGTTAAGACAATGTTTTTTTTAATGTTAAGACTTCCACTGCTTATGTAACCGAATGATGTATGATTCCGCTACAATTGCATGTTTTAATTTAAGTTAAGTATTCTAATAACTATGTTTATGAGTAAATCCAACAAGTGAGGCCTCCCGGGTTTGAGGCCTTACAATCGGGTAATAAAGGTAAAGAGAAGATATGAAGCTGCGAGAGCTTAGTAGATGACGGTCGGATGGCTGCAACTGATTGAAGACTGACATCTCTATTATCTAGATTTCAAATATGAACAATGTTATGTTTAAAGTTTTAAATTGACTCAAAATTTGTAATAGATTTCCACTGTTTTATTTTAATGTTTAATTCAAGGTTTAAGAACTATGTTTATGCTTGTTTGTGCCAACTATGAGAGGTACCCGGTTTGAGTCCTTTCACATAGTCTGTCGTCGATGGTGCTCGTCGGATAAAGAAGATGAAGATGACATTTTTTTGGAAAAAAATAGAGTATTGGATGTAAAGAGTAGTGTGGTATTGTATATAAATTGGTTTGTATTTATAGGTGAGAGTGAATTTTAATTTTGAAATTTTTTTTATTTAATGTTAGACGGTAAAAAATGACCTTGGACCCAACACCGCCAACGGCTAGTTGTAGCCTCACCTCACGTTAAAAATCTGAAGGGGTTAGATCACGCTAAGGGTCGCACCCGCGAGTGGGCGGTATGCACCCACTTGAGGTAACCATACTGCATGCCCTTAAAGGTTTTAACAAACAAGAGTATAAGTCAAATATGAATGTTTGATTAAATAAAGTAAAAAAAGCAACTTTCAAAAGGTTCCAGAGCCGTCATAGTAGATGCTACGATACGTCCACAATCTGACTGCGAACGTCCTAACAATAATTGTCTTTTTCACATATTTGGTTGTCTTTTGAGGAGTTTTTTTTTCCCTAAAATGGTGTTTATGGAAAAATTATTTATTGTGTTGGTTAATTTATTTTGTATTTTTTAATTAAAAACAAGATCGCTTAGATTACTGTTCTTCCCACGTTTCATTTTTTGGAACCCTTCCTTCTCCCTGCCATCGACGCATTGACCTTCGACATCATCGATCGACGTTTTTGGATTGAATCGATCTGCCGACCATTCCCTTCTCTCTACCGAAGCCGTTTGAATCAGAAGTGGCATCCATCGACAACTAAGATTGAATTTTAAGAACTTCAGATTTGTTGAATTTTAAAGATTGAAACCATCAATCGAGTGTATTTTGAAGTTTAGTTGTGAACTTTAAAGGTTGTGTTGAATTTTGAGGCTTTGCTTGTGTTTTTTTTATTCCACATAAAGTACAATGAATTCTTTGTCGTCTTCAATATATATAACCAATTTCCTTCATGTAAGTAGCAGACTTATAATGCCCATTATGTGTATATATTTTATTCATAAACCATACTCTTAATGCAGAATGGACCAAGTTAATGCAATATCACATATGGTTCAAAATGACGATTTCAACATAATGTCTGAAATTGCTGTTGTAAACAATGTTGATGTGGATGAAACTGAAATTGATGTGGAGGATATGTTAGGAGAAGATGGAATTGAAGATGAAATTCAAGTAGATAGAGATGAAACACCATATGATAACATTCAAGTACCTTCGACTTATACCTAATCTTGAGGAAACTAATGTGGCTATTGATGACAATTGAATGGTATCACATCCTGAGAGTAAAAATGATTTGACTAATGAGTTGAAAAAATATTCTTTCAATGACAAGGAAGAACTTATTAGAGTAAAAATGATTTGACTAATGAGTTACGAAACAAGTAGCTTTGATGTCAAAAGCTAGTGCACATTCTTTAAGGTCTTTTAATTGACAGAAAGAGATATTTTAGATGATCACTCAAAAAGGAAAAAGTGTCGAGGTAGTTAACTTGGAACAAAAAACTTGCACATGTGGTAAGTGGGAGATATATAAGTATATGTGTTCTCATGTTTTGAGCGCATGTGCAAAACTCTTTGAACACTTGACAATATGTTCATAAATGTTACTCAGTTATAGATTATTGTGTTACTTGGTCATCTAAGTTTTGGTCATCTAAGTTTTTGTCACTTCCTCATGAAGCATATTGGCCACAACCATCATCTATTAGAGTATTGCTTCCCAACTCGTATTTAAAACGAGATAAAAAGGGTCGTTCTCGCTCAATAAGGTTACGGAATGGAATGGATATTAAAGAGGGGGAAAAGATTAATCTTTGTGGAATTTGTAGACAACATAGCCATAATCAGGCAAGATGTTCTTCTAAGCCTAGAAGAATGGATAATGATCCCTTTCGAATTTCTTTGGCACTTTCTCTTTTAGTTTGTATTTGAGATTGAGATTGGTAGCAGGTCAAGTTTATATAACATATTTATTTTCATTTGTATTTGATATTAAGACCGGTTTTGGGTCAAGTTTTAATGTTTGATTAGTTTTTTTTTATGTTTTTTATTTCATTATTTAAATTAATTTGGGATGATTCTTATTATAAGAAAAATAAATTATAATGAGGTGGTAAAAGTTAGAAAAGAATTATAACTAGTGAATGCTACCGAGCGTTAGTGGGGGTTACATTAACGTTGTTAAGTATGTAAAGAGAAGCGTACGAAGTTGATGCGGCTTGGTTTTGAATATCGAAATGTTCGTAAAAAGAAACACGAAATCATATTTTGAAAAGAAGTTAAAAATTATGTTGTTGTGAAGATGAGCGATGAACGGAAAAACATGCGTTAAAAAAGAACATCGCAATGATACATTCTGAAGTTAAGAAAAGGTAACGTCGATTTTGAGTTAAATTTACGTCGAAACGTAGATCGCCTCGGTTTTGAATAAAATCTATACTGAAACGTAACATATAAAATAAATTTAAAAAATTGGTACATTAATTTTTTTTTTAAATTTAATACATATAATAATAGTTTATATTGAAAATCATTATTTTCATTACTTAGTTAACCTCACATAAAAAGTTTTAAAACACTTGTATATATAATACACCAAGGGGTTTGTAGAGAGTGGGAGTTTAACATATAATCACTTGATTATCAGTCCACAACTCTTAACTGTTAGGCTATTGTTGTTTACTATAAACATAAAAAAAAAGGGGGGGGGGGGGGGGGGATATTAAAGAGGAGAAGTCATATACAGGAGTCGAACCCAGGTCTCTTGGTACACATTAATCAGAGAAAACGACCAGAACACATGAAATATTTGTTAATAGTTTACACGCAGGTGGTGAACTATTCATAGACGTTACTCTTTAATAGAGTCAGATAATGGCTGATCAAAGAAAAAATAGAAAACGATATTGGATTAATAGAATAAAAACATTAAAATGTGTAATAAAAGAATAAAAAAAATAGATAATGGATTGATATAATAAATAAAAAATAAAAAAGAAGTCTAATATGTTGGTTAAAAAATAAAAAAAAAATAGACCAACACCATTTTGATAAATACTTTTTAAAGAACACAATTTTAATAAATACTTTTTCCACGATCACCATTCTAGAACAAAACTCAAAACTTAATTTTTTTAGAAAGCATCAAAGTTAATAAGTTTTTTAGAAAGCATCAAAGTTTTCCAAAATTTTTCTCCAACCGTTTGACTAAGAATTAAAGTATTAGAAAGCATCAAAGTTAATATTTTTTTAGAATTACTTTCAAACATTTTAGATATGATTTTAAAATTAAATTTAGTGTCACAATGCCCAAATAATGAGTCTTATACCAAATTACATATGTTGAATTAAGACTCCAAAACATAATCGAATATTTTATGGATATTTCTCCCAACCATTTTCGTATTATACTTTCATATTAAAAGGTATCGTTTATAAAAACTAACAATATTTTTTAAATAACATCAGTATATTTAATTTAGAGTAAACTACACTTTTAGTCCATGTGGTTTGGTTCAATTATCAATTTCAGTTCATTAGTTTTAATTTCACATTTTTAGTTATTATGGTTTTATTTGTGTTTCAATTAAAGCTATAAGGCTAACACAGTTAAAATTTTCTATTAATTAAAAAAAAAAAGACAATAATACCCTTCTCTCAATACCCCTATCATTTTTATTATCAAATAAAAATTTTATAAAGATAATTATAAAACCTCTCTCTCTCTCTCTCTCTCTCCATTCTTCTCTTAGCATGTTGGTTTCGCCAGCCACTGATCACCGCCGACCACTGCCATTCTTCTCCATCTACTCTCTAGGAATTAAAACCACCACAACCGCCTCCTTACAAGGTACGCAACCATCCCGTATAGATTTCCATGGTGGTTTCAAGTGTAAGTGTATTCAACCTCACAAAACTGATAATTTGATTGAACTGGCCCAAGCCTTTCGACTAAAATCATCGATAAAACTTAACATGTACACTGTTTGAAGATGGACTTACGGGTCCACATATTAGTTCCAGAATTCCACTTGCTCTCCAACCGCTCTTCTTTGGTATTGATTTCCTATGTTGTTTTCCAACGACACAAATAAAGATTTGTCTATCTTGAACTTACCACCATGCCCTTTCGTTGCCCATGACCGAGCGTGCCATAACTGAGCAATATTCGCGGCAGCGCTTGTTTCACCGACTTGTTCAAATAAGGGAAACATCCGATTGGCACTCGTATTACTATGCACCAGCAAACCCTTCTGTGGGTGGAAGATCTTGCACATGTCGGCGTGTATCATCAACAAGGCCAACCCCTTTTGTTGTAACGCTCAACAGATTGTTTTTCAAATCAGGTACAAAATAGACATCTTGTACTACATACGTTGCCCCATCAAAGCTCAACTTCACATCATCTATTTTGTGACACTTGTAGCACTCCACGGTTTGGGTTTATGAAGGGGTGAAGTCGCCGGAGACAAAACCAAATTTGGGTTTATCAAATCAACTCCTTTGTTGTGATAAAATATGGAGCTCTTTTGAATGCTCTAATTTTTTTCATGCTAAATTGGGAAAGGTGAAGCCAAAAACTTGGTGGGTCGATTATGGTGTTTCCGATTCAATTTGGTGAACTTTGGGTTCAGTTTAATGGTTTGACCGTTGATAGGAGAAGATGGCCGGAGTGGAGCAGGGAGGGTGATATATAGGAGATGTTTTGTAGAATTTTTTTTATAATGGGGCTTGGTTTCTTTCACATGGGTCAAGATGGTATTACACTTGAGGGCTCCTTGCCCTCAAGAATGGCGAGAAAGTGTGAATATAGGTTGCAGGATAGTTGGCAGAAAATTCTGAAACTTACCATCCGTGGAGGTGGGAAACCCACTTTCTCGCCAGGAGACAAAGCCCTTCCCCACGCGCTGCTTTCTCGCCGGAAGAGGTGGCAACCTTCTTCACTTTCTCGCCATCTAGATAGGAGATTAACCCACTTTTTTTGTCTTCTACATGAGAAGAAACTCGCCAGCCATGAAAGAAAGAAACAAGAAACTCACCATCAAAGATGGCAGTTTTCAGGATGGAAAATTTAGTTTTGATCTGTCCAAATTCATCAACCAGCAAATGTTTATTATTTTAAAATAAAGCAACTGAACAATTAATAAATAAATAAAAATTCCAAATCCACATTTACCTGCGCCAATTGTTGATGAACCTAGCCTGTATGAGGATGAATAAATGTCACTCCAGAAAGTTACAATTCTTAAATGTATCTTAAGTAAAATGTAAATAAATATTTTATATATACTTTTAGAAAGTTATAATTCTTAAATGTATCTTAAGTAAAACAGTAAATAAATATCATATGTATATTCTAAAACATGATAAAAATGAAAAAATATATTAATAAAATAAAGTAACTAAATCGATATAGTATTTTCAAACTAAAGAAATAATTCAATAAATGAATAAAAACTAAAAAAAATAATAATTTAATAAACAAAGCATGCATCCCCTCATAGTGTTGTCATTGTCTCTACAATCAGGTCAAGAGCTACAAGAAAAGAACCAGTAGGAAATACTTACCGACTCAATTTTTTAAGCAAGTAACGACTCTTTTTCGTTTTCACTCTTACCCTTTTACCTCTTTCATTCACAATAGCTCCCCTATCCCCATCCCCATAATTACACTAAAATCACTATCTTTTCTCTCTATTTTTTAATTAAATAATAATATCTTATACTTTTATCATTATCTTTTCTCTCTTCTTTACTCACAACCACTTTAAAAAAATATTAAAAAATTATGTGAATGAACAGTGTTTCCCCCAAATATATAAAAAATTTATACATTTTCTCTCTCCTCCACTCACAACCACTTTAAACCACCCTTTAAAATATAGGGAACTCACTCACATAAATATAGGGAACCTACTGTGAATGCTCTTAAAGAACTAAATAACCAAAAAAGACCATGTCGTGTCTCCGCTGCATCCCCGCCACGTCTCCGCCGCATCCCCGCCACGTCTCCGCCTGGATCGAATCTTTGTGCATATCTGAAAAACAGAATTTATTATTGGTATATATACAATGGAGATGGTGAGAACTTATTCTGGCGAGTTTCTAGCGCGTGGGGTGGGGAAGGGCTTTGTCTCCTTCACTGTTGACGAGAAAGTGGGTTTCCCACCTCCACGGATGGCGAGTTTCAGAGTTTTCTACCAACTATCCTGCAGCCTACCTTCCAAAGCCTATATCCACACTTTCTCGCCATTCTTGAGGGCAAGGAGCCCTCAAGTGTAACACCATCTTGACCAGGCCCCATGTAAAAGATCTTGTGAAACCAAGCCTCATTATAAAAAAAATTTTGTTTTGTATAATTTTTTTGTATTTTCCTTTTTTTATTTTCAACAATAAAAAAATCTGTGGTGGTTGGTTTTCAGATCTAAGAGTGGCCGTTAGGGTTATGGAGGATGGCCGGATATTAAGGGTGGTGGAGGGTGGCCGGATATTTAGGGTGGTGAAGGGTGGCCGGAATTTTATGGGTTATGGTTGAGGTGGAGGTGAATAGGGTACACGGATGGTCTCAATGGTCTACCAAAATTTTGGATTTGGTGCCTAGCTTTTCAAAAGTATACGGATGGTCCATGGGGTTTGCATTTTATAACGCATTTAGTCATCAAACTGTCAAAAGTACATGTATGGTCCCTGTGGTTTGCACTTTGTAACGCATTTAGTCTCTAACTTGAACATTCTAAAACTTTTAGATTTGTTGGCTGTGGACTAAATGTGTTACAAAGTGCAAACCACAGAGACCATCCATGTACTTTTGAAAAGCTAGAGACCAAATCCAAAATTTTGGTAAACCACAAGGACCATCCGTGTACTTTACTCTTTTTTTTATGGAGAAGAAGATAGTGTATGTGGGTATTTTTGTCTTTTTACAAAAAGTTAACAGAAAAAAAAACGGTGTTAGAGGGGTGAGTTTAATTGAAACAAAAATGAAACACAGTGACTGAAAAAATGAAATTAAAACTAACGGACTAAAACTGATATTTGGACCAAATCCCAGGTACTAAAGCCGTAGTTTACTCTTTAATTTAATTTATAAAAGTTCTTTTTTTATTACTTCTAATTTATTACACTGTATTAGTGGCCATTTTTAACTTTACATTTAAGCCAAATCTCATTACCATTTTTAATTTTGCATTTAAGCCAAATCTCATTACCCAATCTTTTATAAACCTTAAAGTATTTTATAAAAATTTGCTTTAGTTTATAAGGGATGTTTATATGAAATTTATAAAATGTAGTTATTTTTAAATGGTTTAAAGCTCAATTTAATTACACATCATTTTCCCTATTTTGGCGCGCGCTATCAAAGAATGTATAAGCATGTTGATGAATTAAGAATTCGAAGATTGACTTGATTCCTTGGTCGATCCACAATTGACCTATATCTTATCAACCATGTTTCTTCTGTTGCTTGATGGTTACAAACTTATTCAACCCTTGGCATGACCGATCAACGATTACTGTGGTTCTTCTAATCCCAAATTATTTAAATACGGATCATGTTCAACTATACCATACTTGGCACAGTCGATGCATGGTCCTTGATAATGATTAGAAAAGTATGATATTAGCATACAAATAATCATATTCAACATTTGTATCATTCGTTCAGATTTTATTATCATTAAAACAAAAGAACATGTTTCACATTAGGTGATATTGTATGAAAAAAAAACTACCTTTTGTTTAAATATAAATCAAAAGGCTTATACGTTCATATGAGTCAATAATTATATTTAACATTTGTATCAATATCAATCATGATGAAAACTAAAAGGAGGAAATATGCCGTATGTACTTGATTATAATATAAGGCCATGTGTCACACAAGAGACACCTTACCCCTTTACTCATTTACTTATCAAAATTACCCAATAAAATTGTCACCTAAAAACTACTCATTTATTCAGATTTTATTAGAAACACCCTACTCATTTGCTCACCCACTTTTTTAAAAAAAGAAAATATTTAAAAAGAAATGGTGTGTGGTAGTGGTGGAGTCCACTAGAGAGAGAGAGTGGAGTGGCGAGTGTTTCATCCGAGTAAAAAGACTCGGGCAACTAACCCGGACAAGCAACTCGAAACATGGGGGCGGTGTTCCAATTTTACCCGGGTACCATCTTTCTTACTCGGCCCACCCTCACCACATGGTGAAGTGAGGATGAGTTGGAATTACACGGCGACTTGAAGCAGCACCTCCCTTTTCCTATGGCGCCACACTTTGGCGATTGTATGGTAAAGGTTCGCCGCTACTTTCCCCAAATTGTGAAGTGAAGAAACAAGATATGATGGGTGTAGGGTGATGTGGCATGCGACAAGGTGAAGCAACATCGCCCCCTCCTGTGACGATGTGCCTCGTCTTCACCCTCACCGCACCTGCAATGCGGGGTATAACACATAGCCTAAATGTCTCATGAACATGTAACGTTGTAACCACTATCACATACAAGCAAGAGGCATGATATGAAAAATCAAGACAAGTAGTTTATACACACTTAACTACTCTTCATTTCATGGACTATCGCGACGCATTCAGTTAGCACCCTAAACTCGATAAGAAAGTGACGAGTTCTACAAAACTTGAAGTCATCTGGCGTGGTTACTTATGTATTTGGAGCTCAAAATTACTAGATAAAGAAAAATTCGACTCGATCGCAACATACACTAAACTCCCTTACAGATCACAAATCAGACATTCAAAGGAACAAATTTTATGCCCAATTTGCAGTTCAGTAACTTACAATGGCATTTGGATCCACTACAAAGCAAACCCTTTCAAGTACTCCGGATCTCGTTTCGCCCGTTCCTGAAACTTCTTAAACCACCGATCCAATATATCCATCGGCACCACCAATTTGCTCCCATCAACCCCACAGAACGACTGCATAAAATTAAACAGATTCTCACCCACCTTCATCGCCAACCGTTCGATCTTCTTCTCCGCCGCCACATCAAGCGACGGGAGCGACGCCAGGTCTTCAACAGAGACGCCGATTTTGGCGGAGAGAGGGGCGGCTTCGGCAGGTTCCGGCCAGGGGAGGGAGAGGACGGCGGAAGGGCGAGTTAGGGTTACGGCGCCGACGAATAAGAACGGGGAGCCAGGCGATTGGATGTAGACGGCTAGGGCTTTGTCGGCCGGAAGAGTGAAGTTGTTGAGCAGGAATATGCAAACTTCGCGGATCGAATCGTATGCTTCACCTGCAAAAACAACAATTTGGTTCAGAGATTGGTTATGGAATGAAGATTAGTGTGTTGTATGTGAATTTGACGTTACCGACGAAGGTGTTCATGTCGAGGAGCCAGTGGAAGGTGTCGATTTGGGTGAAAGTGGAGATGTCGATCGGGAAACTCCGATTTGGGAAGACAACGCCGAACATTCTTCCGATTTCGTTTTGCTGAGATCAAAAGATGACGAATTTGAGTGATTTATTAACCAAGGGATGGGGGAAAATCCAGAAGAATCGAGATGATTATCGAAGTTGGAACACTCAGGTTTTATGCTATGCCGCGGTAACATGTTTATGTCACATTGTCATAACATTTACTAGGTTTTGTTTCATCCACGTTTTCATTTGCTAGGTTATTTTTAGAAACTTAACCAAAATAACTATTTTCTAGGTGTGATATATATTATTACGGTAGTTTTATAAAAAATTCACATACGGTGTGACATATATCAATTTTTACTTGGATATAATTGTTTACTTAGCACAGAAAAACACACTAAAATATATGTTACATAAATCATATTCAGATATCTGTTGCTTTGGTAGTACAGAAAAACACACTAAAATATATATTACATAAATCATATTCGGGTGTCTACTGCTTGTGTATCGTCAAGAAAACATTTGTTACGCGACAACGAGTGACGTATAGTCTATGTGAGTTTTGAGTCTCGTGGAACCTAAAATTTCGCACTTCATTTTTCACTTTTCTTAAGCGAGTTATTCTGAAAGATAACTTTTACCGTCACTATTATCATACTTGTTATCTTATTTCATATTATCAAGAATATATGTTGTAGTAGGTTGGTTATGAAATTTATATTTTGAATATTTGTGATTTTTTAGGATTTATTAGTAGTGTTATCATCATTTAAGGTGGTGTTTTTATTTTCTCATATTGCATGTTTGTTTATTTGGATGTTGGATATGAATTTGTTTATATTTAACATTTGTTGATTTTTTTTTGGTAATTCTAAATATTTGTTATGGTTTTTATGATGTTACATTGATGATGAGATGTGTAATTGTGGTTAGGGAAATCCAAGACAAATTAGCCAGGATGGAACTTTTAGAAGTACATGTTTTGCTAATTATCATCCTCGGTGGGAACAGTACCACTGACCATCCCTCCGCTATATTTAATATAAATCTATAATTTCACAAATAATTAATCAGAAACAATTAATAGCCCAGTGGTTTAACTCGTGCTCCAATAATTCATGTGACTCTGCCGGCGTGGTTTCTATCCCAAGTATCAACCGGTTAACGTGGTTCATGCAATTTTTTTTTCTGGTTATTTGGCTAGAGAGATGAGAGCCGGCGTTATCTCCCATCACAACCATATGTTGCCACCTCCGCATCGCCGGAACCCTAACCACCGCCGAAAATGCTACATTTGAGACATTCAAGATTGTTTTTAACCTTCGCCGCTGCTGGAGAGGTCGTCAATCGCTTCCATCGGTTGTTTGGCTTGTCGGAATGAAGGACGTCTTCACTAACTACCACCATCTGCTGCCACCGCCATCATAATCCCGTTCGTACCACCACCGTCATCCTCGACGCTGCTAGAGGTGTACCTCCGCCGAAAACGGCGACTAGGAAAGAGGTTCCGATTGGGAAAGACGGTGATGATAAAAATCAGGGGAAAGGCGAAAGGAAGAAGACAGGCGGTGGTGGTGAAAGGAGTGGAAATTTTCAGATGGGTAGGCAGCGCCAAGCTTTTATGGCGAGCGGTAACCGGAGTTCCACTTTCCGGTGAATCCTTGATGTCATGTTGTTTGCTTCTTGGTGTAGGAACTAGATTTTTAGGAATACCCACAAATTAAAAAAAAACTTTAATATCAGAATGGGTTTGTAAATGGTTTTGAGGGTTTGGAGTGGTTTTCTAATCCTGTGAGTTTTCTGATCAAAGTTACAGGGATTCTAAACCATCATCATTTCCTCTACATTAATTGCACCTTCAATTAATTTTTTTTTCCTTTCTATTCTACTTAATTAATTTATTTAAAATTTCTTTTCTTTTTCCGATTCCAATTTAATTCTTATGTTACAAATCTTTAAAATTTATCCGTCGTGGATTACTATTATTATTTAGGTTAAAAAAAAAATTAAAGTATTACTGTAAGTTTTTCTTCACGTCATTTATTAAAATACTTATACGTTTTGGGTTTATATATAATTTTTAAAATATTTGTTAATGAAAGCCTAAACATATATAATGTTCTTAAATTCTATTAAAATCAATGATGTGTCCGGAAAAATAATATTTGAAAAGACTAGCTTTTTTTTCAAACACCGCCGGACGGCTATATAACACCGTCAGATATTTTCAAACACCGTTGGACGACGGTATAACACCGTCTGATTTTTTCAAACACCAAATACCGTCAGATTTTTTTCAAACACCATCAGACGACGGTGTTGAAGGGGACATTCTCGAAAAATAAAAAAGTCAACGGAACAGATTGATAAACAAGAAAAGTAATAAGGACGTTTTGGGGATTTTCCCAAAAAAAATGTGTTTTTAAGTTAGTTTTGGCATCCATCATAACCTTTCATTATTTACACAAAAATAAATAAAAAGGCAACATAAAAGTGGCATATCAATGCAATGAAATGAAAAAAGAAAAAAAAACAAATTTGATGAAAAAGTTAAGCAAACTTGAAGACTTTCTTCACAAAATATCTGCCAACCTTGTTGGATAATATCAACCAAGGTACGATGCCAATCTACAGTTAAAGTTAAGGTAACCATCAGCCGAAGACATCAAACAAATCAAATATCAACGATCTAGCAGAATATCTATATAGACAAATCCTGCAACGGGCTGAGTAAGTTATAGCTTATACACGAGTCACGATTGATTCGGTCGTCTCATAAATGGAATTTGCTTTCAACATAATAAGCCAATGATATCCAATGATATCCACAGTTCCACACCCTATGACCGATGATGTCACAATCCTCAAGAATAAGGAGAGAGGTGCACAACCGACAGAATTCATATGCTATGAAGTATAAACTTATATTTTAGGATTTATATCATGTGAAATTTACATATTTTAGACATTTCGAATATATTATGGTAGTGATGATATGTAAGTTATCATTCTTTAATTTGTTGTAGTTGTTAAAACATAAAATTATATAAAAATTTGAATGGTAAGAAAAAAAAATGTACTTGGAAATCCCAATGGGCATTTTTTAACAAACTAACAGGTATACCCGATACACACGGGTAAACCAAATAGCCGATGGGTAATTGCCCGACAAATACCCGCTGAGTATGGGACACGGTTTTACAATCGGGTATAGAACTGGGATTATCAATATCCATCCCATTTGCCATCCTTACACAGCAATCAAAAAGGAATATGCTTATATGGAAGTATTGATTGGTTATGTTGGGTTGTGAAGGTTTTGGGCCGGGCCGGGCCGAGCCTGGGGCCACCTGAGACTGGTCCCTATTGGGCCTGTTACGGCTGAAGACGGGAGAGTTCGAATCGAGAAGTTTAACGAGACTGATTTTGCTTATAAAACTAGCCGAACCATGATCTTGACCAATTATCCGAACCACACGATTCCATCGTGCTTGAAAATTCCCAATTCTTGGCACTCTTCACTTCATTGTTATCACATCTTCCTCTCCTCATTTTGAGCCAAATCAATCTAAGCAAACGCAAATACTTTTGAATAACTCTTTTCGGCAATTTTTATACCTTCTAAAAGATAAAGAACCACTTCTACGATAGGAACAAGGGTTCTCGAGGGTGATTGAACACACGGACGAGGCTGGAGTTGAATTAGAATTGGAATCGGAATCATAAATTCCAATGGCTTCAGAAAGAGAGTAACCAAAATCCCATTAGATATCAGTTCATCGGCATGAACACAAGGCTGCAATGTTGGCAGATCAAAGTCAAAATCTTGATGAAAAACAAGAAATCTTTTGGAGGCAGAAAGTTTTGGGTCCATTTCAATGAAATTAGATTCATCAAATGCTTCAAAAGAGACTCTAAAGGAACCTTTTGGGCTTTCAAAAGATGGTTTTAGGTTCACTAACCAGCTATATGAGAAGCTCTCAATTGACAGTGATTCTGAAGTTTCCATGGAGGATAACTAGGGTTTGAATGATTTGAGATCTAGTGGAAATGTTTAACAAATTCCTTGTGGTGTGTGTACATATATGTATATACTATAGAGACACAAAACATACATGTGCATGTAGTCTGCTTGTTAGTAGGACATTCCCACGGGTAAACCAAATAGCCGACGGGTAATTGCCCAACAAATACCCGCCGGGTATGGGACACGGTTTTACAATCGAGTATAGATCTGGGATTACCAATATCCATCCCATTTGCCATCCTTACACAGCAATCAAAAAGGAATATGCTTATATGGAAGTATTGCTTGGTTAAAGCAAGTTATGCAAAATATGAAGTTAACGAATGGACGTAGCCCGCACGTTGCGGCGGGGGTGTTAAAATTTGTAAGGCTTGGTTTTGACGAACGGTAGAACAGAATAAGTACATCACAACAGTACATTCGTAATTTCGTAAAACGTCATATTTTAAATGTTATAGGAGGAAAAAAATGTCCAAAAAAGAAACTCTCACTGATGTCAGCATTGGAACCTGCTAGCGTCAGCAGTCAAACCGTCAGGGCGGGGGGGGGGTCATACCCGCTTGGGCCGGGTGTGGCTGAGGCGGGCAGACCACCAGGCCAATGCCTGGTCTGCATGAACTTGTATATGTACACTTAATAAATTGTGAAAATAATTTTAAAAAAAACTAATCAACCAAATAGTGCCAAAAAAACCCAAGCCTTTTACTATATATATAATATAATATCAAAAGATGGAGATGTAATTCAAAACCTTGTTGAATAGCTAAAGTGCTAAACTATGTTACCACATTTCGTCTTCATATTGCTTTCACAGTGAATATTATAAAGCCGGTTTATTTCATCCCCAAAAACATCACTAGGGGATGTTGTTGGTCATACTCTAAAAACTAAACGGTGCACAAGGTTCGTGGCATCTCAGAACAAAATCACGGTCATAACACCTTAGAAGAGTGAATGGAATGGCTGCCTTTTTGAGATGTGTGTGTGTGTGTGTTTTGATAGTATCTTTATTAGAATCATAATCATGCAACAGAATCATAATTTCATAAGTCAATCAAAACCTAAAAATTATGAGAAACCAAATCCAAATTGGTGGCGATTCGATTATTAACAAATCCACATAACAAGAATCGAAAAAGAACGATTGACGAAAAAGAAGATGACGGAAATGCGTGGAATTTTACCCGTTTCTTGAGTGCTAAGAACTTGTCAAGGAACTGGAAGGCCGTTGCGATGAAGAAGATGAATATAGCTGTTAATGATTTTCCATGATCTTCTTCCATGGCTTCTCAAAGGTGGTTCGGATTTGGATCATTGAGTTTCTGTTTATGGTAATTCAGCGGTTCATCGATGTCACAAATTTCATCTCCGCCCCCTTCTATTTTTTATTTCTCTTTAGCTATGACTAGTATTTTTTAACCCGCGTTTCGCGGGAGAACGCTGTCGTTTGTTCTCCATATTTCGCGGCAAGAGTTTGTTCGTTATTGTTTTGACTCATAGAAAACAATCTTTAGCGAACACTGATACCGGATACGATTATACCAAAACACCCTCAACGATGTTTTCCGCTCATAAGCGTTTGGGTTTATCGCGGCACCGCAATGGTAACGTCGCTCGCTATAGTGTACGACACAAAAAAAAATATACTCGATTCTGAACACCACCTTGTTTTAAAAAAAAAGTTTATACCAGAATGTTAAAGAAAAAACAAAAAAAAGTGCGCACTCTATTTTTTTTTAAGTTAACGAATGAAAGTTATTATAGAAAACCAAAATTATTAGAAAATGAAACGGATTAAAAGCGTATATTATATATAATACAATATCTGCAAGAAAAACTTAAAAATATTTGTTCACTCAAAGACTGACACGTGGATAAGTAATTGCAATTTACTGTTAACTCTGTGTAAAAATGTTTAGGTTATAGAATTGTGCGCACACTTCGCAGCGTGTGCGTGGTTGTTTTTTCGTCGTATTACGAGCCATGAGGTTGTCGTTATCGGTGTCGCTCGTTGAATACTATAAAAGCGACAACCGATATCGGTTACGATAATATCAAAACATCGGCAACGATGTTGTTCGCTCATAAGCGGTTGGGTTTGGCACGGCTACGCAACGTTGACCTCGCCAGCCATAGCGTAGGATGCAAAAAAAATATACTCGATTTTTAATACAAATATGTTTAAAAAAAATTATACCGGGTTAAAAACGTATATTATATATAGTATGAGGGTTAAAACGTAAATTGAAAAAAAAATATTAAAAAGAAAATTGAAAAAAATACACACGTTGACCAATAGAAACATTTTACTGTACATTACAATTGCTTTTAGTAAAAAGTAATCAGTCATATTTACCTCTCTAGGTAATAGACGGTTTATTGTCAAAGAGAAAACAAACAAACACAAGACTTGATTTTTCACAAGATCTAAAAATCCAATCGTCGGAGCAAATCGAAACCCCTCTTTTTATTCCGAATGAGTTTACTTAATTTTTATCTATTTCCAATCATGGCAAATCGAAACCCCCTTTTATCTAATCAAGGATGATGAGGAGGGAGGTTGGCGGCAATTCCATGTCTTTGGTTAGGGGTACATGTGTCACACCCCAAATTCCACTAACGGAGTTTTACCGTTATGGACGTGACAAACCAGGATCTCAGCCATTAGTTACTTCAAACGACTCTATATGGGACTTCAAAATAACATATCATAAAGTTTAGAGTTAATGTGCGGAAGCGTTTAAACAAAAGTATATACGCAAAACAAACGTGCCAAAGTTTAGTTTAATAAAGGTAAGAGAATTGTTTTAAATGTTTGCATATGAATGAAATGTCAGTAAGACTCCATGCATGTCCTAGTTGTGCAACATATGCCTTAGCGACCTGAGAAAACATGTACGAAAAGTGTCAACACGAGGTTGGTGAGTTCAAAGGTTTCAAGTTTGCAATAAGAGCGTTTACCAGATTATGTACATTCAATATGCATATCTATAGGTAGCTAACCTATGTTCATGTCTTACTAAAGCGCTCGCAACCGAAGCTGACAGTGTGTTTGTTTGTTTGCCTCCAGTCAGGTCTATCAACTCTGACTAATGTGATTAGGTCAATATTACACCCGTTCGACCTCCAATTGAACTAGACGACTAGCCCGGGTGGGGTTTGTCAAACCCAGTAGTACTACCAAACATTACCTAGCTAAATCCATATTAACGGTCCGATGTGTGTGAGGAATTTCATGATAGTGTGTTACGCTTAGCCTCAACAGTGATATCATATGAATTAAAATAACCCAAAATAGTTTGCGTCATGTTTTCTCCCCCAACGGAAAAACATGTAAAATGATGTTTGTTTGCGTACCTGTTTCTCCCCCATGGGAAAACAAGTAAAAGTATGATGGTTTGTGTACATGTTTCTCCCCCAACAGGAAAACGAGTAAAAAAGGACCGTGAAACTCACCTGAGTTGAGTAGTAGGTTGAATCACGCAAGAAAGAGGTTTGGACCACAAGTGCTAGCCTGAAACGGCTTACGTATGCCCTAGAATTATAAACACATAAGTTAGGGACATATGGAAATTTTGTGACGACGACACGGAAGATTTGGATGTCCTAAAATACACGTAGGACCAACGAGTAGACGAACGTATCCACGGGAATAAGGGTTTCTAAATATTATGAAAGTGTTTCGTGTCGAACGTCTCTAATTACGAATAATATTAATCAATAAATATATTCGTGCGTTTGTACCATTAAAATAATGGCTAGGAAAATAATATAACTAATATGTTATTTTTAGAGAAATAACATGATTATTTAAAATGTGTGACAAAAATAATAAAACTATTATTTTTATCTGGATCATAACAACGTGGATAATAATATAAATGAATATATTATTTATTAGTTTGAAACGTTTTACTAAGTTTATAAACGTGGTGAAAATAATATATAAATATATATTATTTTTAATTGGAGTCACGGGTTAAAAATAATATAAATATATTATTTTAAAAGTAGGTATTTTTAATGAATATTGGTTACAAACCAAACCCGAGCCTACGGGTGGTTTCCCGTGCTAAAACACATTAATATAATATTATAATAATAGTGGGATGATTTTTATATTAAAAATATTAATTGAAAATGGTTTAAAAATAAAAACAGTGTGGAGAGACTCGAACCCGGGTCTCTCCCACACAAGCACACACACCTAACCACTCCGCACGCTAGGGTCATCGCAACAGAATCCGGAACGAATTGGTTTTAACATTTAATCCAACAGTTTTGATCTCGATTGATCTTAAAAACATAGGGGTTTTGTTAATCGAGTACATACGAGTCTGTAGGTGTAATTAATTTGAAAAACAACAAGCTTAAGATCATTTAATAGCAGATTCAAGAACCGAAAACCCTAGGTTTGATTTTGATTCGATTTGATCGATTCTGATATCGAAAGGTGTTGGATTCATAGGGCTATTACAGATTAGAACATTGCGAAACCACAGATGTAGTTTAATTTGATTTAGGTTGTGTCTAAGATCGAAACCCCCAATCCAGATTATGAGCAAACCCTAGATGTTTGATCTTAGTTGTTATAGAATTAAATTAGCAAAGGGGTTTCAACGAGTGACTGTTTGCGGAGCTAACCGTGTGGTTTAATTGGATTGAAATGGTGTTTGGATCAGGGTTCGATTAAACCACAATCGTATGAACCCTAGAATCTGGGTTTCGGTCGAATTGATGTTATGAGCCCCAATTGGCATAGGGCTTTCACTCTATGGATAAGAACGAAGCTAGGGATGTAAGAATTTACCAGATTTGGATCTGAATTGAGTGTGATTGTAGAAATAAAGACTGATGGCTACAAAATTCTCTAAGTATAAATGCTGTTGATCTCAGAGTTTGCTGCTGACCAACAAACTGCTGCAGACAAACTTATCTGCTGCAGATACTTGTTCTCCTGCTGAAGAACAAATCTGCTGCGGATAGCCTTATCTGCTGAAGAGCAAAGTTGCTGCGGATAGGCTTCTCAGCAACATCAACACTTGATGCTGCTGACAGGTAGCTTTGGATGGTCACATCTTGCTGCTGATCCTCATCTTTGCTGCTGACGGCCGTATGCCTTGAAGACAAATCGTTGCAGCTGACTATCCATGCTAAGCGTCACTGACAACTTTCTGCAAAAGCAACTGACACACTCAAAGCAGAAGGAACCTCAATGGCACAACCAATGAAAGACAACAGTGCTCTTCTCCAAGCATGCAAGCAATAATGCATAAAGAAGACGTTTCAATAAAGTTAACTAGTTTTAGACTAAACGTGTAATAGTTAGCTATATACAAAAGATCAACGGTCTGTGTTAGATCTGATCCTTAGAATCAAGGGTCTGTCTTGATTCTAAGTTAGTATAAATACTGTGTAAACACATCATTGTAAGTGTGCTTTTTGATTGAGTTTTCAATTGTAATCGTTTATTTGCAAAAGCTTAATACAACAGTGTTCTTAAAAGTATTCTTTCTGTTTACTCGATTATACTTGTGTAGTTGTTATTGTTTCCGCCAATTTCAACTAAGAACAGAACCATCTTGTATTTTCACGATCCTACAAGTGGTATCAGAGCTTTGGCTCAGATTAAACAAACTCACATTTGTTTAATCACTTCTGGTTCTATTCTAAACTCTCTCTTTCATCAAGTCACCCAAAAACACAAAACACAAAGATGGCACAGAGCAATGGATTTGAAGACATCGGCAGCATCAACCGACCACCAAGGTTGGTATCTGGGGAAGACTACGACATGTGGAAGAATGGCATGGAAAGCTTCTTCTGTTATCAGGAGTACGGAATGTGGAAATCCATCAGGGATGGGCCCTAGACTCCCATGGTGGCCTCTGTTGAATCTGGAGGGCCACTAGTCCCGAAGGAGCCCTCCAAGTACTCAGAAGAAGACATAAAGAAGATGGAAGTCGACTTCAAGGCACTAGGAGCTATTCAAATGTGCCTTCCAAATGAAGTTTTTCATAACTTCAGAAGTTACAAAAATGCTAAGGAGCTCTGGGAGGCTCTTGAGAAGATGTTTGCTGGCTCAGAGGAAGTCAAAGAAAACAGAAGGGACATCCTGAAGCAGCAGTATGAAAACTTCGTCTGGAAGGAAGGTGAGTCACTAACCGTTTTGTATAACAGGTACACATACCTGGTGGGAGAACTGCAGTGCTCCAAAGTAAAGCTAGAGAATGAAGATATTCTCAAAAAGTTTATCAGATCTCTCCCGAGCTGCTGGACACTATATACAGTGTCTATAAGAAGAACGAAGAACTTAAAAACTCTCCAGATGACAGAGCTCTTTGGCATGTTGAAAACATATGAATTAGAAATTATTCAAGCCAAGGAAAGGAGCTCCAATCATCAATCAGCTTCTACTTCCTCCACCATCTCATTTGCGCTTCACTCTGATCACTCCGGTCCTAGTACAAGCAATTACTATCCCCCCATTGTCACTCATCCTCAAACACCAACTGCTTCACAATCCAACTTATCACCACTTCTTCTCGAAGCCCCTCCTCAACATTCAACCTCAACTGCTTTTGTCTCTGACAACTCAAGCAGCATGTACTTCATAAAAGAGGATCTAGAATGCTTTCATCCATATGATCTTGAAGAAATTGATATTCAGCACTCATATGCCATGCTCTCCCTCAGAGCAAAAAGGTTCTATTCTAGAACCGGGAGATCTGTTCCAAGCAACAAATCAAACACCAGAGTGGGGTTGGATAAAAGCAAGATCCGGTGTTACAAATGTAACCAATTGGGTCACTTTGCTAGGGAATGCAAGATGCCAAAAGCCAATCCGGGTGTCAGCCATCAAAGACAAGGATACCAAGGTCAGTCTAGGCAACAACAAGGAACTCCTCCAGCTCAAACTGTAGGTTGTGCAAATGTTGGAACTTCAGACTTTGACTGGAGTTTTCAATATGAAGATGTTCCTACCACCAACCAAGCTCTTATGGCAGACACTGCAGAGATACCACCTCAGGTATTTGAACATCTTTGCTCTCAAGCTTGTATTGATAAAGTGTTAGGCTACAAAAAGCATAATCAAAACCTTATAGATCAAAATGAAGAGTTTCATCAAATGAAATCTGAATTCATAAAGGTAGAAAACAGTTACAAAGAAAAAATTAACTGCCTAAAGAAAGAGATTTCATTACTAAAACATGAACAAAGCAATCTTGAAACTCAGATTGATGATCTACTTGCTAGACTAAAAGCTACCAGAACAGAATTGGCAGAACAAAAGGTTCATGTTGATAAATATGAATTTGCATCTAAAAATCTGCAAAGACTTTTAGATGCTCAAATTCATGAAAAGGTAAAAACAGGTATGGGGTATCATGGTGAACAATACCAAGCCGTTGCACCTCCTGCTGACTACGTTGCCATCCATGAACCAAGCTTCAATGTTGCAAATCTTGACACTACAAACCGAAATCTTGATTCTTCAACGGATGAACCGTTCGTCGAAGACTGCACTACCTCATCGGAATCTAAGTCAACTTGCTCAGACTATGATGAAACCAGTGCAGCCCCATCTGAAGCCTTTCTGAATAGAGCTGAAGTTCCTGCTGTTATTCCAGCTATTCCAGCCCCTATACCTCTCAACCAAATCAAAATTAGCTATCCTCCAGAAGGAAGAAAGCTAAATGTTGAAAAGGGGCAGTCTTCAACCTCAAAGCCTAAAAGAAAGGTGTTTGACATATGCCATAAGCCTGGATAAAGAGTTCCATATGTTCAAAAGACATTGGAAGAAGCTACTTTTGAGCACAACAAAGCTCACCCTTGCAACTTCAAAGACCTTTTCAAAAGAAAGGATTATGTTTATCTTCCAAGGGACAAACTAACAAAATCATGTTTTGTCTTTGGAAAATATAACCACACTGCCAGCACCTGCTTTTACTACCTTCAGCAGCAAGGAAACCTCAGTCAACGGGCTTTTGAGAAGACAAGGAAAAACAAACAGGTAAGAAGGTTTGAAGCAAAGACAACTCAATTCAGAAACTCTCTTTCTCCACCAAGGGAGCAGTTGTCAAAATCTCAACACACATGCATCATCTATGGTGAAACCAACCACTTTGCTGTCAAATGCAGATTTAATCCCTTCAACCAAATTGCAAACTGCTCATCTAGATTTACACCATCAGCAGCAAACAAAACAGCTGCTGACCTTGAAAAGTCTGGAAAAACAAAAGTAAAGCCTTCAGCAGCAAAAATGTCTTCTGCTTATAAGGCAAAGCCTTCAGCAGCCAAAATCGCTGCCACTCCAGCAAAACCATCAGCAGCAACATCTGCTGCTGATAAGCTTAAGTCAGCAGCAACAAAATCTGCTGCTGAGAAGCCAAAGCCATCAGCAGCAACAAAACCTGCTGCTGATAAGCTAAAGTCCCCAGCAGCAAAATCTGCTGCTGTTAAAGAACATCCATCAGCAGCCAAAGCAAAATCAGCTGCTGACAAAGAAAAGAGAATTGGAAGACCATCTCCTCAACAATGGAAAGCCAAGATCCCAGTTTCTATCACTCCCAGAATCATCATTGGCTCGGTTAAATGCACACATGATGAATCTAACATTCCAAGAACCCTTTTCTTCAAGGATGCAAACTCTTGGACTCCTCCCACTAACTAAATCTCTATCATGTACAGTAACTGCCAGGTCATAAGAATAACACCTGGGTGGTAGACAGTGGTTGTTCCCGGCACATGATAGGCAACAGATCCATCCTCTCCAACTTCATACATTTCAATGGAGGATATGTTGCCTTTGGAAGTGACTCAAATGGAGGATCCATTACTGGGCAAGGAACTGTGTCCAACGAAAGAATGAGCATTGACAAGGTCAACTATGTCAAAGAATTGGACTTCAATCTCATGAGTGTTTCCCAAGTCTGTGACCAAAAGCATTGGGTGCTGTTCACAGATAAAGAATGCTTCGTACTGTCTCCAGGCCTATCCATACCTCCTCCAGAAAAGATTTTTTTAACTGCTAAGAGAAAAGAGAATCTCTATATACTGGACATGAATGAAGTCACTCCATCTGGGAGTGTTTCCTGTTTTCTGTCAAAAGCCTCAGTTGATGAATCGGCTCTCTGGCACAGGAGATTAAGTCATGTTAATATTAAAACTATTAACAAACTGGTAAAGGACAATCTTGTCAGAGGGCTTCCTGACAAAGAATTCCAGCTAGAAGACCACTGCATTGCTTGCTTAAAGGGGAAGCAACACAAGACTTCTCAGAAGCCCAAGACCTTGAATACAAATGACACTCCACTACAGCTACTGCACATGGATCTCTTTGGTCCTACAAATGTCATGTCCATGGGCAAGAAGTCATACTGTCTGGTGCTAACTGATGACTACACCAGATTCTCATGGGTATACTTCTTGAGAACTAAAGATGAAACTGCTGAAATTCTCAAATCCTACATTCTGAGGGTAGAAAATCAAAGCAATCAAAAGGTGAAAATCATAAGGTGTGATCAGGGCACAGAGTTCAAAAATCACACTTTGAACTGTTTCTTTGAAAGCAAGGGATAGAAAGACAATACAGTGCTCCAAGAACTTCTCAACAAAATGGAGTAGCTGAAAGGAGAAACAAAACTCTAATTGAGTCAGCAAGATCTATGTTGGCTGACTCAAAACTGCCTCTCACATTCTGGGCAGAAGCAGTTAGCACAGCCTGTTATGTGCAAAATAGAGTTCTCATAGTCAAACCCCTCAACAAGACACCTTATGAACTTTGGTTTCAAAGAATTCCCTACATTGGGTTTCTAAAGCCTTTTGGGTGTCCATGCACCATTCTCATCACACATGGGGTTATTCCTAAGTTTGGTGTCAAATCTGATGAAGGATATTTTGTGGGTTATTCCTCTCAATCAAAGGCCTACAGAGTATTCAATTCTAGAACAAGAATTGTGGAAGAATCAGCAAATGTGGAATGTAGAGAACACATCATCTGTGAGTAGGGAAAAGGCCCAAACTGGCTCTTTGACATAGACTCCTTCTCCCAAATATTTGAACCTCTCACCTTCTCAAATATGGAGTCTTCGCCTACACAAACACCTGCCTCCACTTCATCCACTGACTACAGACTGGATTTTCCCAAATCCTCTATTAATCTCAGAAGACCATCCATTGATCCTCCATCAGTTGTGGAAACCATTGAAGCAAGTGAAGCCGAAACAAGACTCTCCAATGTCCCCAGCAGCAGCCTGTCTGAAACTGAAAATATAAATGAAAACTCTTCGGTAAATGCTGAAGATGCCGTTGATGCTATTACTGAAAATATTGATGTGGCTGTTGATGTTGAAGACTCTTCCACCGTGTATGAAGAGACCCCTGATCAAAATCAAAGTAATCTGGAGCAAGGGATACAACTGGAGGTGGTACCAGCACAGAGGATCCACAAAGAACATCCTCAAGAAAATATCATTGGCCAAGTCCACCAAGGAGTTCTCACAAGAAGTAAATCTCACGAGGCCAATATATGTTTTTTTCATGTTTTCTATCTCAGGTGGAACCCAAGAAGATAGATGAAGCACTAAAACACAACAGCTGGATCGAGGCAATGCAGGAAGAGTTGCTGCAATTCAAGAGGCAGGATGTCTGGAAACTTGTTGATCTTCCACCAGGTCAATATGCTATTGGCACACGATGGGTTTTCAGGAACAAGCAAGATGAGAGAGGCATTGTAGTAAAAAACAAAGCCAGACTTGTAGCTCAAGGCTACACTCGGGAAGAAGGAATTGACTATGATGAAGTCTTTGCTCCTGTTGCTAGAGTGGAGGCCATCAGAATCTTCCTGGCATATGTTGCATCCAAGAATTTCACTGTCTATCAAATGGATGTAAAGAGTGACTTTATATATGGGAAGATTGGTGAGGAAGTATACGTTAAACAACCTCTAGGCTTTATAGATCCTGCACATCCTACTCAAGTGTTCAAACTAGACAAAGCTCTGTATGGCCTACATCAAGCACCAAGAGCCTGGTATGAAACCTTGTCAGGATATCTACTAAGCAACGACTTCAGAAGAGGTGCCATTGACCAAACCTTGTTTATCAAAGATGAAGGGGGATAAATCTTACTAGTTCAAATCTATGTTGATGATATCATCTTTAGATCAACAAGGAAAAAGCTGTGCAAAGACTTTGAGATTCTGATGCACTCAAAGTTTGAAATGAGTTCAATGGGTGAACTAAATTTCTTTTTGGGTCTACAAGTCAAACAAGTCCCAAATGGATTCTTCATCAGCCAATCCAAATATGTAAAGAGCATTTTGGAAAGATTCAAGATGGGTGACTGCTCTGCTGCAAGAACCCCTATGCAAGTACATCATCAGCTGACTCCAGACAAAGATGGCCAAGACACTGATCAACATCAGTACCGTGCAATGATAGGGTCTCTCATGTATCTCACTGCCTCAAGGCCAGATATCATGTTTGCAGTATGTCTCTGTGCAAGATTTCAAGCAGCTCCAAAGATTTCACATCTTCAAGACGTCAAGAGAATCTTTAGATACCTAAATGGAGCCCCAAGAATTGGGCTATGGTACTCTAAAAATGACAAGTTTAATATGTATGCATACACTGACAGTGACTATGGGGGATGCAACTTGGACAAAAAGTCCACTTCAGGGGATGTCAGTTTCTGGGAGGGAGACTGATTTCATGGCAATGCAAGAAGCAAACATGTGTTTCTACTTCTACAGCTGAAGCAGAATACATTGCAGCTTCAAGTTGCTGTGCACAAGTCATCTGAATACAAAATCAAATGTTGGATTATGGGATGACCTTCATGGAAACTCCAATTCACATTGACAACATGAGTGCTATATCAATCACAAACAATCCGGTGTAGCACTCCAAGACAAAGCACATTGACATCAGGCATCATTTCATAAGAGATCAATCTGAGAAAAAGAGAATTATTTTAACAAAAGTTCATACAAATGAGCAATATGCTGATTTGTTTACAAAACCTTTTGACGAAGCTAGATTCAGATATTTAGTTGAATCCATTGGTATGATGATCTTTGATTAAAATTTATCTCTAAAATTCTGTTTTAAAAAAAAAAATTTGCGGTTTTGTATTTTGTTGTAAATAAAAGTTATGAGTCAGCAGCATTTTTGTCCTTCAGCTGCAGACAGGTTTAATCTTCAGCAGCAAAGGTTTTGCCACTGACTGCCTTTAGTTATCAGCAGGAACAGGTTTCCTGCGAATAGCTTTAAGATCTTCAGCAGCAACATCCTTGCTGCAGATTATTAAACCCATCAGCAGCAATTGAGTTTGCTGCTGACAGACTTAACCTTCCGCAGCAACCAAGCTTGCAGCAGACATGCTTATTCATCCACAACAACCAAGTTTGCTGCTGATGGGTAAATTTAAGTCCAAATTAACTTTTACCCGCTGTAAAAATTAACGTCAGTCTTTACCATGACTGCCTCGGTGTATTACAGCTGTAACAGTAAAAAGTGAATAAGGTTGTACTGTACAAGTCATTTTGCTTTTTCCCTCCTCTGCCGTTATAAGAACAAATCAAATTTCCTTACTACCTCTTCACATTCAATTTCACCCTAAACCCACATCATTTTCTCTCAAGTCCACACCACATTCAAAGCCCTTCATCTTTAAAACATTCAAAGTCTCCCATATTCTAACCTTCCCTCCAAATCAAACAACAATGGCAGACATCAATAACCCTGATGATAAGTTCTCTCCATACCACAACCTTACAGCATATCTTACCAAAGGAAAGAAATCCGAAGGATTTAATGATATGATCGACTTCTTACGTCGATCAAAAATCTACTTTGCCCTCACAACCAACCCTACCATATATATCCCTCATATGGAGGATTTTTGGAGTACCTCCGTCTACTCAACCAAACAAGGGATTCCCCAAATTAAAGCCAAAGTAGACGGCAAGGATATCACCATCTTGGAAGCCACACTCAGAAAACATCTTAAGCTTCAAGATGAGGGAGCAGCCATCTCATATTCGAAGGACGAATACATGAGGACCTTTGTATCCATTGGATACACTGGAAATCCGACCGAGTATACGATCGAGAAGGCGCTGATGGGCCCTCCATGGAAGTATCTCTGCCACACTCTTCCCCAATGCATATCCCAGAAGAGGAGTGGATGGCATCAGGTGAGCTCCGCACTTGCCTCCGCCTTCCATTGTATGGTCACTAACCAAGGCTTCAACTTTGCATACCTCATCTTTGAGGGTTTGAGATATAACCTTCAAGAGGGTGCAAAGCAACAATTTTTTATGTATCCAAGATTCTTGCAGGAAGTTTTCAATCAGTAACTAAAAGAACTTTCAAAACCTGCAAAAATCTACATCATGCTGGGACATAAAAATAATATTTTTCAAAGCATGAGAACTGTTTCTAAAAAGTTCTCAGGGGTCAATGTTCCATTGTTAGCTACAATGCTGAACGTACAAAGTACCCCGGGTGACAGTTCAGCAATCCCAGCTGATACTGATCCCACACCCTCCACCTCACATCCTGAATAACAATCCGCTTCCACCATTCGAACCCCTGTGTATACTACTAAGGATGTACAGGCACAAAAATTACTTACACCTCTTTTGGATGTTATCGTTCAACCGGAACACAGGGCCCCGGTTACAACGACATATACTAGGAAAAGGGGCAAGATAACTCCTTCTTCTTTTTCCTCCAAGGCCCAAACCCAACCTAACAGCCCTCACTCAGAATCACAACATTCTGGTGAGAATATCATAAGGGACATCCACATTATTAGGGAGACTCCTTTGGATGTCTTTCTATTAGGATCAGGATCACATCCCGGATCCATAGAACAGCCCCCTGAGCCTTTCCTTTCTCTTCTGAACTTAAGTGTTGAGGAAACTAATCAAGATGATGTACCTTATCCAACTACCACTATCTCGGAGGTACTGATTGATCTTGCTTCCAACACACCCAACCCAAGTTCTTCTACCCTGAAGGTCCACTCTAGGAGTTATGAAAGAGTGGATGTGGAAGAGGCTGTCACTACTGCTGGTCCATCAAATGACCAGGAGGACAGTGACAACATTGCTAAGACCTCAACCACGGCAACTCACAGTGAGGATGTTTCCTTGGAAACTCCCCTCACTGAGAGGAATCCTAGGCGCCAAGAAACCATGGGTGATGGGGATGAAGAGGCTAGGCCTAAGGCCCCATCTGGATCCAAGGATTCCACAACTATGGATGAGGACAGACTGCAACTTCATAACTTGGAATTGACGGCCAGGGTGGCTATGCTAGAGGCTGAAGTGTCCAAACTAAGACACCAAGTCTCTATGCATGAAGCCCATCAATGCCCAACTTTACCTACTCCCTCTCTTGTATCAGTGGGCACCCAAACTGATACTTATTTGTCCACTGATGCCACCAAAAAAGGGGAGATGGTCCCAATGGAGGAAGACTCAGACAGTCTTGACGACTGGATTCAAGAGCAGGCTGTATTTCAAAGCACACTATTCAAGCCAGCTTTTGTACAGGTTCATGACTTGCCAGCTTCAGATAACGAAGAAGAAGAGACATTTGAAGACTGGAAGTTAGTCGTCAGGGCTATTGATGAGATGCTGAATGATGCTGAAGACACAGAACAAACATATACATCTTTCAGCATCATCCCTGAAGCAGTAGCCATCATAAGTCAATCCACTATCCCCCAATTTCCACTGACTTCAACACAGCTAGAGTTTGATACAATACTAGCTTGGGGGTATGATGGAAAGTCTGAGAGGTTCTGGATTGGTTGGGAGTTTGGCGGAGTAGAAGATCTAAACTGGGACTTTCTCAACAGCATCCAAGTCCTTCACCTATACTATCTACAATGCATCAACAACTCAACGGACCTCTCAGCAGAACTTGCTATTGGCAGGTTCTATGACTTGATGGAGGATAATCTACCCAACTTTCAAAGACAAATACAAGCAGCAAAAAAGGTAGCCTATCCTGAATCTTCAACAGCAGCAGAAAGAAGACTGTCTCCTAGAAGACTTGAAATAATAAGGAGCAGTCTTCTCACAAAAGAAGAAGTTCTGTGCTGGAGAAGATTCCTATACAATAGAATGGTCAGGGATGTCAAAGTGCAAGGATGGACAAGCACTGACTCCCATGACTTCACCTCTTCCTGGGCAATGAATCTTCTCTAGCAATCAACATCAAGGAGATCTTGCTCCTACCTTCAGCCTTCCTGCACAAGGTCTTTGAGCTCAGATCACTCATCTTCAATGTCAACTCCTTAGAAAGTCAAGAAATGATCAAGATCATCAAGGCTTCTTTGTACAAGGAGGAATCTGGATCTGACTCAGACCTATCCTTTCTCTCTTCTCCAACAGTCAGACTGAACACAGAAGAAGAATCAAAAAGAAGAGAAGAAGAAAAGATGAAAGAGGCATGGAAGGATGTGACAGGTATGGAATGGGAAGAAGATGAAGTCAGTTCCCCTCCCTTATCCATTCCCCAAATTGCCAATGAAGCTGAAGCTGAGATTCCAACAGTAGCACCATCATCTGCTGTTGTGATCAGTGAAGCCGAAGCAGAGGCATCCAACAAAGATAAGGGTAAGGGAATTTTGACCAAAGAAGACGAAGAGAGGTTGCTAAGAGAAAAGAAAGAGAAATAAGAAAGAAGAAGAAGAAGAGGAGATGGCTGAAACAAAGAAAGCTCAAGATAGACTCACAGCCATTCTCCTCAGAGAACAACAAATCCAGTTGTATGCAAAACAGCTGGATGAGCTCAAAGTAAAGATTCCTGCAGTTTATCAGATTGAAGAAGATGAAGCTCTTGCTCTTCAACTGCAGGAACAATTTGACAAGGAAGAAGAAGAACTAGAGAAGAAGAAGAAGAAGGAAGAGGCTAAGTTCGGAATAACTGATTCTGAACTAGCCAAAGAAATGAGAGAGGAGTGGGTAAAGGCTCTAGTTTCTCAAGGTGAGGATGCAGACTACCTTGAGAAACTATCAAATAAAGAAATCTACAGAGCCTTCATGGGTCAGCAGGGTCAATTAGCAAAGAAGAAGAAGGCTGAAGAAGAAGAAAAAGCCAAACAAAAGTCCAAAAAGACCATTGCCTTTAATAAAAGGACCTATGAAGAAAGGAAGATCATGATTGATTTCATTAAGGCTAGATGAGAGAGTGGAAAGAGACTAGGTCCCATGAATTTCATGAACCTGCAAGCCCTCTATTTTAAAGTAAAGAAGGATGAGGAAGAAATATTGGAGAAGAAAGGCTCCAAGAAAAGGGTAAACATTCAAGAAGAAGAAAGGAAATAAAAAAAACCCAAGTCTTCTCTCTCACCCATCACTTCCTCAATCCAACAACCTTCCACTCTCCTTCATAGACCTCCCTCCTCTCCTCCCTCAAAGTCCACATCCTCACACCCAGCTCCTACTCATCAACAACCTCCCAAAAAGAAAAACAATTCCAAACCAGAAGACTCAAGAGAAATAATCAGATGGTCATACAGCCCTGAAGACAAATGGTTTGAAGTGTTCAGGGGGAGGACAAAAGCTAAAAGATCAATCCATACATCTGTTGATGAGGTACTACAGCTTCCAGATTCTGATCTAAGAAGAATGATGGAGCTGGGTGAATCCTCTGAGCCTGAGAATGAAGGAGGGAGACATCTATTGCTGGCAATCAGACATTACTTCAACCCCAGCAAAGATGAAATCATTGATGCCAAACCTCTTCAATCTCACTCTCCATTCATCAGCTGGTCCTACAATGCTGAGAAGAATGAATTCACTCTGACAGATGTTAAAGGACAGAAGATGAGGTGTTCAAGCAAAGCTATCTTCAAAATGGCAAGCAAAGACATCAAGACTCTGTCTGAGCTTCCTCTTAACAATCCCAGCATGGACCAGAGAGGATATGAGGTTGAAAGGATAGTCAGAAACATGCAAAAGCTTCAGCAACAAAGGCAGTAAGAGAATTTTGGTAGCATCAGTCTAGGGGGAGTTTGTAGAAATAAAGACTGATGGCTACAAAATTCTCTAAGTACAAATGCTGCTGATCTCAGAGTTTGCTGCTGACCAACAAACTGCTGCGGACAAACTTATCTGCTGCAGATACTTGTTCTCCTGCTGAAGAACAAATCTGCTGCGGATAGCCTTATCTGCTGAAGACCAAAGTTGTTGCGGATAGGCTTCTCAGCAACATCAACACTTGATGCTGCTGACAGGCAGCTTTGGATGGTCACATCTTGCTGCTGATCCTCATCTTTGCTGCTGACAGCCATGTGCCTTGAAGACAAATCGTTGCAGCTAACTATCCATGCCAAGCATCACTGACAACTTTCTGCAAAAGCAACTGACACACTCAAAGCAGAAGGAACCTCAATGGCACAACCAATGAAAGACAACACTGCTCTTCTCCAAGCACGCAAGCAATAATGCATAAAGAAGACGTTTCAATAAAGTTAACTAGTTTTAGACTAAACGTGTAATAGTTAGCTATATACAAAAGATCAACGGTCTGTGTTAGATCTGATCCTTAGAATCAAGGGTCTGTCTTGATTCTAAGTTAGTATAAATACTGTGTAAACACATCATTGTAAGTGTGCTTTTTGATTGAGTTTTCAATTGTAATCGTTTATTTGCAAAAGCTTAATACAACTGTGTTCTTAAAAGTATTCTTTCTGTTTACTCGATTATACTTGTGTAGTTGTTATTGTTTCCGCCAATTTCAACTAAGAACAGAACCATCTTGTATTTTCACGATCCTACAGTGATCGACTAGAACAGCAGCTGACTGTGACTGGTTTGATTTCCGGTGACCTCTGTTGCGACTCCGGTCAAATTGATGTGTGGGATTTCTTTTGAGATGCTCGATTAAGGTGCGCAAATGCTCAATTGAGAGAATAACGAACGAATTGGTCGGATTTGGTTGATAATAGATAAAGGGGTCAACGGTTTCGACATAATTACTCATAATTGGGTTTGATTTCGAATCAATGTCGTGTTTAATGAGTTAATGATGGCCGTAATGATCATATTCGTACAAAAGCAGTTACAATTCGAACGTATTTCGATTATATATTGAGCTTGGATCCAAGAATTTGCGAATTTTGACTTTCAGAAGTCAAAATAATCAAGTTTGGGTTAATTACATAGTTGGTCCCTGTGATTCCATGTATTTAAGTTTGGATTTAGGCATAATTGGTCCTTGTGGTTTGAATTAGGTTATCAAGGTTAAGAACTTGTTAGTTTGACTATTAAAAGTCAACAGGAAATCAACTATAGTTAGAATACAAGTTTAGTCCCTCAAATTTTATGTATATAAGTTTGAATATAGACAGGATTAGTCCCTGGAGTTTGATATTAGTAAACTAGGTTAGGATTTAACTGTATTTGGTTAACGGGGTTAACCTGAAAATTTCGGATTGTCACAACATGGCTTCATTTAATGCAAAAAAATAGACGAGTGTTAGTGTAAACTTTAAAAGACGAAACGTGCAAGCAAGTTTAAACATAAGGGACAATTTCTGGTATTATTTTAGTATAAGGATGAAATCTGAAATTTAGTATAAACATAAATGACGAAAAATGTAATTTGTTCTTTTATTTACGACAAAAAGACGATTTTGACATCATGTGAGTGGCACACGACCACACTTAACATCTGAACTTGACGGACGTTAGTCCAAATAATGAAATGTGAACAAATTTTTAAACATAAATGACAAAATATGTAATTACGTAAACTGAAATTTGATAAATAATTAAAGGACGTAAAATACAATTTACTCAAAAGAAAATAAAATGGATTAAAAGGAAGAATTTGACGAAAAACATAATTTTCTCTAAATTATAAAAATATAAATAATTTTTATAATTCTGGTATAGTTAAAAAAATAAGTAACCTATAATTAAATTCACTTAAATGATAAAATCCTTGTTGCACATACTTTAACTTCTTATTTAAATTAATAAAAATATATTCTTAAACAAATTAACGTCACGTCAACACGCAGCGTCATATGGAATTGTTACGTCAACATATATTCATGTGAGTACATTTATTTATTTAATTTATTCATGAGAAGTTATGACCGGGTATTGACGCCAGAATGTAAAAACTCTTTCTTCAACTTTTAGTCTTTTATTGAATATATTAACAAAAATATTTATTAATTAATACATTTATCTTTATATTAAATCGTTATTTTTATTTTAGTCTAATCAAGTTAAGACAAATGAAGAAAATGATTAGCATAGCACACGCCACCAGTCTAAAAAATTATTGATTATTTTTATAATTAAAAATTAAAGAGTGATATACTTGGCGTAATCATATATGTATAAATAAATATAAATATAAAAGCACTTGTCCTTTCACCAATTATAAAAATACTTTACCATGATTTAAAGTTTAAACCTGTTTGGAATAAGTTAGCATGTTTATGTTTTTAGAAAGTTTTAGAAGTGTAATTTTTATAAAATCGAATGATTTTTTATAGTGATCTTTAATAATTGGAAATCTTAAAGGTGGACGGAGTTTACAACCTATAATTTTTAATTTTAGGAGGTGAATACTTTAATTGTATGATTCCCCACATAAAATGTAAAACATATTTATCAATTATTTTAAACCAGTTTTAATAAGAATATTTAATTTTGATTAACAAAGTTAATATATATATATAGGGGTATGTTCTTTTGAAAACCAACAATATGTTAAGAACCGTGAGAACCGCATTAATTCTTACTCTAATTATAATATAAATTGACTAGAATTCATGTACATTTCGCTATGTTTAAGGTTTGGTTTTAAAATACCTCAAATTTATAGTCATTTTTTTAAATGCATATATGCACTCACACTATATGCACAAATGAATGCATATATGCATATTTTTATACTTTTCTTAAAGAAATTCAAGAGAGAGAATATAAACTCAAACTAAGAGTGGGAAGAGATAAATAAAACAATGTTGTTGAATTTTACCTTTTTCACTAAAGCGATATGTACACGTTTTGTGCGGTCGGTTCTCAACATATTGTTGGTTCTCAAAAGAACATGCCCCCATATATATATATATATATATATATATATATATATATATATATATATATATATATATATATATATATATATATATATATATATGGGTACCAAACTATAAGACGCTCTCAATATTTATCCTATCATTTGTCCTTTTTCCCCGTCTCCTTACGCCATCTCCAAACGGGACTACTATGGAAGAGAGATGGGTGGGGATGTAACATCCAAATTTTGAAAACAAATTTAACTATTATAAAGCTTGCAAAAAATAGGTCTCAATTAAAACTTTTCAAGGAATGAAGATATAAATGTCAATCCCAAAGTAAAAACACCATATTAGTTGATTATATATACACCAAAATATAAGTTTAAAACCCTCACAAGAGGTTTAACCAATACAACACAAAAACATGTCCATCTTAAAGTGAGAAATCCAATCAGAGGACTGGTGATCCCGAGCTTAGACTGAAACTTTTCTTACACCACGAACACCCCAAATATGAAGTTAGTAATTATATAAACGAGCCATAAGACCCCAAATGTATAACCCAAAATACAGCAAAAATCCCCAAAAGTGGGCGTAGGAAAGGGCTAAGCCGTAAGGCAGAGGACTCGGGCGTAGGCCTACGCCCCCCCCCCCCCCCCCCCGGGGCACATTCTAGCCAAAACTCGTTTTCCAAACTTACTTCACTTGGTTTAACCCCCAAACCCAATGGTTTTGCACCCAATTCAACCAAACTAATGTTTTCACATATGCCACTTGTTTCCTAACTTCAATCCACCCTGAATCAACAAAATTATAAGATAGCCCGTAAGATTCAAAGATCTTTAGATGTTAAAACCAAACACATAATCAAAACAATCAGTTATACAATACATGTGTAAGCAGCAAGTTTACCACCTACTAAGTAAGTGTGAAAACACTTACCTATATCTTTAGATATCCCCAGTTGTTCTTCAACCTTAGAAACTTGAACACCTAAACAATTTATACTCGTGTTTAGTAATTTAATGATCCCATAATATCTACCAATTGGGATTTATAACTCCCTTAACCTAATGATTAACACTCCCTACTTATGTTGGCCAATTCAACCTTAACCAACCCCCCCCCCCCCCCAACACCCTTAACCTAATGATTAACACTCCCTACTTATGTTGGCCAATTCAACCTTAACCAACCCCCCCCCCCCAAAACCCCTTAGACACCAATTCAACACTCCCTAAATAACTCACTATAAATATACCTCATTTACCTAATAAATTTCACAAATAATCACACCACTCTCATACAACTTTATACATTTTTTTATAAAAATGTCTTCATCTTCAAGCGATGAAGCCTGTAATATGATGTTCCATGCTTTCTCAACAGTGGTGCTTCAGTGGTGGGAAGAAGCTGAATCCTCACAACCTTTAAAAAGAAGGGCTCGTCTTAATCGTGATCGGACGACTTCTAACACACTTCTACACATAGACTACTTTGACGAAGGGTGTACTTATAACAAGGTGCAATTTAGTACCCGGTTTAGAATGAGCCGGAATTTATTTTTAAGAATTAAAATGATATGGAGAGAGAGGTGTCTTGGTTCCGCCAACGGGTTGATGCAAGAGGTAGGAATGATTTTACATCTGTGCAAAAGTGTACCGCCGCGATTCGTCAAATGTCGTATGGCACCGTAAGTGATTCGTTCGATGATTACTTGAAGATGTCCCCCCGAACTATCAGGTCTTGTATTTACAAATTTTCTAAAGCTATAATTAAATTGTACCATAGTAAATATTTACATAAACCATCGGCTATCGACATTCAACAATTACATGCGGCCCATGAAGCTAAACACGGCTTTGTCGGGATGCTCGGTAGCATCGATTGTATGCATTGGGAGTGGAAAAACTGTCCCAATGCATGGCGAGGTCAGTTTTCACGCGGGGATCAACCTCGTCCTAGTATTATGCTTGAAGCTGTGGCTTCATATGACTTATGGATTTGGCATCGTTCTTTGGCGTTGCGGGTTCCAACAATGACATTAACGTTCTTAATCAATCACCTATATTTGACGATATGATAAACGGAACTGCACCTGACACGTCTTTTGAACTTAGAGGGACACTTTACCAACGTGGGTATTATCTTGCTGATGGAATATATCCCGAATATGCTACAATTGTCAAGTCTCTTACGTGTCCCGAAGGAATTAAACGTACAACTTACAAAAAAGCTCATGATGCGGCAAAGAAAGATATCGAACGAGCGTTTGGTCTCTTGAAGAATAAGTGACATATTATCGAACGACCAGCTCAATCTTGGTCTCAAACGAAAATTAGGAACATAATGTATGCTTGTGTAATTTTGCATAATATAATTTTGGAGGACCAATAAGTGGCAATTTGTCAATATAACCCAAATGAAGAGGAGCCAACGTACGAAGAAATTGATGAAGATCAAAAGCGAAAAAACCGTCAAGAAATACAACACCGGGATATTCATGATGTACTAAAAGCGGATTTAATCGAGCATATTTACGAACGTTCTCAAGATCATGTATTTTAATTAAATATTAGTTTTTTATGTTTTTTTTTATTTATGGAGATTTTATTTAATGTAATTTTATTTAAATAAAATTAATATATAATTTTATTAATAAATTATAAAATGCATTTAATGCTAACACCACACTCACTCACTTAGGTATTTCCCTTGCCAAGTGAGTGTGGTGTGAGAATTGAATAAAATGACGTGGCACCACGTGACAACCACTTTTCCACTCACTAAACCCTCACTCACTTGGGTATACCACATGCTCTAATAAATTCTCACTTAACTTTCATTTTCTAAACTTTATATCTGATATTGGATACGATCTCTGAAACATAACACTACAAAATTAGGTTTCCCTTTCAATGATAGGGAAGGGTTCAAATACTAACCAACTTTTTATGTGATAACCGTGCTAACCACTATAAAACAATCACATAATTAATACATTATTTTTTCTTTTATTTGTTAAAATAGTATTGAAGTATCTTGAATAAATATTTTGAACGTAAATACGGAAATGATGAGTCTTACATATACGTACCAAATAATGTTACATATACATGACACATAGTTTTACATATATATAAAATTAACATAATGATAATTGTTACATATACGTAACACTATGTTTGAGAGTGGTTATCATGGTTATCACATAAATATTTGTTAGCATTTGAACCTCACCCTTCAACGATATTCCATATGTGACATCCGACTAATTAGGGTTAACCCCGTTAACCAAATCCAGTTAAATCATAACCTAGTTAACTCAATTCAAACCCCAGGGACTAAATCTGTCTTATCTCAAACTTAAACACATGAAAATTCAAGGACTAAATCTGTAATTAGCCCAATTCTAATTTTGTTGACTTTTGAAAGTCAACCTGTATGTTCTTGAGCCTAATTCGCAAGCTATAATCGATTTTGTTCGAAACTGTAATTGAATTTGCACGTTGGTGACATTAACGGTCATTACTACGGTGTTAACCATCATCGTTGTTGAATTAAACTCAAATAATGGGAATTACAGTCATAACCGTCGACCATCATCGTATATCCATTGAATCTGACAAACTCTTATATCATTCTCACAAACGAATCATCTGCGCACCTTATACGAACTCCCTTGAAGCTGTTTCACACCTCATTTCGGCCGGAGTTGCAGCATGAGTCACCGGAAAGCAAGAACCCGTCGTCGGGACTGAGTTTTGGTCGAACACTATCAACCCGACATCCAATTTGGTAATTGAAACTCCCCACACCTTCGTTTCTGTCTATTGATTGAAAACCCTATGTTATTTTAACCTCATATCATCAACTTGATCAAAATCCAGAATCTAAGGTTCATATAATCTCGGTTTAATCGAACTCTACCCTAGACTCTGTTTAAATTCAATTAAATTACACCATTAGAATCGCAATCCTTCGTTTATTGATAACCCTATGCTAATTTAATCAGTTATCATCGGATTAATCGTGACCTATAATCTAGGGTTTGTTCATAACATAATTGGGGGTTTTGATTCGAGATTCAGTCTCAATCCAATTAAACCACATGAACAGATTCGCAATGTCCTAATTAGTAAAAGCCCTATGATTCCAACAACTTTTATTATCAGAATCATGCAAATCGAATTCGTGTTCAAACCTAGGGTTTCGGCCTTTCTTTATTGTAACATCCCAAAAATAATGAAACGAATAAATATAGTGAGACCGGTGATTTAGTTGGAATATTTAAACAAAAAGGGAGCAGGCCTGGGCCCGGCTTCAATGGGCTGAGGGAAGCCCATGCACATAAGAGGCAAGGCAGCCCTCTTCCCTGCTCATTTCCCCAACTCACGCAGCTTTTAGAGAGAGAAAGGAGAGCTCGGGTCTAGAGAGAGAAAGTGACAGATCAACTCGGGAATTCAGGAGAACGTTGCTGCCGTTCTCGTGATCATATCCTCTGAATCAGAAATCCAATCCAGGTAACGATTCGATCACATTATGAGTTTTTGTTCGTTTTGGGAGTTTTCGGGTTTTGGCTAAAAGATAACGATTTTTGCGGATGAAACTTGAAAGTGAACTTAGGTATAGCATCTAGAATGAAAAACGAACGTTTTGATCAAAGAAAATCTAGATATCGGCATGATCAGATTCGCATGCAGAACATTCGGATTTTTGGGGAAAGCGATAAGTGCAGACCCATCGAAACTACTTAGTTTCGATATGTGCAGACCCATCGAAACTACTTAGTTTCGATATATGCAGACCCAATCGAAACTACCATAGTTTCGATATGAGCCCCCGATCCGAAGCTAAGATAATACATAAGTTCCTTATCGAAACTACCTATCGAAACTACCTATCGAAACTATCTATCGAAACTACCTATCGAAACTACCAAGTTTCGACAGAAACAACCTATCGAAACTACCAAGTTTCGATATAAGCTAATCAATCTAAACTACTATGTTCAAGCATAGTAATGTCTAGTGTCATCTAGGAGCACCATCTTATGTGTATGACTTTATTATACAGATCGTGAGTGACATTAGTGAAGCCCAGTAGCCAGCTTAGTGTATTACAGAAACTACTCATCAGGTGAGTTCTATGTGCCCCTTCTATGTTATGTGCAAATGTTTTCAAATGTTTTGGGGCTGAGATGTATACACAAAGTGAATAAATGTTATGAATGTCAATGTGATCATATGTGTTATACAAGTATATATATATATATATATACCTATACATGAAAGAGAAATTATGAATAAAGAATGAAAAGCATGATTATAAAGAATGAATGAAAGTATAACACAATATGAAAGAATGAAATCCTGCTTTATATCCATGTATATATTGCTTGCAAATAATGAAATGAATGAATGGCATAACATGTGAGAATGAAATCCTGCTTTATATCCATGTATATATTGCTTGCCAAGTACAGAAAATGTTATGGACGCTTCGATGATAACGGCTACTTCGGTAGACGGACGACCATGTGATTATTTTACAACCGGGACAAGTGCGTTCCTTCATCAGCTAGGACGTACGAATGCCATTAATGGACGGTCGAAGCAATTGGCATGTTATAGTAGAACGGTTGTATAAATAATAGTCGCATGGGAAACGGATACCTTTGGGTAGACGGACGAATTACGGCCTACGACGGTAGGACGGTTGTAAGTCATGACGGACGGACAAAGGTTGCCGGACGGTTGTAAGAATAAAATGACGGACGACACTTGTTGCCGGACGGTTGTAAGTATAGGTGGGCCATGACGATGGACCACGGCGATTGTCTTTGTGACATTCGTAAGCAAATGACGGGTTGATCACCCTTATATAGTATGACCCATGAAAGTAAAGAAAGAAAGAAAAGAAAGAAAAGAAAGAAAAGGGTGAATGCATATATATATATATATATATATATATATGAATTCACAAAGATACAGAAAAGAAAGATGAAAGAAAGACAAAAGTTCTGAATACGTATTTATATGAATGACTATATAGTAATGCATACTTATAAAGTAAAGAAAAGAATGTTTATATCAAATCGCATTAAACTAGAACTCACCAGCGTTAGCTGACTTTTAGTATACATTTCAGGTAAAGGAAGATAAGGTCGTGCGATGGCGTGGAGGTTACCCGGCACGAGACTGACATCCCTCTTTTGTTTTATATGTCTTCGAACAATGTTATGTTTTTAATTGTAAAGACTTCCGCTGTTATGATTATGTAATTGGATGACGAATGTTTTTAATATAAATTCAGTATTTTATGACTATGTTTATGAGTAAATCCAACAAGTGAGGTTACCCGGGAAAGGGGCCTTACATTTATGTAATTTGACGACTTAAAACTGAACGTTTTTACAATTAAACATACACACACATTCGCACGATACCCATAATCAAAACCCCTATGCCCACTGGTTCAATCGAAGTCCAATTCGTTGGATTTGAGAGGGAGTTTGGCTCGGCTTGCGTGGGGGAAAAGAACCCACAGGAGTTGTATGTTAAATCAATCTGGAACTGGATTCTGTTGCGATGACCCTAGCGGGCAGACTTGTTAAGTGTGTGTGCTGGTGTGGGAGAGACCCGGGTTCGAGTCTCTCCACCTGTTTTCTTTTTAAATTTTTTTTTTCAAAGTATTATTTTAATATAAAACTTATCCCCATAATATTATATTAATATATTAAGGTGTTTTAGCCCCGAAAACCACCTGTAGGCTCAGGTTTGGTTTGATAACCCATTTTTAATATTTTTCTCACTTTTATAATAATATATTTATATTATTACTCAACCTATGACTCCAAATAAAAATAATATATATGTATATTATTTTCACCACATTATTTATTACCGTGTCACACTTCGAACTTATAAATAATATAATTATTTATATTATTTACCCACTTTTATATTCTTGAATAAAAATAATATATTTATTATTTTTGATCACATAAATGATTATTTTTGTTAATCTTACGAACTTAAAAATAATATAATAAGTTATATTATTTTCCTAGACCATTATTTAATGGTATAAACCCATGAATATTTATTAAATAATATTATTCGTAATTAGAGACGTCCGACACGAAACACATTTATCTTAATTATTATATAAAGAAAATCCCTTATTCTCGTGGTCAAGTTTGTCTACTCTTTAATCGTTAGTGCGTCTTAGGACGTTCACTCTTCCGTGTCATCGTCACAATATCCCATGTGTCCCTAATTATTATGCTTATAATTCTAGGGCATACGTAGGCGGTTCACATGCAAACTCTTGTGTTATCTATTGCATACTTGTGTGGTGCTACTCATACACAACTCAGGTGAGTTTACGTAGCCCCTTTTTCATATTTATATCTTTGGGGTGAAACATGATTACATTCAAACTATTTGCAATTATTACAATTCAAACATTATGATCATGTGTGCAATTTGTGCCTTATGCCTGAACACTATTTGTGCAAACAACATTTATATAATTTTGTGCATATTGCAAGTGCAATCATTAACTCCGTACAAGCCGACGGTATACAATGATAGATCTATTGTGTCTGATCAACCCACCCGGTTAGGGTGATTGTTGCCGAAAACACTTAAGGATAACATTCGTGTTATGCCTATCAGTCACAAGGTTTGATTATGCACCTAGTTTAAACAATAGTGGTTCTCCATAATTTCCTTATTAATCCATGTATCATATGAATTGTACACAAACTTTGATTATTACTTGTGGTGTCAAAACCTATGTATGCTCACAAACTATTTTTAGTTGACACTGTTTTCATCATGTTTCAGGTACTAGTGTTTGAGATCATATGCAAGATACTACATATAGGATTTGGACTTAGTGAACAAAGAATTTGAACATGTTGATGTATTGGATTTTTGGTTGTTTATTGAACTTATGTAATGAAATCATGATTTAATGAATATATGAAATTATAGTTGATCATGTGCTTATGAACAGTCTACACGTCCGCCCCGACGTATTCCGCCGTCGGTTGGGGTGTGACACCATATAATTCCATCATATTGTATCAACATTTTCGTTATAAAAACAAAACATAACATGACTATTGGGATGTTCTGCTTCTAAGCCTCCACAAACGAAACCTATAAATAATCAAGATTACAAAAATGAACACGACTGTTAACACACGTGATTAATCTTTCACCCTTTACTAGATTACAATAGTGCAGTTAAAAAAGAAAAAAAAAGCTAGATTATAACCGTAGAGGGGGACTCGACTATAAAAAAAATAAGCTGTCGTTTAGGGCTCCTAATATTTAAGGGGCCCCTAATTTAGGATTTAACTTCGTTTAATTTTCAGGTTTTGATAAGGGGAATAAAAAATTAGTATACTTAGAGGACTTTTCTTTTTACTAAAAACTCACTCCAGCTTTAATATGTGTGATTGTGTCATGTGTTAGGATTCTAAACAAAAAAAAGTTTTTTTCTATGAAAAAGGTCTCGATTTTAAAATTCCGCTTTGAGCCCTCAAAAAGGTTGAGCCAAACATGAATAGTAGAAGCGTCATTATCATTGTCGACTATATAGAAACTCATTGGTCCTCATTTCCCCCCTCATATCCTCCTAATAAAAAAACCCATCTAATGAGTTTCCAAGGGGACATCATAGTGGTAAAAGCGTGCACTCCCTAACAAAATGGTTGTGAGTTTAAAATGGTGCATGTGTGGTGATATTAGAAGTAGAGTAGAGAGTGTGTGTGTCGGTAAAAAAAAATAATCTAATGAATCATATTTAAAACTCAAGCTTAACTCATAAGTAATTTTACAGGCACAAGTTTAGCTTAACTCGTATATTATTTACTAATTATTTATTTATATATATACATATAACTATTTTTATACATGTATAATTTTATATATTATTTAATTATGTATATAATAATATTTATTATGTTTTTTTAAGACAAATTAGATTTTAATAATCCAAACTACGGCCTATTAGACGATAATAATCCATACTATCAATTTGCCCGGTGACAATCCTAACTTTAACTTTTGTTGTCAATAGCAGTCTAATAACACAAGCATCATAAATTTACACTCCATTTACACTTGTTGTGGCTCAAAATGATGATTTTAAGCGAAATGGAGAAACGTACAAGTGAGATCGAGTGGAAATAAAGTGTAAATGGTGCGTAAATTTATGATGATTATCTTACTGGAACTGCTATTGACAACACAGGTAAAAATTAGAATTATCATTGACCAAATTGATAATATGGATTATTAAAATCCAATCTGTCTTTTTTTAATAATAAACTTTTACTTATTATTTTATTATATTCTTTTTGAACGGCTAAAACCTAGACCTCTGAATGGTATTGACAAAATTCCCCTCATTCAAAACCATAATCTTCACAGAAATAAATCTTTTACAGGAAAAACTCCCTTACCACCATACTACTTTTACTTATAAACACCATCTAACATGTATTTATAGAATGTGAACTCGTACCACTTTTAGAATGCATTTATTATGTTTTTACACCGTATGAACCCACAGTTTGGGAGTCACACACCAAGAAACAACGACCTGGTTTCCCTGGAAAATACCATATTTTATAACACTCTGTTCACGTTTCTTTCAAAAGTCCAACCTTACAATCCAAAATCCAGATGTGTTTCTCCCCCTCTCTCTAAAAATTAGGCACAAACGAAGACTTCATCTCCATACCATGGAAGCTTAGCAACCTCAAAAATGGGAAACTGCTTCCCCGCTGCCGCTGCCGGAGATTCTCAGTCAGTCATCTCCGCCAATCCAAGCACCAATACTAAACCTTCTTCCACCACAGGTTAATTCAATTCTTCTTCGATCTTTAATTGTAGAATTGTTTCTGATTATTTGATTTTGATAATTGTTTAGGGACATCGATTGGTACGAGTAACGGTGTCGGAATTTCCGCCACGAGTAGTAGTAGCACCGGCCATAGCCGGTTATCTGAAGCTGCTTCGCCGAACGGTGAGGTGTTGCCGGCGGCGGATTTGAAGGTTTATACGTATTCGGATTTGAAGGCTTGCACTAGAAATTTTAAGTCTGATATGGTTTTGGGTATTGGAGGGTTTGGGACGGTATACAAGGGTTGGGTGGATGAAAAGACAATGTTGCCCTCCAAGAATGGTACTGGATTCATGGTGGCTATCAAGAAACTTAATCATGAAAGTGTTCAAGGGTTTCAGGAATGGCAGGTTTGTGTTAATCTTTCTCTCTTGCAACTTGTTGATTGTTTCTAATTTGGTTACAAATATTATATGTTAAAACCATGGTAGTTTTGGAAATGGATTGCTTTAGCTAATTTTGATGGGAAATCCTATAAAATTAGGGTTTTAAGAAAATTATGAAAAATTTACTTGATAAAAAAGTTGATTTGTAAATAGAGATGGAAATGGGACGGGGTATTGGTAATCCCAGTCCCATACCTGATTGTAAAACTGTGTCTCATACCTGGCCCAATATCCGTTGGGTATTTATCGCGTAATTACCTGTTAGTTTGTTAAAAAATACCTGTTGATTTTCAAGTGCATTTCTTTTTCTAACCATTCTAGATTTTATATAATTATATGATTATAACAACTACAACAAATTAAAGTATGCTAAATTACATACATGTCAGCATCACCATAAAAATATTTGAAATATCTAAAATATGTAAATTTCATGTTGATATAAATCTTAAAAGATAAGTTCATACTTCGTTGAATACAAAGTATAAATGATATTATCAAAGGCATATCACAAAAGAAAAGTTAATTTTTCACATAATGATGCTACTAGACAAAGGTCAAAGGAAAATAAAATAAAAAAAAATAATTTCGGTATATTGTTCAGGTATATGGTTCAGGTAAACGAGTATATAGTTTCGGGTAATCGGGCCGCGTATCACCTAATCCCATACCCCTCGTCGGGTTTGGTTTTTTTTGCCATCCCTATATGTAAAACAGATGAGAGAGACGCAACTTCTGGTTGTAAATAAAGCTTATTAGGTTGTACATAGAGCTAACGCCTCGCCTTTTGGGACCTAAACTCCTAAGAGTGCCTCACGTTTTTTAAACCAAGGACATGGATAAACGTAGTACTTTACAATTGGATGGATTTAGTAAATATTATAAAATGTGATGGTATTTGTTGCGATTTGTTAAATGTTTGATTAAGTAGAATGCTTGCATCAAGGGTATGTTTCTGTTTATGCTGTTTGTTTATTACATAAAAGAGTTAGCAAAAGGTTAGTTTTGGTTGATGAGAATGGCTTGTTGGAATAAAATTGCAGTCCGAAGTGAACTTCTTGGGACGGCTTTCTCATCCTAACTTGGTGAAGCTTCTTGGGTACTGCAGGGAAGATAAAGATCTTCTACTTGTATATGAGTTCATGCAGAAGGGAAGTTTAGAGAACCATCTATTTAGACGTAAGTAACAAGGCAAAATGTTTGAGTCAAAACTGTAAAATATGTAATTTGTTGATCATTGAAACTTGGTTGGGTTGTGCAGGAGGTTCTGCAGTTCAACGCCTTACGTGGAATCTACGGCTCAAAATAGCCATAGGTGCCGCTCGGGGACTAGCTTTTTTACACAGTTCAGATGACAATGTCATTTACAGAGATATTAAGGCCTCAAATATATTGCTTGATGGGGTGAGAGTTTTATATTATATTAATTTTTACCTTCCTACTTTTGCTTTTAAGTTCTATATTGTAGGTGTCAGTGTTCCATAATTTATTCTAGATCCATATTTCTTTATATATATATATATATGTATATGCATATATATGTATATATATAGGGGTGCATCAATAAACACTAAGAACTACATAAGCAACTGTACATAGTGCTTCGATGAAAATGGTAAAATTGAAAAAGAAATTGGTTTATTTTTCTCTCTCTCACTCTTTCTTAGATTTTATTTCTCTCCTGATTTTTTTTAAACATATAACGTGCACATGTGCATATAGACAAAATGCTATCTATACCTTATTTTTTAAAGATAAATCTCAAACATATTGAAATCCACATTCATTCTAGTCGATTTATATAAATAGTACAAGGCTTAGGTGGTTCTTACAGTTTTCAACATATTATTGGCTCTGAAATGAACACCCTTCTATGTATATGTATAGATATATATATGTGTGTGTGTGTATATATATAGATGCGTGCAAAGTTTAAAAGAACGGAATCGCGCCTCGAGGCGAACCGAGGCGTAAGCCCAAGGCGGAATTAAAAAATAAATATAAAAATTATATTATAAATATAGAACTTTCCTTACTAATTTCAACATAGAAAGTCTAAAACAACATATAAAAATTATATATCTTATAAATATAAAACTTTCCTAACTAATTTCATCATCTAAACCCTAAAACAGCAAGAGGCGCGCCTCGAGGCGTACGCCTTTAACGTTTTTTTGAACGCCTCGACCCTTTGAGGCGTACGTGCAAAAATGTCCCTTGAGGCGTCGCCTCATACTCGTTTTCTTACCACCTCGCCTCGAGGCGCACGCCTCAACGTTTTTTTAAACTATGGATGTGTGTGTGTATCTTATTTTTACTCTGATGGTTTTCTTGATCATTGATTATTATTATTTTGGACTATTTGTAGAGCTACAATGCAAAAATTTCAGATTTTGGGTTGGCGAAACTGGGTCCTTCAGGTGGAGTGTCACACGTAACAACACGGATCATGGGGACGTATGGTTATGCTGCTCCCGAGTACATTGCTACAGGTGACCTCTCTTTTTGAAATAATAATATAGTTGGTGATTTACTCTTTTCTTATGCGATCTCCCGTGTCAATTTTGAAGTTGAAAAGTAACCCTCCTTTAATTTGACTTTGTCAAATGCATCCTTTTCGTTCTTTCGAATATAAGGCTTATCATATAAGCCTGTCAGGTGTAAGCTGTGTTTTACATCCCGTGAGTTTTCCCTATCTGGTTCTCATGGTTCCAAAAAATATTTCTCACATGCAGTGGAGTCTTTTTCTTAAAAACTAGTTTCAAGTACAACGGAAATGAATATTCGTTTTGGGAATCATCCAACAATGGTGGTTTCTTTTTATATTTTTATACAAATTGTCAAGTAAAATTATCAAATTAATAATCCACTAAAACAAATTCTAGTTATCTTATGTCATACGACACTGCATTTATTTCCTTTTTTTTCTCTGTTTAATGAAATTATAACAATAGATTTAGATGATTATTGATAGAAATGTTGGGCTATTTTTCAAATATCTGAAATTTGTATGATGACCAGTAGAAAGGACTTATAGTTGCTCGTGAGTTATATTTATGTCTAACTGAATACCACATGAAAATGGGTTTTGCTATCTGCCCATTCCAACATATCTAGTATATATGTTCAAAATGAGTTGTTAGGTCGTGGGTAAAATGATTAAAATTTAGAACGGGTCAAAACCATTCTGGCCGACTCTTAAAACACTTTTTTTTGCTTTCTATTTTGTTTGTAAATAAATTATATTAAATATGAATAATGATTAGAGTTTTCTGAATTAAATAATTTATGAGGTTATAAACATTTAGTTTTGTCATCAGCGACTCATTTTCACATAATCGGATCGAAAAACATCCCCCTTATATAAGCAAAGCCCATAGAGACATGGTTTTCAAGTACATAGATGGTAATGTCATACCAAAAAGTGCAGGCCATTTATACGTGAAGAGTGATGTTTACGGGTTTGGGGTTGTGCTACTTGAAATCATGACGGGCCTACGGGCCCTCGACACAAAAAGGACCGGCCCACAGAGTAACCTGGTGGAGTGGGCCAGGCCATTGCTCCCAAATAGGAAGAAGTTAAAAACAATAATGGATGCAAGAATAGAAGGCCAATATTCAAGTAAAGGTGCAATACTATTAGCTCAACTCGTTCTTCATTGCCTCGAACAGGAACCACGAAAGCGGCCTTCCATGAAAGAAGCGCTGGAGGTTTTGGAGCAGATATATGCTATCAGGGTCAAACCCAAATGAACAACCTAAATTTTCTTCATACCACTTATTTCAGTTTATAAAATCTTTTTTATGTTATTTTCTGTAGCATGGTTTGATTTTTTATTTATTTTAGGGTTACAGTCGTTTTAGCCCTGGCCCGACGCGAATGTTGTGTCTGCCAAACTGTCTTTTGGTGTGATTGTATGGTCGCTATATATATATTTGGAAATTTTCTGTATATGTAGTCTTGTGAAAGGATTATATAACAAGAGTCTTTGTAAACACATTGATGTGGAATTTTTGTAATGATATTAATTCACTTTTTTGCTTGTACTTGATGTATAGAACAGATCTTTGTTTGGATGGATTAATGTGTGTTTTGAAATCCTTAGTTAGAAAGATAGAATCCAGATTTAGATTCAAGGTTTTGTAAAACTTTGAAGAACAAGTTTGTCTGTTTTCTTTGTGTGCCTGCTTTTCGGGAAACGATAGATTCTTTCTCTCTCTTCATCATCGAGCTGTGTCATTTAGCGTTTTTTTTCATGTTTATTAGATTATTATTGTGTTGTTTACGTGTTGTGGTGTCCGATCCCAACACATGGTATTGGAGTGAGGTTAAGGAGAAGATGTCGCACGATGGGTCGATGGCTAGTCGTTACTATTACACAAATAGAAACAAAACATAATTCCATAAATAATAATTAAACATTTCATTATCATCCGTAATGGTTTTACGTCCTTCTCTTTCACGCCCCGCCACATCAACACAGGGGCAATCACTGCCCAAAATCTTTAACTAATAATTAACTAAATATAAATAAAATAAAACTATAAATAATTGAAATAAAATTAAAAACACTACATTCATTAAAATAAAATAAAAAAAACTACATTCATAATAATTGAAATAAAATAAAAAAAACTACATTCATAAAAAATAAACATAAAACTACTCGGCGTCGTCATCGTTTATGTTGTTTCGTTCGTATATTTCTTTTCTTCGCCTCTCCACTAGTTTACGAACACCTCCGGTAAGGTTGTCGAAGTTCATAGTTAGAAACTTGATATCTTGTTGTTTATCCTTTCTAAAAGGGAGTAGTTTATCAAGCTTCGAGTTTATTTTTTCAAACCGGATGTCCGATGTGGACGAAGAAGTAGCCCGTTTACCTTTGTTTTTCCGGGCGGACGAACCGGTTCTTCCGGTGTTTCAACTTCATCATCGGTATCATTTAGATTAATGCTTGAATTGATACCGGGCGAATAATCGCCGGTGGATAACGTTTTTATTCGTTTGGACGATTGGGACATCAACGGGACTTGGCCCCACTTGGGAGATTTTCTAATAATCTCCCATGATTTATTAGAATTAAAAGCCGTACCCACTACGACTTTGTACTCATTACAAGCGTCTAAATATATATCGTGGTCGCTTTGACCACTTTTACGATTGTTGTAGTGTTTGTTATAATAGTTGTTAAACTTAGCAAAGTTGTTATAGTCCCGCCATTTACTAGAGATCTAGTCGGCGTTACGGTATTCGCCCCCCCAATTGTGGCGTGAAATCTCGCACGAACACGCCACCAAAAATCCTTTCCTTTTTTATTATTTCCTATACAAAAAATATAAAATAAATTATTAAAAATTTTACATAACATTTTATAAAGGAAAATTATAAACGCCTTACCAATTATCGGGTCTTCCGATACGTCTACCCAAGCTTGTGTCAAAGCAAATTCTTCGTCCGGTGTCCACTTTTCATGAACACGTGACGGTTCTTTGGTTGTGTCGCTGGTTATTGGTTGTTTCTTTCTATGCCAACGTTTCTTTGGTTGAGTCGACGGTTGTGTCTCGGGGACGGATTCGGTAAATTCTTGTGTCTCGAGTATTGAATCCTGTGTGGGAAAGGTTTGGGTAGGACGTATTCTTTTGTCTCGGGTATTAAAGTTTGCGGGAAAAAGATGAGGACTGTTGAATCCACATGGAATTTGTTGAAAAATGTTTGGTTCCGATGACGTACTCGGAACGTAAACGTCTTGAATATTTTGATTGAAGAGGTTGCTCGGGTCGGGATTTTGAAACCGAGTATTTGGGTTGTTACGAATGTTTGCAAAATATGGATTATTTGGGTTCCAATGATTCATTGTTGAGTAAAATGTGTGAAAGATAATTTGATATTTAGAGAAGAAAATAGAAAGATGGTTTAATGAATTATTGAGTAAAATAGGTTGTTATTTATAAGAGAATTTTTTTTTAAAATTTTTTTAAACTCTAACGGCTATATTACCGTTTGAGTTTGAGAAGTGTGCCATTGTCAGCGTAATTGCCCTCAAGCCCCCTCTCTTCACACCACAATAACGCCCTGAACGTTTTTGGGTGATGTGGATCACGCCCTTGGGTTTACGGGCTCCACTACACTTGGCATTAATAGACAATACAATAAATGAGTAGATAAAATAGGCAATACAGTATTTAAAAACGAGAAAATAGGATAAAGCAACAATGTAATTTTATTTCATAGGAAAAGTATTTCATATTTGAATATAAACTTAAAATATTATTCAGGAAAACTATAAGTTTTTATGTTAGAAACCGATTTAATTCTTCAAAAAGAATGTTATACAATGAATTGAGACGTGGACTAAACTATTATGTTAAGAAACAAAAGATATTTGAAGTAAAACATTTACATTAACCGATATTCTGTTTGTAGTAAAAATCGATAAAATCTAAAAGAAAATGTTAATTGTTGCTGCAAAACAAATGGGTAAGCTAAATCTTAAGGATAGGGCTGACTAGATTGTTCCTTGAGGGAGATCTACAAATGGGTAAGCTAAATCAAACCTCCTCGACCTATTTCCCAAAAACACGGGGACAAGAATAAGTACCGTGACTTCCACAGAGATAAAGGTCACAACACAAATGATTGTTACCATCCGAAGAGGGAGATCGAGGACGCAATTTGGATAGGAGATCGGCTCACTTAATAAAAAATATACGACACAAAAAGAGGTCCACTCCCTCAAAAGACGCAAGACAGACCCATGGGAGTCCAGTGTACATGATTCACGCCACCAGGCAGGACGTTTGAAAAGAAAGAGGAGACCTATAGGCCAGAAGAAGAATGGAATTCCTTCCTTTCCCTAAAGAAGAGCATTCGCTTCGCCAATGATCATTCGAGGACAGATAGAAGGACAAGAGGTCCAAAGAGTCTATCTTGACTCTGAAATCATATACGAGCACAACTTTCTACAACTTGGAAAAAAGACGCCACATAAGTTGAGGAAGTTAAACGTACCCTCGTAGGCTTCTCCGGAGAAAAAGTCTTCCCTGTAGGGGAAGTAAAGCTCAAAGTAACTCTCGGAAGAGGGATGGGGGCCGTACGGAAGAACTACTCTTCCTAATAGTGCGTTCTCATCCATTTATAATGTCTTTATTGGAAGACCAAGAATCAACGCCTTCAGGGCCATAGTTTCAACAGCTCACCCCATGATGAAATTTCTCACACCAGTCGGCGTCACGACGATATGGTCTGACAGAAGAGAGGGACAACTTTATTCCATTGAAAGTCCAAAAGAGGAAGAAAGAAATGGAAGAATACGCATCAACGAGCAATACCTAGAACAACTGGTGCAGAGAAGAACCTCGCTTTACCATCAGGGAAGGCAAGAGCTTGAAAGGTTATTAAAGAGAAACAAACATATTTTCACGTGGTGTCATGCAGATATGGCAGGAGCCTTGAGATATATAGCTGAACACTCACTAAACGTGCCATCACATGCATCCCCTGTAATACAAAAGAAGAGGCGGTTGGCCCCAGATAGATCACAAGCAGTTAAAATAGAGGTGCAAAATCTTGTCCAAGCAGGGAATACTTAGAGAGGTTAAGTACCACACCTGGATAGCTAACCCAGTGATGGTGAAAAAATTAGATAATTTATGGAGAATGTGTATCGACTTCAAAGATTTAAACAAAACCTATCCAAAGGACTGCTACCCTTTGCCCGAAATCGACATGAACGACGATTCGTTGGCAGGGTATAGATGGAAGTGATTCTTGGATGCCTACAAAGGATACTGTCAGATACAGATGAATAACGAAGATGAGGAGAAGACGACTTTCCACACCAAAGAAGGCATCTTCTATTATAAAAAGATGCTCTTCAGCTGAAGAACACCCGAGCCACATATCAACGCTTAATTGACAAAGCCTTCAAAAATCAAATTGGTAAGAACATGAAAGCATATGTCAACGACCAGGTGATCAAAAGTTAGGACGAGAAGTCACTCCTCCTAGGTATCCAAACCTTCAAAAATCTGAGAAAAATAAACGTGAAACTTAACTCGGTAAAGTGTTCCTTTGGGATGGAAGAAAGAAAGTTTCTCAGACATGTTGTCACCAAGCAAATGATTAGGCAAACCTAGACAAAGTGAAGGCCACCAGGGATATGAAGCCCCCAAGCTCCAAAAAAGAAACACAATGTCTTAATGGCAGATTAGGATCCTCTCTAAATTGTCTAAACGGTCCCTCCCCTTTTTCAAAACATTGAAAGGGTGCCTAAAGAAAACGTAGTTCCAGTGGAAAAAGGCGATGGAAAAAGCATTCCAAGAAATGAAAGAACACACAAGCCAAGCTACCAGATGTCACCGCCCCTCAACCAGGGGATGAGCTGCTCCTATACTTAGCCGCAGGAAGAGAAGCCATCAACACAGTACTAGTGACAGAAAGAGAAGGAGTCCAGATGCCAATATACTTTGTCAGTAAAGCACTCAGAGAAGCGAAAGTAAACTACCCTCCTTTGGAGAAATGAATCCTTGCCAGGAGGTTGAGGAGATACTTCTAGGCTCACCAAGTCAAGGTAGTCACAAACAAGCCAATCAAGGAAGTTTTAACCAGGCCTGAAAAGTCAAGAAGATTAGCAATATGGGCAATATAATTAGGGTAACACGACCTAATTTATTGCCCTGAACGGCGATCAAAGGGCAAGTACCGGCATATTTCATGATAGAAAGTTCTGAACCCAATGAAATTATGGAAATTAAGCAGGAGGAGATCCCATTTGAAAAAATAAAATTGTGGAACCTACATATGGATGGAGCGTCTAGCTTGGAAGGAGCTGGAGCAGGCATAATAATTACTGACCTAAGAGGTGTAGAACTTATCTATGCCTTCGAACTCAATTTCCCAAGCACTAATAACAAAGCCGAGTACAAAGCACTCCAAGCAGGTTTAAGAATCGCCAAGCAGCTGAAAGTGGAAGAATTGGAAGTACGAGTAGATTCCCTCTTGGTCGCCAACCAGATTAATGGAGAGTATGAAGTGAAGGATCCAACCATGAAAAGGTACATGGAAAAGGCAAAGCAACTAATCCAACAATTCCACACCCGCCGAGTGATGCAAATATCCAAAACACAAAACCAGAAAGTCGATGCCCTAAGTAAATTGGTCTCCCTGGCATTTGCTTACCTCACAAAAGAAGTGATGGTCGAAGTCCTAGATAAGAAATCAATATACGATAAGAAAGTATGTGACATCGTTGTAGAAGAAGGAGAAAATTGGATACACCCTTGATCAACTACTTTTTAAGAGGATCTCTCCCTAGAAACAAAGACGAAGTAGAGCGGCTCAATATCAAGAAGACAATATGTCATGGAGGTGGGGATCCTATACATAAAATCATACTTATCGCCACCCGTTCGATGTGTAGGGCCACTTCAAAGTAACTACCTAATAAGGGAGGTCCATATGAGAATCTGCGGGGCACATATGGGACCTTGAAGCGTGGGGGCCAAAATCATGAATTTAGGATACTACTGGCCAAACATGCATAAAGACTCACAGGAAGAACTAAGAAAATGTGAAGGGTGCCAATTACAAGGCCCAACCCAACATTCCGTCAAGTACGAATTAGTACCAATTACCTCTGCCTGACAGTTTCACAGATGGGGGATGGACATTGTTGACCGTTTCCTCGAAAGCAAAGGGAATGTGAAATTCTTGTTGGTGGTAGTAGATTACTTCACCAAGTGGCCGGAGGTGAAACGTTAGCAAGTATCACTGGAACACAAGTGATCAAGTTTGTGTGGGAAGATATCGTATGCCAGTTCGAACTTCCAGGAGTAATAGTAACAGACAACGGGCGACAGTTTGCCGAGAATCCTTTCAAAGAATGGTGCAAGGACATACATGTCAAGCAACACTTCACATCTGTTGCACACCCACAAGCCAATAGGTAAGTGGAACGAATGAACCGAAGCGTAGTAGAATGATCAAAGGGCAAGGCTAGGAAACCCTAACCTCCATCACATGAACCCCCTTCTCACTTTTCACAACAGACGCAACCTTCATCATCTTCTTTTTCATGTTCGAAGGAACCCTAACCTCCATCACTTTCTTCTTCCAAATCCTCTTGTTCGAAGCCTCCTATTCGAAGAAACCCTAACCTTTCGGATTTTTGCAAAGGTGATGTTATTCTACCCTTAAACTTTGAGGGTGTTTGGGAGTGTGATGAGATAGTGATTATTGACTTATTAGCTTTTTAAAAGGTTAATATGACTTATTGGCTTTTTAAAAAGCTAATAAGTCAATAAGCATTTTCCCACCACACTTCCAAACATCCTCTTTCTTTAAAGTTTTGTATGTTTGTAGCAGTTTTTGAAGCAACATATGGATTGTTGATTGTGTGGTCCTATATGTCGGTTCTTGGTAGATGTGGTCTCGGGTTTCTTCAATTTTTTATAGTTTATTAATCTATTGCACGTGTGTTGGATGATTAGTTTAGTAATTTGTTCTTTTTTTAATAGTTAACTATGCGTGTGTTAGATGATTAGTTTATTAATTTATTGTTTTTTTTTTGTTTAATAGTTAACTATGTCTAGAAAAGGTAAACGTGGTGTTGCTTCTTGTTCAAAGAAATATGAGGAGGGTGAATAATCCGTTGAATTTGATGAAGATATGCACCCGGTTAGTGAAAACGCCGCTAGATTTATGTCATGATTAAGTATGAAATGTAGAATAGATTTTCCTTATCACGGACTGTTTATAAGTATTGACATATATATATATATAGGGGGTTTAGGTTTTTGGGGGGTGGGGTGGTGGTTTTAGGCTTTTCGGGGTGGGGTTGGAGGGGGGGTTTAGGTTTTTGGGGGTGCGGGTGGAGGGGGGTTTAGGTTTTGGGTCCGGATTAGAGTTCGATGAGACGGTTTCAACGCCGCTCGAATGAGCTCAATCGGAGTTCGTTTGACCCACTTCTTAGCGTTTCTTAGCGAAAAACCACTTCTTAGCGGAACCTTCCCCTATATATATATATATATATATGAGTTTTTTGAATTAATATTTGTTTAGCTATTGATGTAATTTTGGATATTTTGTTTATAGGTTCAACAATGGTTAAGGGAGGACTGTTTAACGTGGTAGGCAGCAAAATCAAAATAATGTGTCTACCACTCAAGAAAAAACTGATGCGAGGGTGGACGCGAGCCCAGGTTTTCGTGCCTCTAGTTGTGCGTCTGGTGGATTGTACACCGACAATCCAGATATCAAGGTAATATATCTATAGGTTGTTCAATAAAAATGTTATATATATATATACATATTTGTTTATTTAAAGTGTTATATGGTTTTGCAGAATATTTCTAGGTGTGATTTGTTATTTCCGTACAATCTTATTGTTGAAATAACGGTAGCTAGAGAGCTGGTATATCCTACTTCAAATAGGACGAGGTATTTGCTCCGGTGGCTCGTTTAGAAACGGTAAGTTGTTACTTGCTTTATCGGCTGCACCACCTCGACGTGAAATCAGCGTTCCTTTATGGTGATTTAAAAGAAGTTGTCTTTGTCTCACAACCTGAGGGTTTCGTTCAAGTTGGAAAAGAAACAAAGGTATACCGGTTATCAAAAGCCTTGTACGGACTCTGACAAGGGCCTCGAGTGTGGAACCTTAAACTTGATAATACATTTAAGAAACTTGGTTTTGTCCGATGCCATCAAGAACAAGCGGTGTATATGAGACATGTAGATAACAATTGTTTGATTCTAGGTGTTTATGTTGACGACCTCGTGGTCACGAGATCAAGTGCTGGTCAGATTGGAGTTTTTAAACAACAAGTGAAGCAAAAATTTGAAATGAGTGACTTGGGGGTTCTATCCTATTATCTTGGCATTGAAGTGCTGCAGAGTGAAGCCGGGATAACTTTTAAACAAGAGGGGTATGCAAAGAAGATACTCGAAGAAGCCGGGATGTTAGACTGTAACCTGATGAGATGCCCGATGGATCCCGGTTCAAAGCTAACAAAAGATGAGACAGGTACACCTATTGATGCTACCGAGTATAGGAGGGTTGTTGGATGCCTTAGGTATTTGTTACATACGAGACCAGACATTGGCTTCACGGTGGGAATTGTGAGTCGGTACATGCAATCTCCAATGGAGTCACATATGGTAGTTATCAAGCAAATCCTGCTTATATCAAAGGAACCGTGAGTTACGGGTTGGAATACAAGCGTGGAGGAAATAATACAATAATTGGGTACAGTGATAGTAGTCACAACACAGATCGAGATGATGGTCGAAGTACCACAGGCCACGTGTTTTACTTTGGTGACACCCCAATCTCTTGGTGCTCACAAAAACAAAACAAGGTTGCCCTTTCTTCATGTGAGGCCGAGTTCATGGTAGCCACATCAGCCGCGTGTCAAGCTATTTGGTTACGAGGATTATACAGAGAAATTATGGGAGGTAATTTGCAAAAGGTGATAATCTGGGTCGATAACAAATCAGCGATAGCTCTTATGAAGAACCCCGTCTTCCACGGTCGAAGCAAACACATTGACACGAGATACCATTTTATTAGAGAATGTGTCGAGAAGGAACAAGATGCTATCGAGTATGTGAGCGGAAGCGAGCAAAAGGCAGACATACTAACTAAGCCACTTGGAAGGATCAAGTTTGAATAAATGTGCGAGTTACTTGAATGTTGGCCCAAATTGGGCATAATTATCCGACCCAAGCCCGTGGGAAGGATGGGCCGAACCCGAAGGACTGGCACGGCAGACTTGTTGGCGTGAAGCGTAAGTCTCAAGCAATTGGAATTAGATTATGATTAGTTTAGATAATTGATTATTGTTATCTATTAGTTTCATAGTTAATCTCTAATTGTAACCGAGTCATGGTATATATAGCCTAATCGAGATGTGATTATGGTTATGAGAGTTGATTGAGTTTTGAGTTATTTTCTCAGTTAATAAGATTGGAGAGTTATTTCATTAAGTTTCTTTGTTGTGATTTTTCTGAATGAAAATATAACTCAGGCCTTATAGAAAATCCAATCTCGGCCTAAAAGTATTCAAAATTTGGCTAAAGGATTATCAAATTACGTTGGTTATAACCATGCCTTACAGTATTCTTAAACTACTGGAATGCAGGGGTGGCCCGGGGGGTGAGGAGGGTGATGGTCCGGGGCCCGGTCTCCTAAGGAGCCCGTAGTTTTTATTTTTTTATATTATATATATATATATATATAAGGCTCAATTTGTATTATTCATTTATCCTATTAACCCATTTAGAAATTAAAAAAATGCTCACTACTTGTATTATCCATTTATCATATCAACCCATTTAGAAATTAAAAAAAAGGCCTACTACTTGTATTTTCCATTTATCCTATTAACACACTTAAAATTAAAAAAAAGCCCATTAGATTTTCAAACTTATTAAAAAATAACAAAATAAGTGGGCTGGGACTGGAGCGGGAAGGGAACTCAGAAGAAGCAGGACGCAAGAACGACAGTCGGCAACAGAAGAAGTGAAGAAAACGGCAGTCGGCTTTGCTTTCTGATTCAAGAACGACAGCAGAAGAAGAAGGCCACTAGGCAAGAAGCCGCAAGCATGGGACTAATCAAGAAGGCCAAAAAGACAGAAACGAGAAGGCCAGGGAGGGACTAATCGAGTAATCTTTAATCGAGAAGGGATGCAGGGACTATTCTAGCTTTCATGGTATGATTCGTTAATCATTATTCGTTTGTTGTATTTTTTTATTATGTCATTATTAATTTATATTATGAGGCCCCGCTTTTTTTTTACATGTCCCAGGCCCAAAACGTTTTGAGGATTCTCGGTACCCGGCCCTGCCGGAATGTATCCCGACATCTCTATAGACTGGGCTGAATACGAGGGGTTGTTACAATTAGTGACACATGATTCATACACCATGTAAGTAGACATTTTACACCACTTAAATGCTACATTCTTTTTATGATAATAAATAACACCCATTTATTTAATTAAACATTTTACACCATTTAAGTAGGCATTTTACACCACTTAAATGCTACACTTCTTTTTATAACAATAAATAACACATATTTATTTAATTAAGCATTTTACATCTATTTATGACAATAAATAACACCTATTATTATTATTTTCTATTATTATTATTACTATTTATTATTTATTTATTTATTATTATTATAATGAGTCAGAAGCAGAAGATTCACTAATTTTCAGATAATAGATAAACAATCTTTAAACAAGAACTAAAATAATTCACACATAATAACAATTTCAGTTAATTACGATGACCTTGTGTATAACTATTCATTAACAGGGTTAAATCTATGACTTCACGGGGTTCATGTTCTTCTCTTGGTGGATTCATTAATTCGAGAAACCGTGTGATGTGTGGTACGTACATATGTTCCTACTCTGCTGCATCCTCACTTCGGTATTTCTTCCAAAGAGCGTCAATTATAGGCATCGGATAATCTCCTTCGAGTGAAACCGAGATGAAATGGTTGGGGACATGAACAATCATTACAAATGAAAAATGAATATGGCTGTTATGCGGACCAGAGCCGGTCCCGAGGATTCGAATGCCCTACACGGGCCGAAAAAAGGCCCATAACAAAATATATAATTTTATAAACTAACTTTTTTAACGACAATTAACGTTATAGCATAGACATAATAAAATCATAGTATCAAAATGTTAGGCCCACTACGGGTGTGTTGGGTTGGATTGGATTCATGGGTATAAACACATTTAACATTTTTAAGCCTAACATACTTTTAAAAAGGCCCAATTGTTTTTTCTTGATATATTTGATCCATTTTTTTTAAAAAGCCTCGAAAATTTTATATATATATATATACATTTTTTTAAAATTTTTTTTGGACCCCTTGAAATGTTAGGCCCACTACGAATGTGTTGCCCGCAGGCCCAATATGCCGTCCTTGATGCGGACCAAGCCACATGGGAAAGAATGTTAGACAACCGCCATTGGATAAAAGGTGAACTATCACACCAAACCTCTGGGCAATCAGGAGACCCGTGTACGGCATCCACATCCATTTACTTACGGGGGCAAACTCAACGCCTTGCCAATCTATCGTTTCACGTAGTCGGTCAAACTCCCCATCCGCCACTCTGTTAAAAATTGGTCTCCACCAATCCCGGTGAATGTCCATTTCTTCTACTAGTGCTTTCCGAACAAACGGCCACATATTTATATTTATATTTTCATAAATAAAATAGGATTTATTAAAAAAGTCCAAAGTAATTTCTTGTATACACAATTGTTTGAAGAAATTGTTTAATTTATTATGTAAAGACATAATAAAAAAATTGAGATTTTTTTAAGGAATTAAACTCAGTGAAAAATAATATATTTATGAATTATAAAATTTTCATATCAAACGATGACTTAAATGTTATGATTCTAAAAAGTTAAATGCATATTAAACCTAAATTATTTCAACCCCCGATTGAACCATCTAACCTTAGATCTCGTTCAATCAGAGGGTCAATTCAATCGGAGGATTTCGAACGGACGTCGCATACAGATTGAGCAAAGGGAGGTCGGAGACTTACCAGAAAACCCTGCTCTGGTCGGCGGCGGCTAGGGTTCCGGTCTGCTACGGTGCGGCTAGTAAGGTTCGTCTGAGATTGCAAAAAGCATACTTCACTTGTTTTTAACCTGATTTGAGATGTTATTGTTTGAAAAAGAATTGGAAATCACAGTTGCATTGTTTCAAAGCTATTAATGGCCATCTGATTTTTGTAATTTGTGAAGAAACCCATTGGAGATTAAGAGTCAAAATAGTAATTAAATAGCATTTATAACAACTGGGTTATCAAGTTGTTCTTATTGTTTTTATTTATTACAGTAACATTTTTATTACACCATACTTAGCCAGGTAATACTTAATTAACTTCCTTTATTTTAATCCAATAATTTAACTTAATTAGTTATTCTATATTTTTCTTTTTTGTAATGGCGGCGCTACATATCATTGCCCCTATATTCAAAAGAGCAAGATTCTATAATGGGCAAAAAGAATAAAAAAAATTGATTTTAGACATGGAACGACGCTAGCTATGTTTCATAAGCGGAAATCGACCAATTTATCTTAAACTTAATGCCACAATTTTTGAATAAAGTGTTTGGCGGGTCGTGATTCTCGTGTTGAAGGTATATAGTTTTTGTAAAGTTTGATAGAATATTTGTTGTTGTTGATATGTATATAGATTTTAGTATATAGTTTAATAGAACTTAGCTTTATTGTTGTTTATGAGTTTGTGTAGTTTAATAGTACTTGGCCGTGTTGCATATTGTTGATATTCATTTATAAAATTTTGTATTTTGAAACAAATTTTCTGAATATATATGATTTTTTGCTGTAGCAAATGCAGTTTTAGTTTTTGCATTTGCTGGATTTTTAGCAATTTTACAATAATATTGTGACAACCGTGACTTTTACGGTCAACACCTAAGTTCGACGAGTTCGTATAATAATAGTATTATTATTATGTTGAAATATACTTTCATACGAAAGGAACTCGTTAGTGAACGGAAGATAATAGCAAGATTTATTTTGGTATTATAATGACAAAAAGTTGATCAAGTTCAGGACTATATGTGTTAACACCCGAGTCGAGCAGTTTCGTAAAATTTAATTTAAATCCGAAAGGATATATATTTACGAGACGCAAGGACTCGAGAGAAAATATTAAATTCTAACGAGTTATTTTTGAGTAAAATAACGCCACTATTTTTATCGGGTTTGTTTAAGCGAAAAACTGACACGCGATCGAAGACCGTAGGGGCTATAAATACCCCATCTTCATCCACTATCTCATTTTTCAAAAATTCAGAGAAATTTTGGAGAGAGAGTGGAGAGGGCTAGAGAGGTTTCTGGCAAAGTAGTGGTGGTCCGACGGTGGTGCGTGGCGGTCAACGGTGGTCCGGCACGGTGGCCGGTGGCGGCCGAAGCTCGTTTTTCACCCTAGAACCATTTCTCGACGCTACGAACGCAATGGTAAACTCAGATTTGTCTAAATCCTTGCTTAATATCGTTAAAAAGAGTTTTTAAATTCTGTCCAGAAAGTTTTATGCATGCGCATTCTTAAAGATCGGACGATCCCCGGAAATCCGACCGTTAGAAATGCATGAATTTTGGGTATGATCTTGTCAACACATAGACGCAAAACCATACCAGAGGAAGTTTTGATCAGAGCTCTCTAGGTATGCTTTTCATACCCTCGAATGTGACTGATCGGATTTTCGAATTTGAAAAACTGGGTCTCAAAGAATCGTCGATCCCCAGAGATCCGACCGTTGGATCGTGAGGATTTTTGGACAGTAGTTTCTTAGCACAAATATGAATGTTTTCACCGTAGGAAATTCCGATCAGATATTGGGAACTATATTTTTGAATACGAACAGATTGTAACAGTTTATAGGACCGAAACAGGAAATTGATCGGGTTGCATGGCCTTCCAAACGGCATTGCATGTCAATTTTGAGCATATGAAAATGCTCGGGAGATAAAACGATCCTAATGGTGTTTTTGGTTCGTATTGCATGTGAAATACGGGAGTTTCCGCGTACGCGAACCATTTATACGAAAGGTATAAACTTTACCCGTTAAGATTTAATTTTATGTTAGAATAGTTTTATGAGTCATTGGTTGGGAATTGAACCCGAAAATATTTAGTATTGAGATATTTGATATTTTGAGTGGTTATTAGGTTATAAACCCAATCCCGGTTCACGTGGAACTAATATATTTATTTTTATACAACAATTGTTTTTTTTTTTTATTTTTATAAACTTTTGATTTAACTTTAAAATTTATTTTTAAAAAGTATTATTTATATAAAAAGTAAGATCCGAAAACTTTGGTAACTAAACTATTTATAGATTATTTATTAAAATTTCTACAAGTTTAATACATGAAAATTGGAAAAAATACCTCTGAGTATTGGAAAAATCTGGAATTTGGTCAGTAATTAGTATATGATAAAACATGACTCCTGTTCAAAATGCATAAAAATTGGAGTTGTCTAAATAGGTGTTTGGTATTTATGAAATTTTAACGATTGAATTTAGGATCATATACTTCTGGACAACATTAGGACTTGAAACTTATAATAGAATCTCATTTGGAGTTAAAACTTATTTGGTAAAAATTTGGTGAAGTTTGGACAATTATAACTATTTTTACCGAATTTGTTAAATTTTAATAATATTATATTCATAATAAATAATCTGGATATTGAAAAATTATGAAAATTTGTCAGAAATTTTTATATATGTATATGAACAATTAGTGAAAGTGTCAAGTATTAATTTTATGTCAAAATATGATTTTAGAATTACTGTCCATTAAAACTTTATAAAAAGTTACTATTTTTGAAAATTTTTGTATAAAAATATTTTTATAAAAGTCTTAATGGGAGTTTGGACATAAGTATTATCATATTAAAAATATAAAATTTGAAATTTTAAATTGGGTGCTAAAATCACACTAAAACCCTAATTTCGGATGAATCGGACTTTTAAACCGCAAACCTTACTTTACGCGCATATTCCTGTTTTTGGTCAAACGAAACTGTGACTTTAGATTTTATCATATATGATATTATAACTACTGATATTCATTAATAAAATCTAAAACTTAAGGTTTCAAAGTCACGAATTTATATAAAAGCCGGTTTTACAATTTGTAACAGTCCGTACGCATATGCACGAGTTTGGGTATGCAACCGATTACATAGCCACTTTTTGTTTTGTTGACTTGGTCACAACCTTTAGGAGTCCTGAATGCATTGTTTGTGTCCACTTGACTAGTAGGACCCTGTTAGGACTCGGATTTTATCGGTTTTTGTCGACTGTGTCGCATCACTCGCCCGCATTGTCCAGGTGAGTTTTCGCGGCCCCTTTTTACTTACTGTTTTACTGTTTTTGAGGGAAAGCTGTTTCATTTTTTTAGTCACATGTTACATGATACATTGATTACATGAGTTATTTTTTTTTATAATGCCTTAAAGTCCCCAATTTTAGGCAATCAATTAGCTGAGCGTAGCTGTTGGAAATTTTGAGTAGTACTACTTGGGTTGACACCCCCGCTGATGGTTTGGTCGCGCCAACTAGACTTTTAGGGTCACTTGGGCGCAAAGTTAGCCAATTTTTAGGCGGTTGTTTGCATTAGACTTCCGTATGGGGTACTTTATTTTTAATTTCGTCGAGGCTTTGATTGCGGCTCATGGTTATATGTTGTCTAAACATGTGTACTCGATCAATGGATTTTTGATCACTTTGGATTTTTATCAGAAACTTTTATATAGTCGCAAAACCTGCGAACTCACCAACTATTTATATAGTTGACCCGTTTTCGAAACATGTTTTCAGGTAAACAGAATTGAAGAAGGGATTTTTATGAGGGCTCGCTTTTGGATTAGAACTATTGTTTTTAGTTTTGATTATGTACTTCAGTTATAGTCAGGCATTTAGACACTTTGTACCGTTTTAGAGATTTTTCTTGTATTTGTACTTTTGTTAGAAGCATGTAGTATGGTTCAATGTAATGCACAATTTTTCCTTTTAGTTTCTCTTGTACTTGTGTTTAATGCGATATACCGGTTACATCCCATACTTCCGCCTTGTTGGGGTGTGACAGACTTGGTATCAGAGCACTGGTTATAAAGAATTAGGTTTGCCCGAGACTAGACCTAGACTATAACTCTAAGTTTATTGTATTGAACCGTAGGAATTATATGTGCATTGCATACTATCTCTTGCTTATATACGACACATTGCTTCGTCATAATCATGTCGTTGTCATGACACTACGCGTACTCTTTGATGATTCTGGTTACGTTTGCTGTAATCTATATCCGCATCTATCTGTCTTGGTGTTACCTCGAGATGTAGTTGTACCTACATCGCACCTGCATCTACTCCAGTTCTGGAGTCGACTTTCTTATTTAACATCTATTGTTTTCACTTTGTGCGGTATATACTTGCTTTGGTGATCTGCTGGATTGGATGGCTAGAACTTTCGCCATGAGATATGGCAGACAGAATTGCTCAATCTAAAGGGAACCCGAGGTGGAGAAGCATGACTAAACAGGAGAGAACTTTACGGGTCAGGAGACCCATGATTTTTTTTATTGGATCATTAGATCCACGAATATGTATAAATTTGTAGCATGATTTGCTTGACATTGATTTGAAGATCTCTGCCCTATTATTAGTGCCTGACTTCCACCACACACTTTTTCTTTTATTAGAGGACGCTGATTGTGCCCCTCTATTATTACCTCCATCTAGCAACACCCTTAACCGGCAGACCTATAAGTATTGGTACAAATAACAAGTGTGATCAGATAGAACATCCACACTTTTACGCAAAAATGCAACACGATGAAGTGATCCGATGAACATTTCAGTTCTTTTTTTTAGCTGAGAGCTCGGGATAGAGGAAACACTGTAGGGACCATGCAAAGTAAAATATCATTACGGGCACACACGTAATCATAATTTGCAGTGCATGATAACTCTAGTGAGCCTTACTGTCTGAGTTAATATTCATGATTAATCTATATTTCTAACCCCGATTCCTAGTCATTCGAATATTGATCGAAACTATCGTCACCTTAGGGTTGAGCCAAAGACATCAAATGATGCGATGTGCTACCTCATGTGACATGGGAATTTATATCGTCTTTTTATCTTTGAATCGTAATGGATCTAAAACTCTTATAAAGTTTTATTGTGCATGACAATTTAGACCGAGACACAGAAAAGATCTGTTCTCAGTTGATTTAACCTCGGTATTTGGACCGGATTTAACAATTATTTGTTAAGTATTGCTTCATTTTTGAGATCCAGCTAAAGATTTTCTCATTTCAATTTTGTTATATGTTTATCAACGCATGTGACGAATCTCGGTCTAGCGTGAATCAGACCTCGACATTTCTGACCCCCTAATAGATCTTCATGTAACATTCTCGCAGTTCTGAAAGAACAAGAGAAATTCGAATTTTGGTCTAATCAACTCCTTAGAAAATCTTGAGTAACGAAGATTTTCTCTCATCCACATTTTTTAGTTGCTAAATCGTACCCTTTGAGATTTTACTGGCCACTTAAATTCAGTATGGGTGTGACAAATATATATATTTTTTTCGAAAATTGATTTTTTGAGGCGGTTTATGAAACCGCTTTAAATGTATTGTTTGGAGCGGTTTTATGGGTATTTTGGAGCAGTTCGTATTGTAAAGAAAGGGTTTTTTTTTTGAGGTTATTCTGGTTTTTTTGGGCGGTTTTTAAACCGTTTTAAAAGATATTTCCATTTTTTTAGAAAATCATTTTCACGGGCTCAAAAAATCAATTATGTATTAGTGTTTTTAGAACGGCTCCTAATCTATTCTAATTAACCACCAATACTTGTCATTTGCACTAGAGGTGTTCAAAATTGGATATCCAAAAATTTTAGACCGATATCCGAAAATTTTGGACGGATATCCGAAATTTCGGATACGTATTCAGACAGTGAAATGGATATCCATTTAAAGATTAAGAGCTTTGTATTCATGTATTGTTTCTGTTTGTAATGGTTGGGTTCCACAAAATTAGCCCTCATTATGTGGTGCTTCAACTTATTGTAGAATCAGAATACCAACCAACTTAAAATGAGTTTCAGAAGCAGAAACTGACGATTGACGAATCTTTGTCTGTAGATGTTTGTCGATGTAGCCTTTAAACTTTCAGATTCTGCCCAGTGACGAACCCAAATTTTTTTTTCATGGGGTCGGTTGAGTAGTGATATATAACACTAAATTTTTTTCATTAAGGGGCAATCGGGGAGCTATTTTAAAATTTCATGGGGGGGGGGGGCGATCGGAATTTTAATGCGTATTTAACACTATTTTTTTCATGGAGGGCAGCTTTAACGAACCAAAATCCGGATTTCGTTATAAATATATATATATTCTAATAAATATTATGGTGAAAATAATATTTTAGAAATAAGTTGAAACAAGTGGGTTTCAAGTTAGTAATGAGGTTATATTAGTTTTTAACTAATTTTGGAATAAAAATGGGTGAAATGGAAGTTGAGGAGCTAAAAGTGTAAAATGGCAAAAATCTACCGTATTGACTAGTGAAAGTCAAAATTAGCCTCATTTGGGTGTTGGCTCGTTCTTGAGCAAGGGAGAAAAAGGAGAAAACGAGATTGAAGCCTAAATCGTGCATTTGAGGCTTGTTTTGTGAAGGTTTTGGCTCACACGTCACCTTCCTAACATCAAGTAAGTGATTATCTTTCTTTTGATTTCACCATTGATGTGTTAGTTGGTGGGTTTTGTAGAAAATCCAAAATTTATGATGCATGTTGATAATTAATGTTAGATTGTTGAAAATCTAGCTAAACTAAAGGTAAAGAATGGTAAATAACATCCTAGAACCCTTTGATTTTGATTATGAGAAGTTAGGGTTCATATGGGAAAAATCCGCCATATGAAAAGGTGATTTGTAATGAACTAAAATCCGGATTTCGTTATAAATATATATATATATATATATTCTAATAAATATTATGGTGAAAATAATATTTTAAAAATAAGTTTAAACAAGTGGGTTTCAAGTTAGTAATGGGGTTATATTAGTTTTTAACTAATTTTGGAATAAAAATGGGTGAAATGGAAGTTGAGGGGCTAAAAGTGTAAAATGGTAAAAATCTGCCATATTGACTAGTGAAAGTCAAAATTAGCCTCATTTGGGTGTTGGCTCGTTCTTGAGCAAAGGGAGAAAAAGGAGAAAACGAGATTGAAGCCTAAATCGTCCATCTGAGGCTTGTTTTGTGAAGGTTTTGGCTCACACATCCCTTCCTAACATCAAGTAAATGATTATCTTTCTTTTGATTTCACCATTGATGTGTTAGTTGGTGGGTTTTGTAGAAATCCAAAATTTATGATGCATGTTGATAATTAGTGTTAGATTGTTGAAAATCTAGCTTAACTAAAGGTAAAGAATGGTAAATAACATCCTAAAACCCTTTGATTTTGATTATGAGAAGTTAGGGTTCATATGGGAAAAAAATTAGGGGTTTTTGATTATGATGATAAGATGATGAATTAATGATGATTAAGTGTTTATATGATGTTAGAAACTTGAACAAACATCAAATTAACCTAATGATAAAAAATTGAATGAAAAAAATTAGTGTTAAGGTAAGGATAATGAAACTCAAGTAGGTGAGTTTGGGGTGAAAGAGGGTGTTTAGATATGAGTATAACTTAAACGGGTCAGTTTGGGTTGGAAATGGGAAATTGGGTTGTGAACCTAATTTTAATGATATTTTGATGTATGTTAGATTACTAAACTAGGTATATATGTTTAGGTAATCAAATTGCAAAACTTAAAGGTGGTGCGGGATCTTCTAACCCGAAAGGTAAGTGCTCTTGCACTTACTTAGTAATTGATGATAAATTGTGTTATATGCAATGTTGTATGCATAATGTGATAAGTTGCATAATGTGTTATGTGGTATGAATGTGTATAGTGGTGTACGAATAAGTGAATGAATGAAGTTATAGTATTAATACTATAATGGATGTGTGGATATGGAGTTCTGGTCTAAGTACCGTAATGGATATGTGGATATGAAGTTATGATCTAAGTATCATAATAGAAATGAGGTTATGGCCTATGTGCCATAATGAAAATGGAAATGTGTTAATTATGATTGATAAATAAAAAGTATGAAACTTGTAGGTGAAATGCAAATGATATGTAGCCTAATGACAAATTGGGTGGAAACGGGTCAAATGGGTGAATGGGTGAAAACAAGTAGTATTTACTTGTTTGATATGTTTTATCTTCATTACTAATGATGTTATATGTGGTGTTGTGTTGGAAAAGCTCCGGGATAGTCAAGGTCAAGTCTATGGCGAATGTTGGATTCTCGTATGCACTTTTGGTGATTTCGGGTTTAATTTAGCTGTCCATCTAATGGATGTAAATGTATTACTTAAAAATGTATTTTGATGTTAAAAATGTGGTGTGAATGTTTTTGGTCAAAATCCAAGTGTTGGAAAATTTTGGGTGTCATGTTGTATTGGTAAAAGTTAGAAAAATGGTTAAGGGTTGAAATTTGCAGGTCTGGAAACTTTTTGGAAAAAGGGGCTCTTCGCGCCACACGAAAAGCTGGGGAGTGGTCTTCGCGACACGCGAAGACCTGGTTTCCTGGACTTGCCCTTTATGGACTCCCTCGCGCCATGCGAAGGGAGGGGGCCGACTCTTCGCGACACGCGAAAATATAAAAAAAATATATTTTTCATGGGACGAATGCTTCCGCGTGTTTTAATGATTTAATAATCAGTGTTTGAAAATAGAGTGTTACAACTTGGTATCAGAGCGATGGTTTGAGGGATTTGGTGTGCGAGGCACCAAACTCAAACAGGATGCTCATGATATGGGGGAATGGTACGAGAATCCATAAAGGACTTGACTAAGACTCGGAGCTTACGGAAATGAAAGGTTAGTAATGCGATGATTAATGTTGCTAAGTGTGGTGTATATGTATGATTGAATGACAAAGTGTCATGTGTGCCGAAACTTGCTTTGTGATTTTCTATATGAATATGATAATTACAATTGGGCATAACGTATTATTAAACATGTCTGGCCAATATGATTAATAAGACGAGAGTGCAAAGGTCTTTATGATAACCATATGACAATGAACATTTGCAAGGATTAGGCGAAGGTGATTATATATATATGTATGAATATAGGTAGATATATATATATACTTAATACATAAGAGTGTAAGTGTGATGGATACCTTAGGTATTGAAAGTGTAAGGATGTTAAGGTGTTTTTGTTCTAATTCTCAGCTAAGAGATGACAGACGATGCGAATATGGAACCGTTGGATACAAGAATCCAAGAGTTGATAAAGGAAGAAGTGGCCAAGGATTTTAAGCAAGCCACAACCCTGTTGATGGAAGAAATGAGGGGGCTATTAAGCTCACTCTTGAAGAGGTTATGAAAGAAAAGGAAAAGGAACCACGAGGTTGTACTTTTAAAGAGTTTATGGTAATCAAGCCAAAGGAGTATAACGGGCAAGTGGACCCGATCCTTAGCCACAGGTATTTGAAAATAGAGTGTTACAGCAGCTGCCCCTGTAGCTCCTTAGTAGGTCCGCCCTGATTCTGCCTTCAAGTGACGAGAGTCGAGAAATTACCAAGTATGAGATTACACCGTGTTCCCGAGTTTAATAAAGGAAAGATAAGAAAAGAAAAGAATTAAGATAATAAAAGAAAACGAGGAGAAGGAAATGAGGGAATTAAAGAGAAAAAAGAAAGGAAAGAGAAGAGAAAGATATGTTGTAGAAATTACAGAAAACGGAATGATTCTTGGACTCTCTGAAAGGCGTGATAACACTTTCAGATCAAATCTATTTGGTGGTTCAACAAAATGAATTGATCGGATACAATTAAGAGATTATAAAAGAACAAAGTATGGAGAATTGTAATGATTTCGAACCAGAGAAGATGATCAAAATACGCAGGAGCATATATACGATTTTGGGTTTAGAAACTGCCCTAGGCAGTTCTCGAATTGCCAATTTGTCACTTTTGCCCCCTCCAGAATTCACATGTGCATTTTCGAAAATTCATTTTCAAATGAATTTTTAATAAAGCAATATTAGTGGAAATAAAATATTTCCAAACTCGACCCCAGCCAAGGGCTGCCGCCCCTTGGACCCTGCTACCCGGGGCGCTGCCCCCGGACCCTCGTTAATTAGGGGCTTCGCTCCTAATATCATAATAAACTCAAATAAGCGTGCACTCCGCACCTCTTTATTTATTTAATATTTATGATGATACATATTGATCACCACAAGTTAAGCCAATTACACTAAAATATCCACACAAGATATAATGTAATTTCGTGTTTCAGAGTTTGAAGAAAAAGAAAATAAATTAGATATTTTATGTGGCTCATTTCCTTTCTTTCTACTTCCTTCCAATTTAGAAAGAAAGTTGGATTTCTTTTCACTTCCTTCCATTAACAAAACTCAGGAACATAATTTTTTGAGTTTCTTTCCACTTTCTTCCGTTAAAAAAACCCAGGAACACAAATATTTTCAGTTTCCTTCCACTTCCTTTCACTTCTCTATTTAAAAAGGACTCGTATTCAAATTTTATAATAAATCTATACTATATAATAAAACTAAAATCTCTTATGACACGTGTCGACTCTATATCTCTTCTCACAAATTTTTTCCCGCCTCTCTCTCTTATTAAATACACCTCTTTTTTTAATAATGATTAAATTAAAGAAAGGATTAATTATACTAATAAAACACATTTATTTTAAATTATCAATATCAATATTAAATTAAAGAAACGATAACCACTCTAGTATACAACAACCACTTTCCTCTATTTACAATATCAAACCCTCGATTGTTCTAACTAAACTAACTTGCACTATAACTTATTTAGGGTTTAATCCTTAAGGCATTCTCGTAACCGAGTTACTACCAGGTCTAGATTCTACCCACCTACTACAAGGTGAGATACATAGCCCCTTTTACTTTTTATCTTTGGGGTGGAAAACATGCTCGTATATCAAAGGTTGTTCAAACTATATCAAATTCAAATACTACTTTTGCAATTTCAATAATAACTATCTATACTTGTAAACTTAAACGGTTTTATACATAATCTACAACCATTAACTTGGGATAAGCCAACGGGAGTAAGTCATAGATCTATGGGCCTGACAAGCCGATCTAGTTCTTGAGTTGACGAGATACGATATCAACTTGAAACTACATATACAGAAACTGCAAAACTTGTTATTCATGCTATGTCAATACTTTGGGAACCCAATCTTGTCATTAGGTTTGGTTGAATCGATGTATAAAAGTTGGTTTACTTGTTATTGAAATTTGTTTATCATTTGCAAATCTTTGTTATCTATACTATGTAGTTACTTAAACCTATGTTCTCACCAGCTTTATAGCTGACATACTTTAGCATGTTTTTTAGGTACTAACAACTAGGTTGCTGTAATGATCACGCTAGGACTTCAAGACTTGACTCTAGGAGACTTAGTTATTTACAAGAATTAATAAAGACAATTTGTTTTATCTATTTTGTTTGGTTATTTGTTTTGAAAACAACGTAATACAACTATCCAGTTAATTTAATAGTATTTCTTTTGATTATTGTGATGATTTCAATTCGTCACCCCTCGCGTAAACTCCGCCATCGGTGGGGGTGTGACAGATTAGTATCAGAGCAAGGTTATAGAGAATCATGCTACCTTAGAATAGACCTAGACTATAACCCTAGGAATCCCCTTGTTAGGGAACTACGTGCTCTACTTGTCTAACTGTTTCTCTAACCTTTACATGCCTTCTCATCCCTTTTTCTCTTTCTCGAAAACAACATGCTTATCTTGACGAACCATCACAAGAAACCAGACGATCCAGAAATGCAGTATGAGGCGGAGAGCCTTTATCGGTCGAAGAATGTTGTCATAGTATGACCAGTTCACCCTACACCATCAAGGGAGTAGCGATGCAGAAAGCAGAGTTAGACCCAACCCATTTGCAGCTGATCCACTTCTAGAGATACGACGACTAAGCAATGATGCCGAGACGATTCCATATTTACTCTCACCAGAACCAAGGGCCCGATTGGTGGTTGATAGGAACATGTGTAATCTGGAAGAACGGATACCTATACACGAAGAGTTCTGACTAGGAAAGATGTGGTGTATAAATCCCTAAGTAAGGAACCGTTGCATCTTCCAGGGAATCTTTGGTGTGAGTATCGCTTATAGGCTAAAACACATTTTCCTATCATCTATCATACGAACCCTGAGTTTTGATTTTTCATGATTTTTTTCTTTAAATTCAAAGTCTAGACATAAGCATAAGTATTGTGTCTATATCTTTCTTCATTTGTAATTCGAACCAATTTGATTATAAATGAAATTTCATCCTTGTTTGTTTACGATTCTATCTCTTGTCATTTTATCTAAACGTGCTGAAATGCCTCTTCGTCGTAACACTACCGAAAGCAACGAGATTGCCACCATTGTCTCCCAACAACGGTGTCAGGATATGCAATTAATGTGATGACCTTAACCACCTCAGAAACCATTTCCCCAAGCTGAACCCTACCAACAATCAAGCTGCCTAAATTAGAGTTTTGTCTTAGGAGCACTTGGAAACCGCCAAGATCCAGTTATCTAGGATAACGCAGACTCCACTAGTTAAGTTTTGGATAAAATTCGCATAACTAGGGGAGACTTGGCAACCCTGATTCTTCCATTGCGTCTTGTTTACTACTTGGGTTTATCTCAATTTTATGTTTATCTGCCTTATTCTATGAATTGTTTTCTCAATTTTACTACTTTGGTGTTAATTTCATTTTATGAATTGTTATATGTGAATGTCACTACTCACACACTAATTCAATCTTGTAAGTATAAATTACTTTCTGTCATGTTATCATCAAGATTACCAAACTTGTTACTTGTATTTTAAAGCAACTTGCTAACGTTATCCCTAACATGGTTACTCCAGCAATGACTAACACCTTCGATATATCTAGGCATAGATAACCATTTACCTTCGACAATCTAATCTAATGGACGTTGCAGAAGGATAAGAGGAACTAAGGTGATCATGCAAAGTAAGCAATTATTACGGGTGCGCACATAATAAAAGTTTTAGTGCATGCGAATCCTAGCAAATCCTATCCTGTAAGCAATAGCCAGTATATATATGAACATTTGATTTCAACCCCAAATCTCTGGAACGTCAATCTAAACTGTAGGGTTGAAGATGGTTACTAAATCAATAAACTTTCTTTAATTTCAAATCTCATTTGCTAAACATAAGTGGCCGATCTCTAATCTAGGATGAACCATACCTCAAATTTTTATACCATACAACCGGATTACCATAAAAGTTTCTCACGGCCATAAGGAAACTAGACAAGCATGTTTCAAGCCATTCATCCAATCCTTGATCCTAATGTACTCGATGCATAACTACAAACCTAACCCTGATTTTCTTCTGAACAGATGCCTTCGTAACCCATGCAGAAATCATCTACCCTGAACTCCTGACAAACCGTATGTCACCCTTCATTAGCCGAGTTAATGATTAGTTTTGGTAGGTGACTTGTACGCCTTCGAGGTGTCGGAAGTGTGGTGGGTTAGCTGCGGTACACCCTATATATAAACACTAATGGTGCATTGGAAGTGGGACCGGAAGCCGGGCCAAGAACTAGCCGTATATATCAAACAACAAGCCCACATTAAGAGATAGTTAATAACTGGGTTAGCAAAAACCAATAACCCATCTCTAGTGACCTTATTCGATGAAACTATCTCATAGAAAAGGCTGTACACTTCCCTATATAGACAACTTTAACTATCCCTTAACCTTAGGAGGATTTGACATAGTGTTGGGCATGGATTGGTTAGCTGCCAACGAAGCACAAATTGTATGTAAACGAAAGATGATACCTCTCAAAGCCACTGACGGTAGTCCGATTACGGTTTATGGTGATCGGAATCACACGATGCCAAATGTCATCTCGATGATCAAGGCCGAAAGCTACATAAGGCGCGGTTGCGAAGCTTATCTGGCATATTTTATTGACGATAAAATGAAAACGAAAGAGCTCAATGATGTACTCGTTGTATGCAACTTTCCAGAAGTGTTCCAAGAGGACCTACCTGGCTTGCCGCCCGATCGGGAAATATAATTTCTGATTGACTTACTGCCAGGAGCTGAGCCCGTTGCCAAAGCACCCTACCGATTGGCTCCATCAGAAATGAAAGAATTAATGACTCAACTAGAAGAATTGACAGAGAAAGGATTTATCCGACCGAGAATCTCACCATGGGGCGCTCCGGTATTATTTGTAAAGAAGAAAGACGACATCATGCACATGTGCATCGACTACCGTGAATTGAACAAACGAACAGTAAAGAACAAGTACCCACTGCCTAGAATAGATGATCTTTTTGATCAACTACAAGGCGCGAGTTGGTTCTCGAAGATCGATCTTAGGTCGGGTTACCATCAATTGAAATTAAGGGAGGAGGATGTACCAAAAACCGCGTTTCGCACGCGTTATGGACATTATGAGTTCCTCGTAATGTCCTTCGGACTAACCAATGCACCTGCAGCGTTTATGGATCTAATGAATAGAGTGTGCCGACCAATGTTGGATCGGTCAGTAATAGTTTTCATAGATGACATCTTTATCTATTCAAAGGACGAAGGTGATCACCACTGTCACCAGAGGGAAGTATTAGAAGTTCTGAAGGAGAAAAAGTTGTATGCAAAATTCTCCAAATGCGCGTTCTGGCTCAGGGAAGTCCATTTCCTAGGTCATGTCATAGACCCAAACGACATTATGGTGGATCCTGCAAAGATCGAAATAGTAAAAGGTTGGAACATCCCGAAAACGCCAACAGAGATTCAAAGTTTTTTGGGATTGGCAGGATACTATCGGAGATTCATTCAGGATTTCTTGAGAATAGCCTCGCCGCTGACAAAGCTGACATGTAAGGAAGTGAAGTATGAATGGCGTCCAACCCAAAACAACGCATTCGAAGAATTGAAGACATGACCAACCCAAGCTCCAGTCTTGACCTTACCTGAGGGAAACGAAGACTTGGTAGTCTACTCTGACGCTTCAGATCAAGGATTGGGTTGTTTACTTATGTAACGAGGAAAGGTAATTGCTTATGCCTCGTGACAGTTAAAGATTCACGAAGTTAACTACCCGACTCACGACCTAGAGTTGGCGGCGGTAGTTTTCGCATTAAAGATATAGAGGCATTATTTGTACGGAGTTAAATGCACCATTTACTCCGACCACAAGAGCCTGAAGTACTTTTTAGAGCAAAAGGAATTAAACATGAGATAACGAAGGTGGTTGGAGCTACTAAAAGACTACGACTGTGAAATAATGTACCATCCAGGCAAGACAAATGTAGTTGCTGACGCCTTAAGCAGGAAAGAAGAATCAACACCTATTCAAATTAAAGCATGTCAGTTGATTATAACACTAGATATAATGAATGAAATAGCGAAAGCACGGGAAGAAGCATTGTTGGAGAGGAATGTGAAACGGGAAAGAATAGTAGGGCAACAGGGGAATCTGGAAACCAACGTGTATGGTGTACGAACTCGTTTTGGCCGGATGTGGATACCTAAGATTGGTGAACTTAGGGCCAAGATCCTTGATGAGGCCCATAAGTCTCGCTACTCTATCCACCCAGGGACGAACAAAATGTACCAAGATCTAAAGAAAGAATACCGGTGGCCTGGAATGAAGAACGACGTAACCGAATATGTGGGCTAGTGCTTAACTTGTTCTCTGGTTAAAGCCAAACACCAGAAACCATGCGGTAAAATGCAACTTTTGCCGATACCGGAATGGAAGTGGGAAGAGATCACAATGGACTCCGTTACCAAGCTACCACGAAGAGCTAAAGGCAATGATACCATTTGGGTGATCGTCGACCGCTTGACGAAAAATGCTCACTTCTTACCAATACGCGAGGCTTCTTCGTATGAGAAGCTAGAAGAGATATTCAGCAAGGAAATCGTAAGCATACATGGTATGCCACTAACGATCGTGTCAGACAGGGACACTCGATTCACATCAAGGTTTTGGAAAAAATTCAATGATTCGATGGGTACTATACTAAACATCAGCACAACTTACCACCCTTAGACCGATGGTCAATCGGAAAGGACCATTCAGACCTTGTAGGACATGCTCCAGGCCTGTATCATTGATTTCAGTGGGAGCTGGGATAACCACCTACCTTTGGCAGAGTTTTCGTATAACAACAGCTATCACACAACCATTGGCATGCCGCCATTTAAGATGCTGTATGGAAGAAGATGTCGAACCCCGGTCTGTTGGGGGGAAATTGGAGAAAAAGACTTTGCCAGTCTATAAGTGGTTAAGGCTACTTCAGAGAAGTTTGACCGGATAAAAGCTCGAATGAAAGCCGCTAAAGACAGATAGAAATCATACGCGGATAAGAGAAGAAGAGATTTTGAGTTTCAAGTAGGGGACATGGTACTACTGATAGTATCACCTTAGAAAGGGATTATCCGATTCAGAAAACGTTGCAAATTAAGCCCAAGGTTTGTCGGACCTTTTAAAATCTTAGCAAGAGTTGGAAAGGTTACTTACAGACTTGACCTACCCGATGCGCTCAGTGGAATTCATCCTACATTCCACGTGTCGCATCTACGTAAGTGCCTTGCCGAAGACACGGCTCACATACCCTATGACGAGATCGAAGTGGATAATAGTTTGAACTATGTAGAAGAACGTAGCTATCCTAGACCGAGCTGAAAAACGACTACGCAATAAGTCAATTCCTTTTGTCAAGGTACAATGGAAACACATAAAGGGTCCAGAAGCTACGTGAGAGAAAGAAGACGGAATGAAGGAACTATATCCTCAATTGTTTAACTAGTAAAGAGTTTCGAGGACGAAACCCTTTTAAGGGGGTAGACTTGTAACATCCTGAAATTTAATAAACTCAAATAAACGAGAGAACGGTCAAGACTAATAAAACAAGGTAAAAGGAAAACATGTGGGCTTGGCCCAGGGCCGGCCCATCGGCCCTGGGCAAGGGGGGGGAGGCCTCAATTCAGCTACAACACCACAGCCATCCCCCACTTTCACCATTTTCACAAGATTGTAGAGAGAGAGAGAGAAAGCAAAGGAAACGGATCAAAAGCTCGGGAATCATCACTCTCAATCTCAGAAACGTTTAGCAACGAAGAGAAGACGAAAACAGGTAACCACCATACTCGAATCTAAGCTTTTAGTCAAGAAATGGGTTCTAGGGTTTATATAGGTTTTTCACATAAAGATGAGATTTTTACGTATGGAATCGCATAAAAAGTATGCATCTAGCTTCATGGAAGCTAGATACAAGTTTTGGACATAAAAAGATTGAAGTTTGGATCAAAAACGAAGAATAAGATCAAGAACAGTTGAATAGTCCGAAAAGTCGGATGAATGGTCCGAAAACTCTTTTCGTCCGAAAAGTATTTTCGGACGGCATGATTTTGGACAAAATATTTTGAACGAAAAAGTTCTCGGACAAAATATTTCGAACGAAATGTTTAACTAATAAAAGATGTTTTCTAACTATGTAGTTTTCGGTCGAAAAGAGATTTCGACCGGGATAGATTTCGATCGAGATAGATTTCGGACAAGATAGATTTCGGATGAAACATGTAGGTTATAACCTTGTTCCATTCATGACCTTTGACAGATCCACTAACACCCACCTAACTCGGAGCTCCTTAGTATCCTTCGGGAACTGCTCATCAGGTGAGTTCTATGTGCCCCCTATATGTTATGTGCAAATGTTTTCAAATGTTTTGGGGCTGAAGTGTATACACTAAATGAATGTATGTTATGAATGCCAATGTGATCATTCGTGATATATGGAAATGAATAATGTATAAAGGACGAAACGCATGTTTATAAAGAATGAATGAATGAAAGATATAACGTAAATAAATGAAATCTTGCTTTATATTATATATAACGTTATGGACGCTTAGAAGATAACGACTACTTCGGTAGATGGACGACCATGTGACTATTTTGCAACCGGGACATATACGTTCCTTCATCAGCTATGATGTATGAAAGGCATCAATGGACGGTCGAAGAAAACGCCTTATCAATGATAAGTAGAACGGTTGCATGTTTAATAGTTCGCATGGGAAACGGATGCCTTCAGGCAGACAGGAAAAACGACGGACTACGACAGTATACACGGTAGACGGGCGGCCAAAGGTTGACGGAAGGTAATGAAGGACGGACTACTTCGGTAGACACGGTATGAATTACGGCCTACGACGGTAGGACGGAGCGTCTGTCTTTGTGACTTACACAATCAATGGTGGGTTGATCACCCTTACGTGTATGAAAAATAAATGTTCAATGAATGCATATGCAACTATTTACGTGTATAGTCAATGTATGTTCACTGAAACAATGATATATATATATATATATATATATATATATATATATATGAACCAATGATGCGAATGAATGACTAACGTTATACCTAATGCTTTAAACTAGAACTCAATGACTTTTAGTATACATTTTAGGTAACAAGGGGAGGAGTCGTGCGAAGGCGTGATGACTATACTGCATGAGACTGACATCCCACTTTAAATTATGTTAAGACAATGTTTATGTTTTAAATGCTAAGACTTCCGTTGTTTTGTACTTGAATGATGAATGTTTCCGCTACGTTTTGAATGTTTTAAATGTTATAATTCGGTATCAATGGCTATATTTATGAGTAAATCCAACGAGTGAGGTTTTCCTGAAAGAGGTGCCTTACAAATTTAGAGATTATAAAAGAACAAAGTATGGAGAATTGTAATGATTTCGAGCCAGAGAAGATGATCAAAATACGTAGGAGCATATATACGGTTTTGGGTTTAGAAACTGCCCTAGGCAGTTCTCGAATTGCCAATTTGTCACTTTTTCCCCCTCCGAAATTCACATGTGCATTTTCGGAAATTCATTTGAAAATGAATTTTTAATAAAGCAATATTAGTGGAAATAAAAAATTTCCAAGCTCGATCCCAGCCAGGGGCTGCCACCCCTTGGACCCCGCTACCGGGGCCGCTGTCCCCGGACCCCCATTAATTAGGGGCTTCGCTCCTAATATCATAATAAACTTAAATAAGCGTGTACTCCGCACCTCCTTACTTATTTAATATTTATGATGATACATATTGATCATCACAAGTTAAGCCAATTACACTAAAATATCCAACAAGATATAATGTAATTCGTGTTTCCGAGTTTGAAGAAAAAGAAAAGAAATTAGATATTTTATGTGGCTCATTTCCTTTCTTTCCACTTCCTTCCAATTTAGAAAGAAAGTTGGATTTCTTTTCACTTCCTTCCATTAAAAAAAACTCAGGAACACAATTTTTTGAGTTTATTTTCACATTCTTCCATTAAAAAAACCCAAAAACACAAATATTTTCAGTTTCTTTTCACTTCTCTATTTAAAAAGGACTCGTATTCAGATTTTTTAACAAATATATATATATATATATATATATATATTGTAAATAATTAATAAATATATTTTAGAAATAAGAAAATAAAATATTTCGGATTTTTGGATATCCGAAATATCCGATTTTTTTAAAAAATAACTATCCAAATCCGAAAATAAGGATATCCAAAATTTCAGAAAATTCGAATTCGAAATTTCGTGTTTTTCATTCATATGTTTGGATTCAAATTTTTTAACACCCCTAATTTACAGGATTTAAACCCTCAACTTTTAAAATATAGATGCTACACTTTACCACCATGATTTCTCATTAAAGACATGTAACTAGATCTCATAGATGTTTACCTTTTTTTTAAGGCAAATTTCTTAATTTATGTTAGGAGTGGGACTTGATCCCATAACCTCCTTAAACCTTAGTATTCTTAGAGAATTTTCCTCTACCATTGGGCCACCAACCCCAATGACTATATGTTACCTCATCAATCAATACCGACTTAAATTAAAACTCAACAATAAGTAAGATTAGTCATTTAATGATTTTAAAAAATGTTGATGTCACAATTATTTTTATTCATTATATTTTAAATTGGATGCAAGTTAATGTTTACGGTGGAGGAAGTATCTTAAGAATTAGCCAATAAACACAGGATATGTCATGTCATGTCATTTTTACCCCTAAGTACCCTAAACACAAGGGGTGGGAAACCCCTAACTACCCTAGGATTTTTTTAAAAAATAAAATTTAATAAAATAAATAAAATACATTAAACATAAAATTAAAATTAATTAAAAACAATACAACATACAAATTAAAAATAACTAAAAAAATAAAAATACATTCAAGTTAAAATAAAAAAAAACATAATTTTCATTAAAAATAATACTAAACTACTCGTCGTCGTTCGAAACCGCGATATCTAAGTTTGCAGCAACGTGTTCCATAAGATCAAACTTTAGTCTAAAATGTGTGTTTTGATTCCGCAACTCTGTAATTATATTATCGTCAACCACTACACCGGTCGGAGGATTGGGAATGTACACCGGTGATATGGCATACCCGTCATCTTTTAAAATCATATTGTGTAATATAAGGCATGCGTACATCTGATTTCGTAACTTCTCGCGCTTCATCGCCCGGGCGGGTAGTTGAATCTTCCCCATTTAGATTTTAAAACACCAAAAGCTCGTTCAAAATATTTTCTTGATAACTCTTTCACCTTTTTTAATTTTTTTTCTCTTGATGTAGGTTAGATAAGAATAAGATTTGACAAAAGTTGACCAAGAAGGGTAAATCCCATCTGCAAGGTAATAACCACACTTGTATTGTCGACCGTTAACCTGAAATTGTGACACCCTCGAATTTATTTACTTAATAAACAAATAAATAAATTAAGGTTGTAACGATTGGTTACATTACAAAACAACGAAAGCTAAATTAGAGACTTCTAAAGTATTAAATACCATTACAAAACTAAAATGAAATAGTACATTGACCTAGAACCATATAGTTCAAAATAGACTTGAGGTTTGACGATCATGCATTTTCATGGTAATGTGTGATTCTAAAAGCCTATCTTGATCAAACAAGGCCTTCAGCTTCTAGGGTTTTAATCCAAATGGTCAACCTATTCCAACTATGTCGTAGCTATGTATTACCTGAAAAAATGCTTAAAAATGTCAACGCAATGTTGGTGAGTTCGCAGGTTTTAATTGAATACAATTGGCAAAACCATTAGTACGAAATCGTTTGGCAAAAACCATTTATACAAAATCCTTTGGCAAAAACCATTTGCACGGAATTGACTGACAAAACTGTTTGTACGGTTACTATTGGCAAAATTCTTTGATCGAAATTTACTAGCAAAACCACTGGTACGTATACAATTGGTAAAACCCTTTCCTCAAAATTGACTGGTAAAACCATTGATACGTATAACATTGGCAAAACCTTTTTCTAGAAATTGTTTGGCAAAACCATTGGTACGTATACCATTGGCAGAACCCTTGCTCGAAATTTACTTTATGCATATGATAAACAAAACAAGTTAGCGGTTGATTCATTGATGTCTAGCTAGCACAAACGAATTATGTGATGCACAAGCCTATAACCAAACCTTTAACTTATTCTCGAATTTTGCCCCAGCCCATTGTACCTTTAAACACTGAGAACAATAAGACCTAATATGCAATCATTTGACCCTGCTGGTCGTGGCTAGCTCGACTAACCATGATTGAGGGTGTTAACCCAAATAGTACTATTCATATCGATTTACGGCTAAGTCCATAGCTAATGGTTATAGTTCGAAATACCGAAGACCTTTATGTGTTAACTCATGCACACAAGGGAATCAGATGCTTGTTTCTCGTTTTCTAGTTATCATACAATTTGAATTCAACATGTTTTCCCCCAAATATAGAAAACAGTAAAAAGGGGTCGTTAAACTCACCTGGTAGTGTGTTAAGAACAATAATGCCCTCCTGATAGTAAGGGAAACCAATGTCCACCTGATATGATAGTCACGAATTTACGTCCTACTCGAGTCCTACGATACCTGTAGGTACTTAAAGAACTTTATGGACTAACCCTAATATTATAAGGTAAGTCTAAACTCGTGTCAAGTTATCACATGTGCAGTTGAACTCTGTTGATTCTTAAAGGTATTACCCGTTCAATATATGATGTCTGTTAACGGTCGGTAATATTAGTTACTTAGATCAAATCGGGATTCTCAACTCGAATATGTTTCAAAATCCCAAAATATATTTGTACCGTATCGTATTTCGTGAATAAACGTCCCTTAATGAGTTTTGTTCGTTTTTATGTAAACATATACGTATAATTATACCTACTTTAGTATATTCCATTATCATACCTTATGTACTCGAGTCATAACGAATATACATATATACTTTGTTCCTTAAATGTAATCATCTTAAATAAATGTATACTCCATTGTCGTCCCACAAAACATACGTTTATATACCCTAAATATATGTATATAAGTGAAATACTGTTTAAGATGAGATAGGAAAGTATATAATTACATACATATTTATACTACTTGTTTATGATATGTTAATGTCTTATGTTTTGAAACCATTCATATCAATATGTATTCAAAATTCCATAGTCATATATTTACTTATACTCGTATTCGAATATTATATTTAAAAAATAATCATCCAATTTTGACTGATGAGAACATATATATATATATATATATATATATATATCTTGAATATATATATATATATATATATATACATATAAATATAAATGTGTTCGTATCCAAATATCATATTATAAAATAATTGTTTGCTTTTGTATCAAATGTAAAGATTCATAATTATATATTTTGTACGAATACATTTTTATAAACAAAATAATACATTTTACGAATCGTTTTCATTTGTCAAACCCTCACTTAGTCGGTCCGGTCAAGTATTTAAATACCAATTAACGACATATCAATTAGATATATATATATATATACATACACGTTTATACAAAATACTTAAAGTTTTTAAAAAATTCATCTCAATCTATTTATTTCGTACACATGTGTAAAATTCAAATACACATGTGTAAAATTCAAATACATCTGTGTAAAACCCATATATTCAAAAAAATCACAAAATTAAAGTCTCATTTTTTTTATTTCTGTTTCAAAACCTCACAAAATAAAAAAAGATTAAACCAATAAATAGGTTAAAAATTATTCAAACACAGAGACATGTTCAAATCTAAATTAACATAATCACGTGGATAAAAACTCAGATTTGGCTATGTCAACACATGAATTACAACTCTTTAAATATGTGTAAATTTATTTTTGATATGAAAAAAACCTGAAATCTTAAGTTTCTTAGAAGACCCCAAGCATAACCCATGATTGATTTGAAAAAAAAAACCCCAAATCTTAAGTTTTTTTTATAAAACCACTAATCAATATTTCTTCATCTTTTTTTTATGAAACTCTCTTTAAATCAAAACTTAATCGATCGTTGGGTTTGTGTTTCTGAAGCCCCCAAGTATGTTAAATAAACCGATCGTAGGGTTTATAATATAAAAACGAAATATTAAAGACATCTATGGTTACCTTTTCGACCGATTTCGGATCTGGTTCAACACTTGTATAAAAGAATGTTAAACCCTTGAAAACTAATTTTTAACTCTCTCCTGGTCTATGTACACTTGTGTAAAATGAGGTTACACTTGTGTAAATTCATTTTATACTTGTGTAAAATCAATTTACATTTGTGTAAAATAAATTTACACTTGTGTAAATTCAAATAATCAATTCATTAGTAAATCAAGAACAAGATATCACAAATCATATTAGAACACTTATCAGATTATATCATATGGAGAACATTTTACTTACATATAAGATAATCATAACAAACATAGGTTTCCAAAATAGTTACCTAGATTGGCTTTGGTATTTTGGTATTTATCACAGACCACATCTATCCTCTGCCACTGATATAAAAATAGAGGATACAACATTTCCATTGGATTTCAATAGTTTTTTCACTAAATACTGAACCTACAAAAAATACAATAACTCAAATAAAGTCAAATACTTTTTACAAAATAAAAAATATTACAAAGACATATGGAAATGAAAAGGCTAAAACCAAGAACAACATCTTCGATTTTTTTTTTTATCATTTTTTGATTTCAGAAAACATATCATAAAAATAAAATCCCAAGAACAACATATTCGATTAAAACTATAGGACAAATTTTTTTGTTTAACAGAACATATTTTTTGTTTAACATATCAAAAAGTGAATATCTATACTTATAGACAAAAAAAATTATGAAAGACAAATGATCAATTACACCAAAAATTTTTTGTCTAATAGATTTAGTACAGAACAAATGACCTGAGCTCCTCCATTGTAACCTGAACAAATGAAAATGATCAAATACACTAGATGAACAATTGCAATTTCACGTCCCTACATAAACTATAGATCTACAAAAAAAATCACCTAAGCTCCTCCATTGTTTTTCCTCTTCACTTGGTTCTTCACCCTCGCCACCAAGAACTCATAGATTTGGCTTGAAACTTGCCGATCTGGTTTCTATCATCTCCAAATCGCGCCACCGTTCTTCTCCACATCTCTCCCTTAGATCAAATAAAAACTCAAAATCGAAACATATCGGAAATGTATGCGTGTGTATGTCATAAATAAACTTAATCGGTTTCGAATTTACCTGATACAGAAACGGATCTGGAATTGAAATTGAAACTCGAAATCGACGACATGACTGGTGGCGGTTCAGACAACGACACTGACGGAGGATGGCGTTGCAAGTTGCAGTGGCAACATAATTTTCTTGATCTTTCGGTGGTGGTAATGTTGATTTCTTGAGGATTTTTTAGTTTGTAAAAGAGAGAGAGAGAGAGATAAGAGAGAGGAAGATCAAGATCTGATATGTTTCTTTAGGTTTTGGAGAGAGAATGAGTGTATATATATATATGGTAATAGTTAAATTACATTAATACCTTTTCAGGTTAAAAATAAATCAAAAAGTCTAGAAAATTAATATGTGGCTCAAATTGAGTTTAAGGGTTTTTACACTTATGGAGGGTTTGCAAATGATATGTCTCATATATATAGGGGTGGGTTATACTAAAAATGAGATTTTGTCTAAAAAGTACATGTTTAGGCATGATATTTATGTTTTATTTTTGTGAACATATTTAAAAATTAAAGAACACCATGCCTAAAATAAATAAACACCATGCCTAATCATGTACTTTTTAGAAAAAATCTCCTTCTTAGTTTAACCCAACTCTCTCTCTCTCTCTCTCTCTATATATATATATATATATATATATATATAGGGGAGGGATCAAGAGAAAACTGTAAAATTAGGCTAAAACTAATAAAACCAATTTTAACCAATCGGTTAATTTTAAAATTATTTGTTCTTTTAATTATTAAATGGGTAATTTTGTAAATTCCTAACCTTTATTTTAGGAATAACCCTTGATTCTCTCATTTCTCATTTTGAGTTCAATTTAACGATCTGACCCCAATCATCAAAACCCCCATCATCGGATATTCAACTTCCTCATCCATCATAAAAATTGAGGCAGACCTCTAGTCCCATCCCATTTCATGTCTTCTCCGCACAACACCCCCGTCGCCGGAGTCTGAGGTTGAGGTATGCCATTCTAGCCCTAGAGCTTGGGGTTTCTACACTAATTTCGTATCTTTGTTAAATTAAGAGCTAATTACTGAAAATTCTTTGATTAAACGGTGGTAGAGATATTTACTGTGACTCTATAATGTAATTAGGGTTCATAAGCCGCATTTATATTGATGAAGCTTGAGTTCATGAATCCTAGGGTTAAGGGTAGTTAGAGGATTCATGTTATTTTCTGAAAATTATTTAGTAAAAGGTGATAGATAGGGTTCTTATGAATTTTAACCCTAAGTATATTAATTCTTGAAATCTATGGTTGTATTGGATTAATAATGGCCTAAAAATGAGAGATATGTTTGGGTTTTGTGAGTTGTCCTTCTATAGTTTCTGGACGTGTTTGAGCAGCAAAATTTTAAACCAAAAACTTACATAAAACACACAAAGTGCTGAAATTTTGTTGTAAAAGATTGATGCAAATGCTGTAAAATAGTTGGAGATAAGAAGGTACAGTGGAATGCAACTGTGATGAAGGAATCGATGGTTTTCATTGATGTTAAACTAGTAATATAAATACATCGTACATGAGAGAAATACATAGTTGACTTGCACTAAGTTGATTTGCAGGTGAATTTGAAAGTAAACCCCTTCTTCGTGTGACTCCTGATTTGCAGGTGGATTTTGAAAGTGAAAGAGAACTATTTTAAAAATGAAAATCACTTGCATATGAGATTTTCTTAAACAATTTTCAAAACTATATAAGAGTTAAAGAGTTTCCACTTTCTAAGATGGATTTTAAAACCATTTCTAAATTCTTCAATGGTTTTGTTAAGTTTGTAGGTGGTTTTCTTTTAATCTTTTATATAAATTAGTTTTGTTTTTAAATTTTATTTAACTTTATACGTTTAACTATTTTCATGAATCTTTAACTTAGTATAGTATAACTTTTATAGTTTTTATGTTTTTTTAATATTAAATTAATTATGATTCTTAATGATACATGGTTTTAAAGGTGTCCGAAAAGTCAAATCAAATCAGTAGAGCAGTCGGTTCAATAAGGTTCTCAAACCATTGATTATAATTCTATCTTTGACGCACTAACAAAAAATTATATCTTTTTTTATGTATTGCTTAGGGTTGATCTGGCTAAAAGGTGGTATTGCTTCTGTTTTGTAGGGCTTGAAATGAAGCCATTTTGTGACCAGCAAAGAGGTGAGGTGCAGCCCATGGACCACACAATTTCTGAAGGAAGTTCGTATGAGCTACGTATATGTAACTGGTTTATTCCCCTTTTTTATGTTCTGTTAACCCATATGTAAATATGTAAACCTGAGTTATTTTCTCTAAGTTATGTATATGTAACTCGGTTACTTTTTTCCCCATTTTAATTATTTATGTTGACACACGTTTACATATACGTAAGCATATATACAATTATTGAAAAAATGAAAAAAAAAATGAAGCCGTTCAACTGTTCTTCAATAATTTGTGTAAATTTTCAGTTTTGATTTTAAATAAAACTAATTTTAAGTGGAGAGAGAGAGAGAGAGATTTAAGGCATTTTGATTGTTTCCTGTAAGTCCCCTTTTACCGGGTGACCTCCCTTGTTGTATTTACTCATAAACATAATCATCAATACTGAACTATTAATTAGAAGCATTCAAACACAGTGGAAGCATTCATCATTCGAGTACATAAACAGCGGTAGTCTTAATATTTAAATATAAGATAACATTGTCTTAACATAAATCAAAGTGGGATGTCAGTCTTATGCCGGGTAGTCATCACGCCTTCGCACGACCCTTCTTTCTGTTACCTGAAACGTATACTAAAAGTCAGCTAACGCTGGTGAGTTCTAGTTTAAAGCAATCATATATATATATATATATATATGTATTATATACATATTCTTTTTCTTTACTTTACTTATTTCTTATATCATACGTAATGAGTACGTATATAAATACATACATGCTTAGTTCTTAGTGCACAAACGTTGGTCATACACATATGAGTGATCAACCCGTTACTTTACTTACGGAAGTCACAAAGACAAACGTTCTCGAACTACCGTCGTAGCCCATTTACTTAACCGTCCGACACTAGAAACCATTCGTCATACTTTAAACCGTCCGACAAACCTTCAGGCGTTCGTCTTTACCGTCGTACCATCGTAGTCCGTCATATTCGCCCGTCTGCCCTAAGGCATCCGTTTCTCACTCGAACTATATATGCAGCCATGCATCGATTGAGCGACTTACTCCACCGTAGTGGCCTTAGTTTAGTCTGCCTTTCCAGACTTTCATTTCTGGCTGCATAATAGTCGAATGGTCGTCCGTCTACCGAAGTAGCCGTTATCATCGTTTCCGTCCATAACGTTCATTCATACTTAGCAAGCAATATATACATGGATATAAAGCAAGATTTCATTCTTACACGTTATGTCATACTTTTCATACCTGGCAAGCAATATATACATGGATATAAAGCAAGATTTCTTTCTTATACGTTATGTCATACTTTTCATACTTGGCAAGCAATATATGCATGGATATAAAGCAAGATTTCTTTCATATACGTTATGTTATACTTTTTCATACTTGGCAAGCAGTATATACATGGATACAAAGCATGATTTCTTTCTTATACGTTATGTCATGCTTTCATTTCTTTATTTATAAACATACTTGTTATACTTATATTCCGCATGTATTGTCATATAACACATAACATAACATTAATTCATATCATGTATACACTTCAGCCCCAAAACATTTAAAATCATTTGCACGTAACACATAGGGAGCACATAGAACTCACCTGATGAGTGGTTTCTGAAATACACTTAGCGGGTTACTGAGCGTCACTAATGTCACTCACAATCTGTATAATGAAAGTCATACACATAAGGTAGTGCTCCTAGATAATACTAGACATTACTATACTTGAACCCAATAGTTTTGGGTCATGGGTTTATATCGAAACTATGGTAGTTTCGGGTCATGGGTTTATATCGAAACTATGGTAGTTTCGATGAGTCTGCATATATCGAAACTAGGTAGTTTCGATGGGTTTACCTATATCGAAACTAGTAGTTTCGATGCATCAGTCTTCTTCCCCGGCCAGAACCCTAGATTTAGGAAATTATTTCTACTTGATCAAGCCTTGAACTTTTTACGTTCAAAACGTTCCTTTTTCATTCATGAGCACAAATATGTAATTTGTTTCAAGTTTTATACGTAAAAACCATGTCTTTATGCTACTTAAACCTGAATCCGCAAAATGTGTAAAAACTCAGATTTAGAGGTGATGCTTACCTCTTGAAGTTCGGCTCCCGTTGCTATACATTGTTGTGATGAAGACGAACGATTCTTGAGCCTTTGAGCTTCTTTCCCCGCTTTCTCTCTCTAGATCCGGTCTCTCTCTCTCACTCTAGAAACTTGCGCCGGAAGGAAAATGAGGGGAAGGGTTGGTGGCTACTGATTAGAAGAGTTTCCCTTCATATTTCGGGCCCATGGGCCGAACCTTGGCCAAGCCCACCTTGCTTTTCTTTTATTTGTTTTCTATTTATTCGGGATGTTACATTTTCAAAATATAAAAATTTCAATCTACCCAATATAGCCCTATAGAATTTAATTAAATTCATTATCTATTAGATATTTATAGATTTGCCACTAATTAATCTCATCCATTGATCAATTTCAACCAATAGTTAAAAGTTGAATTTTTTGGTTTTCGTCTAACTCTTGGTTTTCTCTGAAACCCTCCCCTATATATATAGGGTTAGGATCTTTTGAGAACTTATAAATACTTGAGAACTCGTTAAAAAACCAATTAAAACCATTTTTTTTGTTTTCACTACCTTTATTATTAAAATACAACATAAAAAATGATTTATCTCTCTAATTAATTTATATCTTCTCTCTAAATTATTCTTAAAAAAATTTATACACATGTGTGAATGGTAAACACTTACACATTTGTAAGTGGTAAACTTATATATGTGTAGATTTTTTTAATATAAGAGTAGATATAAATTTACATATATAAATTTATTTTTTCTTGTTGTATTCTAATAATAAAGGTAGTAAAACAACAAAAAATGGTTTTGATTGGTTTTTTGACGAGTTCTGGTGAGTTCTCAAAGTATTTAGGAGTTCTCAAATGATCCATTCCCTATATATATATATATACATGGGTGAGTTCACTAGAAAACTCATTTTCATGAGAAAACCAAAAAACTCCTCATTAAAAGTGCTGCATATGTGTATTACACATGAAAAAACCTAACCCCCACCCAAAAACCTAAACCCCCCATCCAAAAACCTAAACCCACCCCACCCACCCCTAAAAAACCTAAACCCCCACCCACCCCCCAAAAACCTAAACCCCCACCCACCCCCTCCCCCCATAAAATCTAACCTAAAAGCTAAACTAAACCCATAAGCTAACCCTACTACATATGTAGTAGGGCGCTGATTTTTTTTTGAAAGAGGACGACGTGGGGAACAAGGTCTCCAAAGCGGTTTTTTAATTTTTGATTTATATTTTGAGTTATGATTTTTTATTATTTTTTTATCTTTAATAAATAGTTTTTTGGTTTTCTCATTAACAATGAGTTTTCTTATGATTCTTCCCATATATATATATATATATATATATATATATATATATATATATATATATATATATATATATATAGTATAGTATAGGGTTCCACTAGAAAGGGAAAAAAGTGTAGGAAGGATTTTGAGGCATTGATATTGGAGAAGGAGGGTTTCTAAGAAAGCCACGTAAAAAGTAAGAGATTTTAAGACTTGAAGGGTATAATAGTAATTGTTTTCAAGAGAGAGAAATAACATACACATGTAAGTCACATGCATTTCCACTCTCATTTTTTAAACGTTTATATCTTTTTTATACGATATTATTTTTTTTAAAATATACCAAAAAATCAAGCTGTTTTTTATCTTTAAAACGAGTGTATGGTCTTGCTATATTTAAAAAAAATAAAAAATCGTTGAACTGGGTTTGTACGTTTTCATGGCGTTTTTTCAAGACGTTTTCATGTCGTTTTTTCAAGACTTTTTTCACTATGTTTTTTCATGATGTTTTTTTCATGGCGTTTTTTCTAGACTTTTTCATAACGTTTTTTTATGATGTTTTTCCATTGCGTTTTTTCATGGCGTTTTTTATGACTTTTTCACTGCTTTTTTTATGGACGTTTTTCACTGCGTTTTTTCATGATGTTTTTTTCATGGTGTCTTTTTCATGGCGTTTTTTCATGACTTTTTTTTGATTTTTTTTTACTGCGTTTTTTCATGGCATTTTTTTATGACTTTTTTCACTGTGTTTTTCATGGACGTTTTTCACTGTGTTTTTTCATGACGTTTTTTTCATGGTGTCTTTTTCATAGAGTTTTCTGTTGTTTTTGATAACCGATCGTGCGGAAAACAGAAAAACACATGTGAAACTGGGCGTGTTATGGTGTTTTTAAACTGGGCAATTTTATGGTGTGTTTTGAATTGTGATTGTGCAGAAAACAGAAAATGAGTTTTATGGTGTTTTTAAACTGGGCAACTTTACGGTGTCTTTTGAATTGTGCAAGCTCTTTTTCATGGAGTTTTCTGGTGTTTTTTTATCACCGATCGTGCGGAAAAACAGAAAAAACGTATGTGAAACTGGGCGTGTTATGGTGTTTATAAACTGGACAACTTTATTGTGTGTTTTGAACTATGATTGTGCAGAAAACAGAAAATGCGTTTTATGGTGTTTTTTTAATGCAATTGCCATTATGGTTTTAGGTGTTTTCTTTATGGTGTCTTCTTTTATAGTTTTTTTGAACTGGGTGTATTATGATGTTTTTAAACTGGGCAACTTTATGGTATGCTTTGAACTGTGATTGTGAAGAAAACAGAAAATGCGTTTTTCAGATTCTCCAACAGCTCCAAGGAATCGTTATCTTTGGTGCTCGGCTCTATGAATGCGAGAGTTGCAGGAGCTCGTATGCGATCAAGCAGAAAACAGAAAACGCATTTCTGGACGCCATTACCATAATGGTTTTAGGTGTTTTATTTATGGTGTTTTTCTTTTCCATATGAAACAAGCTCTTTTAAAAATATCATAAATTCCTCTGGTTCAAAAACACCAAAAACTTGCCAGTTCTAAAAACACCATAACACGTTCACTTTAAAAACACCATAAAATGTCCAGTTTAAATGTTTTTTATGATTTTTTCTAATTTATGACTTTTTTTGGTATTTGTACGTTGTTTTTTACGATGTTTTTAATGAGTTTGTATAATTTAGTGCAAAAACACCATGAATAAAAAACCTCACTTAACACGTAATTTTTTTTAATTTTATATAAAAATAGTGTACTTATATTAAAGATAAAAAAACGCTCGTTATTATGGTGTAAATTTTTAAAAAAAAATAATAACGCATTAAAAAGTTATGAACGTTTAAAAAATATGAGGGAATATGCATGTGACTTGCATGTGCATATTTTGTGCATTTGAAAAATCAAGGGCATGCTTTCTCATGATTTTACCCTTCCCCCTTGGTCCCTTCCTTGAACACATGTCACTTCATGGTGGCTTCCTACACTTTTTTCACTTCTTAGAATATCCATCCCATATATATATATATATATATATATATATATATATATATATATATATATATATATATATATATATAGGGGAAGGTTCCAGAGAAAACCACAAGTTAGGCGAAAACCGAGAAAACCACTAAAAAACCAATTTACCCAATCATATAATAATATTTATTTTTTGTTTTACTTTATTTTTATTTATTTATAAGAGTATCAATGTAATATTAAACATTTTTACCAAAAAATATTTTTACACATAGTGTTACGTATACGTAAACATAAAACAAAAAATTGTGGTTACGTATACGTAAATCAAAAAAATTATTTTTTGAATACGTATACGTAAATAAAAAAATTTGCCTGAAATGATGTGGTTTTCTCGGTTTTCGCCTAACTTTGTGGTTTTCTCTTGATCCAACCCCTATATATATATATATATATATATATATATATATATATATATATATATATATATATGATAAAAAAGAAGGGGTTTTTCCCTAAGTAGCCAAAGAAAGAATCTTGACTTTTCATTTTTGTAATCAATGGTTGAGATGAAAGTGTAGGAAAAAAGATGAAAGTGGGGGTATTTTGAAGATAGCCACTTTTGTTGACATTTTTTAAATTCTCCCACTTTTTTTAAACTTCATTATTTTTTTAAGTTGCACCATAAAATCGAGAATTTTTTTATCTTTAATTTGAGTACCATATTGCTATATAAAATATAACAACTAAAAAAATACAAAAAAGGTGGGTTTTTTTCTATGTTGTGCAACATTTTTGTACTAGATTTTTTGTGCTATACTTTTTTTGCTGGATTTTTTGTGTTGAAATTTTTGTATTAGATTTTTTATACTGAAGTTTTTGTATTGAATTTTTTGTGCTGTATTTTTGTACTGGATTTTTTGTGTTGTACTTTGAGAAAACAAGTGGGTGAAAGTTTGGGATGTAGAACCTAAATGCCCTTAAATCCTATTTGTAACATTTATGATTTTCTCGTCCTTATTTTCAATTCAATAAAACATATTTTAAATCCACATTTGGGTGCAATGTTTTTAAATTCATTCATGCAAGCATGTAAGACCAAGAGTTCATTCCCACTCACAAGTTTTACACTTGGACACATTAATAAAACCCTATGTATATATACAAGCATGTGTATGCATATACCATACAACTTTAAACCCACATTTATACAACTTTGTACACGATAATTTTGAACCCTAAACAATTGGACCTTCAAGCATTGAACCACTTTGATCTTAGACCCTTAAATTTCAAATGCTTGACTCCTAAAAGTAAAAAAAAAATCAAAAGTATTAAACACAATTTCAAAAAAATCAATCTGTTTGACTTTTAAAAGTCAAACAGTACCAAATTGCAAAATCTAAGTCAGCCATCAACCAAATTCGTGTTGCTTTGGATTTCTGTGATTACGCAAACAACAAATGATCCATTTCAGGCCCAAGCATCACGCGAATTCACACAATTTAGCGGGCCAGATTCAAAATTCAAACGAATTTGACTCCTCAAAGTCAAACGGTATCAATCCGTGGTTAATTTATGTAAATAACGCGTAATCGATCACGGAAATCACGCTCAATCCGTCCTGGGATGTATTCAGACCTCAAACCTGACTCGATTCATTCAAGAATCGAACCAAAAACGCGTGATTCAATCCCGACAGTCATTGTTTCCGAATCACAATCAAACCGAGTGATTTGAATGAAATTAATCGAATTAAACCACTCATTCATCTTCGCATAACTCATTACAAACACTCTGAACTTTCTATACATCTGCATACCACCTCTAGTCGTCAATCGAACACGAAGAACCATCGGAGCAAAACCGTAGCCGCCTGCATTCGTGCCCAAACCAAAACAAGTAAGATTCCTCTCATTCGATTCGTTTTTGAATCCTTGTCAAAAGCCCCTTACCAATTCGTGTCCACAGAACGTATCGAGATCGATTAGGACTAGGGTTCATGGCGGGTTAGGTTGTATTTGAATTCTGCTTGTGTTAATAACATGTTTTAATCAATTACAACCCGTAATATTTCAGCGAAACCACCTGGTCCGGCCGGTTAATCACTACGCCGCCGAACCAGGTGGCGTAGGTTCGAAACCCACCTCCGGCTCGTTTTGCACGTCTGTTTTAATCCAAACCCGTTTCCACTTCAACAGCATGATAAATTATTTTCCAACCAGTACTCTATCAGAAGTTGTATACTGGTCTAGTGGTAAATCGGATGACACATAGCGGCGCCACCCGGGTTCGAGCCGGGTGGCCTGTTTAAAATTTTAAACCGATTTTTAAAGCTTCAAAAATTTTATAAAAATTATTTTATAAAACCTCACAATATTTCTAACAGAATAAAAACCAGATCCATAAATTTTCAATATAAATCCATTTTTGTTTTGAAATTTTGATTTGAATTGTATATTAAAGGTTTAAAACAAAAATTTTAAAATATTTAGATTAATTTCCAAATAAGGACATTGTTTTTATAAAAGTTTATAAAATATTAACTCATGTAAAGCAAACTAGTATTTATTTTAAAGATGATAAATAAATAAAAATTTATTTATTATAATACACAAATAAAAATTTCTTTTCTAAATATAAATATATATTTACATTCTACAAATTTTAACATAAATAAATAAATTTTATTTATTTATTTAATTTATTTAAATGAAATTATTTATTTATTTTATTTATTTAAATTAAACACTATCCACATAAGTAGAATTTCTTTTTCTAAACATATATTTATGTTCCATATATTTTAACATATTTTTCACAAATAAATAAATAAAATTTATTTATTTATTTAATTCATTTAAATAAATGAATTTATTTGGTTATTTTATTTATTTAAATTAAACACCATCCACATAAGTAGAATTTCTTTTTCCTAAACATATATTTACGCTCTATATATTCTAACACATTTTTCACAAATAAATAAATAAAAATTATTTATTTATTTAAGTTATTTAAATAAATGAAATTATTTGTTTATTTTATTTATTTAAATTAAACACTATCTACATAAATCAAAGTTCTTTTTCTAAACATAAATATATATTTACATTCTATATATTTTAACATATTTTTCACAATTAAATAAATAAAATTATTTATTTATTTTATTTAAATCCAACCCTACGTCAGTGACTATTAAGTTCATACATATACACATTGAACTCATAATATACATTAAATTCTTATACAAGTATAGCATGCCTTTACATGAAATGACACAAACCTTTTTTGTACAAATCCACACACCCGTTGAACCCTGGACTTAGACATAGACCTTTGTACACGCTATTAACTCAATATACATTACACACTAGGTTAACGTGGTGCATTACAAGGATTGTTTTACTACCTAGTCTTGCGTACTAGCAACACTCTTGAATCAAGTGAGTATTACATAGCCCCTTTTCTCTTTTACACTTTTTGGGGTGATTCATGAATTTTATACAAACAATAGCTTACATTTACACAAACTACACAAACACAAATCATATTTACATTCATGTGTGCAATATGTTTGAGTGCTAGGTGTGTTAACTTTTTTGTGCAAATTATGTGCAATCATTAACTATTTAAGCCGGCGGTTAACAATGATAGATCTATTGAGTCTGACAAACCCACTCAGATTGGGGTGATTGTTACCGACAACACAATTTGCATGCTAGGTACAAAGGTTTGATTGTACTTTAGTTACACAATAGATGCTCCCCATAAATGCCTTATTTATCATGACATGTAAGGATTTGCTTATTCATATTTATACATTACCTATGTATAAACCTATGTATGCTCACTAACTTTTTAGTTGACCCTATTTTATTCATGTTTCAGATGCTAACGTGTGAATTTGAGCAAGACATGCTACACTTAAGTTTGGACTTAGTTAATTTAAATTCAAAGAACAATTTGTATTTTATTTATGTACTTGTTGGATTTTGCTATTTGTGTTTGAATGGTTTGAAATGAAATTGATGATTAAATATTGAAATCTAGTGAACCTTGTGCTCATGAACAGTCTACATGTCCCGCCCCGACGTTTCCGCCGTCAGTTGGGGTATGACAGATTGGTATCAGAGCCTTGGTTATAGGGAACTAGGTTATTAGACACCCTTGACCTAGACTATAACTTTAGGACACCCACTTATACCATGCTTCATGATTATGTGTTATGTGCTACATGCTATGTGTTACATGCTTATTATATTAATATTTATTTCATTTTGATACCTTATTTGTTAAAGTTCATGACTTATTAGACTATACCTAAATAATAAATTAAATAAAACAATATCCTTACCCTTACCCTAAGCCTCATAACCTTCTTGCCTACTTCTTGATCATTATCATCATAGCATGTGGAAACTTCATGGAGTTAAATCTATAAAAATTTCTTTATTTCCTCGTTAAGGCTTTTAAACTTTGTTAATTATTTGGGGAAACGTGCAATCTGGAAGGGTGACACCTGTATTCTGGGTTTTCTGTCTAGGAAAGCATTTCGTATAAATCTCAATCAACCGAGGGACCCGTATGCTTTCCTGGGAATTCCCGGGGTGAGTGTTACTTATTAATTAGTTAACTAAATAAAGTCATCAAATTAGACAACCACCGGTCAAAGCAAAGGATGAAGAAGACATGCATTGTCATACAAGTGTACTAACTGATTAAAGGCTCAAAACAACATTGGTAAGGATCAAACTACCGCTAGGAAATGCTTATTGCATATGGCAGCTGCTGTAAACAATTACAAGAGAATTAATAAAGTGGAGCGTCTCCCTGAGATTTTTAAATTTACAAGATGTGATTTACATGACTAATACACGCTATCATTTGGGTAATAGATAAAAGCGAACATGAACAGTACACACAGAGTAAAAACGAAATTAATAAAGTGGAGCGTCTCCGGAGGTGGTGCTAGTTTCACGGTGGTTTCCGTCACGACAACGGTAATTTTAGGGATCTCTTTTGATGATTCCAAGATCTGAATGGCTTGTATAATGCTGAAGTTTGTGAAAATCGTGATTTCATGGATTAGGGTTTTTGATAAAAGGGACGATCGATTGTGATTAGAGAGAATCAAGGTATTTAATTTAAAAAATTCAATAATTACCTAAAATAAAGTGGTGTAAGTTTACTATAATACCATTTTGACAATTAAATAAATAAATAATTTCAACCCTTCGGCCCGCTGACATTCTTGTTTTTGGATGGGAAGGAGGGAAACACGCATGTGTTGATTTGACAGGTGTGTCCCCCCTAGTTGGGATAAGGGACCATGGGTTTAAGGCGGGACCATGGGTTTAAGGCGGGTCAGGCGATAAACAAGGCAGAGGCGGGTAAAGTAGCTAAGCACGAAAAAGCTTGCCTTGTGAATCAGCACGTGTTCGTACCGTTTGCCTTTGACACCTTTGGCGCTCTCGCCCCTGATGCGGTGCGGTTCCTTAAGCGGGTTCAGCGGGTGGTCAGCAGTAACACCGCATATATTTATGGGGGGAACTTTGTGTTTAGTAGAGTAGGATTTGCTATTCAGAAGGGGGTAGCGGCGCAGCTTGTTGTCCGTCTACCTGCCATTAGTTTGTAATTGTGACTGTCAAATGTTATTAAAAAAAAAATTAAATTAAATTTTTTACATCATACAAATGAATAATTATACAATTTTTAAATCATTTAACAAAATATATATGTTGCCACTAGAGCTAGATACATTTTTGTTAGTTTAAAGGCTTAACTTAATCTCGATCGAAGAGTTTTCCATTTAGATCCTAAATTTCGTGGAATGTTATCTATGCCTAGCCCAGGCGTCTTTTGGAGTTTCCTGTTATCCTGTACATAATTTATCAAACAACTATTATTATTGAATTTACAAATTGAAAATTCATGAATTTTTTGCTAAAATGGGCCGTGAGATATTGTGTAATCACATTTGGGGCTTTTCTCTCTAAGATGACGCATATGGGGTTGTCGCCCTTCTAAAGTGCGACTGGTTCATCAACTTCTCACTCCAATCATTTGATTTGTACTGGTTAGTCAATGTACCAAAAGCTGTCGCCATTCCAAAGGACGACAGCTTCCAGTCACACGTCCACCTCAGCTTAGTATCCTGGTCAGTTGTCGCCATTCCAAATGGCGAGAGCTTTCTTAATTGAATAAAAAGTTGCGTAGTCCCATCAACCAGGTACGGATGTAAAAAAAAAAATAAAACCTATCGCCATTCCAAATGGCGAGAGGATTTAATAATTTGTACTGAACCGAGTTGTCCCATCAACTACCCAGAAAATTCAAACCCGTCGCCTCTCGGAATGGCGAGAGGATTTAATGATGTACCGACCCAACCATTAAAGCTGTCCCAACCACTCAAAGATGTCCCATCCACTCAAACCCGTCGCCTCTAGGAATGGAGAGAGGTTTAGGTGAAAAAGGTGGAATTAAATGAGACTGGTGGTGTTTTATATATTCGTGTAAACCCATTTTTTCATGAAATATCATAGCAAATCAAAACCATATATTTTATTTTTCCTTTCAATCACAGCAAACAAAATCATCTATTCAACAATTATAATATGGATGTTGGTTTTACATTAGGTCCATTGATCGGTGACTTATTACTTTTAAGTGGTAATCATAGGGTAGATCACTATTTTCAAGATCCTATAAACAACAACGCGGTTCTAAGAATTAGACGTGGCGATGAGAAGTTCTGGACACATATCCAGCATAATCCCATCCCCGAGAATGTTATGCGTTACATAAACGAGGTAGGTTTTGCGGGTGTAATACTTTGTGGTAGTCGTCGACTTGACCGTTACCTCGTTTCCTCGCTTGTTGAAAGGTGGCGTCCTAAAACACACACTTTTCATTTCCCAGTTGGAGAAGTCACGGTAACTCTACAAGACGTACAAGTTTTGTGGGGTTTACCAATAAATGGTAATGTTGTTAGTGGTGTAGATAAAACTTTACAACATGCAGACGTAATTTTAAAAATTCAGAATTTGATGGGTTTTACACCGGGTGAGGGTTTTCTTGAGCAAATCAAAATTGACTTACCTATCAACGCAACTGATATACAATGTATGCAACGAGCAAGACTAATAATTTATTATTTGATTGGTGCAACGTTATTTCCTGATTCTGGTAGCAACTGGGTTAATATTTCTTTTATGAAGTACGTCGAAGACCTGACTGAATGTGTCGGGTTTAGTTGGGGAAGTGCCGTATTGACTTGTTTGTATCGACATTTATGCAGAGCCACCGACATTAATATTCAAGAGTTAGGTGGTCCTTTATTTTTGTTGCAGTTATGGTGTTGGGAGAGACTGCCAGGGTTCGCCCCACAAATTTACCATGATATTGATTATACAAAACCATATGGAGCTAGGTATGTGAATTATATTGTGTAATTATACCTCTTTATTTTAATTTAAGTATAATCATTTTTTTAAGTTACATGTGTTGAACTGATTGAGTTTACTTTTTTTTAAAGATGGCGCCTGCCTTTAGATTTTCAAGATAATTCCACCCATTGTTTGGCCGCATATCGGTCTATTTTACATTCTTTAACTGAGGACCAGGTAATTGATATTATAAAAAGTATCTTTAATGATACTAATCCTAACCACATAATATATTATTTTAAGTAATAATATATTTTATTTTAACTAAATTTCTTTTTTTATTAGTTTATCTGGACGCCATACGATTCCATTTCTCATTTACTACCCCAAATGTGTAAAGACGGTGAAGACATTTGGAGGAGCGAGACATATTTGATATTTTGGGAAATTGTCGAACCACATTTACCAAGCAGGGTTATAAGACAGTTCAAAATGTTTCAACCAATTCCCACAAATACACTCTTCTCTGTAGAAGAGCATAAAAATTTCCATGAAATAAATCGTGCGGGTGGACGGCGCGTAAATTGGCTAAACTAACATAAAAAATATGTTAATGCTTGGATCAATCGTCATGACCAAATTGTGTTTGGAAATTTGTCTAGTTCATATATTGCATGTGAAGAGTACATGACGTGGTGTAGGTCTCGTACTCTACTATACACAAATAATCCTACTTATCAGCAGGTGGCACAACATGGATTTCCAAATGATGGTGGGAGATTGCAAATGATGGTATTATTACTTTTTTTTTTTATTATTCTATTTTGTTTATGTTAAAAAAATTTAACATACTATTACATATGCAGTATGACGGGATGAACCAAATTATGCAGCAATCTGGTGAGACTCAAATAAGGGGTATGGCTGACCAATTTATGAATTTTGCAAATTCACAAAATCATATGAACTATCAGCCGACGTATACGACACAAGGTGGTAACCCTACCGCGGGGAATTATCAAGTTCCTTTGGTAACTCAGGACTTACGGAGACAAAATAGAAGACAACGTCGACATGGTGGCAACACCAACATGGATCATACTTCACCGGTGCAACAAGAGCATTTTTCACCAAATGCGTTGTCAGAATATTTGTCTACCTCAAGTTACCACCCTATTCCTAATTTGGGTGATGATATGTATTCTCCACATGTGACCGAACCACCTTTTAGCCAAAATTATGAGCGTGACGACGGGTCATCATCATTTGGTCTATTTAATCAGTCACACAATTATGATGAGGGGTGTTCGTCAAACTATTACCAACAAAATGATGAAATTTTGGTCAGTCCACAATATCAGTTCCCCGCTTTTGGTCAACATGCCAATACATCCCCAATAATTGGTTTCTCCGAGTTTGCAAATCCAACACCAATTAATTCGCAACCGTTTATAGGGCGGGTTTCACTTGTTGACATAAACGTCCGACTAAACGAGGCGGGCGAGGCTGACGAGACGGACAAGGTACCATTCCATGGTGAAATGCATGAATACAATATAGCTACCGGTAGACCCAGATGTGAAAATATTCACCCACCATTATGTGGTACAGGCGGAAGACATGGACCAAATGAAAGACACGGTGGAGGACAAGGCCGACGAAGAAGAAATGGTTAATTTATGTGTTATTATAATGTTTGTTTTTTTTATAATGTAATGTTTTATATTAAAAAGTGATTATTTCCTAACTTTGTCCATGTTTAATACTAGTAGAACACATTATTTCCTAACTTTGACCATGTTTAATACTACTAGAACACGTTTTTCAATACTTTTTGTTTATGTGTTCGTGATCTCTTACGTGAGGGCTTCACAACGAAACAAAAAATATTGGAAACAAAGCTCATACGAGAGAGATATAACTGGTCTAAGTCGGTGTTTCAGACTTTTTTTAAAGGGTAAATTAAAAAAAAATAGTGATTTTTCTCTTTCATGAATCCTAGCCCTATAAATTCTCTCTTGATCCATGGAAAACCCACAAACCCACCATAATTCTCTCTTGAGCCATGGAAAACCACAATGAAATAGAAAATGATCAAGATCAATACCACTCACAACCAATACACAAATCGTCAAATTGGATGTCACAACCATGGAGACGTCTTCGTCTACCAAAGGGACAACCAAAAGATGTTGGGGCATCATCTTCGTCTGTCGAAGAGAATCAACCGGTTAACCAAGAACATAACCCTCCTAAAAAACCAAAATGGGCGACTACGTGTAAAGAGTTGAAAAAGTGGTCTGAAAATGTTATCCAGATTTATAAACACGGAGATGCAGAGGTCTGTTATTTATGTTTATTTGATCACGTTGTACCGCTTGATAAAGTATTTTGGGGTACTCTTTTAGGATGCCAAAACTACGGTCGTTTATCCTCCACGGTAAGATTTAATAGTTTTGTATCTTTTAAATTATGTTTTCCTCTAAAATAATATGTCTGTTTTTTTACAGCATATCGAAGCGTGGGTGGAAAGACTAATGATTTGGAGACATACCAAACTAATTAAAAATAGTCTTTTAAATATGTGTTGGACTATATTAAAACCACAGTTTTACAATCAACTTTTACTACAACCAGAAGATATTTTTGCAATTTCAATTACAACTGGAACAAAAAGATTTTCCCCTCCACTTTGGGAGGTAGATTATATTTATGTTCCACTTTTAATTTGTGCAAGTGAATGGTTACTTATCAGAGTTGATCTCAATAGTATGAATTTCACACAGTACAATTATGATGGTTTTAGCCGCCCAAAATATAGAGAAGTTGTTTATCCGGTGTTGACAAAATTTATTGTCTATTTTGGTGCGTTGTTGGTTAACATCGGGTACTGGAGGAAGTCTGGGAGGGAAGAAAAGATAATCAACATTTACGATAACGATGATTATAAGCCGCGACACATTGGTTGGCAACATCAAAATTCAAGGGTACATGCTTGTATGGTAATTAAACATTTGGTTATGGGTAAACAACTAGATATACCGATGGATTTTCAAGAGACAGCTATGAAGTATCGACGTTCCATGGCTGAGAAATTGTATTATTTTCGATGTCCGACATATGTTAATCCTGAGTCTTAGACTTGGTATGTTTTATGGCAGTGTAGTCTTTATGTTTATGTTTATGTTAGTATGTTTAATTTATGTTTACATTGGTTGGCAAAAAACACTAATAATACACGATAATGAAACAACAAAAAACACTAATAATACATGATGTCGTCCAAACGGTCTATAAAAACTAATCAAAAACCTAACCTAGACTCCTAAGTAATAATAGGAATACCTATGAACTAAACCGCACTGACAGGCAAGTGTACCTATCGAGTGTAGCACAGCTTAACGGTAAACCGAGTTATCGAACCCTAAAGACACTGAATAACTAACACTAGACTCTAACTCGTACTTAATATGATTTGATTGGTTGGGGGATTACTACACTACTACTATCAACTAAGGAATGCAGTAACTGTCACGATTAAACTATCTAGATAAAGAACAAAGGTGGAAATCAAGATATGGGAAGAATACTACCTAGGTCGGAATCCTACATGCAAAGTATAACTTCTATCGGTTCTGGAACGATGATGGATCTGGTTTTCTAATGAAACAACTCTAGATAACCTAGTGGATTCCTGATCACTCTCGGTCTCGGGATGTCACCAACTCAGCTACTTAAAGCGTACTAAACTCACCAGATGATTGGATCACTTCTCGGGTATTTCCTACTATGACAAGTACCCTAATAAACGGATTACCTCTCAGTCTCACCGCTAACCATACACTCAAGGAATGCATGGGGTAGTTCTAGAATGGATACTATGATTCGGATAGCAACTATCACTAGACACCTAATACCAACTTCCTCTCAGACAGCTGACACTCGGATTCCTAATGACGAAGACTAAACGACTAATTCTCACCTCTCGGGTATTGAACTAGGACACACATTCACTTCTAATCAGTAATTAACTAGGTTTTCTATGGCTACTACGTCTAGACACCACTCTAACTCACAAACCCTAAAGTCTATGAACCAGAAACGAAGATCAAACTGGCAGACAACCACAATCAACGCAGAAAAGCATAATCAACCACATAATCAGAATTAAACATGCACTAACATCACACATAAACAAACTTAAACCTTTACTAAATCATAAATCCAACATTCAAATCCAAAAACCGAATAAAAATCGAAACTTTAACACATAATCATCATATTGACCTAGGTAGATCAAGGATCTAGCCTAGAATCATACTAAGAACATCTACACAGAAGCAAATAGCAAGATCCATAGGTTCAAAACATAAAATCAAAGATAAAAATCAAGTCTTTAAAACCTAGAACGTATAACTACGAACCCGGAATCCAAAGCTTTAATCTTTAAGCTTCAATCTTCTTCCAAACTCCCAAAATCGCCTCTTTTCTTCCCTGGAACGGCTTAGAATCGAACTCCCTCATAATGGCCGTTTAAATCTTTTTAATTTAGAAAATTAGGGTTTTGCGGAAAACGGCCCTCTCGCGTACCGCGAGAGAACTTGGCTAGGTTCCTCGCGTACCGCGAGGAACAAAATAGTCGGGCGCGTTTCTTGAATCCTCGCGTACCGCGAGAATTATTACCCTCGTCTCTCGCGTACCGCGAGAGGCATAAACTTCAGAAAATTCACTTTTGGTCCTTGGACTTTTCCGGGCTTCGTTTCTTCGCTCGTTTTCTTCACGTATTCTTCATTAATATTCCCGAGCTCCTACAAATAAGACCAACGACTCAAATGTACATAAAATTGACTCAAAACTAATATAAAACTACTTAGAACACATTAAAACAAAGGAATAAAGACGTGTGCTTTCGCACCCTATCAAATATCCCCACACTTAACCTTTTTTTCGTCCTCGAAAAATCTGCAAATGGAATCATAACTGGCATCTAACTCAACAAACATAAATTTCAATTTTCAAAACATACTCACGTGTCAAAAAGCAACAATTAGTATTTCTGTCCGATTAAACCCAAGCACTAACTTTCAAGCCCCCGTTACGTGTTCTAAATCCATTTTATACAACATATCAATCAATCTATGTGACTCACACTTAGAAGTTACAGCTCTACCTAATCCCGTCTCAAGGTCATGTTTAGGCACGGATTAAACCATATAGATTTACCCTACCACGTTAAACTACTATTTACAGGTTTTTAGAAATCAGATGAAATCATGAATGAATGGATGATAATGAGCATAATAAGCAAAAGAACTTTCGTCTAGAGGCGTTTCAACCAAGTCACTATCCCGGAGGGTAACACATAGACTACATTCTATCAATGAAGCACATAAATCTTACTTAGGGGTGTATCCTCCAAGTCGCTATCCCAAAGGGTAACACATAAGCAAAACTCAGTATAGCTCATAAATTATGGAATAACATGGATTATGGAATGCGGGCGCCACCGAAACTCGGATTTATTCTCATAAAAAGAGAATGGTGTGCCATAAAAAATTTCAAAAACCTTTAAATTTTAACTTAATCGTGGTACCTATCACCCTATATTGACAGTTTCAGTATTACCATTACTCTAAGATGAATACCCACAAGATATCATGATTTTATTCCGTGATTAATCCTAAATAACACAAACAGGATATTTAAGCTTTACTAGCTAGCTGGGTCTACCAAAACATCACTAATTCAACACGTTTTCAATTATTTAATCTTTTAAACTCATAAATAGATCCAGTTCTACTATCATTTTCCAAATATATGCATTTATTTCCAAGGACATTTTTCAAATTTTTCAATTTTTTTTTTGTATTTTTGAATTTTTATAAACAAGACAGATTAAACTAAACAAACTAGACACTCACATCCCCACACTTGAAAGACACATTGTCCTCAATGTGAAGCAAAACACAACTAAAAAAAAAAATGCAAAAATAAAACTGAACAAGACAGGAAGCGACTTAGCTGGTAATGTAGATGCAATATCGTATGCAGCTTTGTTCTTCCTCATGTGTGCACCGTATAGCATTTCGGTCGCGGTTGCACATCAGCTGTTGGGTTGCCTTTACAAACTGATAATGGTGACCATCAATTCCGCCCGAATGAAGATTGAGTACGGGTGGAATGATAAACCTGCAAAATAAGACTAAACATACCCGCAGCATTAAATTGACTCAAATAATAACTCAACTACTAACTCAACTAGACACTTAAAAGACTCAAGATAGATAGATGCAGAGAAAACATACTCGACATGTGGCAAACACATAGACATGAATACCACAGCAAGGTCGAACATCGGTCATAAACGGTTTCTAGTTTCCCATGGTCATGGTGGTCGGTGAATGAAGTGAATGGTAGTAGATGATGATAATGGATGATAATGATAATTGTGGATATGGATGGTGAAAGGGGATTATGATGATGTATGATGATGTTGATGAGAGTGGTGGTGATGGATGTGGAAAACATGGAAAACAAGGAAGTAGGGTGAAAACAGGACTCCCCCGCGTACCGCGATATTCTATGGGGATATTCTTCGCGTATCGTGAAGGCCAAAAAGTTAGGCCGGCCGAGACTTTTGTCTCTCGCGTACCGCGAGAGATTTCCATCTCGTTCTTCGCGTACCGCGGGAGGATGTCGTTAACAGAAAGTTTTTAAGTTTTTCCAATTTTTGTACTTAGAAAAAATTTTGCCATTTAAGAAAAAATTTTCACCCAACTTCCTTAAAACCTTGTCCCAAGGATAAAAACACATGTAACCATACCTGGGGCTTCATTCCCGACGATTTTCCTTACCGAATCGAGCATGGATTCCTGCAAAACTTGACACAACCAAAACACAAACCGAAAAACAAAGAAAAAGACATGGACTCATACCAATGAACGCACACAAACTTTACATCCCGGGCACTTGCCCAGGACTCAAGCAAACCTATCAGGAGGCTTCTCCTTGATCCTAACCGGTACCGCCTTCATCCTTCGCGGCCTACCGGTTCTCCACAGCCTCAGCAAACAACTACTCCTACCGCACCATGGATTTCTATCCTTCATCTCCTTCCACCACAACTTAAATCTACCCGGTCCGAAGATAATACGCATTAAATAACCAAGTAGTTTGTCACTCCTCGATATCCCCACACTTGGGGTTAGCACTCTATCTACGTTGCCTAAGTCAATTAACTCTCGAGTCCTCTTACGAGGCGGCCTAGACCTAGGGGGTGACTCGATCTTTCTCCCCAAAGCACAAACAGTGGTGAAGATATGTAGGGGTTTAGGAATGGGCACTTCTAAAGGAATGACCTCCACAATCTCACCAGGATCCTCGGGATCCTCAACAACCTCCACCAACTTCCCCACACTTGGGGTTTTGCCTATGACCTCTTCAAACTCTGCCATCATCTCCAGCAAATCATCAGGCACCTCATCTCCATAATCGTCTGGCTCATCTAGCAATCCTTCTAACTCCAACGCCCAATCATATGGTTCTTCTATATTCGGGGCGGGTTCACCTACTTCTATCACCGGATCGGGGTCCCAATGGTGGTCCATGAAAGAATCGAGCATGCACACGGAGTGGCTGTGCTCGCCAACATCCTTCCCGGACTCTACAGCATTGAATGTAAGGACCTCATCCCCCACACGAAGTGTGAGCTTCCCGTCAAAGACATCAATCATCGCCTTTGCGGTTCGTAGGAACGGGCGTCCTAAGATGAGTGGGACCTTGTCATCCACCTCCATATCTAGAATCACAAAATCCACGGGGAAAACAAAATTGCCCACTTTCACTAATAGATTTTCCACTATTCCCCGTGGATACTTGACTGAGCGGTCAGCCAAGGAAATGCTCATGCGCGTTGGTTGTGGTTCACCTAGGTCCAGCTGCTTGTACAATGAATAGGGCATCAAATTGATGCTAGCGCCTAGGTCGGCCAACGCGTGGTGTAATGGTAGGTTGCCCAACAAGCAAGGGATCGTGAACCGACCCGAATCAGACAACTTTTCTGGCAAATGATTTTGCACCACAGCCGAGCACTGCTCACCAAGTGAGACTCCAGAGACCTCCTCAAGTTTTTTCTTGTTGGAAAGAAGGCCTTTTAAGAACTTAGCATATTTGGGCATATGCTGGAGGACCTCTACAAACGGGAGATTGACCTTGAGTTGTGTGAACATATCAAGGAAGTGACCGTATTCCTTAGCGGGTTTATGCGGCATGACACGTGTTGGATAAGGGATACGGGTCAGGTCAATCTCGGGGGTCTTCTTCTCCACCCCCTTCTTCTTCTCCTCTACCCTCTTGGTAGGTATCTCAACTACTACTTCCTCCTCCACCGGCTCTTCTTCTTCTACTACCGGTGGGCTCTCATCTTCCTTCTCTCCCATGCTCCTTGTCGAAACAGCATTCGACTCGGTCTCTTTCAGCATCCTTGCGTCGATTTCAGCAAATCGAGCTGCCCAATCAATCTTATTCACCTCCTCCACCGAGGGAATATTATGCTCCTTAGAGTGGGAGTCAACCTCTTCAACCACTTTACTCTCCACACTCTCTATAGACACGGCCATCACTGAAGCGTTCGGGCCCGTAGAAGGGCCTCCTTGTCTATCCTGTATGCTCCTAGCAATGTCTCCTACCATGCGTTGCAAATCCTGAAACGCCGATTGCTGATTCTTCATCAAGGTGTCATGGCTATCCAGTCTTTGCCGAGCATCCTTGTTATTCTGCACCAGCTGGGCAAGCAACTGTGTCTGAGTCTCCATCATCTCCTCAATCCTTCGTGACCCAACAGTGCTCCCAGAACTCGCTCCTTCTTCTGCTCCTCCATACTGTTGCTGACGACCAGTGAATCCAGATCTCCATCCCGAACCAAAAGTATTAGAATTGTTGTAATTTCGGTTCTGGTATTGGTTGCCAGCATAGCTCACATGCTCTTGATTATTTACCGGGCAATCTCGGGTGTCGTGTCCTCCCCTGCACACCTGACACCTCAAAGCATTGAGCTTGAGCTCCTTTATCTCATTCGCCATCGAGGCGAGGGCAGCAGCCACGCTAGTATCAGGAGTGACCTGATGCACACCTCTAGGAGAAGAGGCGTGTGACCTAGCAGTAGGGATGGAATCCCTAACAGAACGTGGGTGCTGCTGTTCGGCTTGAGCGAAGCTCTCGAACATATCCTCGCACTCCTCAGGCTCGAGTCTATCCATGATATGGCCTCCTGCAGCTGTGTTGAACATTTGCTGCGTCTCGAAGGTGAGGCCATTATAGAACTTCTCCACTAGTGCCCAGTCGGGGAGACCGTGCTGGGGACATCGGCTCAACAGCGCGTTGAACCGCTCCCAGGCCATATGGTAAGGCTCGTCGGGATCCATCCGAAACGAATGGATCTGGTCCCGAAGGCGAGCGGCCCTGGAAGGTGGAAAGTATTTCTTGAAGAACTTGGCTTCGAGATCCTCCCATGTGGTGATAGAATTGTCGGGAAGAGTGTCGAGCCAAGTAGATGCACGCCCAGAAAGGGAGAATGGAAAGAGACGCAAGTAGATTGCGTCCTTAGATACACCCGTGATATTAAATGTATCACATATCCGCGCGAAGCGGGACAAATGTCCGGGTGCATCCTCATCCTCGAGGCCATGGAATTGAGTGGCATGAGTGATCGTACTCATGACATGTGATGGGATCTGCCAAGAATTGGTGTTCGGTATAGTGGGACGTGTGATCGAAGATCTCGCGCCCGTGACCCCCTCACTGGCCCTCTGGTGCACCGTACGTCTAGCCGGTGGGTTAGCGTCACCCATAGTAGGAAATGGAACTGGGCTAGTAGGACGTACCTTTGGTTTAACCAGCTCCTCTAAACGCTCCCGAAAGTCGCGGGTGCGCTCGTGAAGCTCTCGTTCGGGCTCTTGAAAAGCTGCGAAAGATGATGATCCTTGCGAACGAGTATTGGGCATAAACAGAAAGACTCTAAGAAGGAAACAGAATAAAGACTCACAAGTAGCACACAAGACTCAAAAGAAAACAAAAGACTCAAATAAACCAAAAATCAATCAAAGAACTAGTCAAAGCTAATATTGCTATTGCCAAGTGTCCCCGGCAACGGCGCCAAAAACTTGATGTCGTCCAGACGGTCTATAAAAAAACTATCAAATAAAACCTAATCTAGGATTTGCAACGCGCATAACAAAAAAACTGGATAGCCATGACACCATGATGAAGAATCAGAATAACAAGTACCCTAGACTGGATAAAAACTAATCAAAAAAACTGGAGAGCATCCTTGTTATTTTGCAAAAACTTGATGTCGTCCAAACGGTCTATAAAAACTAATCAAAAACCTAACCTAGACTCCTAAGTAATAATAGGAATACCTATGAACTAAACCGCACTGACAGGCAAGTGTACCTATCGAGTGTAGCACAGCTTAACGGTAAACCGAGTTATCGAACCCTAAAGACACTGAATAACTAACACTAGACTCTAACTCGTACTTAATATGATTTGATTGGTTGGGGGATTACTACACTACTACTATCAACTAAGGAATGCAGTAACTGTCACGATTAAACTATCTAGATAAAGAACAAAGGTGGAAATCAAGATATGGGAAGAATACTACCTAGGTCGGAATCCTACATGCAAAGTATAACTTCTATCGGTTCTGGAACGATGATGGATCTGGTTTTCTAATGAAACAACTCTAGATAACCTAGTGGATTCCTGATCACTCTCGGTCTCGGGATGTCACCAACTCAGCTACTTAAAGCGTACTAAACTCACCAGATGATTGGATCACTTCTCGGGTATTTCCTACTATGACAAGTACCCTAATAAACGGATTACCTCTCAGTCTCACCGCTAACCATACACTCAAGGAATGCATGGGGTAGTTCTAGAATGGATACTATGATTCGGATAGCAACTATCACTAGACACCTAATACCAACTTCCTCTCAGACAGCTGACACTCGGATTCCTAATGACGAAGACTAAACGACTAATTCTCACCTCTCGGGTATTGAACTAGGACACACATTCACTTCTAATCAGTAATTAACTAGGTTTTCTATGGCTACTACGTCTAGACACCACTCTAACTCACAAACCCTAAAGTCTATGAACCAGAAACGAAGATCAAACTGGCAGACAACCACAATCAACGCAGAAAAGCATAATCAACCACATAATCAGAATTAAACATGCACTAACATCACACATAAACAAACTCAAACCTTTACTAAATCATAAATCCAACATTCAAATCCAAAAACCGAATAAAAATCGAAACTTTAACACATAATCATCATATTGACCTAGGTAGATCAAGGATCTAGCCTAGAATCATACTAAGAACATCTACACAGAAGCAAATAGCAAGATCCATAGGTTCAAAACATAAAATCAAAGATAAAAATCAAGTCTTTAAAACCTAGAACGTATAACTACGAACCCGGAATCCAAAGCTTTAATCTTTAAGCTTCAATCTTCTTCCAAACTCCCAAAATCGCCTCTTTTCTTCCCTGGAACGGCTTAGAATCGCGAACTCCCTCATAATGGCCGTTTAAATCTTTTTAATTTAGAAACTTAGGGTTTTGCGGAAAACGGCCCTCTCGCGTACCGCGAGAGAATGTTGACTGGATCCTCGCGTACCGCGAGGACCAAAATAGTCGGGCGGATTCCTGGAGTTTCCCGCGTACCGCGAGAATTATTACACTCGTCTTTCGCGTACCGCGAGAGACCTAAATTTCAGAAAATTGTCTTTTGATCTTTGGACTTTTCTGGGCTTCGTTTCTTCGCTCGTTTTCTTCACGTATTCTTCATTAATATTCCCGAGCTCCTACAAATAAGACCAACGACTCAAATGTACATAAAATTGACTCAAAACTAATATAAAACTACTTAGAACACATTAAAACAAAGGAATAAAGACGTGTGCTTTCGCACCCTATCAAATATCCCCACACTTAACCTTTTTTCGTCCTCGAAAAATCTGCAAATGGAATCATAACTGGCATCTAACTCAACAAACATAAATTTCAATTTTCAAAACATACTCACGTGTTAAAAAGCAACAATTAGTATTTCTGTCCGATTAAACCCAAGCACTAACTTTCAAGCCCCCGTTACGTGTTCTAAATCCATTTTATACAACATATCAATCAATCTATGTGACTCACACTTAGAAGTTACAGCTCTACCTAATCCCGTCTCAAGGTCATGTTTAGGCACGGATTAAACCATATAGATTTACCCTACCACGTTAAACTACTATTTACAGGTTTTTAGAAATCAGATGAAATCATGAATGAATGGATGATAATGAGCATAATAAGCAAAAGAACTTTCGTCTAGAGGCGTTTCAACCAAGTCACTATCCCGGAGGGTAACACATAGACTACATTCTATCAATGAAGCACATAAATCTTACTTAGGGGTGTATCCTCCAAGTCGCTATCCCAAAGGGTAACACATAAGCAAAACTCAGTATAGCTCATAAATTATGGAATAACATGGATTATGGAATGCGGGCGCCACCGAAACTCGGATTTATTCTCATAAAAAGAGAATGGTGTGCCATAAAAAATTTCAAAAACCTTTAAATTTTAACTTAATCGTGGTACCTATCACCCTATATTGACAGTTTCAGTATTACCATTACTCTAAGATGAATACCCACAAGATATCATGATTTTATTCCGTGATTAATCCTAAATAACACAAACAGGATATTTAAGCTTTACTAGCTAGCTGGGTCTACCAAAACATCACTAATTCAACACGTTTTCAATTATTTAATCTTTTAAACTCATAAATAGATCCAGTTCTACTATCATTTTCCAAATATATGCATTTATTTCCAAGGACATTTTTCAAATTTTTCAATTTTTTTTTGTATTTTTGAATTTTTATAAACAAGACAGATTAAACTAAACAAACTAGACACTCACATCCCTACACTTGAAAGACACATTGTCCTCAATGTGAAGCAAAACACAACTAAAAAAAAAATGCAAAAATAAAACTGAACAAGACAGGAAGCGACTTAGCTGGTAATGTAGATGCAATATCGTATGCAGCTTTGTTCTTCCTCATGTGTGCACCGTATAGCATTTCGGTCGCGGTTGCACATCAGCTGTTGGGTTGCCTTTACAAACTGATAATGGTGACCATCAATTCCGCCCGAATGAAGATTGAGTACGGGTGGAATGATAAACCTGCAAAATAAGACTAAACATACCCGCAGCATTAAATTGACTCAAATAATAACTCAACTACTAACTCAACTAGACACTTAAAAGACTCAAGATAGATAGATGCAGAGAAAACATACTCGACATGTGGCAAACACATAGACATGAATACCACAGCAAGGTCGAACATCGGTCATAAACGGTTTCTAGTTTCCCATGGTCATGGTGGTCGGTGAATGAAGTGAATGGTAGTAGATGATGATAATGGATGATAATGATAATTGTGGATATGGATGGTGAAAGGGGATTATGATGATGTATGATGATGTTGATGAGAGTGGTGGTGATGGATGTGGAAAACAAGGAAGTAGGGTGAAAACAGGACTCCCCCGCGTACCGCGATATTCTATGGGGATATTCTTCGCGTATCGTGAAGGCCAAAAAGTTAGGCCGGCCGAGACTTTTGTCTCTCGCGTACCGCGAGAGATTTCCATCTCGTTCTTCGCGTACCGCGGGAGGATGTCGTTAACAGAAAGTTTTTAAGTTTTTCCAATTTTTGTACTTAGAAAAAATTTTGCCATTTAAGAAAAAATTTTCACCCAACTTCCTTAAAACCTTGTCCCAAGGATAAAAACACATGTAACCATACCTGGGGCTTCATTCCCGACGATTTTCCTTACCGAATCGAGCATGGATTCCTGCAAAACTTGACACAACCAAAACACAAACCGAAAAACAAAGAAAAAGACATGGACTCATACCAATGAACGCACACAAACTTTACATCCCGGGCACTTGCCCAGGACTCAAGCAAACCTATCAGGAGGCTTCTCCTTGATCCTAACCGGTACCGCCTTCATCCTTCGCGGCCTACCGGTTCTCCACAGCCTCAGCAAACAACTACTCCTACCGCACCATGGATTTCTATCCTTCATCTCCTTCCACCACAACTTAAATCTACCCGGTCCGAAGATAATACGCATTAAATAACCAAGTAGTTTGTCACTCCTCGATATCCCCACACTTGGGGTTAGCACTCTATCTACGTTGCCTAAGTCAATTAACTCTCGAGTCCTCTTACGAGGCGGCCTAGACCTAGGGGGTGACTCGATCTTTCTCCCCAAAGCACAAACAGTGGTGAAGATATGTAGGGGTTTAGGAATGGGCACTTCTAAAGGAATGACCTCCACAATCTCACCAGGATCCTCGGGATCCTCAACAACCTCCACCAACTTCCCCACACTTGGGGTTTTGCCTATGACCTCTTCAAACTCTGCCATCATCTCCAGCAAATCATCAGGCACCTCATCTCCATAATCGTCTGGCTCATCTAGCAATCCTTCTAACTCCAACGCCCAATCATATGGTTCTTGCGGGTTCACCTACTTCTATCACCGGATCGGGGTCCCAATGGTGGTCCATGAAAGAATCGAGCATGCACACGGAGTGGCTGTGCTCGCCAACATCCTTCCCGGACTCTACAGCATTGAATGTAAGGACCTCATCCCCCACACGAAGTGTGAGCTTCCCGTCAAAGACATCAATCATCGCCTTTGCGGTTCGTAGGAACGGGCGTCCTAAGATGAGTGGGACCTTGTCATCCACCTCCATATCTAGAATCACAAAATCCACGGGGAAAACAAAATTGCCCACTTTCACTAATAGATTTTCCACTATTCCCCGTGGATACTTGACTGAGCGGTCAGCCAAGGAAATGCTCATGCGCGTTGGTTGTGGTTCACCTAGGTCCAGCTGCTTGTACAATGAATAGGGCATCAAATTGATGCTAGCGCCTAGGTCGGCCAACGCGTGGTGTAATGGTAGGTTGCCCAACAAGCAAGGGATCGTGAACCGACTCGAATCAGACAACTTTTCTGGCAAATGATTTTGCACCACAGCCGAGCACTGCTCACCAAGTGAGACTCCAGAGACCTCCTCAAGTTTTTTCTTGTTGGAAAGAAGGCCTTTTAAGAACTTAGCATATTTGGGCATATGCTGGAGGACCTCTACAAACGGGAGATTGACCTTGAGTTGTGTGAACATATCAAGGAAGTGACCGTATTCCTTAGCGGGTTTATGCGGCATGACACGTGTTGGATAAGGGATACGGGTCAGGTCAATCTCGGGGGTCTTCTTCTCCACCCCCTTCTTCTTCTCCTCTACCCTCTTGGTAGGTATCTCAACTACTACTTCCTCCTCCACCGGCTCTTCTTCTTCTACTACCGGTGGGCTCTCATCTTCCTTCTCTCCCATGCTCCTTGTCGAAACAGCATTCGACTCGGTCTCTTTCAGCATCCTTGCGTCGATTTCAGCAAATCGAGCTGCCCAATCAATCTTATTCACCTCCTCCACCGAGGGAATATTATGCTCCTTAGAGTGGGAGTCAACCTCTTCAACCACTTTACTCTCCACACTCTCTATAGACACGGCCATCACTGAAGCGTTCGGGCCCGTAGAAGGGCCTCCTTGTCTATCCTGTATGCTCCTAGCAATGTCTCCTACCATGCGTTGCAAATCCTGAAACGCCGATTGCTGATTCTTCATCAAGGTGTCATGGCTATCCAGTCTTTGCCGAGCATCCTTGTTATTCTGCACCAGCTGGACGACACTCGGATTAGGTTATGCACCAGCTAGAAGGTGTCATGATTAGTTTTTATAATCTGGTTCATAACACTATCAAAAAAACTATCACCAGATGATTGGATCACTTCTCGGGTATTTCCTACTATGACAAGTACCCTAATAAACGGATTACCTCTCAGTCTCACCGCTAACCATACACTCAAGGAATGCATGGGGTAGTTCTAGAATGGATACTATGATTCGGATAGCAACTATCACTAGACACCTAATACCAACTTCCTCTCAGACAGCTGACACTCGGATTCCTAATGACGAAGACTAAACGACTAATTCTCACCTCTCGGGTATTGAACTAGGACACACATTCACTTCTAATCAGTAATTAACTAGGTTTTCTATGGCTACTACGTCTAGACACCACTCTAACTCACAAACCCTAAAGTCTATGAACCAGAAACGAAGATCAAACTGGTAGACAACCACAATCAACGCAGAAAAGCATAATCAACCACATAATCAGAATTAAACATGCACTAACATCACACATAAACAAACTCAAACCTTTACTAAATCATAAATCCAACATTAAAATCCAAAAACCGAATAAAAATTGAAACTTTAACACATAATCATCATATTGACCTAGGTAGATCAAGGATCTAGCCTAGAATCATACTAAGAACATCTACACAGAAGCAAATAGCAAGATCCATAGGTTCAAAACATAAAATCAAAGATAAAAATCAAGTCTTTAAAACCTAGAACGTATAACTACGAACCCGGAATCCAAAGCTTTAATCTTTAAGCTTCAATCTTCTTCCAAACTCCCAAAATCGCCTCTTTTCTTCCCTGGAACGGCTTAGAATCGAACTCCCTCATAATGGCCGTTTAAATCTTTTTAATTTAGAAAATTAGGGTTTTGCGGAAAACGGCCCTCTCGCGTACCGCGAGAGAACTTGGCTAGGTTCCTCGCGTACCGCGAGGAACAAAATAGTCGGGCGCGTTTCTTGAATCCTCGCGTACCGCGAGAATTATTACCCTCGTCTCTCGCGTACCGCGAGAGGCATAAACTTCAGAAAATTCACTTTTGGTCCTTGGACTTTTCCGGGCTTCGTTTCTTCGCTCGTTTTCTTCACGTATTCTTCATTAATATTCCCGAGCTCCTACAAATAAGACCAACGACTCAAATGTACATAAAATTGACTCAAAACTAATATAAAACTACTTAGAACACATTAAAACAAAGGAATAAAGACGTGTGCTTTCGCACCCTATCAATACAACAAAACAAGCTAGTAATCAATCTTGCGCGTTCGTACAATTATTCCTTCTATGCCCCGATTGTTTACATATTCCACATCTAGTAATACGAGGTTGATCGGGATGACGAACATCCATCTCGTTGTATATTCTTCTACCCCTTGAGGTGGTAATTTTTGACGAATCTGCTTTAATATTCCAACCCGGGTCTGTCCAATAATCAATGTGAGGTAGCGGGAAAAATTCACCATCGTATTGCGCTTTATATGCAGCAACTGTGTGTAATTTATTGATAATGTTGTTAATTGAATCACCTCTTTGATGACAAACTGCAATAGCATGTGAACAAATAAATCTATCAATTTGCCATTTCCCGCAGGTGCATGTTCCTTTAAGGTACTCGACAATATACTCATTTCCACCTGTTTCGTTTGTTTGTAGTTTCGTCCATACCCTATACCTCCCACTTATATAACCAAACTCAGTTATGTCGTGTTCTTGTGAGCGATTTTCACGGCTAAGAAGCCGACGCCACATTCGAGGGGGGCAATCGTGTATCGCAACCCCGTAAAATCTCATTATTTTTTCTAAAGTACTCCACTGCTTTATTGAATGTACAATCAATAATGGCCTTAATAGGCATAAGCCTAATCCCCTGCAACGCATTGTTAAAACCCTCCGAGATATTTGTCGTTAGGTTTCCCCAACGACGATTGTTTTTATCATGGAGAAGAGTCCACTTAGTCTCTTTTATCGCTTGTAAATATTCCCACGCATTCATCAAGGCTTGTCATTAGAATAACAGAGTGATCATACTTCCTTTGTTGTGTTGTGGAACCTATAGCCCTACACAACTGCTTCAATCTAGACACCTTAAATTTCTGCATTAAGTTGCTTCTGACGTGTCTTAGACAAAATCGATGAAAACCATTAGCTTTCCATTCTGGAAGAGTTTTCATCGCATTAATAATTCCTTTGTGTTTATCAGAGATAACACACAACTTTTGACCTCGTTGCATGGCGATGTGGAACCAGAATTGTTGCAAAACCAACACCAGCTGTCCACCGTCTCCTCATCAACAATCGCGTAAGCTACCGGCAATACGTAGTTGTTTACATTTTTTGTAACTGCGACTAACAACTTCCCGCGATAGTCTCCCCTCAAGTGGGTGCCGTCAACAGATATTACAGGCTGACAAAACTGAAATGCTTTTATTGCCGGCCCAAATTCCCAAAACACATACTTAAAGGTATGGCATTGGGAAGAACCGGAGGGACTGTGTAACCATTCAACAACAGTATTAGGGTTTGATGCTTGTAATGCTGAAATGTACTTAGGTAACTCTTGAAAGTTGGTCACCCAACTACCGTAAATCCTCTCTATAGTAGCCTTCCTAGCTCGCCACGCCTTACTATAACAAACGTCAACTCTAAGCTCGTTTTTTATATGTGTCTTGATTTGTTTCACGGGGTATGAAATGTCTTGACGAATTAAATGGATGATGTGTCTTGAAATATCTTTGGTTGTCAAACTTCTGTTGTTGTTTTCCACAACTGTCCAATAGTAGTTATACATATCCACCCATTTAACAATTCTAAACATGTGGTTATTGATCTTTTTGGACGTTTAGACAAACCATTTACATGGGTGGGCGTCTAGATGATTAGTTTTGCACTTAGGGCTTCTTGTGTAGCATTTTTCCCTCTATTTATTATATTTGGATTCGGAAACATATAATTCACGATTACAGTCTATATTCCATCGCCTAACTGCACCCATAAACTCTACTTTATCTCTGAAGTACATACCAAGATGAATTTGTCTAGATTGATTGTTCCATATATCCATGTCTTCCTCGTCATCAAAATCGGCAGCTTCATACTCTCTCAATTCTTCGGGATCTTGAGAGTAGTTGGTGACTATATGTGAGGATTCAAGGTTAGCAGTATAATTATACTGCTCAGGAATTTCAACTTGGACTGCATCATCATCGGAGGATTCTTCATTTGATGGAAGGCCCTCAGATTCTTCGGTGCTTGGTGGAGGGGTATCCGGCTCGGAGTCGTCATCAATATTGGTATTAGTAGAGGGACCGGCTTCAAATTGAAGTGAATTAGAAATCTCTTGATTGGAATAATTCGTTTGTTGACCAGTCTCGTATATAGAAAAACCACATAGAATATCCATACAACTTGAATTTTGTACAAACGTTATTGGCTCAATACCAACATATACGTTAGGACGAAAACTTGGATTTGTTGTGGCTAAATAATACAACACGTCAAGGCTAGGATCATTGAAAATATCAGATGATTGGGAAAATCCTTGAAAAGTGTAATATAGTTTCATACTCAACGTATAAAACTCCTTTTGAATTTGAAGATGAAGATAAATCATATCAACGAATTCTTCGTATGATATTTTCTGTTGAACAATAATCGTACAACTTTTAGTGGAACTATCACATGAAATAATGTCATTTTCGTAGAAAACATTACCCCCCGATACAATTGAACGAATATGGGAGCAAACATATTTGGAATTGAAATTTGCGCGTCTAATATAATATCGTGAAAAGTTGGGTAACAAAGAGAATATATAATACCCATTTTTTACAACTAATCCTCTCGTCTATGCTAGGGGCGACGGGTTTAAAAGCTGGTACATCTTAAAAGCTCTCGCCTATTGTAGGGGCGACGGGTTTGAAATTTGTAATGGGTGATTTGACATCTCGGTTCGAATTGAATGTGGACCGGTACATCTTAAAAGCTCTCGCTAATGGGAAGGGCGACGGGTTTGCTTGGATGGGAGAGCTTTCACAGGTTGATGGGACAAGTCATAAAAAGTAAAAGCTCTCGCCAATGGGAAGGGCGACGGGTTTGCTTGGATGGGAGAGCTTTCACAGGTTGATGGGACAAGTCATAAAAAGTAAAAGCTCTCGCCAATGGGAAGGGCGACGGGTTTAAAAAGTAAAAGCTCCCGTCAATGGGAAGTGCGACGGGTTTGAAGATTCTGTGACTAGGATAATGACAAGGATACCAAGCTGAGGCGGACGACTGACTGGTTCTGGTACACTGACAAAACAGTACATTTCAAATGATTGGAGTGAGATCTTTCAAACATGTCGCCCTTTGGACGACAACCCCAAATGTGTAATACCAGGGAGAGAAGCCCTAAATGTGATTGCCCAATACCCCATAGTCCATTTTAGCAAAAACCCCAAAATTCATGTGCGACTTGAAGAAGATTTTAATAATTGTAAATATGTTCACATATATATGCTTACATATATTTAACACATGCCTACATATATGTAAACACATGTACGTACATATAAACACATGTACATATATGCTTACGTATGTGTTTTTCTAAACCAGAGATCGTGTTATAATCGTGAAATCAAAGGTTAAAAATTGAAGAACATGATGAAAATAACCCTAATTAACGATTCCGTTTTCAGAAATTTTTGATATGTTTACATATGGGTAAACATGTTTACATACGTGTTAACGATTATGTAAACATGTTAACAGATGTGTTTACGTATATGTAAACGATAAATTATAACGAAAAATAAAAAGAAACCCATAGACGAAACATGTGTTTACGTATATTTAAACATGTGGGTTTACGTATACGTAATCCATTCGCCATCATATTCATACGATTGAGCATCATCTTCTTCGATTGGGCTCCGGCTGAAATCATCTTCAACCTTGCCGGAAAACCGAGAGTCACCAGAAAACGGTGAAACCCACACCCACTAATTCTGTCGTGTTTCTCTTCCACCATCGCTGGTGGATCTGAGTAAACCACCACCACCCTTGTATCCGAAAATCAGTACCGCCGCCACGGAACCTGCTTGTCAAAAAATATTTTGAATGCGAGTTACATCAATTTGGTTGCCACCATTCGATCTGCGTTACACCATTACGGTTGCCGCCGATGGTCGTCGAACACCTAACTTGCTCCTTAAAAAAGATATTGAATGTGAGTTACACCAATTTGGTTGTCGCCATTCGATCTGAGTTACACCATTCCGGTTGCCGCTTTTGAAATCAGTAGACTATGATTTTGGTTCAGGTCGGAAATACAAGTTGTGATGGTGAAGGGAAATCTCTAAAGAATCTATTATGAACCAAAACCACGATTCTTAAATCAGTAGATGATAATTTTGATAAATATTTAAAGAATCAATGATATGAGCTGTCGATAAAAAAATTCAATTCAAAATTCAAATTATAAAACGTAAAATATGGAGAAAAAGAATGGTTTTAATTGGAAATACAATATATATTAAATATAAATTAATATACGTTTACTAAAATACCCTTTTATATAAAAAAGAAATAATTAAACTTTAAATTTTTTGATTGGCTAATACTAGTTTTTTTTGTTTTTATCTAACTTTATGGTTTTCTGTTGATCCTCTCCCTATACACACACACATACACACACACACATATATATATATATATATATATTTATATATATGGGGGAAAGATAAATTGAAAAAACACACATGAGTTGAGGAAACTCACGAAACTCATTCGTAACTTGTTTTTTTAGGGTGTTTTTATATATAATTTCGTCACCAGAAATACAAAAAAATAATAAAAAAAACGCCGAGTAATTTTTTTTTTAAAAATGTTGAAAAATTAAAAAAAATAGCGTTTTTTTAGATATGTCAAAATGTTACATATGTAACACAGGATGTTACGTACGTAAAAAAATGTTTAACAAAAATTTATAAAAAAAAAACACACTACGCTTTTCTGTTATTTTTTTACAAAAGTAATTAATTAGATATAGAAGCTATCCCAAAAATCAAAAAATGATTTTACCTATTTTTTAAAATTTTACATATCTAACACATGGTTTTCATATTATCCACTCTCATATACACACACACACACACACACATATATATATATATAGGGAAAGTGTAGAATAAAAACCCTCTTGAATTGGAAAAACCCAAGAAACCATTTGAAAAAAATTTGAAATTTTTTTTATAAAATTTGGGATTGATTATTTACCTAAAAAAAGTAGGTTCACAAAAAAAAATTAAAAAAATGCTGAATAAATATAAAAATAAAAAACATGTAGAATCCATCCAAAAAATAAAAAGGCTTTTTTTATTTTTTTTACATATGTAAACAGGGTTTAATGGGTTTCTTCAACTCAATTAGGTTTTTACTAAAACCACCCCTTGTATATATATATATATATATATATATATGTATATATATATATATATGTATATATATACAGTGGGTGGTTCTAATAAAAACCCACTTGAGTTGGAAAAACCCACTAAACCCTCTTTTAAATATGTAAAAAAAAAATTTATTTTTGGGATGGATTATACATTTAATTTTATCACTTTTGGTGAAAAAAATAAAAAAAAACGCTAAGCGGTTTTTAAATTTTTTTTTTAAAATTTGACTTTTTTTACATATGTAAATGCTGACGTATTACATACGTAAGCAAAAAAAAACACAGATTTTTGTTATTTCTTTTTTTATTCGGTGTTTTTTTTTTATTTTTTTGTGACCAAACCTTTTTTTATATAAATAATCAATCCCGAATTTAAAAAAAAAATCTAATTTTTTTCAAAGGGTTTCGTGGGTTTTTCAACTCAATGGGGTATTCATTTTACTCTTCCTCTATATATAGGGGTTGTATCAAATGAAAACCCTATGTTATTGTGAAAACCCAAAAACTCCATATGAGGCACGTATTCTTTTTTGAATATTTTATTTTGTGGTTATTATTAAATCTAGGTTTTTTTATTTTTAATTGAAAAAAAACACGTGGTCCATATTTATTACAGTGGTATAAAAGTAATTACACTTTTTATTTCTTTTTTAATTAAATCTAGATTTTCCTTTTATTTTACAACCATATATAGATCTATGAAATAAATGAAGAACGCATTTTTTTACACATGTGTAAAAATCAAATAACCATGTGTAATAACCTAATCTATACCATATAATAAATAAAGGTTTTTGTATGCCACATGTCATCACCATACTCAATCTCATCAATATTTTCCCGCATCTCTCTTATTAAATGCACTATTTTAATATTCACTATTTTAAGTAAGTTTGTTTCTCATTAAAATATTCTAATATTTACTATTTTAAGTAAGTTTGAATTTTAATATATAATTATGTTAATGTTGTTTTTTTTTTCAAAAAAATATTATATGATTTGAATTCTAATGATTACTTAATTTGAATTGTAATATAAAATTTGAAATCTAATTTTCTCTACACATTATTGTATTTTCATTTTTTTATTAAATGACCCCATGTAATACATGGGTATATAACCTAGTATAAACATGAGTAAAAGCCTAAAAACAAGGTTTATAAACCTAAAACATATCCATAAAACCAATAATTACACTGTATATACAGAATAAAATCAAATACACACGAATAAAAACTCTTTACACAAGTGTAAATTGTAAGGTCCCTTTTACGGGTGACCTCACTTGTTGGATTTACTCATAAACATAGTTATCAATACTGAACCTTTAATTAAAAACATTCGACATGGCGGAAGCGTATCATTCAAGTACAAAACATAGCAACGGAAGTCTTAACATTAAACATAAACATTTTTTTAACACATAAGCAAATAAACGGGATGTCAGTCTTGAATCAGGGTAGCCTTCATGCCTTCGCACGTCCTTTCTTCTTCTTACCTGAAGTGCATACTAAAAGTCAGCTAACGCTGGTGAGCTCTATTTAAAGCAATTAGGTATAAACATTATTTCTTTATAAGTATGTATATATACATATATATGCACACATTAACATTTAATTTGCCTACATTTATCATTCATAACGGGTACATATAAAGTTATGCACACCTCCTTGCTTTCATTGAACACTCATTGGTCATAAAACATAAGGGTGATCAGCCCACCATTGGGTTGCATAAGTCACAAAGACAGACGCCCGTCCTACCGTCGTAGTCCATCTTCCATGATCGTACGGATTCCTTCGACCGTACGTCATGCTATACCGGCCGGATTCCTTCGACTGGCCGTCCTCGCCGTTCTACCGTCGTAGACCGTCATATTCGCCCGTCTGTCCAAAGGCATTTGTTTCCCACCCGCTCTATATTATACAGCTGTGCTTCGATTGAGGGACTTACTCTACCATAGTGGCCTTAGTTTAGTCTACCTTTCTATACTTTTAATTCTGGCTGCATAATAAATAAGTGGTCATCCGTCTACCCAAGTAGCCGTTGTCATCGTACCGTCCATAACGTTTACATACATTCATAGCATGCAATATATAAAAATATAAAGCAAGATTTCATTCATTAACGTTATGTCATTCATTCATTTCATACTTTGTGCACATACGTTTCATTCGTTGTTCATCGTTCGTTTTCATATATCACGTATGATCATATTAACATTCATTCATTTAGTGTATACACTTCAGTCCCAAAACATTCAAAATGATTTGCATGTAGCATATAGGGGGGCACATAGAACTTACCTGTCTTTCGGTATTTAACCCGAAGGTGATGCTTTAGCTACTGTTAATGCGTATACCGATCTGCACATAAGTCAAAGTACGATTTTCTATTATTTTATGGAAGAGTCAGTAGTTTTGTGGGTATCGCAAAGAGTGTCGACTAGGAGAGTAGCTAGACACATTCGAGTGTCAACTAGGAGAGTCGCTAGCCACACTCATGAGTGTCGCCTAAACTTGCGTTCAGGACTTTGTGTCGTGTAATGGGCCGATACTTAGCGTTTTTTCTTAGAGGGCCGATTCCCAGATGGTCGACTCTCAGACAGTCGACTTTCTGACGGTCGACTCTTCTGACAATCGACTCTGATAGCCGACTCTCTTCTTCTTCCTCGCCGAGAGTCGCCACTTGCAGGTGGCCGACTCTCGAGATTCGTCTCAAGAACATTGAGCATTTGCAGGTCTGATTTTTAATCCAAAACCTTAACTTTTTACGTTCAAAACATTTATCTAGCTTCCATGAAGCTAGATCTGAGCTTTAATCCACTTTTCATACGTAAAAATCCTTCATTTATGTTTAAAACCCCCATAAACCCTAAAAATTCATTTTTGAAGAAAAACTCAGATATGAGGTTGATTCTTACCTTAAAAACCGTGGTTCTTCGCGTAGAATCGATCAAGGATGATGGAGAAACAAAATGGAAGCATGATCCAAGCTTGATAGTGCCTTCTTGAGCTTTCTCTATCTAGAACTCTCTCTTTCTCTCTCTATGGTTTCAAGGATGAAGAAGGTGGAATGAGAAAGATGAAGCCGATCTTGCCTTTATATACACGGGCTACATCGGCCCATTGGAGCCAGGCTCAAGCCCGCTCCACTTTCTTTCGATTTTCCTTTAATTAATTCCCGACCTCGCTTCCATTAACCTGCTTTATTATTTCAGGATGTTACAAGTCCACCCACCTTATAGTGGTTTCGTCCTCGAAACCTGATACAAGTTAAACAGTTGAGGGTACAGTTCCTTCATCTCACCCTCTTTTTCCCAAGTAGCTTCTGACCCTTTTCTGTGCTTCCATTGTACTTTAACCAAAGGAATCGACTTATTGCGTAGTCGTTTCTCAGCTCGGTCAAGAATAGCTATTGGTTCTTCTACATAGTTTAAACCAATATCTACTTCGATTTCATTATATGGTATGTGAGTCGTATCGTCAGCAAGGAACTAGCGTAAGTGCGTTACGTGGAATGTATGGTGAATTTCACTGAACGCATCGGGTAGGTCAAGTCAGTAAGTAACGTGATCAACTTTTTCTAGGATTTTGAAAGGTCCGACAAACCTCGGACTTAGTTTGCCACGCTTCCTGAATCGAATGATTCCTTTCCAGGGCGACACTTTTAACAGTACCATGTCCCCTACCTGAAACTCTATGTCTTTTCTTCTCTTGTCCGCATATGATTTATGTGTGTCTTTAGCGGCTTTCATGCGAGCTTTGATTTGTTCAAATTTTTCGGAGGTAGCTGTGACCACTTTGAGACTCGAAAAGTCTTTCTGTCCAATTTCCCCCCAACATACTGGGGTTCTACATCTCCTCCCATACAGCATCTCAAATGGCGGCATGCCTATGGTTGAGTGATAGCTATTATTATATGAAAATTCTTTCAATGGCAGGTGGCTATCCCAGCTCCCACCGAAATCAATGATACAGGCCCGGAGCATGTCCACCAAGGTCTGAATGGTCCTTTCCGATTGACCATCAGTTTGAGGGTGGTAAGTGGTGATAATATTCAGTCTAGTGCCCATTACTTCATTGAATTTCTTTCAAAACCTCGATGTGAATCGAGTGTCCCTGTCAGACACGATTGACACTGGCATACATGTCTGCTTACAATTTCTTTGATGAATAACTCTGTTAGCTTCTCAGACGAAAAAGCCTCACGTATTGGTAATAAGTGAGCACTTTTCGTCAAGCGGTCGATGATCACCCAAATGGTATCATTGCCTTTAGCTGTTCGCGGTAGCTTGGTAATGAAGTCCATCGTGATCTCTCCCACTTCCATTCTGGTATTGGCAAGGGTTGCATTTTACCACAAGGCTTCTGGTGCTCGACCTTAACTAGTGAACAAGTTAGGAACTTGCTCACATATTCAGTCACATCGTTCTTCATTCTGGGCCACCAGTATTCTTTCTTCAAGTCCTGGTACATCTTGTTAGTTCCGGGGTGGATAGAGTAGCAAGATTTGTGGGCCTCGTCGAGAACTTTGGCCCTAAGTTCACCAATCTTGGGTATCCACATCCGGCCAAAATGAGTTCATACACAGTACGCATTAGTCTCCAAATTTCACTGTTGTTCTACTATTCTTTCCCGTTTCACATTCCTTTCTAACAGTGCTTCATCTTGTGCCTTCACTATTTCATTCATAAGATCTGATGTTATAATCAACTGACATGCTTTGATCCGGATAGGTGTCGACTCTTCCTTTCTGCTTAAGGCGTCAGCCACTACATTTGCCTTGCCTGGATGGTACAATATATCACAATCATAATCTTTTAGCAGTTCCAACCACCTCCTTTTTCTCATGTTTAATTCCTTTTGTTCGAAGAAATACTTCAGGCTCTTGTGATCGGAGTAAATGGTGCATTTAACCCCATACAGATAATGTCTCCATATCTATAATGCGAAAACTACCACTGCCAACTCCAGATCATGAGTCGGGTAGTTAACCTCGTGGATCTTTAACTGTCGCGAGGCATAAGCAATTACTTTTCCTTGTTGCATAAGTACACAACCCAATCCCAGACCCGAAGCGTCAGAGTAGAATACCAAGTCTTTGTTTCCCTCGGGTAAGGTCAAGACTGGAGCTTGGGTTAATCGTGTTTTCAATTCCTCGAATGTGTTGTTTTGGGTTGGACCCCATTCATACTCCACTTCCTTACGCGTCAGCTTTTTCAGTGGAGAGGCTATCCTCGAGAAATCCTGAATGAATATTCGATAGTAGCCTGCCAATCCCAGAAAACTTCGTACATCCGTTGGCGTTTTCGGGATGTTCCATTCCTTTACTGTTTCGATCTTTGCAGGATCTAACATAATACCGTTTGGGTTGATAACATGACCTAGGAATTGAACTTCCCTAAGCCAGGACGTGCATTCGGAGAACTTTGCATACAACTTTTCCTGTTTCAGAACCTCCAAAACTTCCCTTAGGTGACAGTGGTGATCACCTTTGTTTTTTGAATAGATGAGAATGTTGTCTATGAAAACTATCACTGACATATCTAGCATTGGTCGGCATACTCTATTCATTAAATCCATAAATGTTGCAGGGGCGTTAGTTAGTCCGAAGGACATCACGAGGAATTCATAATGTCCATAACGCATGCGAAACGCGGTTTTCGGTACATCTTCATCCCTAACTTTCAATTGATGGTAACCCGACCTAAAATCGAACTTTGAGAACCAACTCGCGCCTTGTAGTTGATCAAAGAGATCGTCTATCCTGGGCAGTGGGTATTTGTTCTTAACTGTTCGTTTAGTTAGTTCACGGTAGTCGATGCACATGCGCATGCTGCCTTCTTTCTTTTTTACGAATAGTATCGGAGCACCCCACGGTGAGATGCTCGATCTGATAAATCCTTTCTCTGTTAGTTCTTGTAGTTGAGACATTAATTCTTTCATTTCTGATGGAGCCAATCGGTAGGGTGCTTTGGCAACGGGCTAGGCTCCTGGCAGTAAGTCAATCTGAAATTCTATCTCTCGATTGGGTGAGGTAGATCCTCTGGGAACACTTCTAGAAAGTTGCACATCACGGGTACATCTTTGAGTTCTTTCATTTTCATTCTGTCGTCGATAACATACGCCAGATAAGCTTCACAATCGCGCCTCATGTTACTTTCGGTCTTGATATCGAGATGACGTTTGGCATGGTGCAATTCCAGTCCCCATAAACCATAATTAGACTGCCGTCAGTAGCTTTGAGATGTATCATCTTTCGTTTACATATGATTTGAGCTTCTTTAGCAGCCAACCAATCCATGCCCAATACTATATCGAATCCTCCTAAGGTAAAAAAGAATAGCCTAGAAGGAAACTTATAGTCCTCTATTTCTATTATGCAATCATTAGTCATTTGGAATACCACCGAGTTACTACCAACAATGGTTTCTAGGCTAAAAGCCCTTACTATGGTGTTGATCGTGCAATCTAGTTTACGACTAAAATCATTTGATATAAAGCTTTTGCTTGCACCAGAGTCAAATAAAAATAGCATCATGTTCATCATTAACTAGGAACGTACCTGACACAACATCAGGGTTTCCTCTAGCTTCCTCCTCAGTTAGGGCATAAGCCCGAGTCCTAGCCTTTGGCTGCTCCTTTTCCCCTGTTTCTCTTTTCTCGAACCAGATTGTCCGGTTATCCTGAAATCCTTAGTCGCGTGTCCAAACCAACCACAGTTCTGGCACTTGATGGTACTCCTACAGTCTCGGGAGTAGTGACCAGCTTTTCCACATTTGTAGCATATGGTAGAGCCAGCCAAACATTCACTGCGGTGTTGTTTCCCGCATTTCAAGCAAGTTTCTCCCTCATCAATTCTTGGCTTCTTAGCCTCAGTTGTAACAATTCCCTTTCCAGTCCCCCTAGACGGGTTCTCCCACTTCCTCTTCTGTGTCTCAGGTGTCGGGTCCTCATTTGCATAATCGTCGTAGACGATTCCACTCAAATTCACTACCGACTCGAAGGTCGAGGGTAGGTTAGCTTTCACATGGAATCGGACCCTCTGTGGCAGACCCTTGACATAGTACTTGATCAGTCGGTCTTCAGTTTCTACCAGGTGGGGTACCAGTTGGGCCAGTTCATTAAATTGGGAAGTATACTGGCTATGGGTCTTGTTGCTAGCATTGAAGTTCAAGAACTCGTTCTCTACCCTATCAATTTCGTTCTGAGGGCAGAACTTCTGGATTATTAGAGTCTTCAGGTCTTCCCAAGTCATTCTTCGGTGAGCGTTTGGCGACTTAGTTCTTTGGATGTTCATCCACCAACTCAGCGCTTCGTTTGTGAATGAGTGAGCAACATATTTAACAGCCTGGTCGGGTCAACACTCGCTTATGTTGATTACCCCGTTCATCCTCTCAATCCATTCAAACGTAGCCACTGAATCCTTGTTTCCATCAAACTTGGGCGGGTCACCATCCTTGAATCCCTTGTAGGTACACCCTCGGGTGTTCAGTCCCACTTTCACTTCATCTCCATCATTGTCATACACTTTCTTCTCGTGGTACTCTTCCTTCTCCTCTTTGCTTTTCTTCAGTGCCTTAGATAACAGATCAGGCAATACATTTTTCAGAGTCAGTACAACCTCACAGGCAATAGTATCCCTTACTACGGGTTCTAATCGTAGTGATCCTTCAATGCCATCTCCCGGTGGGGTCACATTAGTCTCGTGCACACTCTTCGTGGGTTCCACGTGCACACTTTCCTCATGTTCCACATGCACACGTTCGTCGTCGTTACATCTTCGGTTCAATGGTGGTCTACCGACTCGGCCAGTACGACCGCCTCGGCGTCCCGTTCCTCCTCTACGAGCCATAGTTTCCTAGGTTTCCTGAATAGTAAAGGGAATACATCAATGTCATTCCTTCATATCATAGTTTAGAACTGTACAAGCAAGGTAAATTCTTAATTACAGTGACCGGTTTATGACTAATAATTTGCTTTGCTTTTCGGGTTCAAAACTCTTCACATCAGTGATGACATCGACATCTATGTGTTCTAAGTTAAGGCATATATTCCTATCTACATGCATTAACCTTACTACTTACTTACTGTGCTGGCGTTGGCGTTGGCTACCCATACTGACATCCGTGCGTTGATCCCATTATCAGCTTGAGTCCAGACATTTAGGGATGTCTGAATCTCTCAAACTATTGCTCTAATACCAATTTGTAAGGCCCCTTTTTCGGGTGACCTCACTTGTTGGATTTACTCATAAACATTGACATCCATACTGAACCTTTAATTAAAAACATTCGACATAGCGGAAGCGTATCATTCAAATGCAAAACATAGCAGCGGAAGTCTTAACATTAAACGTAAATATTGTTTTTAACACATAAGAAAATAAACGGGATGTCAGTCTTGAATCAGGCAAATAAACGGGATGTCAGTCGTGAATCAGGGTAGCCTTCATGCCTTCGCAAGTCCTTTCTTCTTCTTACCTGAAGTGCATACTAAAAGTCAACTAACGCTGGTGACTTCTAGTTTAAAGCAATTACGTATAAATATTATTTCTTTATAAGTATGTATATATACATATATATGCACACATTAACATTTAATTTGCCTGCATTTATCATACATAACGGGTACATATAACATTATGCACACCTCCTTGCTTTCATTGAACACTCATTGGTCATAAACATAAGGGTGATCAGCCCACCATTAGGTTGCGTAAGTCACAAAGACAGACGCCCATCCTACCATCGTAGTCCATCCTCCATGATCGTACGGATTCCTTCGACCGTACGTCATGCTATACCATCTGGATTCCTTCGACCGGCCGTCCTCGCCGTTCTACCGTCGTAGACCGTCATATTCGCCCTTCTGTCCAAAGGCATTTGTTTCCCACCCGATCTATATTATACAGTTGTGCTTCGATTGAGGGACTTACTCTACCATAGTGGCCTTAGTTTAGTCTACCTTTCTATACTTTTAATTCTGGCTGCATAATAAATGAGTGGTCATCCGTCTACCCAAGTAGCCGTTGTCATCGTACTGTCCATAACGTTTACATACATTCATAGCATGCAATATATAAAAATATAAAGCAAGATTTCATTCATTAACGTTATGTCATTCATTCATTTCATACTTTGTGCACATACGTTTCATTCGTTGTTCATCGTTCGTTTTCATATATCACGTATGATCATATTAACATTCATTCATTTAGTGTATACACTTCAGCCCCAAAACATTTAAAATGAGTTGCATGTAGCATATAGGGGGCACATAGAACTCACCTGTCTTTCGGTATTTAACCTGAAGGTGATGCTTTAGCTACTGTTAATGTGTATACCAATATGCACATAAGTTAAAGTATGATTTTCTATTATTTCATGCAAGAGTCGGCAGTTTTGTGGGTATCGCCGAGAGTGTCGGCTAGGAGAGTCGCTAGACACACTCATGAGTGTCGCCTGAACTTGCGTTCAGGACTTTGTGTCGAGTAATGGGTCGATACTCATCGTTTTTTCTTAGAGGGCCGATTCCCAGATGGTCGACTCTCAGACAGTCGACTCTCTTCTACTTCCTCGCCGAGAGTCTGCTCAAGAATATTGAGCATTTTCAGGTCTGATTTTTTTATCCAAAACCTTAACTTTTTACGTTCCAAACGTTTATCTAGCTTCCATGAAGCTAGATCTGAGCTTTAATCCACTTTTCATACGTAAAAATCCTTCCTTTATGTTTAAAAACCGCATAAACCCTAAAAACCCATTTTTAAAGAAAACATCAGATCTGAGGTTAATTCTTACCTTAAAACTCGTGGTTCTTCGTGTAGAATCGATCAAGGATGATGGAGAAACAAGATGGAAGTAGGATCCAAGCTTGATAGTGCCTTCTTAAGCTTTCTCTCTCTAAAACTCTCTCTAGGGTTTCAAGGTTGAAGAAGATGGAATGAGAAAGATGAAGTTGATCTTGCCTTCATATACAAGGGCTACATCGGCCCATTGGAGCCAGGCCTAAGCCCACTCCCCTTTCTTTTACTTTTCCTTTAATTAATTCCCGACCTCGCTTTCATTAACCTGTTTTATTATTTCAAGATGTTACATAAATTCAGTTTACACTGTGTAAAAAATCAAATACACATGTTTAAAATCAAATACACGTGTGTAAAAATCAAACCCTGTTTATAAAATCAAACTAAAAAACCCAAAATCAACCCTTTCTTGTGAAATGTTAAGAAATCTTGTAGATCTAGAGAAACACCCGTAGAACTTGAACTCACTTCACTTTTTGATCTTGAACCCACATATTGAAACCACTTCTGAGCGAAATATAACCTAAAAATGAGCAACAAATTTAGTAACACCACATATATATATATATAGTTTAAAAATGAGCAACAAATTTATCGATTATCTCACTGAAATCTTAAGGGCACTCGTTTAATTTACACAAGTGTAAAAAAAATATGAACTGTTCATACATGTTCAGATCTGAGTCAACATAAAAACACATGAATAACAACTCTTTACACATGTGTAAATCCAGTTTACACTTGTGTAAATTCAAATATGGGTTGTTCAACATGTTCAGATCTGAATTCACATAACCACGTGAATAAAAACCCACATCTAGACTGTTAACAAAAACTCAGATTCATAGATTTTTCAACTAGATGTATGAATTTATCATAATTTCTTTTAGAAAAAGAGAACAACTAAAAACACATGGCATAACCAAAAATAAAAACGCATCTTTTACAAATAATATTATTAGTTCAAGAAGCTAGGAATAAATAATTAAATAAATAGGAATAGGAATGGAATTCCATGGACACATAATAAATAGGAATAGGAATATAGGAATTCAATGGGCACATACACTTGTTTCATCTAGATACAAAAGACACAAATTCAAAGAATTCAAACTTTCCTCTAAAAAAATCAGTTTACAAAGAAATGTAAAAGATAGTTTACATATGTATATATACACATGAACAAAAAGTTTTTACACATATATAAATTCAGTTTACACATGTGTAAAAACTATATGCAAATTTCTAAATCCCAGAAAAACTCATTTTAACCCACAAGATCAAACTTGTGTAAAACCTAAACATCGAACGTGTAAAAAACCCCCAAAACAGAGACATAAATGTAAAAGACAGTTTGCATATGTATATACTGATGAAAAATACTTTTCACATATGTGAAAATTCAGTTTACACATGTGTAAAACCCATATACAAATATTAAAATCCCATAAAATTCTCATATTACTTGACCTTTTCAAATTCATTTTGAACCAGAAAAAAGTCAATTTTTTCTATCTTTTTGAACCAAATTATTTTTAACAATCAACAATTGGGGTTTTTTACAATGTAAACTGAAAAGTCAATCACCTAGTGTTAATAGAAATTTAAACAATCAACGATTGGGGTTTCTTTATGAACAGTCAACAATTTGGGTTTTTCAAATTCATTATAAATTGTTGACATAAATATAAAACTACGAATCTAGAAGCAGAGATGAAATAGAATTAACCTGTTGTCTCTAATCACGAGAAGAATGGTCAATGAATTCATTTGTGTGGCTGTTTTCCACTTCCCCAAATTATTTACAGCAACAACCTGAAAAAAATGCATTATCCTCAAAGACATGAAGAAAAAACTATAAAATACAATTTGTCGATTGCATTAGCAGAAAAATTACAACCGTGAACTTAGAAAATGAATAGAATAGGACCTCTGAAAGTTTACTCCCTTCAAAAGCAGGCCATTCTCTAACCGCAGACATTGTTATCTGGCATTCATCAGATTCTTAGTTAGTATAAATTTTATTACCATGACTGTAGAAAAGTATTCATCAATATGCTTCTGAGTGTGTACTATGTACTTAATATTATACTTTCACATATACTCATCAAAGTGGGAAGCCGGTGAAAATTTGATAGTAAATTACGAAATCAAGTTTAATCTATAAAGATTTCTAAATATCAAAACTTTTTAGGTGTCACTAAAAAATAGCTAAAACATTATGTCACATAGGGCATCTAGCCCATCCCTCTATACCCACTGAAACATAAAGCCAGCAAAATAATGACAAAAACATTATGCCTTGATGTATCCCCCTAATTAACAAATCACCATCATATAAAACAAGTATATGTATCTTGACTAAGATTACGAGGCCAGAAGGCAAAAACACATGAATAACCCTATTTACCCTCATTTTCCCTCGCCATTTACATTTTACTTTTGACCTATTCCTCCATGTCACAACAATCCACTCCACCACCTCCTACGAATCACAATTTCTTTTGGGACAACCGCCGTAAGCAACGACGAGTTCTAACGCCGCCGCTGCCGCCTCGATTTGGGTAGAACCCTAACGCCAAAAACATATTTGTTACCGGTGTGAAATTACCGTAGTCGGAAACAAGAGATCCTCCATTGCAACAAGACTGGAGCTTCGATTCACCATCCATGGCTTCTATGTTCAAATTGAGGGCATGCACGACTCTATCAGGAAACATAGCAGTAGAACATCCTGATCCAAAATGAAAATTACAAAAGAAATCAGATTTAGTTGCACAGCTTCAATTTGAAGTTTACTAAAATCCAAATTTGTTACAAAAAAAAAATACCGCGTTGATGAATCGTTGAAAAAATAGTTTATGGTCTTCCTTTTAAGAAATAGTCTGAATGATGAATCGTATTTAAGGTCCTGGTGGGAGATGAATTGAAAATTTTTTAAATTGAAATCAATAGATCTTTAGAGAGAGACAGTGATTTTAGAGAAAGAGGAGGTGTATGTTTAAATAGAGAGAGGGTGATAAAATGACCAAAATGTCCTTCAAGCATAAAAAAGGGAAAATAAAATGAATGGATGGGGTTGAGTTTTTAGGTTTTCACATTAACATGGGGTTTCCATAAGATACATCCCCTATATATATATATATATATATATGGAATATATAAATTAAAAACCTCATTTAGTCTTGCAAACCTTAGAAACTCATCATGTATTCTTTAACTTGCCACCTACACCTCTTTCACCTTTCAAGAGATATAGCTGGAGGGGTATTTTTGTAAACTCACTTTAATCAACTTTTACTCATTAAATACTCTTACACATCATACCATACTTTTGTACCTCACCTCTTACATTGACTTGACATTATACTTTCTCTAATATGTTTTAAAAATCAACACAAAATCCATGATTATAAGTACTTTTTCATTTTTTTTTATTTTAATTATTTATTTCTTTTATCTTTTCATTTTCAAGATTTGTAATGGAAAAAACCATTTCAAATTTAACTTTGTCATATGATCTTTTTTCTCTAACTTTGAAAATTATTAGGGGTGTTATGCCGTAGGATCTTTTTTCTCTAACTTTGAAATTTTAATTTTTGTATTAATCAAAAAAGGTGTTTTAGTAACCGTAACCTATTTTATTTTCGGTAGTTTTTTTAAATTTCAAAACTTCCATTTTTATCTCATTTTTTCAAGTTTGTATTCAATCACAAATTCAATTCACGTATTATTCAATTTTCGTGGAGCAACATATCCCCAATCAACACCTCTCCTCCGCTCCTCTCCGCCTCCAACATCTCCGACCAATATCTCCGCACCAAACCCAAACCGACGCAGCCATTGTTCATCTTCACATTGACCGTTTCTCGTCATCTACTCCTCGCCGCCGTTAGACCATGATCGCAACACAAGAGAAAGGGGCAACTCTAATTCGCCGGAGAACGTTTCAGGTGGTGGTGGTGGCGGGTATGACGGCGGCAGTGGACTGCTCCTTTTTCCACGGTGGACTACTCATACATAAATCCGGTCGCCATCTCCACCATGCTGGAATCGCGTCTGGACATTTCTGAACATATGTGTTATAATCTTCTTACAGTGGACTTCTCCTTCTTCCATGGTGGACTGCTCATACAGTTTGTGTTTTGATTGTTTTGATTGTGTGTTTTGATTGATGCATTTCTTCCACGGTGGACTACTCATACATGACATGATCGTTTGTTCTGATATCTTTAAGTAATCATCAAACAAATCACTAGCGGTGCCATACACCATTGGACGAATCGCGACCGTACACTTTTGAATGGAGGTAAAACCAACCCGACCTCTCGCGTCAACCCGTTGACGGAACCAAGGCACGTCTCTCTCGATATCATTATTAATTCTTAAAAATAATTTCCGACTAATTCGAAATCAGGTATTAAATTGCTCCTCCCCGTACAGACACCCTTCGTCAAAGTAATCTTTGAGTAAAAGTGCTTTAGCAGCCGCCCGGTCACGATTGAGACATGCACTTCGTTTTAATGGTCTTGAGGATGATTCCGCTTCTTGCCATCACATAACCGTCGCCGATGCGAAAACGCCGAACACCATTTGGCGGGCTTCTTCGCTTAAAGAAGACATTTTAATAGTATAAAGATTTGTGAAGTATAGGAGATGAGGTAAAATGTAAATGTTTTTTGTGTTATATAGGAGATGAGATAATGGAAATTAAATAAAATAAAGTTTTTTTTATTTTGAAAACTAGTCGATGAACGGCTATTTCTTCTCCATCTCCCCCATGAAAAAAAACCATGCGACCAAATCACGCCCACCCCCCCCCCCCTTCACGCGGCAAGGGGGCGGTGTTCCTTCGTTTTCACGGCGTGAAAAGGCATGCTACCTCAGACCATTGCGTGAAGTGGAGGGTATACCCCTTGCTCTAATAAATAAAGGTTTTTGTGAGACACTTGTCTCTATTTTGTGAATCCTCAACCTTTTTTTCCCGCCTCTCTCTCCTATTAATTATACAAATTTTTTTAATTTTTTTATAATTTTTTGTTTCTCGACTCTCTCTTCTATTAAATAATAATGATTTCTATAATTCTTTTTATAAAACGTTTTTTATTTAAAAAAATAGGTTTGTTCATAAAACATTTTTATAAATTGAATATTTCTTTCATTATTTTTATAAAACATTATTAAAAAATAACTATATAACATTTCTAGAACTTGTATTAAAAAACTATGTAATATTTCATAAAAATTCAATATATAAATCTTTATTACTAATAAGAAGATGCCACCTCATTTAGCCCAAGTACCCACCTAAAGTATCCTACATGATGGGAATGGTACCCTCCAAGTATCCTCCAACCCACCTCATTTTTTTTAAAATTAAAACAAATTAATAACCAAATTTAAAAACTAAAAAATTAATTAATTAATTAAAAATACATAACAATAAATAAAAAGAAAATAAAAAAAGTAATTAATAAAAAAAAAATCATCTAGTCTTCGGCTTCGTCCAAATTCGAGGTGTTTCTCGCAACATGTTCCACAAGATCAAATTGAAGTCTAATATGTGTAGCTACATCGTGAAACTTCGAAAGGACGTTATCGTCAATAACTGGTTCGACTGGAAGATCCCTTATGTAGACCGGTGATATTGCATTTTCGTCATCTTGTAAGATCATATTGTGCAATATCATGCACGTATATAACTCGTTCCTAATCTTCGTCAACTTAATATGCCGGTTTGGTCGACGAAGTATACCCCATTTCGCTTTTAATACACTGAAAGCTCTCTCGACATCCTTTTTTTGTCGACTCTTGCACCTTCTTGAATGCCTTTTCTTTACGGATTGTTGGAAATGGGAACGATTTAACAAACGTAGACCAAGTAGGGTAGATCCCGTCCGTAAGATAGTATCCACGTTTGTATAGTCGACCACTAACTTTAAATGGCCACTTAGGTGCGGTTCCAATCTCCTCGTTGGTAAAAAGTGGCGATTGTTGGAGAACATTAATGTCGTTGTTAGAGCCGGGTGTACCACAAAACGCATGCCAAAACCACAAATCATTTGAAGCCACCGCTTCTAACATGATCGTCGGGTATTGGTGATCGTCTCTCATATATTGTCCGCGCAATCCAGTCGGACAATTTCTTCAAACAAAATGTGTACAGTCGATGCTACCGACCATACCCGGAATGCCATGTTTTTCTTCATGTGCGATGTACAAAAGTGTAATGTCGTGGCTTGTCGGTCTACGTAAGAACTCTGCCCCTTATAACTGTATTATGGCATTACAAAAATACTCTAGGCATTCACTTGAGGTTCTCCTGGCCATACTTAAATAGTCGTCGGGAGGATTACCGGTTGCGAGTTGTTTAATCGCCGATGTGCATTTTTGTAACGCCGTGAAACTCTTCTTGTTCCTAGCATCTTCAACCTCTTGAAAATATTCAAACCTAGCTTCTACATCGCAAACTATTTTTAAAAATAACATCTTCGACATCCGAAACCTATCTCGAAACGTATCTTCTCTGTGTGTTGGGTTTTCATCGAAAAAATCTTTTATTAGATTCTGTAGAGCATGTTCACGATCACGGCGTACATATGTCCTTGATGATGTAGCTGTATCTTCCTCTGCGGCTTGGGCGACAACATCACATAGAAATTGCATAATATCGCCGTCGAACACGAAGTCGAGTGCATCATCCAATGAATCAGGCGGGAAGTATAATGTACGATCCATATTTTGGGTGGGGGTGGGTATAAAAAAATGGTTTATATATCAATGGTATGAGATATATTTAGAAAAATGTATTTTTTGTGTATTGAGTAGGATAATTGGTTATGTATTTATAGGGATTAAATTTATTTAATTTTTTTTTTTAAATTTCCAACGACTCTTTTAGCCGTTCAACGGTCCAATATTCATCTCCTTTCAGCGGCTTTTGAAACCTGCTCCCTCTACCCGCCACCCTTGCGGCGGTGTACCCGCCTACCCGACCTCAGGTACCTTTCTACCCGCATTCCACTCCCACCATCCTAAGTATATATAATATTAATATTATATTTATTCAATCTATGTAATATATGAGTTTTTAATCTGGTATAGTAAATAATAGAAAGACGGAAGGGAGTCACACATTTGATAGAAAGCCTAAATTCATGAAAGCAAATAATTTGCCGCCTCAAATTTGCATCCTTGAAGATCTTTTCGTGTGTCTTAATACATGGAATGTTCTTGAAGATAACGTACTCCCCTTTAAAACTTCACCACTAACGTCCTTTTCTCTCTATTTCTTTCCCATCAATTTAAACTCCAACAACACACGCACATCTTCCTTCAACTCATTTCCTTCCTTACATTTCGCTGTAAGTTCTACAATTTTTTCTTCCCTTATCATTTGGTTATCACAGTTTTTAATGATCACAGAAAGCAAACGTTAGATTTGTTTTCTCTACGATCAAGATTGTAAAATTGCTTTTCTTTTATATTTTTTTTATTTTTATTTAATTTTGATCAATGCTCTTACTTACCCCAAGTGATCCATGAAATGATCTCACATCAGATTTTTCATCAATTCCTAATCCTTCATCGGAGGGGCGAAGTCTATCTTTCTTTATCCGTAAAACGTTTTTTAATTAATTTTAATAAATTAAATAAATAATAATAATATAAAATAAACAAAGACTATTAAAACAACATTTCATTAATTTTAAAAAAATAATAATTTGTTTAAATGCGTTTCTAGGTTATGTAATTCTCAAATATTAATTGCTTTCATTGTCCTCTAAAATATCGATCCAATCACGTGTCAAAACTGTTTACAAGCCCAAAAAATACTTTCTTTTCATTACAACTCGGTTTTTATTATGTTTATATCGGAATGTTGATAAAAAAATAAACAACACTATGTATTTAGATTATTTTTTTTAAGTTAAATGTTAAATGAAATAATAATAAAATAATACCACTTCACTTTTAGAAATTGATCTTTTTTAACATTCTTTAAGATGATCCTGTGATAATCTTGAGAGGTTGCAGAAATCAGGGCCGGCCTTGGTGTGGTGCTCCATAGGCAATCGCACTGGGCCTGGTTTATCGGGGGATCAAAAAAATAATTTATATAAATATTTTTTTTTAAAGAAATACATATTAATTATAAAAACTTAATTACATTGTAACCACTTTAGCCCATCTAAACCATTTTTTTTGTTTTAGCCTAACCCATCAAAACCACTTAAACCCAACTAAGCCATTCTTTTAGTTATAATCCAATTAAACAAATTAAATTTGACCCATTAAAAAATTTAAACAACTACTTACTGTCCACAATGTCTCAAAAACGACTTAATGGATTGACAATGATAGCTATTGAGAATGATTACCTAGAGAGTGTGGATTATGAAGAATTAATCAATAACTTTGTTTCAAAAAATGTTAGGAGAGCCTCACAGTTCGTTTAATTATGTAATATATGTATATATATATATATTATTTTGCTACATTAACTTTGTTTTGTTTATTGCTATTACAATTTACATTGTATTATTGTTTTTTTTACATATATATAACTTTATATTTTAGATTTTTAGGGGCTTATTTTTAAAGTCGCACAGGGCACCCGAAATCTCAGGAACGGCCCTGGCATAAATCAAAGATGATACGAATATGCATACAACATGAACAATTAACAGAAAGACGTTAAAGGGTTACCCTTTTAAGTCACTCAAAGTTTTACTTTACAGAATAGTAACCAAATTTTACGAACGTTTCACTAAATTCACTCAAAGTTTTTTTTTTATTACTTATAAAGTTACTAAGTTTCATTAAGTGTTTCAATTTTGTATAATCTTTTTTGAAAATGTTAAAAAAAATTAAAATTAAGTGAGGCAAACGAAACATATATGAATTTTGTTTACTGTTTAGTGATTATTTTTTTTCAATTTGTCTTGAATTGAACAATTATGAAACTTGGTTATTATTTTTTCCTTAAAAATTACGTACTATTTCAAGTTAATTTGAAAAAAGTAATCAAGATTCATATATGTTATAATTGTCTCACTTAATTATAACATTTGTAAAAAAAAATTATATACTATTGGAACACTTAATGAAATCGAGTATTTTTGGAGGAACAAAAAAACTTTAAGTGACTTTACTGGAATACTTAAAGAACTTGGTTGCTATTGTATGAAGTTTCCCGATGTTAAACTTTTGTATTACTACGATTGAATTTGACACGAATTCTGTGAAAATTGACAGAAAGAATGGAAGGAGAAAGACCATCCGGAGTGATTGGCAGGTTGTTAGGAGGCGTAAACAGAACAATGAGAAGACTGCTGTTTACTTTCATGTCATCTGGTCCAATCCCACAGCACATTGCATTCATCATGGATGGAAACAGAAGGTTTGCCAAGAAATGGAAGCTGGAAGAGGGTGCAGGCCACAAAGCCGGATTCCTAGCACTCATGTCGGTTCTAAAATACTGCTACGAGGTGGGAGTGAAGTATGTAACCGTGTATGCATTTAGTCTTGATAATTTCAACAGGCGCCCTGATGAAGTCCAATATGTTATGGATATAATGCATGAAAAGATTGAAGGGTTTTTGAAAGAACTGGATATGGTAAACCGATACGGGGTTAGAGTGTTGTTTATTGGTGATCTGAATCGACTGGATGAGCCGGTTAGGGTGGCTGCTGAGAAGGCAATGGAAGCCACAGCTAAAAACACCAAGACTTATCTTTTGGTATGTGTGGCGTATACTTCATCGCATGAAATCCCACGAGCTATCTATGAAGCTTGTCAGGAGAAGAGTGGTTTGGCACTTGCATTGAACCAAAATGGTAATAATATTGATGGGATTGTTAATGTGGAAGATGTTAATGATGTGATAAAAGTGGTGGATTTGGAGAAGCATATGTATATGGGGGTGGTTCCTGATCCTGATATACTGGTGAGGAGCTCTGGTGAGACCAGGCTTAGCAACTTTTTGTTGTGGCAATCAACCAACTGTTTGTTGTATTCTCCAAAAGCTTTGTGGCCTGAGATGGGATTTTGGCAGGTGGTTTGGGGGATCCTCAAATACCAGAGGAGTTATTACTATTTGGAGAAGAAAAAGAAGCAGGCTTGATTGAGGATTTAGTGCGCGCCTTGATTGATTTATGGAACATGCATCTTATTATTATTCGGCTTATATATGCATGCAAAGAAAGTTAAGTATGTATCAAATGTCAAAAAAACAAAAAAGGAATTAAGGAATAAAACATGCTTCTTGTTCTCCTCATAATTATGACTTTTGATTTTAGTTAAAACAAAAATGTAGTTCTATCGAATTTTTCTATAAAAACGATGTTTTAGTGGATTTCATATATTGTTGATTACAACGGTGCATCAAAAACCTTTATAACGTTACATGAAACTCAAAAATACAAGGTTAAGAGGGGTGCGCCGCCTTGCGTTGTCAAGGATAGTCCGTTTATAATGACTTTTGAGTCATTGTTACGTAGTATGGCTAATAAAACCAACATAGGTTTGAGTTAAGTTAATATCAAAGTCTTCTAAAAAACTAGTATCTTCATATACATGGTGAAATCTAGTATGTTTTAAGGTGGACGGATAATTGAAAATCAAAGGCCCATGATCTTGTAGCCTTGTGGTGTAAACTCTAAGACCTCCGGATGGTCGGATTCTCTTACAGTCTCCAGAAGGGTTATGCTGAGCCTGACCTATCAAAACAAGAACACCGTTAGTCTCATCACAGTGAGAACCCTGGGGGGTGTTGCTGTGACCGGCCTCCGGCGTGAGAGTAAGTATAGGGTGTGAATGAGAAATGTGAATATGGAGTAAATGTGAGGAATGAATGAGAACATGAGCATCACCTTGGGTTTGATGGGGTATTTATACCTGGTGATTGTTTGTCTTTAGCCTGGAGCGTATCTTTGTCCTATTGGCCTGGATATGTAATGTCTGGACCATTGTTTAAGGTTGTTAGTAATGGTTTGTGCATTTTCGGGCCTCCTATCTTGATTGGTTCGTACTATGGTGTGTAGATTATTGTCTCCTTTTACCGTTAGCTCTTTGTCTTTTTCTTCTAGATATCATCGGGCCTTGCCCGTCTATCGGGTCTTTAACTAAAGCCCGACTTTTGAGTTCATAGGCTCGACCGCAGGTTGCTACGCTTTTGTGAATGTTTATCTGGGCCTGGGTTTTGTGGTATGTCCGGACTTCTTTCCGGACCATATCCCAACAAGTCCCCCGTAGTCTATTAGTTGCTTTGGCCATGTCGGAGCAGGTAATAGACTAATTTTTCGTTCTCTCTTTTTGAGAATTTGAAGTATCTGTTGAGTTGTAGGTAGAAGACAACTGTTATTCGTAGGTTCTTGAGTTCTTCTTAGGTACAGATATCTGATGGATTCTGAGGAGGGGATCTTCCACGTGTCGATCATCTGTCCCTTTCTAACTTTTGAAATTCAAATCACCTTTTAGCCGACTTACTTTCTCCCTTTATAACTGTTGTAACTCTTTTTTTTTTTTTCTTACGCTTTTTTCTCTCCAAAACTTTTCTCCATCTTTTCTTCCTTCATCCGGCCATTTTTATACATCCCTTATTCCTTCTCCCTGTCGTATGGAACCAAGTGCGTTTCTTTTATCTTTTTTCTTATTCTTCCTTCTCCTGCATTCTTTTTTTATGTATTTGCGACATGGGTGAGCGCCACAATCTTAGTGTTACCCCTTCTGTACTTTCCCCTCAAGAGTTTAGGGCTTTGTGGTAAGTATAACATCCGCCCCGAATTAAATCCGACTTTTCCCTTCCCTGTACAAACTGCTATTGCTCCTGATGGCATGATTGCTCTTTATACCAAAAATTTTGAGTTTGCCAACTGTCGCCTTCCCCTTACTTCTTTTTTGGTAGAGCTTCTTCTGTTCTACGGCGTCCGTTTTGACCAGTTTAACCCTCTTGGCTTATGCAAAGCTATTCACTTTGAGATGGCGGTCAGTGAATCTTTTCCGTGTTCTATCACCTCGGCGCGGCCGGTGTGTGGTTTACGTTTATCAAAAGAAAGAAACCTAGCCCTTTCATGGCTCTCAAGATCCCCAATTCCCTAAAGAATTGAAAAGATCACTATTTCTATGTTTCTTCTGCTTCTCTTTCCGTTATGAGTACTGCACTAACAGCACTTGCGGATGCAGCAAAATACATGATCAACGTTTCCTCCAGCTTGGGTGTTGTTAGTGTCGGTAGGTTGCATAGGTGAGCTTTCATTTCTTGGAATGCCGCCTCTGCTTCCGCCGTCCACGCAAAGTCGTTTTTCTTGACATAATTTTTTAGCGTTCCCATAAATGGGAGTGACCTGTCGGCCATCCGGGATAGAAATTTGTTCAGCGCCATCGGTCGTCCATTCGGTCTTTGCACCTCTTTTAGCGTCTTTGGGGAGGGCATTTTGGCTATAGCTTCCACCTTTTTCGGATTTGGACGAATTCCTTCTCTAGTCACCATTACTCCTAGGAATTTGCCCTCTGCTACCCCGAATGAACACTTCTTTGGGTTGAGCTTCATGCCGGCCTCTCGGAGCGTTTTAAAAGTTTCCTCTACATCTTTGATCATTCCTTCTTCTGTTGTGCTTTTGATTACCAGGTCATCCACATAGACCTCAAGATTCTTACCGATCTGTTTTGCAAAAGTTTGGTCCATGAATCTTTGGTAGGTGGCCCCTGCGTTCTTTAGGCCGAAAGGCATTTTGGTGTAGCAAAACACTCCTTCGTCCGTGTAGAAAGCTGTTTTTCTTCATTTTCTGGGGCCATCTGTATCTGGTGGTATCCCTTGTATGTATCCGGAAAACACCTTATTGGGAAGTCTGCCAGGGCTTCTACCTTCATCTCCATCTCTGGCAAAGGGTAACAATCTTTCAGAGTTGCTTTGTTGAGGTCCTTAAAGTCTATACGCATTCTCCACGATCCGTCTCCCTTTGCTACCATAACTGGGTTTGCTATCCAAGATGGATACTTGACCTCCCTCACTATCCCTGCTTGTAGTAACTTTTTGGTTTCCGTGCATGCAGCTTTACGATGTTCTGGGCCTATACTTTGCCGCTTCTGTCAGATTGGAGCGGTCGTGGGATGTATATTAAGCCTGTGTTCTACCGGATCCATCGGGATACCTTCCATATCTGCCTCCTCCCAAACAAATACATCCATGTTGCGGATGAGTAATTCCTTCAAATCTGTCTTTACTTTGTTGGATAAGTGTGCCCCCACTTTGATAGTTCGCTCTGTGAAATCACCATTCATCATCCAAGCTTCTTATTCCTTGTTTCGGCTTTCCTTAGTTCTATCCAATGCAGCAACTATCTCTACAGCCGTGCTAACCGATGTAATACCTTTTGGGGTGGGGAATTTCATAATTTCGTGATTGGTGGAAACTACTCCCTTGAAGGCTTTTATTCTTGGCCTGCCCATGATGATGTTGTTTTTTAGAATTTGCTCGTACTATGGAAAAGGTTAGGTTGACAGTATGGAACCTATCTCGTTCCCCCAAGGTGACAAGCAGGGTTACTTTGCCTACTGGTAGCACTCTCTGTCCCGAAAACCCCACCAGCAGTAGATGGTCCGTGACTAACTTAGCTTTTAAATCTTCATCCAGGCGTTTGAAGCAGTGCTCGAACATGATCTCCGCCCCATTACCTCCGTCCACATGTATTCTCCCGATACGATGACCTGCCACGTTTGCAGAGATGACTAGTGGACCCTCCTGGATGTCTTCGTCTGCTAGTGATTCAAAAGAAATGGCTTGTGTCATCCATGATTCCAGTGGCGATGGCTTTCTTTTACGGCCAGCCTCTTCTTGCTTTGAACTTTCCCCTTTGTGCACCGTTTCATCTCTTCCTCTGTCTTTCGGGGGTGGTTTTTGCCTGTCTCCATTGGGTTTTCTGTCTCTGCTGCCCTGCTGACCTATTTCCTTAATCAAATGGGACAGTTTTCCTGTTTTCACCGCCTTCTCTATCCCCCTTCTTAAATGTTCATAGTTATATGTAGTATGGCCTCCTATTTTATGGAATTTACAGAACTTGCCTGAATCTTGCATGTACGGCCGGGGTCTGACGGGCCTAGGTGGTTGGAAACTTTGGCCGACCCGTTCTGTGGCCAGGACTTGGCTTGGTGTTTTTGTAAGGGTTGTAAAATCAAATGGCCTCTCCTGCCTTTCTCGTCTGTGCCTTCTTGTTTCGCTATTATATGATTGTTTTGAGTATGGACTGAACGGTGTAGCGGGGTGGGATGGGTACCTAGATCTTTCTGGCATCGGAGGTCGAGATCTGTGTGTAGGGCCGTTCGTCGGGGTGTATCTGCTTCCCCTACTGTCTGTTTGCTTGCTCGCCTATCAGGGGATCCGACTATCCCATTCCCTGGCTCTGTCAGACGTATCTTTGCCCGGATGAATGCCCGTACTCTATCCATTAACGCGTCAAAGCTTTTTGGATAATCTTCCCCCAATTTTTCTTGCAGCTGTGTGTGCCATACTCCATTGATGAAGCTGCACATCTTCATTTGCTCCGGTACGTCCTATATCAACAAACTTTCATTAATGAACCATTCCATGTATTGCTCTACACTTTCGTTTTCTTTTTTTCGAACGTGCATGATCTCGTTGGCGTTCTTAAATCTTTTCTTTTGTTGGCCGAAATTACGGAGGAACTTTTCTTTCAATTGGATGAAGCTGTCTATGCTTTGTGAGGGTAAGGAGTCAAACCATACCCTTTGCGGACCTGTCAACGTCTGGGCAAACATGTGGCACCAGACCGGGAGAGACCATTGCTCTACGTGGGCCGCACCATTAAAGGTGTGTAAATGGTCTTCCGGATCTTGGCTATCATCGTACATGCTAATACATGTTGGCATTTTAAGCTTAGCCGGGAGTGGTGCTTCAGACAGCCGAGTAGTGAACTTGGATTGTTCTGCCAGGTGGTCTGGCCTATAAGGCTTAGTTAGGTCATCCTCCATCCCTTTCTCTGTCGGGCCACCATCGGGTTTGTTGCTTGTGTTACCTGCTCCTGCCACCTTACCACCTGTCGAGTGTGGTGTGAGCATTGTCAACAATTGGTTCAGTAAGTTGGGTGTGTCTTCCGTTGGCGCGTACATGTTGTCTTCTCTTTGCTTGCCCTGTCGGGTCTCTCCCGCATTGGCCGGGCCTTCCAGTTGTTTATTTTTGGTTGTTGCTTCCTTAGCTGTATCAAATACCAATTTTGTTCTAACTCCAGCGAGTTTATCTGCTCTGTCCAGAGCTGCTAGCTCCGCCCGGAGTTTATCCCGGTTGCTCCGGACGAACTCTGGGGTGATTTGGGTTGTTGCACCGGATGCTTCTTGATCAGAATCGTCCGGTGCGTCTTCCACCAAAACATAATTTTCTAAGGACTCCTTCGCTTAGCTTTCTTTTTCTCTACTTTCCCCTCCTTCAACGGATAGCGTTCCTTTCAATGATACTTCAGGGGTGGGTGCTGGAGAAGGATTTTGCTGTTGGTTTGACATGGTGACTGCGTGGGATTAGGGTTTCACGTTGTTTTTCTAGCTAAGTTGGTTTTAGGGTTGATCCAATTTGGATGGCGCCACTGTTAACTCCAAGACCTCCGGATGGTCGGATTCTCCTAGAGTCTCAAGAAGGGTTATGCTGAGCCTGACCTAGCAAAACAAGAACACCGTTAGTCTCGTCACAGTGAGGACCCCGGGGGGTGTCGCTGTGACCAGCCTCCGGTGTGAGAGTAAGTATAGGGTATGAATGAGAAATGTGAATATGGAGTAAACGTGAGGAATGAATGAGAACATGAGCATCACCTTGGGTTTGATGGGGTATTTATATCTGGTGATTGTTTGTCTTTAGCCTGGAGCGTATCTTTGTCCTATTGGTCTGGATATGTAATGTCTGGACCATTGTTTAAGGTTGTTAGTAATGGTTTGTGTATTGTCGGGCCTCCTATCTTGATTGGTTCGTACTCTGGTGTGTAGATTTTTGTCTCCTTTTACCGTTAGCTCTTTGTCTTTTTCTTCTGGATATCGCCGGGCCTTGCCCGTCTGTCGAGTCTTTAACTAAAGCCCGGCTTTTGAGTTCATAGGCCCGGCCGCAGGTTGCTACGCTTTTATGAATGTTTATCTTCATATACATGGTGAAATCTAGTATGTTTTAAGGTGGACAGATAAATGGAAATCAAAGGCCCGTGATCTTGTTGCCTAGTGGCATTGGTGATCCCCCCCCAGAAGTGTTGTGGGTTCAAATTCTGTAAATGCGGGTTTATGTGGTATTTAGGAGTAACAAAAAATGTTCAAAAAAAAAGTTGGAAATCAAAGTTCGAAAATTTGAAATCAAATCATTGAATATCAAGAATCTAATCATCCAAAATCAAGTGTCTATATCTAAGTGTAGAACATAGCAAAGATAGAGAAATCCTAGTTATTAACAAATTATGCAAAATATACACTAGGCACAAACAACACTACATAATCATGTGAATGGGTAACTATTGATATGACAATAACTAATTTAATTACTCAAATCCCATACATGATGATACATCTAAAAGTACTAGCAGGGGTAACTAATGATATAACAATAACTAATTTTAATCTAATGATATCCCAAGTTCATGATATAACTGAAAGTATGTATCATTAACCAATTTAAAAAAAAATTAACAGCAACACCTAGATTTTCTAAAATAATACATCATACCTGCATAATTTGAACCCCCAATCTTTTAGTTGTGGGGCACACCACTTAACCACCAGGATGTCCCCTTGAAGATAACCAATTTTAATTGACATCGCAAGTGGGATGATATAACTCTGGGTAAATACAAATATGTAATCTCCTAATACAGATCCATATGTCTCTATAAAATAAAAATATATTGTTATTATTTTGTAAAAATGTTAAAACTTTTTCCTGCTAATCCATATTCAACAATCATCACTTCTGTGAAGAATGAAATGCACTATGAACTTGAATTCTAACTATAAAAATTCCCAACTGTTTCACAAATGGTAATTCTAGCTTACAGTTTCCCTGCTATACCGGGCAACGATGTGTAAGTACCCATAATTGCAACCAAAATTCCAACGAACACAATGAATCCAATAAGCACCAACTCAAGTCCAAATACTCTGTAAGTGCCTGAAATCTTCAAGTAACACGTGGATGGTAATACAATCGATGCTGCGACAATTAAAAACGCCCCCACAAGTGACATCAAGTCCCCAAAGAAAGGGAGTGCCAAGGCTACAATTACTGTTGTTATTACTAGTATTGTTTTGATCAAGAGGCTAAACTTTGTTGTATTGAAAGACGAAAGAAATCGTTCTTCAATTGAGTTGACAATTGGTGTCACCACTAGTGCATATTTAACTATTGGAGTCACCAGGATGGTGAATATTGCCACTCTTGAGCTTCTTTTGTCGGTAGGAAGGTTTAACGTAATCTGTGACTCTACCTTTGAACCAAACATGAGGTATCCAACAACTGCCATTGAAGCATAAGTAATTGTGCAGAAAACAAAACACAACAACAAGACCTGCATTTTAGAACCCATAATAGAAAGTTATAGTTATAACATTATAATGCAAGAAACAATGACAAATTATAATCTAACCTTAAATTTTAGAATACGCGTGTGAACAACAACAAAGGAAAGGAGGAAACAATGCAAGTACCTTTGAGAATTGATGTTTGTTTCTCATGGAAGTATACAAAGTAGGGAAAACCGGATGAGCACCATAGCAGAAAGCATACAAACTAATAGCCGAAGGCATCCCATTCCAATTTATAATCCTACCCTTTTCCTGAAACCCAACACCATCAAACATACCAACCCACAAGATTGCACCTAAGATGATCAAAGATGCTAGGACACCACTCGCTGATATATACGAAAGAATTCTCATATCATTCAACCAAGTTGTAGGGAGTATGATGGCAGCAACGATAATAACAAAGCTTTTCTTGTTACTTACATGAATCCCAAAAATATCCAAGTCCATTTGTGGAAACAAGTTGCTTAAATTATCGCCTTCCATGATCAAGAAACCTGTAGCAACTAAATAAAGCTCCATGTTAATGAGAACTAGTACTACAATCCTGCCTGTTTTACCGAAAGCGCGATATCCAATATCAGGATAACTTCTTATTGTGGGATCAGTATCCATACATCTTTTAATAAGTAAACCGGTATAGAACGTTGAGATGGCTATTGTGAAAAGCAGTAGCAAGCTCAACCACCCTCCTGCCGCCAATGCGTATGGGACTGTTATAATCCCTATACCTGAGAATTTATAAAACCATCAACATTTTTGATCGTAAAATATGATTTATTCCGAATTGAATCGGTTGAATTAGTTAAAATGAATGTACCTGATAGAGCATTGAGACCATTGAAACATGTGTTGAGGAAGGAGGAAGTTGCAGTAGTGGTTAAGTGCTGGTTTTCTGGATCCATCATTATATTTGAGAGATGAAGATGGGGATGATGATTAATTGTTTAATGTTATTTGCATAAAAAAGATTCAATACCAGGGTTTGAAGGTTAACCAATTGGTCAGTTAGGCTTTTTTCTAGGAACTGAAAAGGTGAATTAGACTATTAGGTTTTCAAGAGGTTAATTAGTTTTATATATTGGATTGAGATCCTTAAATTCAGATTAATATTAATGCATATATATTATTATTTTTTTTTAAAGTGCTAAGTTTATATAAAATTATATAAATAACATTTATGAAAGTCGGTGATAGACACCAGTTTTTACTGTTCAGAAGTCTTGGCCGATCACAGCCTGGCACGTGGTAGTGGTTTCATTTTTTTCAATTTTTTTTATATACGTTGTAACACGGAGACTAAACCAAATACTCGATTACAAGTTTTATGATCAGAAGCTAAGAACCATATTCGGTTGCCTGCTAATAGTTTAACTTTTGAGAACGGTTGTGGAAAATCTAGGGTTACCTTTGAGGTTGTTGGACTTTACACTACTAAAACAAATGATTATCTTCATTAACGCCATGGGCGAAGCTTTCTTAGGGCCCGGGGGGCCCCGCCCCGTCCCCCCCATTTTTGGCTCAGTAGTGTTAATTTATACGTATTCGGCCGGTTTTTCGTTCAATAGTGTTAATTTATACGTATTCGGCGAAAATTTTATAGCTCCGCCCCCCGATAGGAAAAAAAATCCCTGCCCCCCCTGCGTTTTTCTTCAAGCTTCACCACTGATTAACACCACATAAATCTGTTACCATCAGCGCCTTTACTGACATAAATCTGTCAGTAAACCATGGAAAAACGACCGTGGGTAGTTTCTTGTTAATTAACAATCTAAACTGCCTCGGATTTTGTCTTTTACTCTTTACTTCAAACTGAAAAAAAAATCAAATATGTGTTTGGTTATTGCTTATTAGGATTAAACAGATGCATGTAACACCCAATCTGAAATAAGACCCCAATGTAGAGAAATCAAAGACTAATAATTCAGTAACTCCAGTTTAAATAAACAAGCTATGACACTTAAAATAGACTACATCAAAATCTAACATCAATCTTCTATCCATCTCCATGCTCGCTTTTACCCCGCAAATCCTGAAAAAAAAACATGACGTCGAGAAAGAAATAGCGCTTAGCATGAAAGAGTATAATAAAAGAGGAAGATATGTAAGTCTAAATAATGCAAACTAGATTCGATTAGTGACGTTTCTTATACTTGAGCTCAAAGCAAGTTTTGGTAGAACAAACATTATTTAGAAAACCATCATTTTTCTATGTAAACCTATACTATTTATATTTTAAAGGCGCACTATGTAATTTTTATTTAAGAAGTTATTAATATTTAAATTTCAGAATGTACGATTTCTAATTTTATTAAATTAAAATATTATGTTAAGAAAACAAAATACATTTCAAGGTAAACACATCTTGAAGGTCTTTATGTTTTACAAAAGGTTAAGTTTAGTGGACATGAAATATAGTGTTAAAATAGAATCTTTTCTGAAAACTTTGATGTTTCAAAACATGGCTTTTATTTATAAAAGACAAAAATTACAGAAAACATCCGTTATGTTTATACGAAATTGCAGATTTCATCCTTTATCTTTAAAACACACGTTGTACATCCTTTATGAATGCTTTTGTAACAAATTTCGTCCTTTAGGCTAACTGACATTAAGTTTTTCAGTTAAGTCAAGGTAGTTTGGTCTTTCTATCCCTAAAGGACTATTTATGTAATTTTAAACCTAAAGAACGTTTTCTGAAATTTTGCCATCTTTTAGTTAAAAATTAGTGTATTTATGTATTTTTATAATCTTTATACAAATAATTTTTTTATATAACATAATATATATTATTTAATTGTTTTTATCATAGTTTTATATATATATATATATATATATATATATATAATAATTATATAAATATATAACTAACATATTAAATACAAATTATATAAATACAAATTATTTTTTTTTATTGCATTTTAAAAACAAATATTTTTATTAGAAATGAGATCGATAATATTTAAGAAAATCTTAAATGTGTTATAAGAAAACATGTATTTGCTACTAAAAAACAATATAAAATGTTTCCTATAAAATAAAATTTAAAACATAAACTTTTCTGTTAAAAATGAAATGGAAATGGTAATTTTGGGATAGAAAGACCAAACTGCCCTTTACTTAACAGAAAACTTAACGCCAGTTAGTCTAAAGGACAAAATCTGTTACAAAACCATACATAAAGGATGTCTAGTGTGCTTTTTAAAGATAAAGGATGAAACCTGCAAATTCATATAAACGTAAAGGACGTTTTCTGTAATTTTGTCTTTATAAAATGTAAAAGAAATCTCTTTTCTAAAAGTTTAAACGTTTACCGTAAAGAACTCGGGCTCAAGTCAAATGTACTAAGACTTGAAGAAATGAAAATTTTGAATAATGTAATATTTTGAGGAGAAATTTAATAATTACTCGGTAACAAGAATTGACTAACAATGAGCATTCCATAATAGCAAACAAACATACCTAGTAAACTCCCATTTGTAGCATATAGCTATTTGTAGAGTCCAGGGAAGGTGGGATGAGAACAGATATTTCCTCTATCTCAGGAGATAAAGAGGTTGCTCCCAGGGGGATCCCGACCCAATGTACATTCCGTAGTATAACAGACTAATTGCATCTAATTTCTCAATCATTGTACTAAGGTAATAACTTCCTTGATTAAGTGAGATTAGTAGTCAGCCCCTCCAAATGTAAATAAAAGAAGTGTACTTATCTCTACCATCTTAGACCGAGGCTTTGTACTCTACCATTTTAGGGAGGAGTTAGTGAAAAACAACTCTTGGTGGAACACCCATGAGTGGACACCACTCATGTGGATCTGTTAACATCCACTAAAACTACTATTAAACCTTTGTGTTTGTGTTGTAATATATTTCTTACTCATCTATTACTATATATATTAAAAAGAAACTTGATGAATAGTAACTTGAGCAATCATTTTTTGCCACCTGTTATATAATTTTAAATAATTTAAGGTGGCATTTTAAATACAATTGGATTTCTAGCCTAATTGTAGCTACTGTGACAATGAAACCAAGGGGCCAGGGTTCAAACCTTGGCATCCCCGGCTTTTAGTGTTTTTTCAGAAACTGACTTCCACCAGCCACTAGCCAACCAATCACCATCTTCTATAAAAATAGAATTAAAGAACATTTATTTTTAATAAATAAAATGAATCCAGTTTTTTCTTATATAAAATGGAAGAATTATAAATTAGATTTTTTAATTATAGTCAGTGTTGTAAAAATCGCGCCTAAGCGGCGCCTAGGCGCCGATTAATCGCTAGGCGCTCGGCTAAGGAGGAATTTTGACCTAGTCGGTTCAAAAATCGCTAGACGGTCCAAATCGCGCCTAGGCGGCCAGATACCGGCGAACATTCCGGCGAAAACCTGAAATTTCCGGCTAAAACCTGAAATTTCCGGCAAAAACCTTTGGTGTGGTTTAAAAATGAACATTTTTATAAAAATTACATATAAAAATGTGTGTATATATATAAAAAACTGAAAATTACATATAAAAATTCCAATCCGATTAATCCCGCCTAGGCCTAGGCCCTACCCCACCGCCCGACTAGTGCCTAGCGATTTTTACAACACTGATTATAGTAAAAAGGAACATTTATTTTTAATTAGAAAAACTAATATATTTCTTAAAAACGTTTTTTTCTTAAACGTAAACGTACTAATTTAGAAACGTTTTTAGAGGGAGATATATAAAATTGCCCCTATTATTTAGTATGAGAATTTTGAAAAACATGTTGGATTTGAAACTTGATATCTAAGTTTTGTGCTTGCAGTACCAGCCAAATGAAGTTAGATGACATAAGCTAAGATTGTGATCAAGGTAAGAAAGTCGCATACGTACCTGATAACGAAGGACCCCAAACTCCAATGATCACATGAGCAGTCAAGTCTTTTAGACAATACACTCAAGTTTACACCAGGAGTCGGTGGCGGATTGAAGAACAGCAGATTTACCAAGTACATTCAAATCATTCACCCTCTTTATCTCTATCCCTGCAACACAACACGCCATATGTAACCATATTTTTGATCCATCAGTCTATTTAACAACATTCTTAAGGTTATAGCCTAATGTCAAGACTACTAACAAGTAACCAAAATTAGAGGTATCCAAGTGGTCAAGTTGGGAGGGTTGGGTTGACCAACCAACACTTTTGTGCACATTATTTTAGTGTTACTGGTAAGTTATGTATTAAAGATGACTTAAAACTAACCTAATACTATTTTTTAGTAAAATACGATTTAGAAGGCTATAAGTTTGAATATACATTGGGCTATTTTTGACCAGTTTGACCAATTTGAATCTTATAACTTTGACCTCCAGATGATAGTATATTCATTATCAACTCATTGCTAGAAAAATTACGAAATCCAAGTGGTTGAGGTTTGATCAATTTGAATTTTATAAATTTGACCTCCAGATAATAATATATTTCATTGCTAACAGGTCACACAAGTACATTAGCTAAAGAGGAAAGGGTCCAACGGATTAAAATCAGCCCATTGCATAATCTTACAACCTCCTAATTTCTTTACTAAAATGAATTGAATCATCATAATAGCTTTTATAAAGATATTTAGATATCAATTACTTATGAAAGTAATTAAAAAACAAAAAGAGCCAAAAGGTCTGGTAGATCAACATGTTTTGACCTACCTTGAGATTTGACTTTTTTGAATTGTTACCCAACCTGTAGATTACTGACCAAATGACCTACAGTTTCATGTGTTATGGAAATGTATGACCTATTTTACCTTCTTGCACGGTTAGTTGGATGGTGCGTCTCTCAAGTTCAACCGCGTGTCTGTTACACTCATCGCGAGAAAATGACCTGAGCTCTGGCATTATGATAGAATTGAATGAGGAAAAGCATACAAATCGCACTAGTTAGAGAGCAGGGGAAAAACTCACTCTGAACATAAACCTCAAGCTGATTTGAGTTGTCATATTGGTACAAGTAGTTGTGCAACTGGGCAAATCTTGCATTCCAATGCTCCATTGTTTGGTCATTTTCACAATTTCTGGTTCTAGTAGTAGTAGCAGCTGCTATGGAATTTTGTGCAAAAGATTCCTTTTTATCGCCTGCTGCTTGTTGAAATGTTGTTTGATTCTTGTCTGAGTTACTCAACTCTGCATCATATTTTCTGCGTGCATAAACAAGATTACAGTTGACATTACCACTACTTGTGCCTGAAAGACTCTTGGCTTGAGCTTCCTTAACAAAGGAAGATACGGGGCGACTTTTATTGCCATTTTGTGCATCTCTCACTTCAGAGGTGGCGGTGGTGATGATGCTTGCACATTTTCCCAGCCCATACTTGCTTAGATTAGAGCTAACCATTTGTTCAACCATGTTATTAGATATCTTGGCCTGTTCAACAATCCATATAAACTTCAATCTTTCACTCATGTAGTTATGGTTTTGGTAAGAGTAGTAAACATTATTACATGTCATTAATAGAAGTGGCAATTTCAACCCATTTGCATATAAACAGTTTGATTTGGATTCCTTTTATCTCAATGGATCAAATCATATAATTTAGCTATAACGTAGGATGGGTTTGAAAACGTATATTTTAATTGCATACAACCTCCTAAATCGCTTTTATTTAAGTATTATAGTAATAATATGTTTTTTACAATCATAAGCATTAATTTTTATAGAAGAGAATTTGAATGAACAGAAAATTGCGGTCAACCCAACCTATCTTGGTTCGTTTCAACCCGTACCACAAAACTACAAAAGTACTCCTTCTACATTGCTTATTTGATTTACTTAAAAATGATGGATTATTATCTGAATTATATTATTTGTAATCGTATTTGATGAATCACCTATTAATGAAATTAATAAATAAATAAATAAGCGTTAGCATGTCAACCCAATAAAAATTTATCTCCTTTTACCCAAACCTGTTTTGACTGTCACCTGTTTTGTGAGTTTCGACACCAACTGTCCACGTATACCACAATTCAAGTCCACTTTTGATTTTGGAATTTAAACAACAAAAATGTTTTCAACAACTTAGGTCGACTGTGATATTTTTTAACATGTAAATAAATCACGTTTGGCAATTAGATTTTAAAACTATTCTAATTTACTAACACAAAAAGTTACCATCAAAGCAGTAACATCCCTATTCTGAAAAGAAGACCAATGCAGCATCTACCAAACTAGGTTCAGTATCATCAATTATGGAACAACTGAACAAAACAAAGTTATTGGTACATAAACAAGATGTAACATTGCTCATTTTGTCATTGGCATGAGCAGAAACTAAAAACTCCACAAGTAATTTCCGATAGTTTGAAATTTTGAATATAACAGTTGGTACAATAATTGCAAATCATATAGAAACTTAACATAATAGATCAACCAATTGTGGTTATCTAGTGAAAATTACCAAACTAGCCCCAAATTAAAGCACATAATCAATTTGAGAACGCAGATCCAGACACCCCTGCCTAGTGTTCACAAGATTTGTATGAATCTAAACGCGCAGTGGCGTTTTAAGCTTATCTAGCTAGGAGAAAAAAACACATGATTTGTTTAGGGTCAAAACTTGCATATCTTTGTTATGGAGAAAGTATCAAAGAACAATAACTTGTGTAATCTAACCGTTGTTGTTCTTACTCATGTTGATGGTTTTCATGCTTGTTTTCTTGTAGTCCTATATCAGTATTTTCCACATCTTGTGTTCCATTTCTACTTGACGAACGAAAATACTTGTTCGTTTGTGAAATCTGAGACCTTTACATGTATTCTTTATTAGAAAAATAGAATCATTTCCGGGTTTCCCCAAAGCAAAAAATTCAATTTTATTGGCTGACAAAATGTTTTACTTATGCCAAATAGATAAAGTTACTTCCACCAAAAGGTTCAGTTACATACTAAATAAAAAAAACTTACATTCACATAATTAATTATACCCTTATAATCATATAAATTACATCATTTTTGTTCAATTTTAATCAAAATTACCTAAATAATAAAGTCTTGTCAATTACATCATTATTCATCTGATTTTACTCCAAATTACCTAATAACAAGGTTGAAATGATCATCGTTTTACTTCCTTGTTGGCCTCATTTATCACTAATGAGTCTGATTAAATTGGTTACTTTGATAACACACAAACAAGTCAACAAAACGTTAATTCTTCAAATAATTAAATTATCACGAACAACAGAACAGTCAACAAAACAAATCAGAGAAAAATGCAATAAATTGAACATAAAAACAAAATTCGAGAGTATGTAATGATCGAAGACGAAATCATTTACCTTCGACGAAAACAGAGATTAAAGCTGAATAGTCAAGAGACGAAGAATCCTGCAACAATCATACACATGGATTTTCGGAGGGAGTGTGAAGATTAGCACAAAACTAGGGCTTTGATTTCAAGCGGGAAGTGACGGTGGATGAGGCTAAAATAATAATCCAAAGTCTTTCATGGCCCGCGCTATTGAGTCTTTGCAATTTTATAAACTAGGAATATCCTCGCTTCGAGACATTTGATTCGATCGTAATAGGTTCGGTTCGTCACGTCACGTCACGGTATTATAACGGTAATGGTACCAGATATAGGGTACGATACCCAAAAACTTGATTTTGAACACAACTCTGTTTTCAAATAATTTATATCAAATAAAATATAAAAACAGTCACGCACTCTGTTTTTTAAAAAAAATTAACGAACGAAAGTTATTAAAGAAAAACGAAATTATTATAAAATTAAACGGATTAAAAACATATATTATATGTAGTACAAAGGATGAAAACAAAAAAAAGTAAAAGCATGACGTGACCGAAATTCAGCGAAGGAGACGCTATTCAAGTAGCCTTTCCTTTAATCAGTGCCAGATCTATAACAAAAGTTCAGGGGTAACGAAAAAAAAAATTTACCATACTTTCATTTAAGTGAAATAAAAAAAAATGACCGTACTTTCATGTAAACAATTTCTTTTTACGGTAACATGCGACTGGCGAGACGGAGGACTGGGTTTTTTTATAAAGTATTAGGTTTTTTTATAAATTTTTGGACTTTTTATGAAATGATTTTTTATAAAGTATTAGGTTTTTTATAAAATTTTGGACTTTTTATGAAGTGTTGAGCTTTTAAAAAAATTTGAGGGGTAACGTAATTTTTTCTCAGGGGTAACGTAAGGAGTAACCGGATACATAAAACCGTAAAAAAAAATTTGCACTGCGCGTCGCTACCCCTACCCATAAGGTAGGTCCGCCCTGCCTTTAATCTATTTTATAATATAAAAAAAAGGTTGAATTCCTACTATTACCAACTATCTCACAAATCACAATTAATTGCTAAACCAATAGAATTAAGTGATTAGTTTAACGGGTTTGAATCGGACCATGAACACCACTACTTCATAATCGTGCACGTATCCTTTTATCTCATCAAATTCGATATTTTTGGCTTAATTATTTTATAAGAAATTTTGAAAAGTATCATCTCAAATGATTGAAGAAAGTGAAAATATGTTGGCCCAAAGTGTGAAACATATGTATTTCATAACTGATATGTATATTAGATACGTGACGTGTTTATGCTGATTCGCTCCATGTAGAGAATAACTGAATAAGAAGGCAACTAGCCCTAGAAATCGGTTTTCAAGTGATATCCCGCAAGTTGCAAGTCGTAAAAGTGTTTAATCACTTCCCATGCGGAGTCATTGGTTCACGCTCTTGTAGTTCTAAGTTGAGTTTGTGATCAAAATGTGACTTTTGGTTTTAGACCTAAATTATGGCATCCGATAGCATATAAATTGATAGAATTATATAGTTCTTAAGATGTATTTTTTATTTGAATTATCTTACATAACCAGCCCAAAAGCATGCACATACATATATGTTGTACTGTTGTTGGTGGAGTTCGTCAATTTTAACCTAAAGTATGAATTCTATATAAATAGTGTTAGAATCATGAAACTATACTTACACTATATTACAAACAACAGTAAGGTTTTGGATGACAATCGTAGTGACAACTAATTAATGTAAAATTGGGTGAAATTAATGATTAATTGCCTAAATTGTCAATTTGGTGATTTTGTTGACCATATTTATTAAACACAATTTTAGGTGTTATAACACTTATGACTTTCAAATAAAAGAACGACTAGAAAGGATAGAACTTTGTTGTGAAAGTAAATGACCTAAAGAACGACAGTTAAAATTTTAAAATTATGTATATCGTATAGAGTTTGTGCGTGTTAGGAAAATTTTACCACAAGGGAAAAATATTACAAGTGTGTGATGGTATTAGATCACATTGCAAACATCGTGTTCCTTATAATGCTTCTGCTAATCACACTACCACATTCTCTGCACCATCTTCTGAGCCCTCCTCATTTACCATTGCAAACCAACATCGTCAAGCCATGGCTGATGAATTTGGAGCACTTGTTAAAAATGGAACTTGGTATTTAGTTCTTTCTGTTCCATACACTAACATTATTGATTGCAAGTGGGTTTACAAAATAAAGAAAGATCAGCATGGTACAGCTACTCGATACAAGGCTCGTCTTGTGGCAAAGGGCTTTTGACAACAATCAGGCGTTGATTTCAATCAACCTTTTAATCATGTTGTCAAGTCTACTACCATATGAGTGGTCATATCTCTTGTTGTTAAAAACCAATGGCCTCTTCGTCAGCTAGATGTTCATAATATTTTCTTACATGGTAACCTTACAGGGACGGTCTACCTCAAGCAGCCACAAGCCATCCCAATCATGTATGTTTGCTCCACAAGTCCCTATATGGTCTTAAACAGGCTCTAAGGACCGTTTCACCGTCTGTCACAAGCCCTTCAAACATTGGGGTTTACTGGTTCAAAGACTGGTCATTCCCTGTTTGCTTACAAGTCTCAGAACACTCTTTTGTACGTTTTGGTTTTATGTTGACGACATCATTGTCACTGGTAACAATACCACGACAGTAGACAAAGTTACACAACAACTCGGCAAAGACTTCGCCCTAAAGGATCTTGGCAACCTTGACTACTTCTAGCCATTGAAGTTGTTCCATAGGTACGAAATGTCCTTCTCTCTCAATAGAAATACATATCTGAGCTCATTCAGCGAGCCGGTTTTTCTGATTGTAAACCGGTCACCTCTCCAATAAGCATCTCCCAGACTTTATCCAGGGACAGTCCTCTCCTTTTCGAGCCGATCAAGTATCATTAGCTGATTGCCGCTCTTCAATATGTTACACTATCCAGACCAAACATTACCTTTGTTGTTATCAAAGTGTGTCACTACATGCATGCCACATCAGAGAACCACCGGTCTGTCGTCAAACGCATTCTTCGATATTTAAAGGGCACACTTGACTATGGATTACTCATTCGCCACAACTCTAGGTCCCAACTTTAGAATTACACTGATGTCTACTGGCAAGGATCATCTTCCATTCGTGCTTTCTCCGATGCTGACTGGCTGGCTGTCCAGATGATCGTCAGTCCACATGGGGGATTTGCTATCTATATGGGCTCTAACCTCATTTCCTAGACCGCACAAAAAACAGAAAAGGTATCTCGATCATCCACAGAGTCAGAATACAAAGCTTTGGTTGATATTGTTATTGAATTGACTTGGTTACAAACTCTTCTAAGAGAACTTGGGGTAGACACAACATCTGCTCCCACGCTCTGGTGTGATAATCTTGATGCAACCTACCTTGTTGCTAATCTCGTGTTCATGCTAGAACAAAACATGTTGAAGTTGTTTTTCACTTTGTCAGAAAAGAGTTGCACAAGGAAATCTTCATGTGCAGTTTATATCTACATGGGATCAGATTGTAGACATCTTCACAAATCCGTTGCTGACTCAAAGATTCATGTTTTTACGTTCCATGCTACAGGTCGCTCCCCGTCATTAGCTTGCATGGGAATATCATATCACATTGTAATTAGTCTATAGTCGAGGATAGATTACGTAAATATACGAATGTATATATCCTCCTGTAATACCCTAACTTGGAATACAATCGCAATCGCAACATTCCCTGACATCTTGTGTGGCTTAACCGATAGGAATTTATATCATGGAAATTTGGTTGATATTAGGTGATCAAATGATACGTGGCAAGCAGAAGTGCCTAAATAGCCACCGTGTTTATTATGCTAAAGCATAGCCATTGTTGTTTTTATTATGTGAATACTATTTGAAACTTAGACCCTCATGACAACCAATTAAAACAAGTTAAGATAAGAAGGCTATTGATTGTCGTCAGATCTATACACAACCTTTGTCCACCACTCAATACTCACTTTGTGACAAAGGAGGAAAGTTCACAACAGCTTTAGTTCACTTAGTCAACTTTAAGAAAATACTCAACATGATTAAAGTATATGACTTTTCGATACAAACTAATCTCAAATAGGAATCACAAGAATGCGTAAACATGTGCATGTATAGCTTTAATTGTAATACATAAGACGGTCATGCAACCATATAACCACCCCGTTTTCTCTCTCACTAAGCGTTTATAGGATTCACTACTTAAAATTGGTTATGTACTAAAAGACCCTTCACACATACACATGCGGGTTAGGATCGAAAGAGAACACTAAATATTACGAGAACCCTCTAGAACTAATCAAAATCTTTATTTATCATGAAAAGTGTATAAATGTAAAATATTAAACGATTTCTCTCTCTAACTATATAATTCATCTTACATCTCTCATCTCTAATTTACTCTTTAACAAGTTTTGTACACATGTGTAAATGATAAAACTTATGTGGAAATGAGATACTTACACATGTGTAAATGTTTATAATATACTACATGTGAATAAATAACCGGTTGCGTCACGTGTAACAATTATGTGAGCCGAAGATTTTTTTTCCCGCTTATTTTTCTCAACTATTTAATATTTCCTTTATTAATATTTCTTTTATTCAACTATTTAATATTTCCTTTATTTAATATTTCTTTTATTCGACCCGTGTAATACACATGTTTCTAACTCTCTGTGTGTGTGTGTATATATATATTAATACCAAATCAATTTTAAGTAAAGAATGTGAGAACCTCATAGCCACTTATACCTGCATAGTAACATCTTTTCTCTCTCCTAGTAATTCTAACAAGTATATTACGTGGTTCTCTACTTAAAATTAGTTATGTATTGAATACGATATAGTTTTACAAATAAAGTATTAGCGAATACACTATGGTCCCTAATGATTCGACAAATAATGTATTCACCAGTGAGCAACTAACAAGCAAGGTGTAATCGATCTTTATCACTTAATCTGAAGTTTGGACATCTCAGAATCCAGCTTCTGAACACCAGATTCAAATGATTTGTTGAGCCACGGGTGACGCAAACATTGGGGAGCAGTCGGTCGTTTTTCTGGTGCAAAATCAAGAATGGGAATCAAGAAGTCTGCAAGCTCACGAGCATCGTTCGCAGAGAATTTATACTTGTCAGTAAGTAGGCGAGCGAGAGGAACATGCTTCAATCTGCGGATCCTTTTGAGGTCACCATATCTGTTAAAGTAGTCTTTCGAACGAAGGCCGCCAATGACTATCTGTTGTTATTAACAAAACAAACAGATCATCAAAAATCACTAATATAATGAATGAATGAATGATTCTTATATATGCTTATTAGTCAGTTATTACCTTTCGAGGTATCTTCCCAAGTATTTCCATCATTAAAGCAAGGTGGTCCTGTAATCATTCCAGATCACCAAATCACAACAATATCTGAATATATCTATGTAGACTATTTCTAAAGCAAATAATATTATGTGCATGGTTGTATGTATATGCGGCAATGAATACTTGAACGTTTTTTTTTTTTTTTTTCTGTGACCATGAGAACCTATTACTGGTAAACTCATGACCCATGGCCGGGTCTCATGACTGCAGCTTGCGCTGGGCAGGTGGCCTTCAAGAGGTTATGGTAGGAAACCAATGGAAGCAAGATTCGTACCTGAGACCTCTCCTAGAGGGGAATACTTACGGTTGAACCCCAAGGTAACAGGTTTGGCTAAAAAACAGGCCATACTGACTCGTAAACACTCTTATGACCGTTCTAATATTTTATAAATGAATAATGTGGTATTAGTGATTAGCAAAACTTATGAGATGAACCCATTTCGCAGACTAGTGAATGGAAAAAAATCAACCCATTTTCAGATAAACGGGCAGAAAATTGTTGTATCAGTCAGACATGACTAGAGGTGGCAAAATGCAAAGGTTGAGTAATGGGTCAATCTCGTACCCGACCTGAAAGATATAGCTAATGAATATCAACCCATTCATAAGTGAACATGTCGAGGTTACTACCTCTAGACGCAATAATTTAAAAAAAAAAGTGCTGAAGAATGAATTCTGAATACCTCATCTTCACTGAAATTTTGTCCGGTTTTGGGAGCAAACATCACCTCACCAGTAGCAAGCTCAAAGGCAGTGCAGGCAAACGACCACATATCAGCCGAATACGTGTATCCCGACTGTAATATGACTTCAGGAGCTCTATACTGTCTTGTTTGAATTTCATCTGCTTTTGGTCTATTATCCCAACACGTGTTCCCAAAATCCACAACTTTACACCTAAAATCAATCCCATCAAGACACCTGTTCTCCTTTCTAACGGGTCGCACACCTCCCAATGAAGCCCGTCTTGCTGTTATCCTAGCAACTGCCCGTCTAGCCCTCTGCTTTAGCTTTTTCTCAATAGCATTAACTACACATCCACCACCATTATTCATGCTTCCCACAGGTTTACTAAGAATGGGGCCTGTTTTGGACCGAATTGGATCATTTGAAGGGTTTATGGTGGAAACGAGAAGTATATTTTCGGGTTTTAGGTCTGTGTGTATTATACCAAGTTGTCTGTGTATATAATCTAATGCGGTTAGTATGCATCTACAAATATCTTTTACTCTGTTTAATGGAAGGCCTTTATAACGATTGTATTTGATTAGTTGGAGGATGCTGTCACCGAGAAATTCAAAGACCATGCAAAAATGTCGACCATTTGGGCCCGTGTGCTTGAAATGGTCCACTAATCGTATTACACACTTTTTGTTCTCCGGGTCGTTTTGGGTGAGTGCAGAAACAACTTCTATTTCATGGATGGCAGCTTGAGCAAATTCAGGCGCACTTTTCTGGATCTTGAGGGCAACATATTTCTACATCATGAGTTATTGTATAACAACACAACATTAGATATGATTTGCAGTAAGAATATTGAAATTTAGACAAACACATATTAAAATATATGTATCTATCTAAATATGGAACAATTTATGTCCATTGATGTGAAATTCATTTAATATAAAATTATAAATGCTATACGGGAGCATAAAAAGCAAAACAATTACCAAAGTCCAAAACAAGGACAGCTTGCAACAAATAGTTATGTGGTTTCACTTCATTTCAAATTTGATCATTGAATTTGTTATATTTATTACTAAAACCGCTATACTTTTCAAAATCGAGTAATCTTGATCGGGAACCCATAAATGCTAACGTGGTTCAATCTTTTAAAAAAATTAGTTTTACCAGAAAATTTTAGAGTCCAGTGACCAAATTAAAATGAAGTGAAACCACGTTGCTATGTATCGCAATTTACCCAGAGAAGCACAAGAATGATTAGTAACCAAAAACACAAAGGATATGAATCACAACTTTCGACTGAAAAAAGAATATCAACATATAACTGACAATTGTGTACATCCAGAAATAGTACATTAAAAATCAACATCAACAACTTGTTTGATTCAAAAGCAACGACACCTCGTTCCGTCCACAAGAGAGATACTCTGTTATAAGGAATGTCTGACCTCAAATACCACCAATGCGTTTTGGGCATATTGGTTGCAGATGAGGGGAGAACTCCACAGTTAAGCGTGCTTGAGTGAGAGTAATCCCATGATTCTACTCAGGCAACCAAAAACAAAGTTGTGAACTCCTTACAGGCAAAGCGGACGATATTGGTTGGTACGAGAGCCGCTCAACCGAATGTTATAGTTTACCTAAGGATAAGTGTAGCTACATACGTGACACGACATTACTAAGATCTTAATAAAGTCATGTACATCTTGTGTATTTTTCCCCATACCCTACTTTATGAGTGGGATATTACTGGGTCCGTTTGTTTGTTTACATCTTGTGCATTAATTCTTGATTAAGAAACAGATCAACTTCAACAGGATATACCCATTCAATATTAGTCTACAAATCCTAGATTTAAGTAGCATTTATATTAAATTTATTAAATCAAATGCAGCAGCCCCTTGAGTACAAAAATTAATAATAATAATTTCCCCTTTGAATGATCCTAACCATTAATTAAAACAAAGGATCATTAGGTCAACAACGTCAAACATATGGAAGCAAAATAAGTTTATGTGATGGTACAGAAATCAGTCGAGAAATAGGATGAAAGACTTACAGATGTTCGGGAATCATATGCAAGCCAAACGGTGGAGAACTGGCCCCATCCGAGCTTCCGTTGAGCGATGTATCTGCCGCCGGCGAACGTATCGGCGACTCTAACCGCGTGGTAGCCTCCTTTCCTATACGAATTCGTGTCCTCATCCTCCTCCTCCGACCCAGATGACGACGAACACGACATATGGTTAAATTGATCTCAAATACCCACTTAATTCCAACACCCTTTCACCTAGTTAGGAAGTTTGAAAAGGAAAAAAAAGTTGATTTTGGGAAGAACAGAAAGAGTGTGTTTTATGGCAGTGATGTGTGGACTTCGGACTTCGAAGACGCTCTCAGCATCATACGCTATCAAGTGTCTGCTAAACAAAGGGGGGCCGAAGAATGATTTTCGGATTTCTATCTTATTAAATTTTTTTTAAAAAATTATACATTCTTATCTACCATAAGATTGTATATTTGTATCTTTCATTCTTTTAACTTTAATAATAACATGAGTCGCGTGTTTTGACAGGGTGTTAAAATTTATAAGGTTTGGTTTCGAAGATCGGTATTCACCCCGTTAAAAAAACTCACGTTGAAATGCCGATAAAAACGGATCGGTTTCAAATAAAATTTATATAAAAATAAGCACGTCGGAAGAGCAAATCTAGAGTTTTATAAAATATCATATTTAAAAGTTGTAAGAGGAATAAAAGCTAAAAAAGCGAAATCTGCAAGCAGTTTTGACGGCTTGTACGTTTGTGATTCGATAACTTATACATTATCACGAAAACTCAGTTTTGAATGAAATTTATATCCTAATGTATATACAAATAAGCACTACGTAATGGTACATTCAAAATTTTATAAAACATCATATTTTTAAAGTTATAAGAGAAAAACAATATATACGTGAAATTAATTATAAAAATTAAAATAATTAAAAACAAACAAAACTGGAGGTTGTGGGCAAAGGCAAGAAGCAGGGCATGGATCAAACCCGTGTCGCGGGTGAGCGTGGGTATGAAGCGAACCACCAGGGCATCACGTGTATATTTAAAAAAATGGTTAATGTTCAATGAATGATAACCACACTCAGAGGGTCGACCACGTGAAATACTATTATATATAATTACGATTTTTCTAGTTGATGATGCTAAATGTACCATTCCTTCTCACCTTTTTTATTTGTGGTATTAAACTTTTAAATTAGTTAGCTTTTTTTATTTTAATCTTATTTTATTTAACATAGTAGGTTAGAAATTCGTGTTTTTCATGACTTGAATAAAGAAAATATTAAATAGTTAATAATTAAAATTTATGAATTATAAAGACAATATTAAATAATAATAAAGATTTATAAATTAATAAATAAAATAATAAATACTTAGTAAAGAAATACTAAATAGTTATTAATGAAGAAAAAAATAAGTGAAAAAAAAATAATCTTAGTTACTTATTTATATCTTCAACTTTATTTTCACATAATATGCTCTCTTTGTCATGCCAAATTAAAAACTTGTATTTATTGTCTTTTTATTTTTATTATTATTATTAGTATTCATATTATTATTAGTATTAGTATTATCATTATTAGTACTAATATTATTATCATTATCATTAAGAATATTAATATTATCATCATCATTATTATTAACGTGTCTTATATGAACACTTTCTTATATAATATGTCCTATAACCAATCGTGAACTCATGGTCGAAAATCGAGGCATCGCTAAACACTCACATTGTAAAACCAGGATCTTCGACGAGTTGGACTGAAATACTTCAGAGACGGACTAGGAGGAGATCAGCCTAGCTTACTGGTGTGGATGCTGCTAAGTGGACCGAATGGATAACCTACGAGTCAAAACAAACGAAGTTAGCCTCATCCTAGGGGAGGGGTTGATATTGTGACCAAGCTCGGCTTGGACGTGAGAATAAGTATCAGGATATGAATATATTTGTAGAGAGACGAGAGAACGAGAGAAAGAGGGAATCCAATGCCCCTGACTATGTTTATATCGTTGTAGTGTTTTTCTCTTTCCATCATTAATGTTTGGTCTATTCTCGAGATAACATATTCTAGTCTTCTTTGTGTCTTCAATTGGTCAATACACATGTTAGGTAAAGTAGTCAGTGTGGTGTCTTGTAATGAGAGGCGCCTCGGTAGTCGGAGTTCTTTATTTGGCCCACCAAGTGATAATGGGACAACTCGTATAATTGTATAATGATATATGTATGCCTCTGTTCGAACGTGATGATATCCTTATTTTGTACGGACATTTGTCGTCACACGCCATTATTTGAAACTTTTGGCCATCGTTCATACTTCCTAACGACCGTGCTAGACTTGTATGGTTACCGAGGAAAACTGGACGACACAAACATGATGATCGACACAGGCCATGCATCACGGGCGACTAGAACAAGAAAGTGTGTTTTTAGAGTTGTTCTTCTCCCATTGGCCATCTTAATTGGATTTTTCCACCCATATTCGACCCCTTAGACCATTTTTCAGTTAAAGAGCCATTTCACACACTCCAAAACACATATAAACCTCTAGCTTCTCTCTAAGATCTCTCTCAATATATAAATTTTACCAAAACTCCTTTGATCAAGCTTTGCATGTTGTTATATCATGTTGATTGAAGTTAGAGAAGTATTCCACAAGTGAAATCATTCAAAAATCGTCCATAGATTGTTTTGTGGTAATTTCTTTGGGCTTAAACTTATGAACTTTTGGTGATTTTAGGATTATAAAGGAGAATGTGATGATCTTAAGCGTTCTTGTTAGAGATTGAGGTTTGAAAGCTTGTTATTCTTCATCATCACAAGCATTGTAGTTGGTAAGCAAGTTTAATCCTCGTTTAGATGCTTTGATTCAAGCTTTGATCATGTATATTTGCTGAAAATGGAGGTTTTTACAAGAAATACTGGTTTCTAATCATGAAATATAGGCATACAAAGTGATTTGAGTATTATTGGAAGTTATAAATGAGTATCTAAGCTTCTAAAAATCAAATGTTAGGTTAAACAAATTGCATGTTATTTTTGGTAAAAACAGTTTATGTCCGACAGGGAGTCATGATTGTGCATTCATAGCGCACGACCGTGCCTATCGATGTGTCGATTAAAGACTCAAAATTCATGATAAAACCTGTTTGATGCTGCATTGAACAAAATCAACATGGTCGTGTAGTGCACGACACGACCATGCTAATATTGGTTATCGATCCAACACCATGTTCCTGAACATTTTAACCGAGAATCGACCACAAGACTTGGTCGGCACAAGCGTGCCCCGTCACGACCATGCCTATCACTTGGACAAAATACTAACTTGAGATCATGGAAGGTTTTGGCTTAATAAGTAGGTTAAATCCAATATTAAAAGATAAACCCTAATAAAATGAGGTTAACACTTCGTTAACTTTGGAATTAGGGATTTCGTGTTGATTTGTGGAAACGTTTAAATGATTTAGCCACATAAGTCTAGTTGTTAATTGTAGGGGTGCTCAAATTCGGATATCCGAAATTTTCAGATAGTTGAATTCACTATCTGAATCTGATGTAAGGACTCGATCCTATGTTAGACACTCAGATAGCACGTAGGACAAGCACCGAAGACAAGCAAACACACAAGACTCAAAAGAAAAAGAAAATAAAATAAACCAAAAATCAAACAAAGAACTAGTCAAAGTCAATATTGCTATTACCAAGTGTCCCCGGCAACGGTGCCAAAAACTTGATGTCGCCCGGACGGTCTATTAAAATAATAATAAAACCTAACCTAGACTCCTAAGTAATAATAGGAATACCTATGAACTAAACCGCACTGACAGGCAAGTGTACCTATCAAGTGTAGCACAGCTTAACGGTAAACCGAGTTATCGAACCCTAGAGACACTGAATACTAATACTAGACTCTGACTCGGACTAAATATTGATTTGGTTTGGGGGGTTTACTACACTAAATATTAAACTAAGGAATGCATCAAACTAAGGTCGACTCAACTATCAAGAACAAGAACTAAAGGTGAAATCAGAAGATGGGAAGAATATCACATAGGTCGGAATCCTACTTGCAAAGCACAACTTCTATCGGTTATGGAAACTATAATGGATCTGGGTTTCTAATGAAACAACTCTAGACAGCCTAGTGGATCCCTAATCACTCTCAGGGTGTCACCAACTAAGGAACCTACAGATGTAATAACTCACTAGATTGTTGGATCACTTCTCAGGTATTTCCAACTATGATAAAGTACCCTAATAGACAGATTACCTCTCAGTCTCACTGTCCACCAATACACTCAAAGAATGCACGGGGTAATCTCAAGATAACAACTATGACACGAATAGCAACAATCACTAGACACCTAATACCGGCTTCCTCTCAGACAGCTGACACTCGGATTCCTAATGACGAAGACTAAACAACTAATTCTCACCTCTCGGGTATTGAACTAGGATACACACTCAACTCTAATCAGTAATCAAAGATAACTCATATGGCTACTACGTCTAGTAAACCACCCTAATCACAAACCCTAAGATTTATGACCAAGATACGCTAATTAAGCTGGCAGACAACCACAATCAACGCAAGGAATTGAAATCAAACACAAGATCAGATCTAAACATGCAATAACATCACAATAATCAACTCAAGATCTTTTACAAAACCATAAACCCATTAATTGAATCCAAAAACTGAATAAAAACTGAAACTTTAACAAGTATTCATCATGTGACCTAGGCAATATCAAAGTTCTAGCCTAGGATCATGCTTAAACAACCAAAACAGAAGTAGAAACACAAAACTATGGTATCAAACAAAGAAACCAAACACAAAGTATTAAACTTTAGAACCGGATAAGCTAGACTGCACAAACCCGGGTTCAAAAGCTTCAATCTTACGATCCAATAGCCTTCTTCTTCTTCTCCAAAATCGCCCTAGGGACTGCTCCAGACGGCTAAGATTCGAACTCCTCTCATAATGGGAATCAAAATCTATTTAAATCAAAATTAGGGTTTTTTTTTCACGGTAAATAATTCTCTCGCGTACCGCGAGACATTTGAGTTGGGTTCCTCGCGTACCGCAAGGAACAAAATAGTCGCGGCCCATTTTCCTTTCCCTCGCGCACCGCGAGAGAATTCTCTGGACTTCTCGCGTACCGCGAGAAACTGAAATTCAACATTTTTCATTTTTGAGCCCTGGACTTTCTTCCGGCTTCGTTCTCTTGCTTGGTTTCTTCACGTATTCACTTGTAATTCATACGAGCACCTGCAAACATAACAAAGACACAATAGTATACAAAAACGACTCAAAAAAATTACAAAACTAATTAAAAACGCACTAAAACAAAGGAATAAAGATGTGTGCTTTACACTACATCAAATATCCCCACACTTGACCTTTTTTCGTACTCGAAAAAGCTGCAAATGGAATCATAACTGGCATCTAACTTAACAGACATCTAACTTAAAAAGCTGCAAATGGAATCATAAAAAGCTGCAAATGGAATCATAAAAAGCTGCAAAAATATACTCACGCGTTAAAAAGTAATAATTAGTATTTCTGTCCGATTAAACCCAAGCACCAACTTTCAAGCCCCCGTTACGTGTTCTAATTCCAATTACCAAGCATATCAATCAATCTATGTGACTTACACTTAACAGTTACAGCTCTACCTAATCCCGTCTCACGGTCATGCTTAGGCATGGGTCAAACCATATAGATTTGCCCTACCACGTTAAACTAGAATTTACAGGTTTCAGAAATCAGATGAAATATGAATGAATGGATGATAATGAGCATTAATAAGCAAATTAAACTTCATCTAGAGGTGTTTCAACCAAGTCACTATCCCGGAAGGTAACACATAGACTAAGTCATAACAATGAGCACATAAGAATCGACCTAGTGGTGTTTCAATCAGGCTGGAACCCGACGTGTGACACTTAGGCGAAACTTAGATTTCAATTAAATAAGCTCAAGAATTATGGAATATGGATGCGGGCGCCACCGAAACTCGGATTTATTCTCATAAAAAGAGAGTGGTGTGCCAAGAATTTCAAAAACCTCTAAATTTCAACTTAATTGTGGTACCTATCACCCTATGTTGACAGTTTCAGTATTACCATTTACCCTAAGATGAATACCCACAAGATATCATGATTTTATTTACGTGATTAATCCTAAGTAACACTCATAGGCTATTTAAGCTATTCAAGCTGGTTGGGTCTACCAAAACATCACTAATTAAACACGTTTTCAATTATTTATATCATTTAAACTCACCAAGTAGATCCAGTTGTACTATCATTTTCCAAGTATATGCAATTATTTCCAAAGACATTTTTCAAATTTTTTTTAATTTTTTTAATATTTTTATAAACAAGACAAATTAACTCAACTAAACACTCACATCCCCACACTTGAAAGACACATTGTCCTCAATGTGAAGCAAAACACAACTAAAAATAAAAATGCAAAAATAAAACAAAACAGGAAGCGACTTAGCTGGTAATGTAGATGCAAACAAATGTGCAGCTTCGTTCATCCTTATGTGCACCGTATAGCATTTCGGTCGCGGTTGCACCAGACTGCCGGGTTGCCTTTACAAACTTCATATAAGTGATAATCGATCCCGCCCGAATGGAGATTGAGTACGGGCAGAATGATAAAACCTGCAAAATAAACCTCACCACAAACCCGCAGCATTAAACCTAAAATAAAAGACTCGACTGACTCAAACTAACTCACTAAAAACTTAAAAGACTCAAGATAGATGGATATGCAGAGAAATGTACTCGATGTGCGGCAAACACATAGACATGAATGCCACAGCAAGGTAGGTCATCGGTCACAAACGTTTTCAAGTTCTCCATGTTCGTGGTGGATGGTGAATGATATGTATGATGGATTGTGGATTGTGGTTATAGATGGTGTATGTGGTGGATGATTCTGGTAATAGAGGTGGTATGATGATGGTGGTAGTGGATGTGGTGGATGTGGAAAACCATGGACAACAAGGAAGAAGGGCAATTCCAGGATAGCCCCGCGTACCGCGAAGCATCAGGCGGCCACCCCTCGTGTACCGCGAGGGAGTGGCCTTTAAGCCGACCCCTATTTCTATCCATCGCGCACCGCGAGGAACAAGGGGAATACTTCTCGCGTACCATGAAGACCATATGGTGACATAAAGTTTTGAGGGTTTTTATACATAGCCAAATTTTCACACCTCAAAATTTTCTTCACCCAAATTCCATAAAAACCTTTTCCAAGAATAAAAATATATGTAAAAATTCCTGGAACCTCACTCCCGACGATTTTCCTCACCGAATCAAGCGCGAATTCCTGCAAAACATGACACGAACAAAACACACATACCGAAAAACACAAAAATTGACATGGACTCAAACCAAGTAATGCAAACAAACTCTACATCCCGAGCACTTGCCCGAGATTCAAACAAGCCTATCAGGAGGTTTCTCCTTGATCCTAACCGGTACCGCCTTCAACCTACGCGGTCTCCCGGTTCTCCACATCTCTAGCAAACAACTACTCCTGTCAAATAGTGGACCTCTATCACTCAGGTCCTTCCACCACAGCTTATACCTACCTGGGCCGAAAATGATATGCATCAAATAACCAAGTAATTTGTTACCCCTCGACGTCCCCACACTTGGGGTTTTCACTACCCTCACCCTAGATGAATCTATTAACGCACGAGTTCTCTTACGGGGTGGCCTAGACCTAGGAACACTAGAAATAAGGTTCGGATCAACATCTCTCCCCCCATAATGAATAACAAGGATGGATAAGGGCTCGGGTATGGGTATTTCTAACAGTGTGACCCCTAAACCTTCACCAGGATTATCGGGATCCTCAACATTCTCCTCTAACTTCCCCACACTTGGGGTTTTTCCTATGATCTCATCAAATTCAGCTATCATCTCGAGCAGATCATCAGACACCTCCTCGCCGTAATCGTCTAGCTCATCTAACAATCTCTCCAACTCTATCGCCCAATCAGATGGTTCTTCTAAATTCGGGGCGGATTCACCAACATCTAACATAGGATCAGAGTCCTGCTGGTAGTCCATGAAGGCATCAAGCATGCACACAGAGCGGCTATGCTGGCCAACATCCTTCACGGACTGTGTGGCCTCAAATATAACCGACTCATCCCCCACACGAAGTGTGAGTTTCCCGTCAAAGACATCGATTACTGCCTTGGCGGTGCGCAAGAATAGGCGCCCGAGGATGAGTGGGACTCTGTCATCCACCTTTATGTCTAGAATAACGAAGTCCACGGGGAAGAAAAACTTACCTACTTTCACTAGAAGATTTTCCACAATTCCCCGTGGATACTTGACTGAACGGTCAGCCAAGGATATGCTCATGCGCGTCGGCTGCAGTTCACCTAGGTCTAGCTGTTTATAGATAGAATATGGCATCAAATTGATGCTAGCCCCCATATCAGCCAACACGTGGTTCAAGGGAAAACTGCGTAGGAGACACGGAATCGTGAAACGCCCTGAATCTCCCAATTTCTACCACCGCAGAGCATTGCTCACTAAGTGAGACTTTAGAGACTTCCGCGAGCTTCTTCTTGTTGGAAAGAAGATCTTTTAGAAACTTTCCATACTTTGGCATGCGCTGGAGGGCCTCTATCAGTGAAAGATTGACCTTGAGTTGTTTGAACATGTCAAGGAAGTGACTGTATTCCCTGGCTTGCTTGAATGGTAGCAAACGTGCTGGGTAGGGAACACCAGTCAGGTCAATATCGGGGGTCTGCATCTTCGCCCCCTTCTTCTCCTCCTCTGCCTTCTCGGCAGGCATCTCAACTACTTCCTCCTCGTCCACCTGCTCCTCTGGCATCTTAGCATCGATCTCAGCAAATCGAGCTCTCCAGTCAATCTTCTTGACTTCCTCTGGTGACAGAATGTTATACGTACTTGAGTGGGAGTCATCCTCTACAACCTCTTTCTTCTCCACACTCCTAACTGACACGGCCATCACTGGAGCGTTGGAGCTTGAAGATGGACCTCCATGTCGATCTTTCAAGCTCTGAGTGATGTCTCCTACCATGCGTTGCAGATCCTGGAATGCTGACTGTTGATTCTTCAATAGAGTGTTGTGGCTATCCGGTCTTTGCCTTGTGTCATTGTCTTGCTGGACTAAGTGGGCAAGCAGTTGTGTCTGATTCTCGAGCATTTCTTCAATCTTGTATTTACACTGCTTCCCGAGCTCGCTCCAACTTCTTCTCCTCCATAATGCTGCTGGCGACCATTAAACCCAGGCGGGTTATTTCTAGATCTCCATCCCGAGCCATAAGTATTGTTGTTATTATACCCTCGGTTCTGGTACTGGTTTCCAGAATAGCTCACATGCTCCTGATTATTTACGGGGCAATCTCAAGTGTCGTGGCCTCCCCTGCACACTTGACACCGCTGAGCACTGAGCTTCAGCTCCTTAATCTCGTTAGCCATTGAGGCGAGTGCAGCAGCCACGCTAGTCTCAGGAGTGACCTGATGCATACCTCTAGGAGAGGAGGCGGGTGCTCTAGCAGTAGGAATGGAATTCCTAACATAATGTGGATGCTGCTGTTCGGCTTAAGCGAAGCTCTCGAACATTTCCTCGCACTTATCAGGCTCGAGTCTCTCCATGATATGACCCCCCGCAGCTATGTTGAACATTTGCTGCTTCTTGAAAGTGAGGACATTATAGAACTTCTCCACTAGCGCCCAGTTGGAAAGACAGTGCTGAGGATATCGGCTCAACAACGTGTTGAACCACTCCCAGGCCATGTGATAAGGCTCGTTAGGGTCCATCCGGAACGAATGGATTTGGTCCCAAAGGTGAGCAGCCCTGGAAGGTGGATAGTACTTCTTGTAGAATTTGGCTTGAAGATCCTCCCATGTGGAGATAGAATTGTCGGGAAGGGTATCAAGCCAAGTAGATGCGCGACCAAAGAGCGAGAATAGGAAGAGACGCAAGTAGATAGCGTCCTTAGACACACCCGTGATATTGAATGTATCACATATCCGTGCGAAGCGGGACAAATGTCAGGGTGCATCCTCATCCTCGAGGCCATGGAATTGAGTAGCATGAGTGATCGTACTCATGACATGTGATGGGATATGCCATGTGTTGGTGTTCGGAATAGTGGGGCGAGTGATCGAAGATCTCGCGCCCGTGACCCCATCACTGGCCCTCTAGTGCACAGTACGTCTCGCTGGTGGGTCAGCGTCGCCCATGATAGGAAATGGGATTGGGCTAGTAGAACGTACCTGGGATTTGCACAGCTCCTTTAAACGCTCCCGAAAGTCGCGGGTGCGCTCATAAAGCTCTCGTTCGGGCTCTGGAAAAGCTGAATAGGGTGGTGATCCCTGCGAATGAGTATTGTGCATAAACTAACACGAGAACAAAAGAAAACAAATAAGGACTCACAAACACAAGGACTCGATCCTATGTTAGACACTCAGATAGCACGTAGGACAAGCACCGAAGACAAGGACACACACAAGACTTAAAAGAAAAAGAAAATAAAATAAACCAAAAATCAAACAAAGAACTAGTCAAAGTCAATATTGCTATTGCCAAGTGTCCCCGAAAACGGCGCCAAAAACTTGATGTCGCCCAGACGGTCTACTAAAATAATAACAAAAACTAACCTAGACTCCTAAGTAATAATAGGAATATCTATGAACTAAACCGCACTGACAGACAAGTGTACCTATCGAGTGTAGCACAGCTTACCGGTAAACCGAGTTATAGAACCCTAGAGATACTGAATACTAATACTAGACTCTGACTCGGACTAAATATTGATTTGGTTTGGGGCGTTTACTACACTAAATATTAAACTAAGGAATGTAGCAAACTAAGGTCGACTCAACTATCAAGAACAAGAACTAAAGGTGAAATCAGAAGATGGGAAGAATATCACCTAGGTCGGAATCCAACTTGCAAAGCACAACTTCTATCAGTTATGGAAACCATAATGGATCTGGGTTTCTAATGAAACAACTCTAGACAGCCTAGTGGATCCCTAATCACTCTCAGGGTGGCACCAACTAAGGAACCTACAGATGTAATAAATCACCAAATTGTTGGATCATTTCTCATATATTTCCAACTATGATAAAGTACCCTAATAGACAATTACCTCTCAGTCTCACTGTCCACCAATACACTCAAAGAATGCACGGGGTAATCTCAAGATAACAACTATGACACGAATAGCAACAATCACTAGACACCTAATACCGGCTTCCTCTCAGACAGCTGACACTCGGATTCCTAATGACGAATACTAAATGACTAATTCTCACCTCTCGGGTATTGAACTAGGATACACACTCAACTCTAATCAGTAATCAAAGACAACTCCTATGGCTACTACATCTAGTGAACCACCCTAATCACAAACCCTAAGATCTATGACCAAGATACGCTAATCAAACTGGCATACAACCACAGTCAATGCAAGGAATTGAAATCAAACACAAGATCAGATCTAAACATGCAATAACATCACAATAATCAACTCAAGATCTTTTACAAAATCATAAACCCATTAATTGAATCCAAAAACCAAAAAAAAACTGAAACTTTAACAAGTATTCATCATGTGACCTAAGCAATATCAAAGTTCTAGCCTAGGATCATGCTTAAACAACCAAAAAAGAAGTAGAAACACAAAACCATGGTATCAAACAAAGAAATCAAACACAAAGTATCGAACTTTAGAACCGAATAAGCTAGACTGCACAAACCCGGGTTCAAAAGCTTCAATCTTGCGATCCATTAGCCTTCTTCTTCTCCAAAATCTCCCTAGGGACTGCTCCAGACGGCTAAAATACGAACTCCTCTCATGATTTAAATCAAAATTAGGGTTTTTTTTCATGGAAAATAACTCTCTCGCGTACCGCGAGACATTTGGGTTGGCTTCCTCGCGTACCGCGAGGAACAAAATAGTCGCGGCCTGTTTTCCTTTCCCTCGCGTACCGCGAGAGAATTCTCTGAACTTCTCGCGTACCACGAGAAACTGAAATTCATCATTTTTCATTTTTGAACCCTGGACTTTCTTCCAGCTTCGTTCTCTTGCTTGGTTTCTTCACGTATTCACTTGTAATTCATACGAGCACCTGTAAACATAACAAAGACTCAATAGTATACAAAAACGACTCAAAAAATTACAAAACTAATTAAAAACGCACTAAAACAAAGGAATAAAGATGTGTGCTTTAAACTACATCAGTAATTCAAGTTGGAAGGCGACTGGTCCGATTCTTTTTAGAATCTTAAATGGTCTAACAAACCTTAGACTCAATTTTCCTTTCTTCCCAAATCTAACCACACTCTTCCAGGGTGAAACTTTCAATAACACCCGATCTCCCACCGCGAATTCTAACGGCTTCCTACGCTTATCAGAGTAACTTTTCTGTCTATCACGAGTCATTTTAAAACGTTCACGGATTTGTAAAACTTTTTCAGTTGTTTCCTGAACTATTTCTGGACCTGACAATCGATTTTCTCCAATTTCTGCCGAGCAGATCGGAGTTCTGCATTTTCTGCCATACAAGGCTTCAAACGGGGCATCTTGGATACTGGTGTGATATGTGACAATCCGAACTTTTAGGTTAACTCCGTTAACTAAACCAAGTTAAATCCTAATTTAGTTAACCTAACTCAAACCTCAGGGACTGATTCTGCCAGCTTTGTAAAACCTAAATGCTTGGAACTACAGGACTGTTCCTGTATTTGCCCAAATTTCAATTTGTTGACTTTTTGAAAGTCAATATCGACTGCTTTGATCCAAATTCGAATCCTATAATCGAAATATCTTCGAACTGATAACCGTTTTGCATGTTCACGACATTTACAATCATCATTAAGACATTAAAGCTCGTTGTTACATCGAATTAATCCCAATTATAGGAATTCAAGTTGAAACCATCGACAATTTAAGTTTATCCCTCAAATTCGATCATTTCGATCATTGTACTCACAAACTAATCATCTGCACACCTCAAACGAACCCACCAGAAGCTTTTGCACATTCAAATTTGGCAGGAGATCGAATCAGAGTCGCCAAAAAACAAGCTCACGCAAGTCGGAACCCCATTTACTAGTGCACCATCAATCAAAATCACATTCTGGTAATTTCTTACATCATTACCTTCGTTTCAGTGTCTTGATTGAAAGCCCTATCATTTACAGGGCTTACAACACTGAATTGACCTCAATCCGTAATCTAGGGTTCGTCCTTATTCGATTTGGGGGTTTTGATCCTAGACTTAACCAAAATGGAATTAAATCATATGGGCAGATTCGCAAACATTTACTCATTAATAGAACTATGTTAATTTGATCTCACAACATCAAATCCTTCAAAATCCAGAACCTAGGGTTCATACATTTCGGGTTAATCGGATACTAGTCTAGACACTTTTTAAATCCAATTAAATTATACTAACAGATTCGCAATTCCCTTTTTGTTAAAAGCCCCATGATTCCAACAAGTTTTATTATCGGATTCGTTCAATTTCATTCCAAGTCCAACCTAGGGTTTTTGGTGTTTTCAAACGAGAATTAACGGCTTTAAACTTGTTAGAATTGCAATTAAACTCGTTCTCAGGTTCGCACAACATCAATTAACAAAACCCCTTTACTGTTTGTTTCAACCTCGATCGAATTCGCATGGATTTGGGGCTGGTTTGGGTTCGGCTCGCATAGGGGTGGGATGCTATCAGGATCTGTATGTTAAAAACATTTGAGTATTATTTTAATGAAAAATGAAACCCTATATTATTATATTAATATATTAAGGTGTTTTAGCCCGGGAAACAACCCGTAGACTCGGGTATGGTTTATAACTCATAATTAATATTATTTTCACTTTTAAAATAATATATCTATATTATTTTTAAACTACGACTTCGAATAAAATAATATCTTTATATTATTTTCAACCCGTGACTCTTATTATTAAATAATATATATTTTTATATTATTTCGCCTCGTTTATTAATCTCGTGTAACGTTTCAAACTAATTAATAATATAATTATTTTATCATTTACTCACGTTTATAATTTCGAATAAAAATAATATATTTATTATTTTATCACGTAAATGATTATCGTATATTTCATACGAGTTCAAAATAATATATATGTTATATTATTTTCTTAGATCATTATTAAATGATACAAACACAGAAGTTATTTATTTATTTAATATTATTCGTATTAGAGACATTCGACACGTAACACATTTATCTTAATTATTATATTAAGAAACCCAATTTCCCCGTGGACACGTTCGTCTACTCGTTGATCCTTAGAATGTACTAAGACGTTCTAATCTTCCGTGTCGTCGTCACAAATCCCAATGTGTCCCCAATTGTTATGTTTATAATTCTAGGGCATACGTAAGCCGTTGCAGGCTAACACTCGTGTACCAAATCTCATACTTGTGTGATACTACCTACTACGCAACGCAGGTTAGTTTCACGACCCCTTTTACTGTTTTATTTGGGGGAGAAAACATGTCACAAACTATTTTGATTACTGTAATTCATATGATATCACTGTTGAGGCTAAGCGTAACACACTACCATGAAAGTCCTCGCACACATCGGACCGTTAATATGGTATTAACGAAGTCATTTTGGTAGTACTATTGGGTTTGACAAACCCCACCCGCGTTAGTCGCGCTAACTCAATTGGAGGTCGAACGGGTGTAATATTGACCTTAACACATTTACAGAGTTGATAGACCTGGCATGAGGCAAACAAACATCACTGTCAGCTTCGGTTGCGAGCGCTTTAGTAAGACATGAACATAGGCATGCTACCTATAGATATGCATATTGAATGAACATAATCTGACAAATGCTTTATTTCAAATGATTGAAACCTGTGAACTCACCAACCTAGTGTTGACTCATTTTCTTACATGTTTTCTCAGGTCGTTACGCAGGATCACGTTAGGACATGCATGGTGTCCTTTGACTATTATCATTTCATGACAAACTATTTATGTTTCTGTTATTACTCAAACTTGGGCGCGTTGTTTTGCGCATTTACTTTTGTAACGCTTTCGCATATTTACTATGATCTTTTATGCTATGACATTTTAAGTCCCATACAGTGTCGTTTGAAGTAACTAATGTCTGAGATCCTGGTTTGTCACCTTCCAAAATGGTAAAACTCCGTTAGTGGAAATTTGGGGTGTGACAGGTTGGTATCAGAGCCATTGGTTATAGAGAACTAGGAGTGCATACTAGACTATAGCCACACACATTAGTTACTTGATATAGACACTCGAGATAGACACTTACTCCTTATATTTCAGGATCATGTCTACCCCGCCTGCTTTACCACCAACCATCCAGGAACATGATATTCCTGCTATTGCATCACCGGAGCCAAAGAGACGTCGGCTCGAACCTATTGACTACACTATTGTGTATGGAGAGCCCATGCAAATCCAGAACGTGAGTGATTGGGATTGGTATCCTGTCTACTTAGGAAGTAGGTCAGACAGGAACGTGTTCCATCTCCATACTTTGGAGCTTCATCATCACAAGGACCACAATTACCATTGCTGCTATGCCACTTGGAGCAAGCATTTGCAGCATTTGTAGCCACTATGGATCGAGAGATCTGAAATATGAGAGACGCAGCAGGAGAAATTACAGGTCTGTTAAGGCAGGAGAAATTACAGGTCTGTTAAGGAGGGAGAAATAGACGGACCACAGGATGGATCTGCTAGTAGCAGAACTTGCTAGCACCGACCACTTGCACAATACATTAGTGGAAAAAGTGGATGAGTTACATGCTAGAGTGGATACTCTCGAGGAGGTAGCGGTAGAATATCAGGAAAGGATTGTGCAATTAGAGGCACAACTTGAGGCTGCTTTAGAGCCAGCTGAAGCACCCGACTTTGAGCCCGAGGAAGAGGACGATGAGTCGGTTATCTCGCCCGCTAGCAGTGGAGTTTGATGTTCCATTTTATCTCATCTTATTTTGTTATTTCCTTTCATTTCAAACCTAAATGGGTAAGGTTGTTTCCATTTCAATAAAAATCTTAATAAATTGATGTTTTGAGTTATTTATTTTATAGCCATTATAATTTAAATAGATCATGAACCATGATCACAATCTCACATGTCATTACAAACTTCCTTCTGTTTACCTATGCTTAAGTGACGATAATATGCGACATATTTTCTCATTGTTTGTATTTGTGAATGTGAAGGACTATGGCCGGATGTGGACGCGGAGGTCGTCATGGTGGTCGTGGAAACATAAAACTAACAACAACTGAGTTGAAAACGCTGATCAACGACAGTATGGCTGAAGCACTGGCGGCACATATCGCTGGAGGTAAATTCAATACTCGTGGACTCTAACAAGCTAACTGTTTACATCTTAATCGTTCCCAAATATTGTGTACTCAAACATGCATCTACTATTTATCTAGGTCAATAGAACAATCAACCAACTTGTACTTTCAAGACTTTTATGGATTGCAACCCTCACACCTTCAGCGGAGCGGAGGGAGCCATTGGGTTACTCCAATGGTTCAAGAAAGTCGAATCATTATTCGCCATGTGCAACTATCCTGAGGCAAATCGGGTCAAGTTCGCATCAGGAACTCTTGAGGGTCCTTCCCTCACCTGGTGGAACGCTCAGGTTCAGATACTAGGCCTGGACATGGCTAATGCATCGCCATGGGAGTAATTTAAAGCGATGATGAAGGAGGAATATTGCCCTCGAGATGAAACCCAGAAGCTTGAAGGGGAATTTTGGAACTTGAAAATGGAGGGTTTTGAGATAGAAATCTACACAACCCGATCACATGAACTTGCTGTCATGTGACCTCACATGGTGACCCCACCCTACAAGCGGATTGAAATGTTTATCAACGGTCTAGTACCCCAGATCCAGAGTATGGTCACCTCATCAAACCCCACTTACATTCAGCAAACCATCCGACTTGCTCATAAACTGACTGATCAAGCAGTGACTCAAGGGACTTTACCTCCGAGAGGTTCAGCTTCCAAAAACACTGACAACAACAAACGCAAGTTTGAAAGCAGTGCCAGCACAAAGGTTTCCAACCTAACCAACCCCAACAACAGCGTAGGCTTGAGCCTATAAAGAGCTTCAATCACTCGACCTCTTCAGGTCAAAGCTAGGGTGGCTATACGGGGAGACACCCCAAGTGAAACAAATGTAATTATCACCACCTTGGTGCTTGTGACAAAAATCGTTGCCAGTGGTGTGGCAAGGTGGGCCATGCTGCCAAAAACTGCAGTGGGGAATTACAAGCCAAGCAGCCCTTCCAACAACCTGGGTCTACCAAAGGTTATTTTGAATGTGGAAAAGAGGGACATTTCCGGAAGGATTGGCCACAGTTAAAGAAGGGTGGCAATGGCAACAAAAACAACAATAACCACCAGGGCAATAATAACAACAATGGCAACAATGGAGGGAACAATGCAAAGGAACGAGCTTTTGTGCTAGGATTCAGAGAATCTCGATACGACCACAATGTGGTTACCGGTAAGTTTCTTCTGAACAACTATTTTGCTTCCGTTCTTTTTGACACCGGTGCCGATAGGAGTTTTATATCTAAGAAACTTAGTGACTTAAAAGAAACTCCAACCTTACTAGAAGACAAGTACACCATAGAAATAGCACATGGACAGATAATAGAAGCAACCCACATTCTTAAGGGTTGTAAAATTGAATTAGCTGGTCATAAATTTGACATTGACCTAATGCCAGTCATACTCTGTAGTTTTGACGTAATCGTCAGAATGGATTGGTTGTCTAAGAACCAAGCCAAGATTATCTGTCGGGAGAAAATTGTTCGCCTTCCTCTCCCTAGTGGAGAAACCCTCCCTATCCAAGGTGAGAAGAGTGGTGTTGTTATGAGCATCATATCTTTCATGAAAGCACAAAAGTGTCTACGTAAAGGTCATACTGCCATTTTGGCTCTCGTCGCTGAGCAGCCATCTAAGGAGAAGAGGATTGACGACATACAGATCGTTCATGAATATCCGAAAGAATTTCCCGAAGACCTGTCTGGTCTTCCACCACATCGTCAATTTAAGTTCCAAATTGATCTAGCTCCCGGAGCAGCACCCATTGCTCGGGCACCGTATATACTTGCACCCAGTGAGCTGCAAGAGTTATCTACTCAACTGCAAGAGTTGTTGGATAAAGGTTTCATAGGATCTAGCTCATCGCCATGGGGAGCTCCAGTCCTGTTTGTCAAGAAGAAGGACGGGACTTTTCGCATGTGCATCGACTACCGGGAGCTGAATAAAGTGACGATCAAGAACCGTTATCCTCTACCATGCATTGATGACCTGTTCAATCAACTCCAAGGATCAAGCTTTTATTCCAATATTGATCTTAGGTCCGGCTATCATCAGTTGAGAGTCCGAGACAAGGACATTTCAAAAACTGTATTCAGGACTAGGTATGGCCATTACGAGTTTATGGTGATGCCTTTCGGACTGACCAATGCACCCGCGGTATTCATGGACTTCATGAACCTTGTGTGTAAACCATACCTTGACCAGTTTGTCATCGTTTTCATTGATGACATCCTCATCTATTCCAAGAATAGGGATGAACATGAGGAACATCTTCGTTTAATACTGGAATTGTTGAAGCAGGAACAACTGTATGCAAAACTTTCCAAGTGCGAATTTTGGATTTGCGAAGTGCAATTCTTAGGGCATGTAGTCAATGAGACAGGGATACATGTCGATCCATCTAAAATAGAAGCAATCAAGAATTGGGCCGCACCGACAACTCCAACTGAGGTGTGACAATTTATGGGATTGGCTGGCTATTATCGTCGTTTCGTTGAAGGATTTTCTAAGATTGCTCGACCCCTCACTGCCTTAACTCAAAAGGGTAAACCCTATAACTGGGGTGACACCCAGGAATCAGCATTCCAACTTCTGAAGCAGAAAATTTGCAGTGCACCCATCCTATCTCTTCCGGAGGGAACAAATGATTTTGTGGTATATTGCGATGCATCCATTCAAGGTCTTGGTTGTGTACTGATGCAACGCGAGAAAGTGATCACATACGCTTCTCGTCAACCGAAAATCCACGAGAAGAACTACACGACTCACGACTTAAAGTTGGGAGCCGTGGTATTTGCACTAAAGATATGGAGACATTACTTGTATGGTACCAAATGCATCATCTACACCAATCACAAGAGTCTTCAGCATATCTTCAAACAGAACGAGTTGAACATGCGACAACGTCATTGGGTTGAACTCTTAAATGACTATGACTGTGCAATCAGATATCATCCAGGGAAGGCTAATGTGGTAGCCGATGCCCTAAGCCATAAGGACACCAAACCTAAACGAGTTCGAGCATTACAACTTACTATTCACACCGGATTACCTGACAAGATCCAAAGTGCTCAACTCGAAGCCCTTAAAGAGGAAAACCTACCGCTGGAAGCCACACGGGGTATGGAAGAACAACTGGAGGTCAAATCAGATTACATTCACTACCTGGCAGAGCGAATATGGGTTCCAGTGTATGGAAGCCTAAGAGAACTAGTTATGGATGAAGCTCACAAATCTCGATACTCTATTCATCCAAGTTCTGACAAGATGTATCATGACCTAAAGGTGCTATATTGGTGGCCAAAGATGAAGGCTGATATAGCCACCTATGTGAGCAAGTGCCTGACTTGCGCAAAGGTCAAAATAGAATACCAAAAGCCTTCTGGCTTACTGCAGCAACCAGAGATCCCTATGTGGAAATGGGAACAAATCTCTATGGATTTTATCACCAAATTACCCTGAACTCCTAGCAGATGCGACACCATCTGGGTGATCGTCGATCGTCTGAATAAATCCACTCACTTCTTAGCAATCAGAGAGACTGATAAAATGGAAAAACTTACTCGCATTTACTTGAAGGAAGTGGTCTCTCAGCATGGAGTGCCAATCTCTATCATTTCTGATCGTGACGCCCGATTCACATCACGTTTCTAGCAATATCTGCAAAAATCTTTAGGCACACGTCTAGATATGAGTACGACGTACCATCATCAAACTGATGGCCAAACGGAGCGCACCATTCAAACCTTAGAGGATATGCTACGAACTTGTGTGATCGATTTCGGTAACACTTGGGAGTCTCACTTACCTCTAGTGGAGTTCTCCTACAGCAACAGTTATCACACTAGCATCAAGGCAGCACCATTCGAGGCATTGTACGGATGTAAATGCCGATCTCCTACTGTTGGGCTAAAGTTAGGGACAGCCAACTTACAGGTCCCGAACTTGTATTTACTTTTGTAACGCTTCCGCATATTTACTCTGATCTTTTATATTATGACATTTTAAGTCCAATATAGTGTCGTTTGAAGTAACTGATGTCTGAGATCCTGGTTTGTCACCTTTCAAAACGGTAAAACTCCGTTAGTGGAAATTTGGGAGTGTGACATGATAGCTATTTCAGGACATGACAATTGATTTTCTCCAATTTCTGCCCAGCAGACCGGAGTTCTGCATTTTCTGCCATACAAGGCTTCAAACGGGGCAGCTTGGATACTGGTGTGATAGCTATTGTTATACGAAAATTCCATTAGAGGCAAGTGGTCATCCCAACTTCCTCCGAGGTCTATCACACATGCTTGAAGCATATCTTCTAGAGTTTGTGTCGTCCTTTCACTCTGACCATCCGTTAAAGGATGATAAGCAGTGCTAAGGTATACTCGAGTTCTGAGCGCTTTCTGGAAGCTTTGCCACAATCAAATGTAAACCGACTGTCTCTATCTGACATAATGGATAACGGCACACTGTGCAAGGACACGATTTCATTGACATATAACTGTGCCAACTTATCCATAATATATGCTTCTTTCATTGGTAGGAAATGAGTAGACTTTGTCAGTCTATCAATGATAACCCATATTGTATCATTTCCTCGGCTTGTCCGTGGAAGTTTCGTAATAAATTCCATGGTTATCATTTCCCATTTTCATACAGGAATTTCAAGTTGTTGCAATAGCCCAGGTGGCTTTTGATGTTCTGCCTTAACTTGTGAACAAGTCAGACACGATGCAACATAGGAAGCAATATGCTTCTTCATTCCGCTCCACCAGTAATATGGTCTCAGATCATTGGATATTTTGATTTATGTGCTTCTTCAAGAATTCGTTCTTGAAGATCTCCAATAATTGGCACCCAAATTCGTTTATTCATTCGTAGAAGGCCATCATTTCCTTTGATCAACTGATCAAGTCTCCCTTTCATGCCTTCATTTTCTAAATTAGCCTCTTGTAAAGCTAATTTCTGTGCCTCTTTGATTTGTTCCATGAGATCGATTTTCAATTCGAGTCTCAAGGCACGAACCCTTTTTGACTTTTCTTGCTCTTTTTGACTTAAGGCATCGACTACTACATTTGCCTTACCTTCATGATAGAAGATTTAGCAGTCATAACCACTAAGGATTTCCAACCACTTTCTCTTTCTGACCAAAGATATATTTTAAACTCTTATGGTCAGTGAATAATGTAAACCTGACTCCATAGAGATAGTGCTTCCATAATTCCAACGCAAAAATTATGGCACCCAACTCTAAATCATGAGTCGTATAATTCTGTTCATGAGTTTTCAATTGCCTTGATGCATAAGCAATGACTTTGTTTATTTGCATCAACATACACCCAAGACCAGTGCGTGAAACATCACAATAGATCACAAAGTTAATATCCGCTTAAGCGTTTCAAAATATTCTTCCTGCTTTGGTCCCTATTCGTATTTTACAGATTTCCTTGTTAAGGAAGTAAGAGGGACAACAATTCGGGAAAAGTCCTGGATAAATCTTCTATAATATCCTGCCAGACCTAAGAAACTTCAAACTTCGGTTGGCAATTTTGGGACCTCCCATTTAGTAATTGCTTCAATTTTAGCATAACCAACTTGAATTCCATTCGTATTTATCAAATGCCTGAGAAATTGCACTTCAGATAACCAAAACTCGTATTTTGAGAATTTGGTATACAACTTCTCGTTTTTGAGTAATTCAAGTATTACTCGTAGATGATCTGCATGTTCTCCCTTACTTTTAGAATAGATAAGTATATCGTCTATGAATACGATAACGAACTTATCCAAGTAAAGTTTGCAGATTCTATTCATCATATCCATGAATGCTGCCGGAGCATTAGTGAGTCCAGGCATTACAGTGAAATCATAATGTCCATATCTTGTTCTAAACGCAGTCTTGGATATGTCTTCTTCCAGAACCTTCAATTGATGGTATCCTGAACGAAGGTCAATCTTAGAAAAACAACCAGCTCCCTGAAGTTGATCGAATAGATCATCAATTCGAGGAAGTGGGTATCTGTTCTTGATTGTAACCTTTTTCAATTCACGATAGTCAATGCACATTCTTATTGACCCGTCTTTCTTTTTAACAAACTACACTGGAGCTCCCCATGGTGAAGAACTCGGTCGAATAAATCCTTTTTCCAACAATCTTCAAGTTGTTTCTTCAATTCCGCCATTTCCGTTGGAGCTAATCTGTACGGGGTTTTAGCTATTGGAGCTGTTCCCGGTATTAGATTAATTTTGAACTCCACTTCTCGATCTGGCAGTAGTCCTGATAGTTCCTCCGGGAATACTTCCGGATACTCGAATACTACAGGTACATTTTCTAAAGGGTTTGCTTCCTTGTTGGTTGTAACTGACACAAGGTATGCTAAACATCCCTTATTCAGATACTTTGTTGCCTTAAGGAGTGAAATTATTCCAACAGGCTTGGGACATTTATCACCTTTGATAGTAATCATCTTACCATCAGGCATACTAATTTCGATAGAATTCTAGTTTCATAGAATTCGGGCTTGGTTGGCAGACATCCAATCCATTCCCAAAACAATGTCAAAACCCGCCAATGTCACAGGCAACAATTGAACATGTAAGACATGTCCGGACAATGAGATCTTACAGTCGTTTAGAGAACTAGATATTCGAACTAAATATCCATTAGCGGTCTCGACCTCATAGGATTTGTCTAGTCTAGCTAAGGGTTTATCTAACAGCTTACAAAATTTGACATCTATAAAGCTTTGGTTTGCACCAGAGTCAAATGAAACCTTTGCATAGACATTATCGACAAGGAACGTACCGGTAATGACGTCCGGTAGTTTGGCTGCTTCATTGGCATTTAGAACAAATTCCCTAGCGTTCTTCTTGATGCCTTCAGCCGGTTTTGTTCCTGAGGTCCCTGCCTCTTTTTTTGGGCACTGGGTATTGATGTGACCCGGTTCTCCACAACCGTAGAAAGTAATGGGCTTTCTATTCTTGTAACAGTTTTATGTGGAGTGCCGAGACATTTTACATGTGTTGCAAAATAGTCTTACAGCACATTCGCCGAAGTGTTTCTTTTTACAAATTCGGCATTCAGGAGGTGATGAACGAGTATCTTTATGGCTAAAGCCGCCTTCATGTTTCTTTTGCTCGTTCTTACTTTGTGGAGTGCTCTCTTTCTTCTTTAGTTCTTCTCTATTTCTCACCATTCCGCCGGTGAGTACAACACCAAGTTCGATGGCTTCACCCATCGATGTTGGCTTAATGACTTTTACCATGTCTCTGATCTCTAGTGCCAAACCCCAGATATATCTTTTAATAAGATTGGATTCAAGGGTCACCAAGTGTGGCACTAGTCGGACGTATTCAAATAGCTTGGTAACATATTCTTGATGGTTGACGCCCACCATCTTTAGATTTAGAAAATTATTTTTAATCTTCTCCCTCTCGTTGAGGGGATAGAATTTTCTCTCCACCTTTTCTCGAAAGGTGGTCCAAGCCATTGCATAAGCCTGTTCTCTACCCTTGGTGGATATGATTTGATTCCACCATTCTAGGGCCTAATCTCTAAAGAGATTGGAAGCATATAGTACCTTGTCTTCTTCAAGGCATTTACTTATTGCAAGAACAGATTCAGTTTTCTCTAGCCACCTTAATGCGGCTATGGCTCCTTCTTTTCCTGCAAACTCATATGGCTTGCAGTCTTGAAAATTTTTATATGAACATCCTAGATTCTTCCTCTTCTTAAAGGATGATTCATACCAATCCCTAGGACTAGCCACTAAAGAATCATGGCTTTCCTGATAGGTTCTTTTGGAGGTTTTGCTATGATAATTGGAATTTCCTCCCTCTGTTCTTCTTGTCTGATAAGGTTCAGACATTTCTTTCTTTGTTTCTTCATTATTAGAGATTTGGATTATTGATTCTTTCTTCTTTGCAGCTTTGCTTTCAGCGATCGCTGCTATAATCTTAGGAATTGTTTTTCAATTCCTGAATCAGTTAGTTTTTCCATCTCTGCTTTCTGAGCTTCGTGCTCAGCAACATTGTTGTTTTCAGCAATATGCTTTTTCTTTCCCCTTGTATTATGTGATGGTCCACTTTTCGACATTCTATAATGAAAAGAATGTCAATATTCGAATATCAGAATAAAATTTTATTTATTTACAAAATACAGTTACAAAATACAATATATACGATACAAAAATTCCTAAGCACTATTATTCCTAACTTTCTCCAATTCTTGTCGTAGTGCTTCATTTTCAGCCTTTGTTTCAACTTTTTCTTGTTCCAGTTCAGCAATTCGGTTTAATAATTCCCTAACCCGTCTATCCTCGGGCGGTTCTTCTACTGCCCTAGGAACATGTATATTAGGGAATTCTTGAGAAGGAAAATAAAGACGATTGGAATCGGCTCTTTCATCTCCTTCCAGATTGTAGAGATGATCGTATGGAATTTCAGGAATCCCTTCATATATATTATTTGGGATTATAGGAGTTATATTATAACTTCCCGCCGTTGATGGGATATACGGATTAGGAATAGATTCTAATCCTTCAAAACTTCTAAACGTTGAACTTTTAGTATCTACACTCGGTTCATAGCTTGTCTCGTTGGTTATTTACGTACAAAACTAGGTCCTTTACCTTTTCCTGCCATTTTATATAATCTGTATAAAACGAAAATATTATTAATACGAAAATATATTTTTAACATAAAACATAACTTAAGGTTTACAAAATACGATCCAAAATACAAAGTATAATTTACAAGATAGGAAATTTATACAAAACATCCTATCTTGTCTTCCATGAGTTTCTCTCCCATTTTCACCATTTCTTCTTCATGTTCCTTTACTTGAGCTCCAATTTCCTTCCTTTTCTTTTAATCTTTGAACCACTCATACTTGGTTTCGTCCGTTTCGCGCAACGAGCGATCCAAACACTCAATCGGGAATGAAGGGGTTTTACATAAATACTCGTATTGAGGTGGTGGTTCTCTTATTCCCACTATAATATCATTATAAATGTTATGATAGTTGAAAGGAAGATTGAAATAATCCTCGAAAGGATTATAGAGCAATGGCTCACGAGCCACGTAAGGATCTTGAATAGAATGGGATTCAAGACTGAAAAAAAATACATAATCCTCTGGATCCTCAGATGCTAGAAAATATTGTGGAGATTCCTCTTCAGAGGGCTCCTCCATCGGTGCATTATTATAAGCTTCTTCCATCTCTGTGGAAGAAATGTTAAACCTTTCTATGGGCATCCTCACTTTCATTCTCGGCTTACTGACCCGACTGGGTCCAGCCTCATCAGCAACCGGCGGTGGTGGTGGAGTATCAACCTCCAATTACTAAAATCAGATCCCGCCATCAATCCTGAACTCTCAGAGTGATACGCAGGAGTATAATGAATATGAGAGTCCAAGTTTATCGTAAACGGATCATCATCGTCAAGAACATGAATAGGCAACCATTGAGATCCAAGAGTCGAATGCTCAGGAGTCTCTTGTTTAATGGGCCTATTAGTATCGTAGTATACGGGAAAATTGTCGTCTCCAGACATCCTGAAAACTTAAAATATTAGTGTCTACCTACTAGACTTAGTAGGCAAGCTGTCCTCATTATGGTCAAAACTTATATACTAAAGAAAGTAACCTTATCTTAACATTAAGGGATTCAAATGGGATTTAAGCTACGGTTAAAGCTTAGATACTAAAACCAGTATCTAATTCGCTAAAACCTTGGTCTCTGATACCAACCTGTCACACCCCGGTTTCCGGACACCCCGGGCGTGCGACCCGACTGGCACCTCCAATCTTATTTTATTCTGAAAATCAGAGTTAAGTTTTGCAGCGAAAAATACTTTCAGGATCGAACAGATCATAAACATCAACCCGAGGGTTGATATTATAAAATTTCCAAATTCTAGGGATAAATAATCATTTTCATTTCTTGGGAGCTTAAATACCCCTTTCTGTTTACAAAACAATGGTCCACGACCATTTACATGTGACCTGCTAAAGCCACAAGATAGTCGGCTTGTGTGTAACATCTGTGACTTTTCGTATTCGCTTGATCATCGTACTTCATGACATGGACGCCACGTCACATTACTTGATTCACATTTATTTCATATCATACTCATATCATGCACGGGTAGTGCTATCAATGAGTAAACTTATAGATACATCCTGCTCATATCATGTACGGGTAGTGCTATCAATGAGAAAATACTTATCATACACTAATTCATGCACATCTTTGGACACTTAGTAGACTTTAAGTGTCAATCATAACTTGCTTACATCCCAATATATCTCAAACATCACACTATACTTCAAATAATTCAATTTGGTACGTTAGTATGTTAATTAGTGCTTTCACATCTTCATTCGCCTTCTAAACCTCCGTTTACTGCGTACCATCTACTACCGACAACCATGTCTAATATAACCTTAATTCTTATTTTAAATGCTCAACATATTCATTTCAGGGTATAGAACAACTTTTGTGGATAAAACTTTTCTTAAATAAACCCTGAAAGTTGTAAAACGATCAATTTTTCGCATGTGTAAACCCTTGTAACACTTTACCGTCACACTTTACTCACTTATCATCAAAGCAAGACCAATTTATCAACCTTAGGTTCCTAATGAATTAATTATACTCATTCAAGAAATCAAACATCTTACGTTCCCAAATTACCGTTTTAAAAGTCCGTATTTCAAAGAACGAACGTTATCACTACTTAACAACTTGAGGGACCTAGATGCCTATACTTAATACTTAAATTTCTAAAATGAGGCCATGGGGGAGGGTTGGAGGCTGAATTAGGGCTTCTTCCTTGTCTTAGTCTCCAAGACATTCCATATATACACCCTTGCATCCTCTAGTATAAATAGATGGCCTAGGGTGCTTGATTCTTTGCTTATTCACTTCAAACCACTCCTAGACATCCCCTGTTGCTCAAACAATCAGCCCTCTACCTCCAAGTTTTCGTTAAGACCCTCAAGGTAAACTTCCATCTTGTTTCAAAGTTCTAGTCCTTCAATCTTGCATTATAGTTTTACTACTTTAAATCTCTAATCATCTCCTTTAACATTCTCTTCTTCTCCTGTTATGATTTTATTACTTTTGTTTCTTAAACTTTATCATAATCAAGGTAACACAATCAAGCTAACGTAATCAATCAACCATAGGATCCCGTTTGCAATGGCAGCTACGCCGCTGCATTATGTGAATCCTACAAGATGTTCCATTGAAAAAGTGGCTCTTCCGATGCTTTGGAACATTCTTGCTAACATAATCACCCTCTATTACAACCTAAATACGTGTCTAATGAATTGTCATAACTTGTTATGGTGTTTCATCACCTAAAAACCTCAAAAACAAAGCATACGTGTAATTTTACTTTCTGGACAGAATGTTTTAATCAACTTCTCTCGACCATATCTTGGTCATAATAACTCCAAATCATGTTTTTCTGAGTCTAAGACTAACTTTAAAGAGTCAACGTTCCAGAAAATCAAGCCTCATATTTTTTTAATGTGCTTTGGTCTTTTAACTAATTAAAATAAAATCAAAGGTCTAATCTCATTTCGTAACAGAATAATTGTACCGACTTTGCGAGACCATATCTCCTAATCTACTAATCCAAATTTGTTCTACTTTTTTTTTTAAATTAAAGATACTGGAATCCTCTTTAAAACCATATAAGATTGACACTCTAATTCGTTTTATAACTCTCTGGATGAACAAGAGTTAGTAAGTAAATTATGTACCTTTGATCTTGTTTCCCGTTTTTGGTAATGATCCATTGCCTAAATTAAAAAGTTTACAAAATGGGAATTTCTTTGATTTTGCTATATGAACTCCCCGTAAAATCTGAGAATTTTAAAAAAAAATTTGCTAACTAAAAATCATATTTTCTTCACCCTTGTATTCTGTCCAAATCTGAATTTCTACCTTCTTGTCTAAAACCCTAATCTATGAGGATATTTTTAATATTTAAGGCTTATTAAACTATTTTATCATATCAAACTACTCTTTCCTTAGATCTTGACCACGTCTTAACTCCATCTCCCGTTCGTTCTTTCAACCCCTAAAACATCAAATCATTCATCGTCCCAATTCGCGAATCTTTTTCTTATTAATTTCATTGCTTACTTTAGGGCACTTACATTAAGGTTGCATACATTTGGTCAAATCATTAATCATCAATGTGAGTTCTCATAGCCCCTTTTTCTTCTTTATGTTTTGGGGTGAAAACATGTCATACATCATATTCAATAAACATTTTTCAGACAATTCAACATAGCAATATTTTCTATATACTTTACAAGATTAAACAGCGAATACATGATTGCTTATTCATATTCGTAATGTCCCTCTCGTTTATTCATACACAACCATTAACTTTGCTAAGCCAACGATAGTACGATAATGGATCCATAGGTGTGACATACCCATCATCACCCGGTAAAGGGTGTTGGATGATCGAAATCCGACATTCATGATATGGTGGATTTCCAAATATTTTAGAGGGTATTTAGTCACTAGGGTTGGTTGTGGACTTCATGTATTGGGTTTAATGTAATGTGTATTTAAATCTTATTTCATGAATTATATCATACATCTTATATCGTATACTCATGTATCGTATATCATAAACTGTATTTCTTATATCTTATTAAAACCTATGATTGCTCACCAACTTTTTAGTTGACATTTATTTTTACATGTTTTCAGGAAATGACAAGTAAGATTTAGAGATGAAGATCATGTCACCATAGGACGCATGAGGCCTTAGAGACAAACGAAATAAAATCTATCTAATTGTTTGTAAATTTTAATTCGAACTATGTAACGAAATATTTGATTTTAATAATAATATTTTAGTATTTCTTTATGCCTTGTGTTCTCGTTACTCAATTGCGTCGAGCTCCCGTGATTCCGCCTTTGCCGGAGGTGTGACACTATGCCTGGGGAGTTAACCCTTCCAATACCAAGCCTTGTCGGCCTCGGTATCTAGGGTTTTACCTTTCGGCACCTATCCTCGTGAATAACAAGGGAGTTCCCATATCTAGGAAATCGTCATCCTAAACATCTCCTCTTGTTTTATTTCCAACAGAGCTATCTTCATGCCTAGGAAATCATCATCCTTGGCACTTAACCCTGTCAAAACTTTTATATACAAATTTATCCCCGTGACTATCCTGTAGGACTAGTCACACTGATAATCATTGATTACCTGAAAACATTTTAGAAAATAAAACGTCAGCGCGAACGCCGGTGAATATGTCCATCAGGACTCAATTCTTTTGGCAAATACAGTATCAAAACATTTAACCATAATCTGGCGCAATCTACCATTCAGCGAAACTATTTCATCCGAGTGTCCACACCATGGTATACACTGGTAATTTCCGTAAGAGGATTGCTGGCATTACCAGGCTTACTTACTGCGATGTCCCATAACCGAGACCCCGTCTTACGTCCAATTACAGACAATTACCAACCCCCTTATGGGAATTTCACCCATAAAGTATGTATCCCTTGATCAAGTTTTATGTATACTTATGGCCTGAATGTTTCCATGGATGCCCTTATGCATCAAACTTTTGAATACATGTTTTGCCATTTTGTAAACGCAAAGCTTTCAAGGTTTTGAAAATAAAAGCAAATAAACATATTCACCTTAGTGTATGGCTTTGCGTATCTTAGGTGGTCCTTGGAATGCTAGTGGTAGTCCTAACGCAAGTTTCTAAATAAAATTAAAGCTTAATATGAGAATTGTGAGATTTGCGGAAAATAAGCGAAGATCGGGAATTTTACAGAAGCGAGGGCACGTGAATCGAGGAAAGCGGGTTCCAGGAATGTTGGAATCAGAATTGGATGTGTGGAAGTGTGCTCGGAAGCTCTGGCCGAGCTTGCTATTTATAGACAATTCTAGGAACGTAACATACCTTTACGAGGGGTGACGGTCCTTCATCGCTTCCCCATGACGGACCATTCTGGATGGCGACAGTCCGTCACTGCTTTAGGGTTTGCGTAGTCATAGGACACGTGTCACATTCTGGTTGAATTGTGGCGTGACGAACCGTTACAGGTGGTGACGGTCCGTTATAGGGTTACACGCGTCATAATGACATGCTAAGTAACCCGGACACGTGGCGCAACCTGATCAATTCCTTCATAGGTCCGTAAAGCACCGTTACGGCTGGTGACGGTCCGTTACCAGCCCAAATATCAAATTCTTTGATTTTTTTTCACCCCTTTAATTTGGGCTTGGCAATTCCAACCCCGGGGGTTTCCATTTTAGCAAATGAGGACAACGGAATTTAGCCTGGTGTTACACAAAAGCTTTACAACAACCCAAAAGTATTAAATACCAAAGATTTAGTGAGAATCTAACTCCGCCCAACAAGCATACATAGGCTTACATTGGAGCTTTTCCTACACCACAAAACATGTTAGTAATGATATATACAAGTTCCCATAGCCTCCCATGGGTTAAACATAAGAAAAACCTGAAAAATGGGAGAGGGCGTAAGGAGAGCGTAGGATAGTGCTCAGGACGTAAGCAAATCCAACCCATGTTGATGCACGTTTTTGTGACAGGCACTCTGGATCAAGCTCAAGCTTTTGTTTGTTATTTATTCAGTCTTGTATGTATTAGTGCTTGTTATATTTTGATTATCGAGTTGTAATATGTCATGGTTGTATCTGAACTTGTATGATTTTGATTTGTACTAAACAAATACGCATGGAAGTATTCCTGCGTATTTGTCAAGTACAAATGGTCATGCGTACTTAGTCAAGTACACATGAAAGTTGTTCATGCGTACTTGCTAAGTACGCATGGATCAGGTCTATAAATAGCAGGGTTTGTTTCATTTGTAATTGAGAGGTAATCCCACATACAAGTATGCACAAGTCAGCAGCTTTACAGTCCAGAAGTCATTCTATTTGTGTCTGTACTTGTTTGAAACACCTTGTTATTAATATATCGTGTATTTATATGTACAAGCTCGTGTTGATTACTTTGTTTTCATTCATAGATTGTTCCACCTAGTAACAGGCATTCCGCACCTGATTACTAGGCTACATACTCACACGTTTTCAATCCGACACATCCACCCGGAGGGACCTACAAGTGGTATCAGAGCCTTTGCTCTTGTTTTCAAGTGTTGTGAGAATGTTAGGATCGTTCATCAAAATATTGGTCTGATTACATCTGCATTGGTGATTTCTGAGTCTTGTTTCACACATTTGTTCAACTTGAAAGAATCACACTTTCATCCTTTTGTTGTTGTTGTTTTATTAATCTATTCTCCAACATTTGTTTAAAGTCACAAAACTGAGCTATTTTCTAAAACACATTGTTCATACCTATCAACTTGTTCAGATCACTTTTTGATCAAGACAAGTGGATACACTTGTCAAAACTCAGCTTTCTGTCTCCTGCATACTTGTCATTTATGTTAAACTCATGCGCACTTATTGTCTTGCGTACTTAAGCTCATGCGTACTTATCAACCCTACGAACTTGTTGTCTTACGTACTTAGTGTCCTGCATACTTGTTTGTAATCTTGTGCACTTGTCACCTTACAAAACCTTGTGCGTAGTTATACCTTGATTGTCCGAAATACCAAGTGTCATATTAAACTCACCCAAATGGCTAATCTTCAAAATATCAGTAGCATGTTGAATTATGATAATGAAATAGACACTTCACAAAAACCACCAAAGTTACTAAATATGAATGACTATTCCAACTGGAAGGCTAGATTCAAGGAATATGTTTCATACATAGATTTAAACATGTGGATATCTATTTTAGAAGGATACAAACATCCGACCCATGAATTTCTTGGTGAAAACCAACCCAAACCAATTTCTAGGCTTGATGTTGAAGAAAAGAAGGCATATGATCTAGAAAAGAAGGCACATGGTTCATTAACCATGGCTCTAACCCAAGACTTATTTCATAGTTTCAGAGGCTATGATACCTCACTAGATTTGTGGAAAGCCTTACAAAAATGGTTTGAGGGAAACAGTGATGTTAAGAAAAGCAAGAGGGAGTTATTAAGGAAACAATATGAATGTTTCATATATCTGGATAATGAATCCATTGATGAACTTATCTCTAGGTTCTATCATCTTAAGACTGAACTTAAGTCTTATGAACTAAAATATCCCGATGATGAACTTGTTGAAAAATTCCTTGATGCATTACCTCCAAAGTTTGACATGTACACAACCCTTTTAAGAGAAAACCCCAAGTTCTATGAAATGACTTGATGAAGCAATAGGAAAGGTTCAAGCACATGACATGAACCTAAGAAAGAAAGAAACCACTAGCAGACCTCTATTATAAGAACCATCAATGTACTTTGGAACTTCTTCCACATCAAAAACCACGGGAACGGGAATTGCTTTGTTTTTAGGAAATCCTACACAGGAAGAAGAAAATGGTTGCAATAGTCATTCTTGTTTTGCTGCTGCAGGTTCAGGATCATACCAATAAAGGAGCACAACATCTACATATTCAACATCTACATCTTCAACTGCTATTGCCAAAATTGCAGAAGATCATATAGCTTTGTTCTCATCATGCATGTTATCATACGAAAACTTCATTGGTGGAAAGCTAACTGATCCAGAAACAGTTGAGGAAGACTTCAATCAAATAGATCCAGATGACATGGAGGATATGGACATACAGTGGAATATGGCCATGATCGTGAGAAGGGCAAAGCGTTTTCTAAACAGAACCAGTAGGAAGTTTATCGGTGGACATTCAAATGCTAAAGTTGGGTTTGACAAATCAAAAGCAAAATGTTATAAATGTCTGAATTATGTACATTTTGCACGAGAATGTCAGAAAAACAAGGCACCAGCCTCAGGCTTCACCCGACCCAGTCCAGGAATCAACCAGAATCACAACAATCAGAGCTTTAACAACAACCGCAGTCAAAATCAAGGAGCACCGTCCAATGCATTGGTAGCTCAACAAGACTACGCCTATGACTGGGGAATTCACCTAGAAGATGCAATTATCTCACAAACACAGATGGGATTGATGGCAGAAATCATTGAGATGATAAAGAGTGAAGAAAGGGAAGTTGTTGCTGCTGCTGACCAACAGGAATCTGCATATGCTTTAATGGCAATTGGAGAAGCATCCAGCTCATCAACTGAGGTAGATTATAATTCTTTTGTTGTTATTCCTTGTGCTAATTGTTTAATTCTAAAAACAGAAAATGATAAAATTCATGATCAACTTGAACCTCTACGTAGTGCAGCTCTAAACTAAAAAGAAAATGAAAAACATTTTAAAGATTCTATTGTAAATCTCAGAAAAGATAAACCCGATTTTTCAATAAAAATCAGTGAACAACCATTTCATTTAGAGGTTGCATACAAAGAGTTAGAGAAAAAGAATGACGAAATAGCCAAACATCATAATGAAATTATGAAATTAAGTGGAAAAATTGAGAAATTGAGAAATTCTCATTTTGTGGTGGAACATTATGAATCTATAGTACAACAAGTGAATGACAAAGGTTTAGGTATTAATGCCATTCCACCACCAATTAATTGGACATTTATCAATGGGCCAATCGACATTGATCTGTCCTTTCTAGATGAATCATCTAGTAAGGATAATTCATCATCTGATGATGAATTTTATTCTGATGAATGTTCTGAGGACAACAAGGTCGAAGGTGTTGTCTCAGAAGAGTTAATTGATGAATCTAAAGTTAACAAAAACATTGTCAGTAATAGTGACAACTGTATTTTAACTGAACCAGACTTGACTGAATCAAATGATAAATTGAAAAAGATGCTTTATGGGGGTTTCAAAACCATAAAGCAAGCTAAGAAATAATCATTTGCTAACAAATTGGGAAAGAACTTTCAAGAAAACATTGATAAACACTATACTCCCAAGAATCAATCAACAACAAGTAAAGCACAACCATCGGTTCATTAAACAAGTCCGAACTTTCATCAGAATAAACCATCAACATCCAAAAACAATGTGTCACAGCCCGACCAGGGGGCTAGGCGTAACGATCGAATACCAAAATAAAACACAGCGGAAATAACGTGACATATAATTTATAAATGTCATTGGTCCAACTAAATCAAATTATACATTTACAAAGATTCATATCAACTAAACATTAACTAAAAATATAATGAAACAATGGATTCTATCTTCTCATCAAAGCTTTCTCGGGTGGAATCTATGGCTCGACATAAGTCTTCTAAGGAATCATTTATCTTCAACCAAGCTCGTGTCTAGGTTGCTAATTTCCAAACTCGAGAATGGTACCTGAATACATGCTTAAAAATATTGTGTCAACTAAAAAGTTGGTGAGTTCACGAGTTTAGTTAATAGAGCATTTATATTGAGAATCCAAATATGTATGGTGTAAAATTAAACAAGTTCACAATCAACCCTGTGCCCACAACCTGTGGACATCTAGAAATAATAATATTCCCCTAACCCATACCCCTTATTGTTATGGGTCTAATTACTCATGTCTGCCAACATAAGTTCAAAACTGTTAAACGAATATATGTCACAAGATATTTATCATCATTATATGATTATCATCCCATGGGAGGTTGTCCCGGTTACGTCGGGCCCATGGTGTGCGGGGGTTTCACCAGATAGTACTACCCATATATTCGCTGGCTCCAAAGGAGTTAATGATTGTGTGCTAAAGTTCAGGGATTCGTTATGGCAGCTAAAAATGGCCTTATTTAATTAATACACCAAGTATGTAACAAAATAGAAGCATGTAATCACCCCAAAAAGTTTAAGTAAAAGATGGGAAAAGCACATGAACTCACCTAGTAATCTTGTATATGTCAAATAATATGCTAAAGTTGCGAGCTTGCTATGGTGTGCAGTTGTCAAAACAAATCCTAATTATAATGGTGACATTAGTATATTGTACTAGAGTAATGTCATGAACCGTGTGGTTGAGCTCGACCGATTCGTTAAAGTGTTGTGTCGTTTTAGTAAAAGTCTCGGGTTGTATACCTTCATTTATTATTCTAATAGTTATACTATAAAAGTGTTGGTTTGACTTAGCATTCATATATAATGGTAACCGTGTGTATATGTTCTACTAGGAGTAGTTAAATAATGTTTCGACCTAAATCAAAGTAATACTAAAGATTATAATAATGGTTTGATTCAAATAAAGTATTACTAAATACTATTTACATGACGTATATGTGTATAAAAATAAATATATTTGAGTAGTTATATTTGTTTTGAAAATAATAATCAAAGTATATTGTATATAAGTATGAAAGATTTCACCAATATATATGTATGTTATATATCATAGGTATTAAACCTAGTTATAGGGATTGGTTTGTAAGTATTTGGTAAAATGCCTAAACTTGTATTTACATGACGCCACATAAAAATATATTTGTATCGAAAGTAAATATTTGAAGTTTATAAAATGTTTGTATGTATAAATATACATAAGATACGTATAAAGTATTATATCAAATATCGTTTTCATTCACTAATAATATGGTTAAGTAAGCATGTATGTATATGTAAGTGAAATAAGATTATACATGTTTAAATACGTTTTGGGTAGTAGCAACTATAAGCATAAGTATAGCAATTTTACTATGTAATAAAAAGTAAATGTTGTATAATAATAATAATAGTAAGCAATAAAAGTAGTGATATCCCTTAAGATATATAGTTCGTGTAAACAAATAGTAGTACTAATATTAATAAAAATATTTAATATTAGGGTAAACCATAATTTAGGTTTTAGTAGTTGAAAATAATAATAATAATAATAATAATAATAATAATAACAATGCTAATAACCTTAATAAAGGTAAAGATATATATTTACATAAAGTTAATAGTTATAATATTATATTAAAAATAATGTTAACGATAACAATAATTATTATTATAGTAATAATTAATAAAAGTAACGGTAATAAGTATACATCTTTAATAATTATAAAATTAATAATAGTAATATCAAAAATATCATTAATCATAAGTATAACATTTTATGTAAAGAAAATATCAATTTTTAAGGTTTCAATATAAACAAATTTTTTTATAATAATAATACTAATAATGAACATAACATTTTTACTAACAACTTTTGTAGGAGTATTACTTAATTTCAAATAAGTATTTACAGTACTAATATCTAAATAAAAATAGTAACAATAACAATAATTAGCCTTAATAACTATAATAACTAATGAAAGTAACGTTGTTAATAAAAATAATAATAATAATAATAATAATAAATAATGATAATATTAGCAATACAATACCAATGTATTAATAAATATTCATATAATAATAATAGCAATACGTATATTTATATATTATAGTTATCTCATATAAAACAAGTGTTCGTGCATTACTATCTTTATATATATATTATATATGGCGTTATAAGTTTCGTGTATTTTATAAATACCCGTTTTTAATTTATATCCATTATTCCACTTATATAATTGTATTTATCACGGTTTTTATAACTTTAGTGTAACCAAATTATATATTTTATAAGTGTGTGTATATAATTATATTTCTAAGTAAAGCGTTTAATTTCTATAACTAAATTTATATACTTATGTTTATATATTCGGTTTTTATAAATTTTGGTTTATAAATAATTATATAAGTGTATAGACATGTATATTTATATACCTAAGTAAAATTTTGAATTTATAATTAAATGTATATATATGTGCATATATATAGATTTTATATTTTCTCTTTGTTCGGACGGAGACCCAGTTATTACAAATACACGAACGAGGTTCGATTTTACATCTAAATCCCGAGTGGTCGGGATCGAGTCGGTTTAGCTCAACTAACTATTGCACACGTTTACAACATTACAAATTACAAAAATAAATACAAATTTAACGGGCGTTTATACCTCACTACTCAGACACGAATCTGCTCGTTTGACGACCCGTTTGACTCGGTTTCGCATCCGTGTCGTTTCCTAGCTCGCCGTTTCTGCCGTTGACCGTCTTTGACCCGTATTGACCAAGTTTGACCTGAGTTGACCGAAACCTGGGACTGTGGGGAACGATCCAAACAGTCCCGCCTATCCGGGAGATCTCAAGTCTTAGCCATTACCTGTCCAAAACCACCATTTCACACCTGGGAATGAAACCCGACCATTTAGTCACTCGGTTTAACCGAAAACTTTAATGGAATCGTTAAATAGAATTCAAACGTGAAGACATATGTGGGTTTATACCCGGAAGCAGATGGATAGGGAATGAAAAGGAAAAAAAGAAAACTGACTTGTGGCTTACCTTGACCTCGCCGGAAAGGCGAAGACGGCCGGAAAATCGTATTCAGCCGGAACCCTAGTTTTGGGTGCCGGAAAGACGAACCTGGCCGCCACAACCCTCCTTCCTTTCTTGCCAGCCGAGACCACCCAACATCACCACCATTCTTCCGTCACCTGTCTAGTTACTGCCGTTTCCGCTGATGTGGAGCCACCACCACTGCCGGGTGTTGGTCAGAGGGGCCGCTAGAGGTGGCCGACCTCCTCCCCTACCGGATCCTTCTTTCACTCGTGGCGCTCTCTCTCTCTCTTGAGATTTAGGGTTTGCGTGGATTTGGGTTTTTGAGTGAAAAAAAAATGGAGTGAAGGATAAGAAGGGACGGTGAAGGTGTTGGGGTTGTTATGCCGCCGTGGCTCCGCCGTAGCGGGGTTGGAATCCGACCGGAAGAGAGGGCTCCCCCTCTCTCTCTCTCCCCCGTATTCTCCCTTTCTCTCTAGGATTTTGGGGTTTGTAAAAGGATGATGGGAAGGAATTTGGTGGAGTGTTTTAAGAGTGGTTTTAAAATAAATCAACTAGTTTTAATTAAGTAGTGGTTTGGTAAACCATTTGCTGGTTTTAATTAATACTAGTGGCTGGTATACTAAAAAGGAAAATAGAAATTAAAATAAAGTCAATCTCTTGGATTTTGTTTTCAAGATTTTATGCAGGATTTGCAAAGATTTCGTGGGAATAATTTAAAATAGAAAGACAATTATTTAAATTAGTTAAAAGGTTTTTAGAAGAAGGATAAAATCAGTATAAACTAGACTGGTTTTGACATATCGCGTGTTCACTCGAGTCTCTGTTTCGCAAGATAAATTTGTATCCTAATTCTATAATTCTTAAAATAATAAGACGCGGTAATAAACATAATTTAAATATTTATCTCGTAAGATTTCCGTTTTGACTGCTGTCCAAGCCGGTATGCGTCGACACCGCAGGTATCGTACGTGTCCGCTCCAAATAAACGTTTCGCACTCCGTTTAATAAATAATATTATTAATAATAACTAAAAATATAAATAATTATTTAATTTATTTTCTTAATTACGCAGCTCTAGAATAGTCGGATAACGCTCCTGTACCGCGTGTCTAACCGCGGATGCTCAAATTAAATGTTTCGCGTCTCGAGATGAATTATTATTTTATAATTCCTTGAATTATAAGCCGTGGAAATATATATGTCATTTAAATATTCGTTCTGTATAAACTCCGTCCGGGCTGTTGCTTAAGCCGGTACATGTTGACACCGCGCGTGCCACAAGCGCTTTCTCAGATTAACGATCCGTGCTCTGATAATTTATATTATTTATTAATACGAATATTTATTAAGTATAATAATAAATAACTTTATATTTTATTATGCTATTTCTAAAATAGTCGGTATCGCTCTTGTACCACGTGTTCACACGCGTCCGCTGCGGGTAAAACGTGTCGCGTTCTGAAAGTACTTATTACTTCTTTAAATAATAACAATATTAATATTTTATTATGATAGGTATAAAGTAAATACTCGTTACGTTATTTAATTATACCGGATCTAGCAAAATCCGTTGACGTCTACACCGGTGTTTGTTGCTGTCGCGCATCCAACGTCGTATATCTCGAGTATAAGTTCCTAATCAGTCGCCGAACATATACTAGTATTTGTTAATATTATTTATTTGGGGTTTGAAGTCTAAAATATTTATCACGTCGGATAATCGGTAATAACTCGCACTAGCGCGTTAATCGTTTTAACAATTCTCCGCTTAAACGGTTTAGTTCGTAATTATTATAAATTATATCGAATCGTGTAACGATCCGTCAAATAATGTCTCTTAGTTCGTTTTGGATTTGGTTCATATAATGGGCCTTTAGTTGGGCTCTTAATGGGTCAAGTCTGGTTATCTACGGTTGGGCCAAGCCCAATGGGCCTAGTTCATTTGTGTAAGCATAATGTTTTTATTGGGTTCTAAATGGAAGCCCAACGTGTTCGAGTTTGTTATCCAAGAGTTCAAGTATAAAAATAAGTAACACATAAAAAAAAAAAAAATCAGACCCTAAATTTAGGGTTGTTACACAATGAGCCGTACAAAAGAAATTTTAAAGAAAGAAGAAACTGTTTTCACTGTGGTACATTCGGTCACATTGATGTAAACTATCCACATAAGAATCAGGAGAAACAACCAATTGTCCATCAACAGGTTGTATCCCAGAAAACACCATTAGTTAAACAATTCAAAAACCAATTTTCAAAATTATTAACATCACCAGTCCAATATATGGTTAAGTCAAGGCATGTGGCTAAACAATCTACTGAGAAATAGAAAAAGAAAGTTGTTGTTCCTAGCGTATCTACTCCTTGTAATACACAATATGGTAAGAAACAAGTGGTGAAACTATCAAGACCACAAAAGGAGGAGATATAATAAGAGATTAAGGAAACTTGGGCAACAGCTATCTAATAATCAACTAGGCAAAACCTTTACTGGTTTACCTGTTGACATTAGCAAGCTTGTTGTTCAAAGAAAACAAATATGGAGAAAGAAACTCGACAGTTCTCAAATCTCCGATTCTGACTCTCCAAAAGAGTCACTCATTTTTGACCATCATGATTGCGAGCTTATAGAAGTCGTATATTTTGAGAAAAATGGACGACCCAAGACCACAATGGCTTAGGTCTCCAAATCTAACTAATTTATGTTGACTCGTGCAGGGACATCCAAAGGGATCTATTACAAACCATTGGTATGTTGATAGTGGATGTTCCAGGCACGTGACAGGCAACATGGCCCTTCTTCAAGATGTTAAACCATTCAGAGTCGGATATGTAGCCTTTGTAGAAGAAAAAAGGGAGGAAGTATAACAAGTCAAGGCGTGGTGTCTAATGGATGTATCAGCTTTGACAACGTCAACTACTGTGAGCAGCTAAAGCATAACCTGCTGAGTGTTTCCCAGATGTGTGATAAAGAGTACTCGGTTATGTTTAACAAATCTAAATGTTTGATTCTCAAACCTGGTTTTGTGGTTCGAGAAGAATGGATTTTGATGCGTGCACCAAGAACAAACGACACTTATCAAATCGACATGAGTGTGGCAACAACCACCTCATCAGTTGTAACCTGTTTACTTTCTAAAGCAAATGAAATTGACTCAATCTCATGGATTAGGAAACTCGGACACATTTCTTATAGAAAAATGAATCATCTTGTCTGAAACGGTTTTGTAACTAGTGTTCCTAGAGTGAGATTTGTTGTTGTAGATGATTGTGCCTTGCAAAAAGGGCAAACAACAACGGAAATTCCACAAGCCTAAGATCCAAAACTCCATTGATACCCCTTTAGAGATCTTACATATAGACTTGTTTGGGCCCATAAGTATCAGGAGTATTGGTGGAAAGTCATATTGTTTAGTTATAACTGATCATTACTCACGTTTTTCTTCGTTACATTTTTTAGGTACTAAAGATGAGACTGCTGAAATTCTTCAATATTTGATTTTGAATCTCGAATCAATATGCAAATTGAAAGTCAGAAGAATAAGGAGTGATAACGGTACATAGTTAAAAAACAACATGATGGAACTCTTCTGCCTTAAGAAGGGAATTCATCATGAATTCAGTGCACCGTATACCCCTCAGCAGAACGGAGTTGCAGAAAGGAAGAACAGAACCTTAATCGAGACTGCAAGGACAATGCTGTCAGATGCCAAGCTTCCTGTAACCTTCTGGGCAGAAGCAGTCAACACAGCTTGTCACGTTTTGAATAGGGTTCTGGTTGTCAAAATACATAACAAAACTAGTTATGAGTTGATCAATAATCGACCTCCCAACCTTGACTACCTCATTCCTTTCGGCAGTCCATGTTCATTATTGTTACAGCACAAAGACCGTAAATCTAAATTTCATGTAAAGGCGATAGAAGGCATCTTCTTAGGATATGTTGCCAATTCACCATGCAAAAGAGTGTACAATATTGAAAGTAGGACTGTCGAAGAATGGTTCGAAGTGGATTGTAGTATACACAACACTCCACCAGAGCCAACTGGTCCAGCTTGGGGTTTTGATTATGATACACTTTTTAAGTCTTTTAATCTTCATGATCTATCTGCTGAAGACGCTGCAAATCTGTATCAATACTTTAGTAGCAGCAATAACTCCAACTTCACAACAAGAACAACAATACCTATACCGACTGCTAATTCCAGTGCTGCATCTGCATCTGGAACACATGCAAGTGATACTGAAGAAGTTGTTAATGGTGAAAGAAATGAAGCTTAAATTGATCCTAGCATTAGTATAGGAGATGAAGCACCAGTTGATCCAGTCAACATAGAATCTTCTTCGGGTACACAAAATGTGGGGGAGTTAAGCACGAACCTAGACACAGATTTTCAAGAAACCATTGTACCAGAAACAATAATTCATCGAAATCACCCAATTGAAAACATTATTGGTGATCCTAATGCCAGTGTTCAAACACGTCACAAGACTGTTGCTGAGAATACAAGTCTTTATGCTAAAATTCTAAGCACATGCATTATGGAAACTTGTTTATAAGCTGCTTTCGTATCCCAGATAGAGCCTAAAAATGTGAAGGAGGCTCTAGCTGATAACTGCTGGATAGAGGCGATGCAAGATGAGCTGTCTCAATTCCAAAAGTTACATGTATGGGATATGGTTGACCTTCCGAAAGGTGTACACCCAATAGGAACCAAATGGGTGTTAAAGTGTAAAACTGATGATCGACACATCGTGGTGAAGAATAAAGTAAGATTGGTTGTTCAGTGATTTTATCAACAAGAAGGGTTAGATTATACTGAGGTGTACGCCCTAGTAGCTAGACTTGAAGCTATTCATTTATTTTTGGCTTATGCTTCTTTTCTTGGCTTCAAAGTCTACCAACTTGATGTTAAAAGTGCTTTCTTGTACGGAAAGGTACATGAAGAAGTCTATGTCACTTAACCACCAGGCTTTGAAGATTCAAAGAATCATCATAAAGTATATAAGCTTGATAAAGCACTTTATGGTTTTCATCAAGCCCCAAGAGCATGGTATGAAACTCTCTCAAAGAACTTACTGTCCAATGGTTTCGACCGAGGACAAATTGACTCGACTCTCTTCATACGAAAAGTAGGAAGTGATCTTCTTTTAGTCCAAGTATACATTGATGACATAATATTTTGGTCTACAAGTGAATATATGTGTATAGAATTAGAGCAAGTGATGAATTCCAAGTTTGAAATGAGCAATATGGGTGAATTAACATTCTTTCTGGGACTGCAAGTCAGTCAACAGGAAAATGGAATTTACCTGCATCAAACTAAGTATGTGCAGGACATTTTGTCAAAGTACAAAATGAATGATTGTACTACTTATGGCACACCTATCCCGGTCAATCATGGTCTACATCCAGACAAAGATGGAAAGGATGTGGATTGAAAGTTGTACCTTGGGATGATCGGATCACTGATGTATCTTACAGCTTCAAGACCTTACATAATGTTTGTTGTCATCTTATGCTCAAGGTTTTAATCTCAACCAAAGGAATCTCATCTGATTGATGTAAAGAGGATTTTAGAAACCTAAAAGGGAAACCCCGATTAGGTCTATGGTACTCTAAGCAACAATCATTTGATCTCAAAGCTTATACATATTCTGATTATGGTGGATGCAACCTAGATAGAAAATCAACTTCTAGTGGTTGTCAATTCTTAGGAGAAAGATTGGTCTCCTGGCAGTGTAAAAAGCAATCAATTGTTTCTATATCAACATGTGAAGCAGAATACGTTGCTGCTGCAAGCTGCTGTTCTCAGATCTTATGGATTTAACAACAATTAAGAGACTATGGCTTGAACTACACTGGAACTCCACTGTTCAATGACAACAATGCCACCATGTCCATCACGAACAACTCGATGAAACATTCCAAGACTAAGCATATTGAAATTCGTCATCATTTCATCCATGACTGTGCTGAAAAGCACCTCGTTGAACTTGTAAAAGTTCACACGGATGACAACTTTGCTGACCTTTCACCAAGGCATTTGATCGTACCCGTTTCGAACATCTTGTCAACATGATAGGAATGTTCAATCCTGAGTGAAAAACTTTTTCAAAACAAACCTGTCTCTTCGAAGTTGCATTTATTCTCTTTTTCAAATTTAATTTAATTTAGTTGAAATGTCTATAGAAAAACCAAACAAAATATAAAACTTTCAAAATTTCAATGTCATTTGAAGAAAAGAGGAAATGATTGCACATCAGGAAATGATCTAAATTTCTTAGAATGCACAATTGGGAAATGATTGCACTATGACTACTTAAAATATTTTAAACTGTCATTTAATTGAGACTGTCAGTAGGCTAGAAGCATTCACTAAATCATTAATAATGTGAAAACCTAAATATCTTTCCTACAAATGTGATTTGAACTCATGTTATGCTGTGTGTGCGTGTGTGCGTATAAGATCAACAAAAGATCATTATCAGATAAAGAATGTAAGATTTTGGCTAGTATTATCTTTTGAGATCAGTATCGGGTTATGTCTTTAGCACAATTTTTCGGTACACTTCACTGCCCATACTCAAAAGTATGCAATATGAAGTTGTGCCAAGATATGTTTTGACATACAACCGTCAAGCATATACTACCCCTTGGATCACATCTGTTCCATCGAAGAGATCAAGATAATAGTTGGATCCCATTACCTGAATCTTCGGATTCCATATCTATTAGCCTGAATCATTACAAAATATGCACTAAAGATAAACCTCATAAACCAAGTGTAGGATCGGTAAATACAAGATAGTTCTATTCGAGTTGAAATTGGCGAAAACAATCACAACTTGATCAAAGTAAACAAGTAAACACAAGAAGTACTGATAAATGCAATTTGTATTAAGCTTCAGTGGTTACAAGATTACAGAGAAAACTCTAAGAAAAACACTAAGATACAATGACTCTAAGTACTACTTATAAAGTAACTTAGAATCAAGACAGACCCTTGATTCTAAGGATCAGATCTAACACAGACCGTTGATCTTGTATTGAAGCTATTCTACATGTACAGACAATAATAATAACTATGCTAGTTAACCTTATTCAAACGTCTTCTAAGGCATCATTGCATGCATGCTTGGAGAAGAGCGTTGTTGTCTTTTATTGTCTTGTACCAATGACATTCTTTCTGCGTGGAGTGTGTCAGTGTAGCAGCAGAAAGTTGTCAGTGGTAATGGTTGCTCTAACAAGAACAGTCAGCTGCAACGTTTGATCTTCAGTGGAGATGGCTATCAGTTGCAACTTTGGTGATCAGCAGCATATGCCTATCAGTTGCAACTTTGGTGATCAACAGCATATGCCTATCAGCTACAACTTTGGTCTTCAGCAGATAAGGCCTATCTGCAGCAGATTTGTTCTTCAGCAGAAGAACAAGTATCCGCTGCCGATAAGCTTATCCGCAACAGTTTGTTGGTCAGCAGCAATCTCTGAGGTAAGCAACATTTGTACTTAGAGAATTTTGTAGCCGTCAGTCTTTATTTCTACAAACTCCCCCTAGATTGATGCTACCAAAACTCTCTTACTGCTTTTGTTGCTGAAGCTTTTGCATGTTGCTGACTATTCTTTCAACCTCATATCCTCTCTGGTCCTTGCTGGGATTGTTAAGAGGAAGCTCAGATAGATTCTTGATGTATTTGCTTGCCATTTTGAAGATAGCCTTGCTTGAACACCTCATCTTCTGTCCTTTAACATCTGTCAGTGTGAATTCATCCTTTTCAGCATTGTAGGACCAGCTGATGAATGGATAGTGGGATTGGAGAGGTTTGGCATCAATGATTTCATTTTTGCTGGGGTTGAAGTAATGTTTGATTACCAGCAATAGATGTCTCCCACCTTCATTCTCAGGCTCATTGGCTTCACCCAGCTCCATTATTCTTCTGAGATCAGAATATGGAAGTTGTAATATCTCATCAACAGTTGCATAGAGTGATCTTCTTTCTTTTGTTCTTCCCCTGAAGACTTCAAACCTTTGATCTTTAGTGCTGTAGAACCAGTTGACAATTTCTCTAGAGTCTTCTGGTTTGGTAGTAGGTTTGCTTTTCTTCTTGGGAGGTTGTTGATGAGTAGGAGCTGGGTGAGAGGATTTGGACTTTTTGGGTGGAGATGAGGGAGGTCTAAGAGGGAAAGTGGAAGGTTGTTGGATAGAGGAAGGGGAGGATGAGGAAGTAGACTTAGGTTTCTTTGATTCTCTGTCATCAGCTGGAATGATTAGCCTTTTCTTGGAGCCTGTCTTCCTCAATCTTTCTTCCTCTTCCTTTTTGACTCTAAGGTAAAGGGCTTGCAGGTTCATGAAATTCATGGGACCCAGCCTTTTCCACTCTCTCCTCTAGCCTTTAGAAAGTCAATCATGACCTTCCTTTCTTCATGGGATCTTCTGTTAAAGGCAATGGTCTTCTTGGATTTTTGTTTGGCTTTTTCTTCTTCTTCAGCCCTTTTCTTGTTTGCCAATTGACCATGTTGACCCATGAAGGCTCTATAGATTTCTTTATTTGATAGTCTCTCAAGGTAGTCTGCATCCTCACCTTGAGAAACCAGAGCCTTTATCCACTCCTCTCTCATTTCTTTGGCTAGTTCAGAATCGGTTATTCTGAACTTGGCCTCTTCCTTCTTCTTCTTTTCTCTTTCTTCTTCTTCTCTATTAAATTGTTCCTGCAGTTGAAGAGCAAGAGCTTCATCTTCTTGAATTTGATAGACTGCAGGAATTTTGACTTTCAGATCATCCAGCTATTTGGCATACAGCTGGATCTGTTGTTCTCTGATGAGAATGGCTATTTTTCTGTCTTGGGCTTTTCATACTTCAGCCATCTCCTCTTCTTCTTTCCTCTTTTCTTTCTTCTCCTTCATTATCCTCTCTTCATCTTCTTTAGTCATGAGTCCCTTCCCCTTGTCTTTTCTGGATGCCTTTGTTTCAGCTTCATTGACCACAACAGCAGATGTAGCAGATGTTGTTGGGGTCTCAGCTTCAGCTTCATTGGCAGAATGAGGAGTAGACACAGAGGAAGAGACTGCTTCACTCTCTTCTTTTTCCCATTCACCCCCATGTAGAGCTTTAAAAGCCTCTTTGACATTCTGAGCAGCCAGTCTTCTTGACTCTATAGCTGCACTCAGTATAACAGTTGGTGAGGAGGGCAGGGATGAATCTGAGTCAGAGTCATTCATTGCAGGAGATTCCTCCTTATAAAGAGAAGCCTTGATGAGTTTGATCATTTCTTGACTTTATAAGGAGTTGATGTTGCAGATGAGTGATCTGAGCTCAAAGACCTTGTGCAGGAAGTCTGAAGGAAGGAGTAGAATCTCTTTGATGTTGATTGAGAGAGAAGATCCATTACTCAGGAAGAAGGTGAAGTCAGAGGAATTAGTGCTCACCCATCCTAGCACTTCCAAGTACCTGACCATGACTTTGTACAGGAATCTTCTCCAGCAGATAACTTCTTCTTCAGTTAAAGCACTGCTCCTGATTAAGTCAAGTCTTCTTGGAGCCAGTCTTTGTTCTGCTGTTGATGAAGATTCAGGATAAGCCACCCTATTTGCTTCTTTTAGTAGTCTTTCAAACCAGGGCAAATTATCCTCCATTAAGTCATAGAACCTGCTGATTGCAAGTTCTGATGAGAGATCTGATGAAGTGTTGATGCATCTTGTCAGATACAGATTAAGAACCTGGAGGGCATTAAGAGTATTCCAGTTTAGCTCTTCTACTCCACTAAACTCCCATCCAATCCAGAATCTCTCAGCTATACCATCATACCCCCAAGCTAGAATGGAGTCGAATTATAGCTTGCTTGAAGACAGTGTGAATTGGGGGGTAGATGTTTGACTTATTATGGCGGCAGCTTCAGGAAGTATGCTGAAAAATGGAGGTGTGTCTTCATAGGGAGTTTCATCTTGCAACACCTCATCAACAGCTTGGATAACTAGCTTCCAATCCCCAGTGATATCTTCCTCTTCATGAAATGAGTCTGGCAAGTGATGGATTTGAACAAAAGCAGGTTTGTATAGCGAACTTTGAAACACAGTCTGCTCTTGTATCCAATCTTCTAGGCTGTCCGCATCATCTTCCTTGGTAATTACCTCCCCCTTTTTGGTTGCATCAGTGCATAAAGTGTTATCTGTTTGAGTGCCCACTGATATCAGGGAGGGAGTAGTCACAGATGGGCATTGATGGGCTTCATGCATAGAGACTTGGTGCCTTAGTTTGGACACTTCAGCCTCTACCATAGCCACCTTGGCCGTAAATTCCAAATTATGAAGTTTCAGTCTGTCCTCATCCACAGTTGTGGAATCCTTGGAGCTAGATGGGGCCTTAGGCCTAGCCTCTGCTTCCCCATCACCCTGGTTTTCTTGGCGCCTGGGATTCCTCTCAGTGAAGAGTGTTTCAAAGGAAACATCTTCACTGTGAGTTGCCGTGGTTAGGGTCTTAGTTATGTTGTCACTGTCCTCCTGGGCAGTTGATGTACCAGAAGTAGTGACAGCCCTTTCCACATTCACTCTATCAGAACCACCAGAGTAAACCTTCTTGGGTGATGAACTTGGGTTGGGTGCATCAGCAGCCAGGTCAATCAATACCTCCGAGATAGTAGTTGTTGGAGAAGGTATATCATCTTGACAAGGTGCCTCTGCACTTAAGTTCAGAGAAGAAAAATGGAATGGCTCAGAAAGTTGTTCTATGGATCCGGGATGTGATCCTGATCCTAATTGAGAGGCTTCCAAGGAATCTCTCTAATGTTGTGGCTATCCCTTTTGATATTCTCACCAGAATTTTGGGATTCTGAAGGAGGGCTTTGAGGTTGGGATTGGGCCTTTGAAACAAGAAGAGAAGGAGTCTTCTTGCTCCTCTTTCTTGTGTATGTTGTTGTAACTGGGGCCCTTTGTTCCAGTTGAATGATAACATCCAAAACAGGTGTAAGTGATTTTTGTACCTGTGCATCCTTAGTAGTTTGCACAGGGGTTCGAGCAATGGAAGCAGCTTGTTGTTCAGGATGTAAGGTAGAGGGTGTGGGATCAGTATCAGCTGGGATTGTTGAACTGTCACTCTGGGTACTTTGTATGTTCACCATTGTAGATAACAATGGAACATTGACCCCCGATAACTTTTTGGAAACAGTTCTCATACTTTGAAAAATATTATTCTTATGACCCAACATGATGTAGATTCTTGCCGGTTTTGAGAGATCTTTTAGTTCCTGGTTGAAAACCTCCTGCAAGAATCTGGGGTACATAAAAAATTATTGCTTTGCACCCTCTTGAAGGTTATATCTCAAACCTTCAAAGATGAGATGTGCAAAGTTGAATCCCTGGTCAGTAATCATACCGTGAACAGCAAGTGCAGAGCTCACTTGATGCCATCCACTTCTCTTCTGAGATATGAATTGTAGAAGAGTGTGGCAGAGATACTTCCATGGAGGGGCCATCAGTGCCTTCTCGATTGTGTACTCATTTTGATTTCCAGTGTACCCTATGGATACAAAGGTCCTCATGTATTCTTCCTTTGAGTATGAGATGGCTGCCCCTTCATCTTGAAGCTGAAGATGTTTTCAGAGAGTAGCTTCAGAGATGATGATGTCCTTGCCGTCTACCTTGGCTTTTATTTAGGGAATCCCCTGTTCGGTAGAGTAGACGGCGGTATTCCAAAAATCCTCCATATGAGGAATATATATGGTAGGGTTGACGATGAGTGCATGATGTATTTTTGATCGACAGAGAAAGTCGATCATGTCGTCGAAACCATCGGATTTCTTCCCTTTTGTTAAGTATGTCGTAAGGTTGTGATAGGGGGAGAACTTATCATCAGGATTGTTGATCTCTGCCATTTTTGTTGAATTTTGGAGGGAAAGAGGAAGGTTTTGAAGAGTGATTTTGGAATGGAAGGCTTTGAATGTTGTGGGGGCTTGAGAGAAAGTGATGGGAGTTAGGGTGAAATTGAATGTGAAGGGGTGGTGAATAAATTTGATTTGTTCTTATAACGGCAGAGGAGGGAAAAGCCGAATGACTTGTACAGTACAACCATATTGACTTTTTACTGTTACAGCTGTAATGCATTATTGCAGTCATGGTAAAGACTGAAAGAAATTTTTACAGCGGGCAAAAGTTAACTTAGACTTATTTTTACCCATCAGCAGCAAACTTGGTTACTGCGAATGATTAAGCCTATCCATTGAAGGCTTGGTTGCAGCGGATAGTTAAGTCTGTCAGCAGCAAACTCTATTGTTGCTGATGGATGCAATGATCCGCAGCAAGGGTGTTGCTGCTGACTGTCTTAAATCTATCCGTAGGAAACTTGTTCCTGCTGATAACTTAAAGCAGTCAGTGGCAAAATCTTTGTTGCTGATTCTTAAACCTGTCAGCAGCAAAAATGGATGCTGCTGACTTGCAACTTTTATTTATAACAAAAGATAAACATATTTACAAAGACAAATTTTAGAGACATATTTTAATCAAAGTTCATCATACCAATAGATTCAACTAAATATCTAAATCTAGCTTCATCAAACGGTTTTGTAAACAAATCAGCATATTGCTCATTGGTATGAACTTTGGTTAAAATAATTCTCTTTTTCTTAGCTTGATCTCTTATGAAATGATACCTGATGTCAATGTGCTTTGTCTTGGAGTGCTGCACCAGATTGTTTGTGATTGATATAGCACTCATGTTGTCAATATGAATGAGAGTTGATATGAAAGTCATCCCATAATCTAGCATTTGATTTTGTATCCAGATGACTTGTGCACAGCAACTTGAAGCTGCAATGTATTCTGCTTCTGCTGTAGAGGTTGAAACACATGTTTGCTTCTTGCACTACCATGAAATAAGTCTTCCTCCCAGAAACTGACATCCCCCTGAAGTGGACTTTTTGTCCAAGTTACATCCCCCATAATCACTGTCAGTGTATGCATATAGATTAAACTTATCATTTTTAGAGTACCATAGCCCATGTCTTGGGGCTCCCTTTAGGCATCTAAAAATTCTCTTAACGGCTTGAAGATGTGAAATCTTTGGAGCTGCTTGAAATCTTGCACAGAGACATACTGCAAACATGATATCTGGCCTTGAGGCAGTGAGATACATGAGAGACCCTATCATTGCACGGTACTGATTTTGATCAGTGTCTTGACCATCTTTGCCTGGAGTCAGATTATGGTGTACTTGCATAGGGGTTCGAGCAGCAGAGCAGTCAGTCATCTTGAATCTTTCCAGAATGCTCTTGACATATTTGGATTGGCTGATGAAAATTCCATTTGGAACTTGTTTGACTTGAAGACCCAGAAAGAAATTTAGCTCACCCATTGAGCTCATTTCCAACTTTGAGTGCATCAGGATCTCGAAGTCTTTACACAGCTTCTTCCTTGTTGATCCAAAAATGATATCATCTACGTAGATTTGAACCAGTAAGATTTCTCCCCCTTCATATTTGATAAACAAGGTCTGGTCAATGGCACCTCTTCTGAAGTTGTTGCTTAGTAGATATCCAGTCAAAGTTTCATACCAGGCTCTTGGAGCTTGATGTAAGCCATATAGAGCTTTGTCTAGTTTGAACACTTGGTTAGGATGTGCAGGATCTACAAAGCCTGGAGGCTTTTTGACATATACTTCTTCACCAATCTTTCCATAGAGAAAGGCACTCTTTACATCCATTTGATAGACCATGAAATTCTTAGATGCAACATATGCCAGGAAGATTCTGATGGCCTCTAGTCTGGCAACAGGAGCAAAGACTTCATCATAGTCAATTCCTTCTTCCTGAGTGTAGCCTTGAGCTACAAGTCTGGCTTTGTTCTTGACTATAATGCCTCTCTCATCTTGTTTGTTCCTGAATACCTATCTTGTGCCAATGGCATATTGACCGGGTGGAAGATCAACAAGCTTCCAGACCTCCTGTCTTTTGAATTGCAGCAACTCTTCCTACATTGCCTCAATCCAGCTGCTGTGTTGCAGAGCTTCATCTATCTTCTTGGGTTCTACCTGAGATAGAAAACATGAAAATAAACATATATTGGCCTCATGAGATTTGCTTCTGGTTAGAACTCCGTGGTGAACTTGGCCAATTATATTATCCAGAGGATGTTTCTTGTTGATCCTTTGAGCTGGTACCACCTCCAACTGTATCCCTTGTTCAAGATTGCTTTGATTTTGATCAAGCATTTCTTCATTCATGGTCGAAGAGTCTTCAAGATCAACAGCTCCATCAGTGTTATCAGCAATAGTGTTTGCAGCATCTACAGCATTCACCGAAGAGTCTGCATTAAAATTTTCATTTTCAGACAGGCTGCTGCTGGTGACATTTGAGAGTGTGGTTCTGGCTGCACTTGCTTCAATGGCTTCCATAACAGATGGTGGATCACTGGATGGTATTCTCAGACTGATAGAGGATTTTGGAAAATCCAGTCTGTAGTCAGAGGAGGTGGAAGCAGGTGCTTGAGAGGAGGAAGACTCCATATTTGAGAAGGTGAGAGGCTCAAATATTTGGGTGAAGGAGTCTATGTCAAAAAGCCAGTTTGGGCCTTTTCCCTGTTCACAGACAATGTGTTCTCTACATTCCACATTGGCTGATTCTTCCACTATTCTTGTTCTTGAGTTGAAAACTCTATAGGCCTTGGATTGAGAGGAATAGCCCATAAAATATCCTTCATCAGATTTGGCACCAAACTTAGGAAGAATCCCATGTGTGATTAGAATTGTGCATGGACATCCAAAAGGTTTTAGAAATCCAATGTATGGAACTCTTTGAAACCATAGTTCATAAGGTGTCTTGTTAAGAGGCTTGACTATGAGAACTCTATTTTGCACATAGCAGGCTGTGCTTACTGCTTCTGCCCAAAATGTGAGAGGCAGTTTTGAGTCAGCCAACATAAATCTTGCTGACTCAATTAGAGTTTTGTTTCTTCTTTCAGCAACTCCATTTTGTTGAGGGGTTCTTGGAGCACTGTATTGCCTTTCGATTCCCTTGCTCTCACAGAAATAGTTCAAAGTGTGGTTCTTGAACTCTGTGCCCTGATCACACCTTATTATCTTCACTTTCTGATTGCTTTGATTCTCTACCCTAAGAATGTAGGATTTGAGAATTTCAGCAGTTTCGTCTTTAGTTCTTAAGAAGTATACCCATGAGAATCTGGTGTAGTCATCAGTTATCACCAGGCAGTATGACTTCTTACCCATTGACATAATATTTGTAGGACCAAAGAGATCCATATGCAACAGCTGTAGTGGAGTATCATTTATATTCAAGGTCTTGGGCTTGTGAGAACTCTTGTGTTGTTTTCCCTTCAGACAAGCAATGCAGTGATCTTCTAGTTGGAATTCTTTATCAGGAAGCCCTCTGACAAGATTGTCCTTCACCAATTTGTTGATGGTTTTGATGTTAACGTGGCTTAGTCTCCTGTGCTAGAGAGCTGATTCATCAACTGAGGCTTTTGACAGAAAACAGGATACACTTCCAGATGGAGTGACCTCATTCATGTCAAGCACATAAAGATTTTCTTTTCTCTGAGCAGTTAATAAAATCTTCTCTGGAGGAGGTTTGGATAAGCCAGGAGATAGCACAAAGCATTCTTTTTCTGTGAAGAGCATCCAATGCTTTTGATCACATACCTGGGAAACACTCATGAGATTGAAGTCCAATTCTTTGACATAATTTACTTTATCAATACTCATTCTTTCATTGGACATAGTCCCTTGTCCAGTAATATATCCTCCTTTTGAGTCACACTCAAAGGCAACATATCCTCCATTGAAGTGTCTGAAGTTGGAGAGGATGGATCTGTTGCCTGTCATGTGTCTGGAGCAACCACTGTCTACCACCCAAGTGTATTCTTGTGACCTGGCTGCCCCTGCACATGAGAGAGATCTAGTTAGTGGGAGGAATCCAAGAGCTTGCATCCTTGAAGAAAAGAGTTCTTGGATTATCAGATTCAGCATGTGTGCATTCAACGGAGCCAATGATGATTCTTGAAGGAATGGAAGTTGCGATCTTGGCTTTCCATTGCTGAGGAGATGGTTTTCCATTTTTCTTTGCTCTGTCAGCAGCTGATCTTGCTTTGGCTGCTGATGGATTTGCTTTATCAGCAGCAGATTTTGCTGCTAAGGACTTTAGCTTATCAGCAGCAGATTTTGTTGCTGCTGATGGTTTTGCTTGGGTAGCAGCAGATTTGGTTGCTGCTGAAGGCTTGTCCTTTGTTTTCTTGGGCTTCACTTGATTACCAACATTTTTGTTGGCTGCTGATGGATCAACAACCGATGCCTGCTGATCCTTCTTTACCTTGTAGACATAAGGATTCTCTGTAGAAGTTCTTTTGCTGGTCGTCTTTTGTTTATGAGGGGCTTGATGAAGGATCTGGATGAAAGGGTTAAACTTACAATTTGCAGCAAAGTGGTCTAATTCACCACATATGATCCAAGTTTGTTGAGGTTTTGACAACTGCTTCCTTGGTGGAGAAAGAGAGTTTCTGAATTGAGTTGTCTTGGATTCAAACCTTCTTACCTATTTGTTCTTGTTTGTCTTCTCAAAAGCATGTTGCTTGAGATTTCTTTTCTGCTGAAGGTAGTAGAAGCAGGTGCTGGCAGTGTGGTTGTATTTTCCACAGACAAAGCATGATTTGGCCAGTTTGTCCCTTGAAAGGTGAACATAGTCCTTTCTTTTGAATAGGTCTTTAAAGTTCCATGGTTGAGCTTTTTTGTGCTCAAAGGTGGCTTCTTCCAATGTCTTTTGAACATATGGAACTTTTTCTCCAGGCGCATGACTTATGTCAAACACCTTTCTTTGAGACTTTGAAGTTGAAGACTGTCCCTTTTCAACATTTAGCTTTCTTCCTTCTGGAGGATAGCTAATTTTGATTTGGTTGAAAGGCATAGGAACCGGAGCAGCTGGTAAAGGGACAGGAGTGCTTGTTTGAATGACTTCAAGAACAGGCGGTTCTGGTACTTGTACTGGTGATGAGACCTCCTCAGTTTTAGTGGACTCTGAGCAAGTTGACTGAGATTCTGACGAGGTAGTGTATTCTTGCACCGGTGGTTCATGTCTTGAAGGATCAAGATCTCGGTTGGCCTTTTCAAGATTTGAGAGATTGAAGCTTGGTTCATGGATGGCAACGTAGTCAGCAGGAGGTGCAACGGCTTGATATTGTTCAGCATGATACCCCAGAACAGTTTTTACCTTTTCATGAATTTGAGCATCCAAAAGTCTTTGCAGCTTTTTGGATGCAAATTCATATTTGTCAACATGAACTTTCTGCTCTGCCAACTCTGCCAACTCTGCTCTAGTAGCTTTTAATCTGGCCAGTAGATCATCAATGTGAGTTTCAAGATTGGTTTGTTCATGTTTTAGTGATGAAATCTCTTTCTTTAGGAAGTTAATTTTTTTTCTTTATAACTGTTTTCTACTTTTGTGAATTCATATTTCATTTGATGAAACTCTTCATTTTGATCTATAAGGTTTTGATTATGCTTTCTGTAGCCTAACACCTTATCAATACAAGCTTGGGAACAGAGATGTTCATATACCTGAGGCGGTATCTCAGTTGTGTCTGCCATAAGAGCTTGGTTGTTTGTAGGCAGATCTTCATACTGGAAGCTCCAGTCAAAGTCAGATGTTCCAACGGCTGCACAAGCTGCAGTTTGAGCTGGAGGAGTAGCTTGTTGCTGTTGTTGTCTTGGTTGGGCTTAGTGAGCTTGTCTTGGTTGAGGAGCGGCTGGGTTTGCCCTAGGTGCCTTGCATTCTCTAGCAAAATGACCTAGTTGGTTACAGTTGTAACATCTTAGTTTGCTTTTATCCAAGCCAACTCTGGTGTTGGAGTTGTTACTTGGAATGGGTCTTCCGGTTCTAGAGTAGAACCTTTTTGCTCTTATAGATATCATAGCATACGAGTGTTGTATGTCCATTTCTTCTAAGTCATCTGTATGGAAGCATTCCAGATCCTCCTTAATAAAGGACATGTTGCTTGAGTTTTCAGAGATAAAAGCAGTAGAGGTTGAGGTTTAAGGAGGGGCTTCTAGGAGAAATGGAGATGTGTTTGTTTGAGAGGTTGGAGTTTGAGGATGAGTGATGATGGGAGGATAATAGTTGCTTGAACTAGAACCTGAGTGGTCAGAATGGAGAGCAGAGGAGGTGGTGGTGGATGTTGAGGATGTTTGGTAGATTAAGCTTCTTTCTTTTGCCTGAATCATCTCTAGCTCATAGGTTTTTAGCATTCCAAAGAGCTCAGTCATCTGGAGAGTCTTCAGATTCTCAGTTCTTCTGATGGACACTGTGTAAAGTGTCCAATAGCTTGGTAGAGACCTGATGAACTTCTTGAGAATATCTTCATTCTCCAGCTTCACCTTTAAGCACTGCAGCTCACCTACAAGATAGGTAAATCTGTTGTATAAAACAGTTAAAGACTCATCTTCCTTCCAGACGAAGTTTTCATCCTGCTGCTTCAGGATGTCTCGTCTGTTTTCTTTGACTTCCTCTGACCCAGCAAACATCTTCTCAAGAGCCTCCCATAGCTCCTTTGCAGTTTTGTAACCTCTGAAGTTATGAAAAACTTCATTTGGTAAGCACATCTGGATGGCTCCCAAGGCTTTGAAGTCTACCTCCATTTTCTTGATGTTTTCATCAAAATACTTGGAGGGTTCTTTGGGAACCAGTGCACCTCCGAAATCAGCAGAGGACACCATGGGTATGTATGGTCCATCTTTAATGGATTTCCACATCCCATATTCCTGGTAGCAGAAGAAGCTTTCCATTATGTTCTTCCACATATCGTAGTCTTCCCCAGACACCAGTCTTGGTGGTCTGTTGATGCTTCCAATATCTTCAAATCCATTGTTTTGAGCCATTTTGATTTGTGATAGTGAGAGACTTTAACAAAGAGATAGTTTAGAATAGAACCGAAGAATGATTAAACAAGTGTGAGTTTGTTTAATCTGTGAGCCAAAGCTCTAATACCACTTGTAGGATTGGTAAATACAAGATGGTTCTATTCCAGTTGAGATTGGCGGAAACAATCACAACTTAATCAAAGTAAACAAGTAAACACAAGAAGTACTGATAAATGCAATTTGTATTAAGCTTCAATGGTTACAAGATTACAGAGAAAACTCTAAGAAAAGCACTAAGATACAATGACTCTAAGTACTACTTATATAGTAACTTAGAATCAAGACAGACCCTTGATTGTAAGGATCAGATCTAAGACAGACCGATGATCTTGTATTGAAGCTATTCTACATGTACAGACAATAATAATAACTATGCTAGTTAACCTTATTCAAACGTCTTCTAAGGCATCATTGCTTGCATGCTTGGAGAAGAGCGTTGTTGTCTTTTATTGTCTTGTACCAATGACATTCTTTCTGCGTGGAGTGTGTCAGTGTAGCAGCAGAAAGTTGTCAGTGGTAATGGTTGCTTTAAAAAGAACAGTTAGCTGCAATGTTTGATCTTCAGTGGAGATGGCTATCAGCTGCAACTTTGGTGATCAGTAGCATATGCCTATCAGCTGCAACTTTAGTGATCAGCAGCATATGCCTATCAACTGCAACTTTGGTCTTCAGCAGATAAGGCCTATCCGCAACAGATTTGTTCTTCAGCAGAAGAACAAGTATCCGTTGCAGATAAGCTTATCCGCAGCAGTTTGTTGGTCAGCAACAATCTCTGAGGTAAGCAGCATTTGTACTTAGATAATTTTGTAGCCATCAGTCTTTATTTCTACACCAAGACAAAAGAATCACTCGATTCTGAATCTTATGATTCGTGATAATCCTTATGGATTCTGCTTGATTTTTCTGTGCTAAACGATTTAACTTCAACCTGGAGATTCAGATAATCCTTGAGAAAATCTTAGATGTCTTGAAGATAATACATTTACCTTCTGTTCACATAACCATGGGGTACACATTGTAGTACTCTAAATGGTATACTCACATGAATTTGATCCAAGAATGCTTATAGTTTCAAATCATATAATACTGACAATTTGAATTAACATAATGTGTATCATTTTCTTTGAAATTTATTTTGTGTCATGAGCAGGGGAACATATCAGGCTAAAATGATCAGGTTGAGGTCTGTAAGTGAAGTGTTTGAATGAGAAGTAAATGTGTATATATAACGTCTATACGCATTTACTTCTCATTCAAACACTTCACTTACAGACCTCAACCTGATTATTTTACCTCTCAAAATCTTGTATTTCCAAACCGTTTTTAGCCTGAGGTAAGTACGCATGAGGTAATCCATGCGCACTTAGGCAAGTACGCATGAACTGAATGGAGAGGTATATATAACTTCTATACGCATTTACTTCTCATTCAAACACTTCACTTACAGACCTCAACCTGATCATTTTAGCCTGATATGATCCCCTGCTCATGACTTGACCAAAAAGACGTTCACTGTGAGTATTCAATTATTCTGTACTTTGTTTATTCAATTTGAAAAACAACAAAAAGATTTTCAGTGTGTTTTAATATAATCTTTCTAAAAGACAAAAAGATTTTCATAACTTCCAGAAAACATGTTTGTAACAAACAAACAATTTTGAACGTATATGTCATGTTCGTCTCCAAATACTTCATAAGCAAAGTGGTTGAGTTAAAATCGATGCAGGTTATAAGTCATGCGCACTTGACCAAGTACGCATAGCTTAACTCATGCACACTTGTTAAGTAAGCATGAGGTAATCCATGCGCACTTAGGCAAGTACGCACGAACTGAATGGCGGGGTATATATAACGTCTATACGCATTTACTTCTCATTCAAACACTTCACTTACAGACCTAAACCTGATCATTTTACCTCTCAAAATCTTTTGTTTCCAAACCGTTTTTCTTATCACAAACTCTGTTCCAACATCATCCATAGAACATTTGGTGAGAATCTCATGCAATTTCAACCGTTAAATCTTTTAAAATTGAGTGAAATAATGTTCTTGAAACTAGGGTTTATGATGCTCAAAATTCTGGAACAATACTATGTTTGCATGTTAAATTGGGCATCAAAACGAGTTTCTAGTCATTAATCTTACTCGTTTAACACCAAATTCATCTTTTGAACATGTAAAATTTAGTTTTTCATCTTAAGATTGACCATTGGTAGTGTCGGCCCCTGTACCATCAATGAGGGTCGAATTTTGGTAATCCTAATGCTCAAATAGAGTGTCCTTGAGTTGCTATACCATTTTCGACACCATTCGGACAAGTATTACGTAGATTAGACCTTGACTTGATAATTTCGGACATGTACAAAAACTGAACTTCACGCGGTACGCATGAAGGATTTCATTTATGCGTACTTGATAAGTATGCATGACTACGTTTGTCTGTGCGTATCTAGCTAAGTACGCATGAGGCAGAAGTCTGAGATTTTTCTATCATTAATCTTGTTTTTTTTTGTTTTGCAGATATGGCTAGACGCGCCTTTACTGAGGAATTCAATATGTTAACACTAACAAATCCAGAATGGAGAGGTGCTGCTCTAAACTGCCAAGAGATAGTCACATTTTTGAACCGGTCCAAGATTGCTTATGCTATCTCTACCAATCTGGTAGTTTCACGGCTTTATCTGGAGCAATTCTAGGATACCGCGGAGTTGGATTGTAGACCGACACCAAATGTGATCAGGGCTACTATAGCCAACCAACGTATAGCCATCTCTAAAGACACAATACGCCAGGTGTTGCAGTTCAATGACTTAGCCATTGACCCAACTCATTATCCTGAATATATGATCGACGGGTGTTGGAGGCAACGATGGGGTACGTTGGAAGGGTAGACTATCCATCCTACAAGAAAATGTGGCTCCTAGATCAATGGCGTTATCTTGCCCATGTAATGATCATGTGTATATCAGCCAGAAAGGCGGGCAAAGATGCTATGGGGCATGATCTAGCCTCAGCTATGGTCGGCTTATATCTAAACAAATGATACAATTTTTCAAGATATATATACAAAGCGATCCTTGATCAAATTAATGCCGCACAAAGGTTTAGATTCTTATTGTATCCTCGCTTCATTCAGCTGCTAATCAATCACTTCCTACCAAATTGACCACAAATAGGGCAGCAGCTACAGGTCAAGCGTATTGATAAAAGGGTGTTTGTGCAACTCATGAATGCTGGAACTGAGGAACCAATTCCTATGCACACACCTTTATTTGGTCATCTGATCAACGAAGACTATGATGCACCTGAAAGAGATAGATGGTATAGTGCCGATAGTGAACCCGAGTTAATTGAGCACTCGGATGAAGAGGAAGTAGGTCATGATAATGATAATGATAATGATGATGATGATGATGATGATGGTAATGGTGATGATGATGATGATAGTGATGGTGGTGAGGGTGATGTAGGTGTTGGTTACTGCCAAGGTCCAGACGATAGTAAATCAGAAAGAACAGTAACCGACTCCTCTGATTCAAAACACACACTAGATCAACGTCACCCCAGGAAAGATATTCAAGAATCCCTTCCTGGATCTTCGTCAAGACAGCGACAAAGACAAAGTTCAGATTCTGATTTTCAACCTGATAGCTCGGATGAGCAACCTTATATGACTTAAAGGAGAAAGAAAACTCGTAGCGATCGCCTTTGGCAATAAGTAATGGATGAAATCAATGCCAGGGCACAAGCACAAAGAGCTGTTGATGTCCCGACACAGCTCTATAGCCGAAGGAGACAAAGCACAAACACACCAGTGGTTGTTCTAACATGTGAAGCTACTACTCAATCCATTGTCTCTCTTCCCGCTACCACAGTCCAGCTCACAGCTACAACACTACACCCCATAATGACTGAATCCACACTTGTTTCTACCACCACAATCCCTACAGATATTCCAATAACCACCCAACCAGTCACTGTTACAGCTGGTACCTTACCACCGATGACACACTCAATAGAGTTTGGAGATTTAGGACACCACTTCGACTTCTCTGAGCTTTTTGCAGATGCTGTACATACAAGTGGTGAACCCTCTACAGCAGGAGTGGTGGATCCAATGGATGAAAGAATAGCAGCCCTAGAATCACAGGTGTCCACTCAACAGACCCAGATTAATTTATTTGTTGATTCTAACACCAGGCTCACCCATCAGTGGCAAACAATGGAAGAACAAATGAGATCGTTCTTTGAACTTTAGAAAATGCAGTATAATCTCAATGACATCTTTTTTCCACCCGCAAAGCTTTAGAAACTCAATTATTAATTCAACGTGGTAAGCATCAGATAATGGTTGATATGGTATCTAAGTTAACTGGCCAGCTTGTGTCTCAGGGGGAGACAAGCAGAAAGGCTGAAGAAGAAACATGCCACCATATTGATCTTACCAAAGAAAAGGATCAAGATGAGGATCCCAATGCCGACCCCTCAGGTGCTGGTGTAGGTGAGACACAAGCTGTCTTGCCAACACAAGCTACTCCTGTGGCTCAGGGGGAGTCTACACAGCAAGGTAGTGGTGGTGGTGCTGACAAAGGTAAAACATCGACCGAGGTCCTAGAAGAATTATGTGAAAGCCCAAATCTGAATGATGAAGTTATGATTGGGGTCTTGGCGGAGCTAGAAGAAGGAGAGATTGATAGTGGAGATGATTGGGATGAGTGTGGGAATGATGTGATCGTTGAATTCCTAAAAGGAGATGGTGAGGGAATTTATGAGTTGGAAGATGGGGAGATCTTCGAAGCCCCAGCAATCAGAGAACAAGCTGAGGCTGAAATTCCTATTGCTGATGTTAATGAAACTACAACCAACGTTCCTGATCCCAACCCAACACAAGAAGCAGGCACAAGTGGCACCTCCTGGAGGAACATACCTCAGGAGTGGATTAAGAAAATGGTTGAGGCACCGTGGTATAAACCATAGTATACAGATAAATATGGTGCAGCTGGTATGATTTTGTCAGTACGGTTTGAAGACGACAAAGGATTGTTTGCCATCAAAAGATCAGGTGGAGTACAGTACCTGAAACCATCAACTGAAGCATTCAATTCCTTACATAAGTATGATTTAGTCAACCTTGCCAACCGTGAACTATGTGGTGAATCTTCACATGCAGTTGCAAATGGTCTGTGGAATGCACTGCAAAGAAAAGGACGATCGGGAAAATTCGAGATCTTTCAGCCTCAGATCCCGAGGCGTGTTAAGGATAAGTCAGTAATACATCCTGTGACACGAATATTCTTGAAACGACTGATCTACGAACCTGTTCGATGTGAGACCCGTATACCATTGAGGAGAATCCCTCAAAATATACTAGGTAACATGTGGTATTGGTATGTGGATCCACTTACCAGGGAGGCTGTAATGATGAAGAAGACAAGCTTGCGGGAAATCATCAGAGTGTTTGATGAAATCAATTTCATCAATTTTTTAGTAAAAGATTTGGAGGTTTTGGTAGACAAGTACTGTCTACATACAGACAAGTGGACCAAACTTCTTGCCACCAAATACAACAAGATGGTCAAATTCTGCTTTGATTACAAATCGAAGATCAGCAGTGGAAGTCAGGCGGGAGGCTCGTAAAGGACTGAAGATATCCAGAGATGCTGTCAAGGGGGAGTCTGTTGATGCACGTTTTTGTGACAAACACTCTGAATCAAGCTCAAGCTTTTGTTTGTTATTTATTCAGTCTTGTATGTATTAGTGCTTCTTGTATTTTGATTATCGAGTTGTAATATGTCATGGTTGTATCTGAACTTGTATGATTTTGATTTGTACTAAACAAATACGCATGGAAGTATTCCTACGTATTTGTCAGGTACAAATGGTCATGCGTACTTAGTCAAGTACGCATGAAGGTTGTTCATGTGTACTTGCTAAGTACGTATGGACCATGTCTATAAATAGCAAGGTTTGTTTCATTTGTAATTGAGAGGTAATCCCACATACAAGTGCGCACAAGTCAGCAGCTTTACAGTCCAGAAGTCATTCTATTTGTGTCTGTACTTGTTTGAAACACATTGTTATTAATATACCGTGTATTTATAAGTACAAGCTCGTGTTGGTTACTTTGTTTTCATTCATTGTAGGTCCTGAGCAGACCTGAGAGAATAGATATGCGGAGAAATTCTTCAAACAGTCCGGATCGAGAGGCGGAATCTCTGGATCCGGTATCACTCTCGAATCAGAAATGGTAGAGACGGGTGCGGGAATCACATACACAAACAGAAACATATGAAAATGAAGAAAAACAACTAATTGAAAGCATAAAAAAACGTATGATTCTTTGATTGAAATGAAAATAAACGCTCGATCATACACTAACAATTAGTCTCACCCCAGGGTGAGCTCCCCCTGGGGTGGTGATTCCCTCTACAGACACACACTCACTCCTAGGGCATAATCTGCTATATATAGGAGGCCAAGCACATGCGCCTTGTTTTCCAAGCCACCGCCCAATGGGCCTGAAAAAGCAGGTATCGAAACTACCTAGTTTCGATTAAACAAAAGTTCAACCGAAACTAGTAGTTTCGATACTGTAATTTCAATTGACAGCATCAGTCTCAAAATTATACCCAACATTCATAGATTGTTCCACCTAGTAACATGCATTCCACACCTGATTACTAGGCTACATACTCACACGTTTTCGATCCGACACATCCACCCGGAGGGACCTACAACCCAACGTAAGCTACGCCGGGTAGAGCGTAGCTTACTCCCATACCTGCACAAACAACCTTCTTTTTTTAGATTCCACTACTCGAGGCACCCAGGTTTCATATATTATGGCTTTCACAACTCATTTTCTAGCCTGAGATATAGTCATTAGAAGTTTGGGCTTTTTCCGATAGTATGTATTAATACATATACATGTCTAATCCCAACCCGTAGGCCAATTAGCACCCAAAGACTCCAATTAACATATATAATACCTTACATACATTACCACCTATGTATGTATACACTAGTTAGTTACTCCCACACTAACCCAACCATACTTCTTTGTGAGGTTCTAAAGACCTTAAACACCACAAAACAACTTTGTGAAGTTCATGACCTCAATTTAACTACGTGTGAGGTTCTTAGACTTCAAACTCCTTTATATGAGGTTCTAGAGACCTCAAACGCCACAACATAACCTTATGAAGTTCATGACCTCAAATTTATTTCGTGTGAGGTTCTTAGACTTCAAGTAACAACGACATTAGTGAAGTTCAAAGACTTCAAGCTACAACGACACAAGTGAAGTTCATGACCTCAATAAACTACTGGATGAGGTTCTTAGACTTTGAACACCAACCTTTTAACATACATACAAGTATACACACACGACACCATTCAACCTTTATAACCCTTACGTTATTTATCGATACATGGGATTCAAAGATCCCAATCCCCCCTTCCATTTGTGAAGTTTAAAGACTTCAAATAACAACAACAATGGTGAACTTCAAGAGTTCGAGCAACAACAACAACAACACGAGTGAAGTTCATGACCTCAATTACCACGTGTGAGGTTCTTAGACTTCAAATACCGACTCTAAACATACAAACAATTGTACACACACATTACCAATTATATACCGACATTGTGGGGTTCAAGACCCCAATCCCCTTTTACCACTTGTGAAATTCAAAGACTTCAAACAACAATTCACCCTCCCGACTCTTGCATATAAAATAGTCATACAAAACATCACTACATAAAAATTAGCAACCAAATTATATGACCTACTCTTATTATTACTAAGTGTAACAGCCCAAGCAAACCGTACCAAGATATTGTCCGCTTTGCCCCCGATGGGTTGCCCATCCAGGAATTCATGGTTTTGTTTTCACCTGACGAGTTGCCCGCCTAGGAAAAACGCGTCTTGATAGAGAAGGTATCCACCCCCTTATAAGGAAGGCTTAGTTCTTCCCCTCAACTGATGTGGGATATTACAATCCACCCCCTTACGGAGCCCATCGTCCTCGCTGGCACACCGGTCTGGCCCCTGGCTCTGATAGGTCCGTGCGAGGCACATGAAAGAACCTGAGAAAAGACAAGGTTAAGGTGCCCAAAGGATGTCGACTTCCTAGGCAGAATACCTCCTTGTAGATTTTACTGACTTTGGTCAGGGTTTTGATTTCAAAAAAAAAATCAAATGTATAAACGATCGGGTTTTATACCCAAGTATTTAAATAAAGAAATATTTTGTCTACACGATAAGATTCTAGCATTTACAAAACCAACCCTTGAGGTTGAGTTGAAACGATCCATTTTCAAACGTTATTCTGCTACACAAAACCAAACTCTGAAATCAAAGCAGGTACCGAAGGTGCCAACTGACGTCGCAGCCCGGTAACATCTCGGGGATGCCCGAGGCGGGGTATGACACTAAGTAAGTGCAAATTACTTGCCTTGTGCTATAGATGATTCCAGATTAGCTTCAATCTTAGCCACGTGATCACCTATACAATTTCATTTCAACATTAGTCTAGATATCCCAAGTTACAACAATTGAGATTCTAACACACTCCTAACACCACATGACCAACATTATCATTTGTCTAGGTTTAGTCAACCATAATCAAACCCTCAACACCTATCCAATACTCCTTAACCTAATTGACTAGTTAAGGAATCACCCAAGTTCACTCAACACTTTAATTTCATAATTCAACCATTATGTTTATGGTTTCTACTAAGTCTATTGTTCATAGACATGCCACAAAACTCATACACCTTTCAAACACCAATCAAAACCCCCAATTTGAAAAACCCCTAAATTAGGTCCTCAAGAACCCTAAATTTCAAATCATGAAATTGGATGAGGTTTCTTACATTAAAATGTGTCTATCAACTCCCTAGACACCTACCCAACCTCAACTTAACATTCTAACATCATTAATGTAGGATCAAGTATTTTGAAGCTATATCATCAATGTAACTTAAAACAATTGTCTTTTATTTGTTATTCCTGACTTTCAGTAGTTTCTACTTTGATGTAATTTACTGTTTTATTTAGTTAAGTCTGGTCCATCGTAACTACATAGTTTCGATTGAGTTGTTCAATCGAAACTGGTAGTTTCGATAGATAGGTAGTTTCGATAGGTGGTTCAAGTTTCTGTTGTAAATATTCAATCGAAACTAGTTGTTTCGGTATAGTTTCAATACCTATCAGCTGCCTATAAATAGCTCTGTTAGGGAATGTTTAGGGTGTGAGTGACGGCTGTAACCCTTGCATTCCATTTTCATAGTTTTCTCTGAATCAATACAAGCAGTGAGGTTATTCATTGTGTTCTTGCACTTTCATATCTATTTGTATTGTGTTCTTATGAGTGGTTAGCCTGTGATCTTCACCATTTACTATTGTTTGACTATGTTTCACCACCATACACATCTATTCCGCAGGTGTGTGTGTGTGTAATCGATCAGTTTGAGTGATTTTGGATGAAATCAGGACCTACAATTAACTAAAAACCCCCAAATTTTCCTGAAGAACCCTAGTTCTTGAATCCATAAATTGGGTGTTTAAATGATGTTGTCTACCTCCCAATACTTTCCATCAAGTTAGGTTATTACTTTTAACAAGTATTTAACCACTTAATGCAATCAATTCAGCTCCAAATTCGTATTCCTTCCAAGAACACCATCAAAGGTGAATATGGAGAGGATTGAGATACTTGATGTTTGGAAGAAGATGATTGCACCAAAGCCAAATGATTTCACATGCATCTTCTCAGTTTGTGATTTCAGCTTCTTCTCCCTTGCTCCTCTCTTTGATTTGCGACACACACACACCATTGTGTGTGTCGCCATTTTTAGCCCCCACCCAAAATCAGATTTGAACAAATTACAAAATCAGTCCCTGTAGTTTAAAATTTAGATCCTCATTCCAAAATAAAGATAGTTCACCATTTGCAACCAACCCCCAACTTTCATTTGATTTATTTACACCCCTTTTAATATGAATAACATATTATATATTAGACCCAAAAGTTGATTCGTTACAATTTATATGATAGATAAATGAGATTTGATTTGCTTGTTGTTTTAAAATAATACACGAGAACTTGATTATTTGAGTTGGTCAGTTGTGAACTCCCCGACTTTATGGTGACGTTTGAGCATGATATTTCAAGAAACCGCTAGTGGAGCGTGTTAAGAGAGTTGCTTAGAGGTGGGTGGTGGTCGTTTTGGAGAGTGCTTATAGTCTTTTGTTTAATTTGTTAAACTTTGTTAAGTTTCAAATTATTATGGATTTGTACTAGACTTAGTCTTGCTTGCTTATGTATTTAGTGATGTACCGTATTTCAAGATTAAGTAATGAAAATTTTAATTTCCGCTATGTAAGTTCGGTATGAGTCACATTAGGTCCTGCCATGGTGGAGTCTGACAATTGGTCAACTTTTAGGACTAAGGACAGTTGTAATAGTAATACGTTGGCTTCTAAGTTTGATGAAAAGCTGAAAGAGAAAGGGTTTGTGTTATAAATAAAAACCCATAAAAAAGAGCAAAACCTTAAGGCTTTGCACAAAACAAAAGACAGCAAATGAGAAACTTAAGGCTTTAACTTCCACAAATATAAAAGGGTGAAAAAGTGCTTCATATGTGGAAGGACTTATCACATTGCAGTTGCTTGCTATTACAAGCCTTTGAACGAAACAAACTGTCACACCCCACCAAAGTGGGACCTAGTGTGACTCGATTGATATCGGACTTACGCGACGAAAAATTTCCAAACTTTCATTACTACTTTCGGTTACAGTACAATACTTATATTCATAATGAAAAAGACTAGAACACAAGTCTAGATTTACATCATAAACAAAAGACTATATCTCTTCATATATTAAAAATATAAGCTTACAACTACCCACCAAAGTATGCCAAATGTGTAAATCTGGTGTCATTAGCGTATATATCATCTTAGTATTCACGGGCCTGGTTTATTATGCCCTAAGAGGACCGCGTCTTCAAATAGTATCGGTATCGTACTAAACATATATATGCCCCGAGTCCCTCATGGAACTTAATGATTTGTCCTCTGCAATTTATAAAACAGATTTAATATCAAACCATACTTGTTCATTCAATAAAACATTTAGCATGCATTCCTGTCACAACCCGACGAGGGAGCTAGGCGTGATTAGAGGTGCACAAACAAACCAGATCCAGATCCGATCCGAAAGATAATCCGAAACCGGATCTAACCCTAACCGGATAAAAAAGAACCGGACCGGATTTTTTAGGATCCGTCGGATCCAGAACCGGTTCCAAGGATTTATGCGGATCGGATAAAAATCAGACAAAATGGAACCGAACAAAATCGGACACAAAAAATCCGGAAAAAATCGGGATCCAATCGGATAAAACCGGATAAAATCGGATATTTAGTCGGATCCGGTTCCAAATCTCATACCCCAAAACCGGATCCGATTCGGAACCGGTTCCACCGGATCTGGTCATTAACCACGTTTGACTTATCCGATCCGGATCCGGTTAAAAAAAACAGATTTGTGCATCTCTAGGCGTGATGATCGAATACCAAAAACAAAACACAACGGAAATAACGTGACATATATATTATAAATGTCATAGGTACAAACTAAGTCAAAATTTACATTTACAAAGATACTTGTCATCTATATACTAACTAAAAATAAAATAAAATAAAGTAAAGTGATGGGTTCTACTTTCCCATCAAAGCTTTCCCGGGTGAAGTCTATGGCTCGGCATAAGTCTTCTAAAGGAGTCATCTATCTTCAAGCAAGCTCGTGTCTAAGTTGTTAGTTTCCCAACTTGAGAAAGGTACCTGAATACATGCTTAAAAATATTGTGTCAACTAAAAAGTTTGTGAGTTCACGAGTTTAGGTAATAAAGCATATGTATAGAGAATCCAAAAATGTATGGTGCAAAATTAAACAAGTTCACAATCAACCATGTGCCCACAACCCGTGGACATCTAGAAATAATAATAATATACCCCTAACCCATACCCCTTATTGTTATGGGTCTAATTACTTATATCTGTCAACATAAGTTAAATTGTTAAACGAATATGTCACAAGATATATATCATCATTCTATGATTATCATTCCATGGGAGGTTGTCCCGGTTACGTCGGGCCCATGGTGTGCGGGGGTTTCACCAGATAGTACTACCCATATATTTGATGGCTCCAAAGAAGTTAATGATTGTGTGCTAGAGATCGGGGATTCGTTATGGCAGCTAGAACGGCCTTATTTAATTATTACACCAAGTAAGTAAATGGTATCGAAGCATGTAATCACCCCAAAAGTTTAAGTAAAAGAGGGGAAAAGCACATGAACTCACATGGTAATCTTGTATATGCCACCATCAGTATGCTAAAGTTGCGATCTTGCTATCGTGTGTGTAGTTGTCAAAACAAATCCTAATTATAATTGTGACATTAGTTTATTGTACTAGAGTATGTCATTAACCGTGTGGTTGAGCTTGACTGATTCGTTAAAGTGTTGGGGCAGTTTTGGTAAAAATCTCGGGTTGTAAACCTTCATTTATTATTCTAATAGTTGTACTAATAAAGTGTTGGTTTGACGTAGTATTTATATGTAATGGTAATACTTATGTATATATGAGTAGTAAAATAATGTTTCGACCCAAATCAAGGTAATACTGATTATTATAATAATATTTCGATTCAAACAAACTAACACTAAAATATTATTTACTTGTACGATTTTTATGTAATATATGTAAAAACAAATATATATTCGAGTAGCTATGTTTGTTTAGAAAATAATAATCAAGATTTATAGTTACATTTATATAATTAATAATAAAGGTCATCAAAATATACTTGTATATTTATTGATTACAAGTATTGAAGAAAGTAGTTATGGTCGTCTTATATTAATATATAGTTTTAGGGTTTTGATCTGTAAGTATTGGTAACTGTTTAAACTTGTATTTACATGAACCCACATACAAATATATTTATATCGAAAATAAATGTTTGAAGTTTATAAAATGTTTGTATATATATACATAATATATGTATAAAATATCGTGTCAAATATCGTTTTTTGTAAACTAATGATAAGTAATTTAAAATACGGTTAAGTACGTATATCAACAATATATAATTTATAAAACTTTGATCATTATATAACAAGTCCTAGCAAATATATATGTATATTATGTTTGTTATAAGAAGTAGCTAATACTTAGTATTTTTAACTATACGCATTCGTATTAAAATAAATATTTAGGTTTCTAAATATAGATACGTGTTCGAATCGAATAAATACGTATTACTAGTATAAGTATGTTTGTATTGAAACTAAGTATCTATAGTTCATAAGTACACTGTTTAGTGATAATAAATATAGACGTAACTATAATAATTAGTAGAGACAACAATAATACTCATACTATTAATGAAAGTATTTTAGCATTAATAATATTAGTGTAAAATATAATATAAGTTTTAGTAGTTATAAATAACAATACTAATACAAGTATAAGAGTTATGCTAATTAAATCACGTTAACAATAAGTGTAGCATTTAAAATGTTGTTAAAAGAAATAATATTAGTGTTAACAATAACAGTTATCATAAAAATAATAATAGTAGTTAATATGACGTTTTTAATAGCAATAACAACTTTTTAGTAATATTAAGATGAAATATAATACAAGTTTTAATAGTTGAAAATAATAATAACAATAATAAGGATAATATAGTATATTTATAAATAAAGTTAATATTTATAATATTATGTTAAAAATAGTTTTAGTGATAGTAATAATATTAATAATAATAATAGTATAATAATTAATAAAAGTAATGATAATAATGATAAATCTTTAATAACTATAAACTTAATAATGTTAATAATAAATGTAACGTTTTTAACAAAAATTTGTTTAATGTTATTCAATTCTAATTAGTACTAATAATAGTAATAACATTTAATATATTTAACTACTAATATCTATAAGTATGTGTATATAAATTTAGAGATTGTATGATTTTGATTTATATATATGTATATATATATATATATACTCGTAAGGAAGTAAATATGTGCGTATGTTTATAAATACATTTGTATGTATTCATATCGTATGATAACTCGTCTTTAGTTTATATTTATTACTATTTTCGTGTATATATATATATATATCTATATATAGTTGTAGTAGTTTTATAAATCTAGCCACAAAATAAAATAATTTATAATCATATACTTGTTATACTTATATATGTGTTTTATATTTCTAAATAAGGCGTGTTATCTTTATAACTAAATGTTTATACTTATGTTTATATGAACTGTTTTATAAGTTACGGTTTCTAAATTATTACATAAGTGTATATGTATACATATTTATATTTCTAGGTAATATGTTTTATATTTATAATTACTTGTATATATACACATATATATATATATATATATAAATTTTATATTTTTTTTGTTTGGAAAGAGACCTGGTTATTACAAATACACGAACAAGGTTCGGTTTTTCATCTAAATCTCGAGTGGTCGGGATGGAGTCGGTTCAGCTCAACTAACTATTACACACGTTTACAAACAAAACAAATACAATTTACAAAATAAATACAAAAACTTTGTGCACGTTTATACCTCACTACTCGTACGCGAACCCGCTCGTTTAAAGACCCGTTTAGAGAACCGATGCCACAGTTTGACTCGCATTTTCTGCTGTTGACCGACTTTGACCAGGGTTGACTTTCGTTGACCGAAACCCGGGACTGTCGGGAACGACCCGAAAAGTCCCACCTATCCGGGTGGTATCCCGTCTTCACCATAACCTGTCCAAATATTCATATGAATACACGGGAATGAAACCCGACCACCTCAATCTCTCGTTACAACCGGAAAACCGCCGGGAGTTTTTAAACGGAAGAAATAATGTTTAAAGAAAATGGTAGATCTACATAAGGGAATAACACGAATCTGGAAAAAGAAAACTCACCGGGAAGAACCGGCTTCGCCGGAAAGAAAGCAAGTCCCGTCGGATGCTCACTGGTAAAACGGGTTAGAGGCCGCGATCGGCATCCCTCATCTGCGCACGTCGTCTTCTGTCGTGTGTCACCACCACCAGTGCTGTCAAGGCCGCCGCCGATGGTTCTTCACCCGGTAGCAGCCTCGTCGCCGTCATTTTGTTCACCCGACGCCACTACTGCTACTTCCGTCCTCTCTGCTTGAGTTCGCTGTGAGACCCACCGGAGGTGGCGACCGATGGTCTCTCACCCTCTTCTCTCTCATGGATTTAGGGTTTGTGACAGAAATATAGATGTAGGGATGAAGTGGAGGGGGAAAGGTGGAAGGGATGGTGGTGGGGCTGCTTAGTCGCCTTCGCGAAGGTTCACCAGAGGGGTCATCGGAGGTGACCGGCCTCCTCCCTTTCTGCTCTCCCTCTCTTCTGACTACTCTCTCTTTCTCTTAAAATATGTGTTTTGTTGTTTGTGAAGATGGAATAAGAAGGGAGATAAGGAATAAAAATAATTAATTAAAATTATTAAAGATCCATTTCTTGGATTATGTAAAGATATTGTGGAGAGATTTCATGCAGATTCGTATAATTAAAAAGATATCATAAAATTTCTAAAGATTTTATTTAAAGTCAAACATAGATTTTCTTTGAAAAATTTGATAGTAATTAAATTATTTATATAAGTTTTGTAGAATGTGTAGACAATTACTAGTGTAATCTGGACTGGTTTTCGCATATAAATTGTACACTCGAGTCTTCGAGATGTCAATTAATTCCATGTTTTCATTTTATAATTCCTATTATAATAAGACGTGGTAATATATATAATTTATTTCATGAAATCCTCGTTCCGACTGCTGTCCAAGCCGATATGCGTCGACACCGTGTGTCTAATACGCGTCTGCTCCAAATAAACGTTTCGCGCTCCGTTTAATAAATAATATTATTAATAATAATAACTAAAAAAATATAAATAAATATTTAATTTATTTTCTTAATCACGCAGCTCTATAATAGTCGAATAACGCTCTTGTACCACGTGTCTAACCGCGGATGCTCAGATTAAACGTTTCGCGTCTCGAGATTAATTATTATTTTATAATTTCTATAATTATATATCGTGGCAATATATGTCATCTAAATATTTGTTTTGTATAAATTCAATTTCGGCTGTTGTCTAAGCCGGTACATGTTGACACCGCGCGTGCCACACGTGCTTGCTCCGACTAACGATCCATTCTCCGATAATTTATATTAATTTTTAATACTAATATTATTAACTATAATAATAAATAATTATATATTCTAGTATGCTATTTCTAAAATAGCAGGTATCGATCTTGTACCGCGTGTTCACACACGTCCGCTCCGGATAAAACATTTCATGTTCCGCAAGTCATCATTAATTTCTAAATAATAATAATATTAGTAATTTTATACGATAGATATAAGGTAAATAATTGTTTACATTTTTTTATTATACCGGATCCAACAAAATCTGCTGACGTCTACATCGGTGTTTGTCGCAGTCGCGCATCCAACGTCACATATCTCGCGTATAAAATCTCAATCAGTTGCCCGAATTAAACAGTAGTCTTTATTAATATTATTTATTTGAGGTTTGACATTTAAATACTTTATTTTGTAGGATAACCGGTATTCACCCGTACGAGCGCGTTAATCGTTCTAACAGTTCTCCGTGTAAACGGTTTAGTTCTTAATCATTATAAATTATATCGAATCATGAAATGATCCGTCAAACAATGTTTATTAGTTTGTTTTGGATTCGGTTCGTATATTAGACATTTAGTTGGGCCGTTAATGGGCCGAGTTCGTTTATCTACATTTGGGCCAAGCCCAATGGGCCTAGTTTAATTGTGTAAGCACAATGTGTTTACTGAGTTTTAAATGGTAGCCCAAAGTGTTCGAGTTTACTATCCAGTAGTTCAAGTATCAAAATAGATAACGCTTAATTAAATAAAAAAATCAGACCCTAAATTTAGGGTTGTTACAATTCCACCCCAAAACATTTAAAAAAGGGAATTTAAATAGCAAAACTCACCTCTAACTTTTTCGGGTAGACCTATGTGGTTATAGTCCCAAGTGCTCGAATCCAAATCACAACGATAGACCTAAATTTCGAGGGTTATCTTAGTATACCCTAATCCATTCATTTAATCATTTCTGATTTATTACATAAGCTTAACTTCTAATTTAACTTCTCAAAACAATCTTACTTTGCAAATTAAATATTTTGTCCACATGCAGGCACGGTCATGCCTGGCCGGGCACGCCTATGCCGACCACGTTTTCCTTAGCACTGATCTTGAGTTTGTCAGTAACTTGTTTCCTGGGTCGCTGATCAAGACTAGCACGGTCGTGCTGATTTCCATTATCGCACCAAGAGAACTACATTCTCGATAATCTCCAAATCGTTGACTGACTCCAGGATGCACGGGCATGCGTGCACTTGGGTCGCATATACTATTTTACTTCATATTCAACATACATTGCTTTACCTTTTAACTATTTGCGTGTTAGATATTTCATAATCAAAGCTTGATATTTATAAAAATTTCTATTTATAAATACTTCATACACATGGTCAAGTTGAATCCATGCATTTAAGTCCTTACCAAGTGTTATAAGCTACTGTTTATGATCTATCAACGGTTATAGGCAACAATATTCACCAAAAACACCTACATTCACCATGATTACCCAATATAAACCTCAAAGCATACTAAAAATAGCGTAATGAAGTTCTTAGGCTAAGTTTGCTTACCAAGATGGACTAGAAACGATTTGTGCACGAGAAACACTTCTGGAGATGATGATGAAGCCTTAATAATCAGAATCCACACCCATGCAAGGCTTGGATATGGTGAAATTCCATGGTTTCTAGAGAGAGAAAGATATTTTAGAGAGAGGTTATAGAAGATGGTCCAGAGAGACTGTGAAAGTGGAAATGAGGCTAAACAAGAATCGAGTTTAAAAGAAAAGATTTGTATATGGTGGTCCAATAGGATTTTTACAACTCAAAAACTCCACTACATAGAGCTAGTCGCCCACGTGCACGGGCGTGCATGCTCTGATGCACCCCTTAAATCACAAGATTAACTTTATTCTCGGTAAGGGTGCGGTCTTCGGTCACCAAAACGAACCTACATGGGTGTGCCTTCCTATGCACGGTCGTGCCTAGATTAGGATTGCTACACAAACTATTATAAAGGTCACGAGGGTATGCATGAGGGCCTTCACGCCATGAAGCATAATCGCACACCACCCCCTCATTCGTGAAGGGGGCGTGAGGTACCAATCGTAAGGGCTTACACGCGAAGAAGAGAGGATATAGCCGTTGAATATATCCGTTGAGGGGGGGTTGACCGTTGGAGGCTTATATATATAAACACAATCATATACCAAATCATTATCTCTATTTCACCAATTCAAACACAAACTTAATCAAAATGGCATCATCATCTTCCTCTTCATCTTCAAGTGACGAAGCGGCTCAAATGATGTTCCATGCTTGGACATCTGCAGCGATTACGTTGTGGCCAGAAGCCGAATCATCACAACCTTTAACACGAAATGCTCGTCTAAACCGAGAACGGTCGACTGCTTGTAAGGCCCCTTTCCCAAGAGGCCTCACTTGTTGGATTTACTCATAAACATAGTTATCAAACTCTGACATCTTAATTAAAACATTCAACATAGCGGAAGCGTACATTATTCAGTTACATAAACAGCGAAAGTCTTAACATATAAAAGAAACATTCTTCTAACACATAAGCAATTAAACGAGATGTCAGTCTTGAGTCAGGTAAACTCTATCCCTTCGCCCGCCTCTCTTCATATTACCTAAAGTGCATACTAAAAGTCAGCTAACGCTAGTGAGTTCTAGTTTAAAACAATTAGGTAAAAACATTATTTCTTCATAAGTATATTTATATATACGTATATTTGTACTTCTTAGCTTTACTGCTTTCATATAACATTCATAATGAGTATGTATATAAATACATACATGCTTTATTTCTGAGTGAACATTCTTTGGTTATACACATATGGGTGATCAACCCGTTATAATTGTTGCGTAAGTCACAAAGACAAACGCCATAAGAACTACCGTCGTAGCCCATTTCATAAACCGTCCGGCCCTAGAAACCGTCCGTCATATCAAAAATCCATCTGACAACCTTCGTCCGTCCGCCTAAACCGTCATACCGACGTAGTCCATCTATTCGCCTGTCTGCCCTAAGGCATCCGTTTCCCACACAAACTATCGTTTATGCAACCGTTCTACTTATCATAATAAGGCAATTGCTTCGACCGTCCATTAATGCCTTTCATACGCCCTAGCTGATGAAGGAACGTATATGTCCTGGTTGCAAAATAGTTGCGTGGTCGTCCGTCTACCGTAGTAGCCGTTAGCATCGAAGCGTCCATAATATTCACATACATTTGTAACATGCAATATATAATATATATAAAGCAAGGTTTCATTCTTCTATGTTATGTCATACTTTCATTTCTTTATTCATAACATACTTGTCATATTTCTTTGTTCATAACATACTTGTCATATTTCTTCGTTCATAACATACTTGTCATATTTCTTTGTTCATAAACATACTTGTCATACATATAATTATCATGTATTATCATATAACACATTGACTAATCACATAACATTCATATCATATTAGGTATACACTTCAGCCCTAAAACATTTAAATTCATTTGCACGTAATACATAGGGGGCACATAGAACTCACCTGATGAGCAGGCCCTGAGATACTATCACCGGTTAGTAGGCGTCTCTAGGTGTCACACAAAATCTGTATAAGTCATTCGTATAAGTTAAGATAACTTGCCTAACCTGACACTTAGTTTCTATCTTTAGGGTTTGACGAACTTAGATAAAGTTCGCCCTACATTGATTCAAGCGAACTTAGTAGTTTCGCTAACATCAGTCTTCCTTCCCAAACAACTCAATCCCTAAAGAGGATTTCTATATTTATAAAATATACTTCTTTAATCCTAACGGAAAATTTGACAAAGTCTCGTTTGTTTTTATCTAAAACCCGACATTATAACTTGTCTATTTCCATTGCCAAATCATAACCAATAATCTATCCTAATTAAGTGTTAACTCTAGTATCGATATATTTCCATACTTTTATCAAATACTTTAATAAGTCTTTGTCGGTTATCATTTATTAAATAAAATCATTGTTATACATCCTAAATACGTTATTCATGACCCGACTAATAGAAATAATTAATATTCTACGAGTATTAAAGGATATACCTTCCCGAACACGATCCCGAATTATAACCGAGACTCGACCCGAACTTTATCCGTCGTCATCATCATTATGTACTATTATCATCATAGCCTTATCATCATCATCGAAACTACTATTGTGAATTCCATCATCGAAACTACTATTGCGAATCACCGTGAACCGAAACTACCTTTGTGAACACCCTTTACCCGAAACTACCTTTGAATCACCATATCCTGAAACTAGCGTCGCTCGAAACTACCACTGTGAACATAACTACCCGAATCTGGCATCTTGAACCATACTTTAAGGCTGCCATAACATCCCGAAACTACCTGTTGCTGAACCATCACTAACCGAAACTACCTGTTGCTGAACCATCACTAACCGAAACTACCATTGGACTGCCATTATCACACCGACCGAAACCACTGCTGCCATAGCCTCTGCCTGAAACTCATAGAACCACGCCACCATATAGCCGCCGTGAACCGTCATGGAATCTCTATGACCACCGCTAACCACCGTCTACTATTATCGCTACTAGGCTACTATAACATCCCCACTGTTCGTACCATCGTTAACAACCATTCGCACCACCAACATCCACCACTGGCCACCATTACCTTCACTGTTAACCTCATACAGCCACCAATATTGCCATCGTGAACCACCATGAAACTGCCCTTATCACCATCTTCACCTTCACGTAAGCTAGTGTAGACCACCAACGGTTACGGCCTCCACCACCACCATCTACTAGGCTACTATAACATCCCCACTGTTCGTACCATCGTTTAACAACCATTCGCACCACCAACATCCACCACCGGCCACCATTACCTTCACTGTTAATCTCATACAGCCACCACTATTGCCATCGTGAACCACCATGAAACTGCCCTTATCACCATCTTAACCTTCACGTAAGCTAGTGTCGACCACCACCAGTTACGGCCTCCACCACCACCGTGAGAGTTACCGTGTAAACCCACGTCAACATTAACCTTCTCCACCACTCTCCATCGTTCAACCCTACCGCCATAACACCACCACCCCGCACTACCGGAAGACCTTTACAACCACCGCTCATACCGCCATACTCGACCCAGTGCTGCTGCAGGAGTTGTGGCAGCAGCTTTCACGCCTATCGTCGTTGTCAACTACCGTCCGTACCACCACCTACCATGGTGAGACTCGTCTAACCACCATAACCGATGACCTTACTACCTCGCTGGCCTCGTCTCTTCATTGTGTGCGTACACAGACCCGGAAGCTATTCGCATGAGCTTCTCCGCTTAACCGAGCATGGTATGGTTGCAGGTTGGCCGGATTAGGTTGATCGGAGGTGAGGGAAGATATGGTTGCAGGTTGTCGTGAGGAGGGAAGCAAATAAAATCGACGAGGGGGGTGACGGCTGTTAAAATGGAAATGGGAATTTAGGTTTAGGCAATATTTCATCTTGCTCCCTCATCTACGTAACATTTACATTATTCCCCCTTTTAATTAATTGTTAACCTATTTTGCCATGTTTTAATTCTTTGATAGCTTTAACAATTCTTGTGTTTTAGATAGTAAGAATTTGGGATGTTACACTGCTAACGTCCAACTACTACAAGACTACTTTAACGAATGGTGTACGTATGACGAGTAGCACTTTGCTACTCAGTTTTGAATGAGCCGGAATTTATTTTTAAGGATATTAAATGATATAGAGAGAGAGGTTCCTTGGTTCCGACAAGGCGTTGATGCGAGAGGTGGTTTTACCCCCGTTCAAAAGAGTACCACCGCGGTTCGTCAATTGGCGTGCGGAAACGCTAATGATTCGTTCGACGATTACCTAAAGATGTCTACCCGAACAATCAGGTCATGCATGTATAAATTTTCTAGAGCTATTATTAGATTGTATGAAAGTAGATATTTACGTAAACCGTCGGCTAGCGACATTGAGCAGTTACATGCAGCGCATGAAGCTAAGCATGGCTTTGTCGGCATGCTTGGAAGTATCGATTGTACGCATTGGGACTGGAGAAATTGCCCCAACGCATGGCGAGGTCAGTTTGCACGTGGTGATCATCCTAATCCGAATATTATGCTCGAAGCAGTTGCATCAAATGACCTATGGATTTGGCATGCATTTTTTTGTGTTGCCGGTTCCAACTATGACATTAATGTTCTAAAACAATCGCATATATTTGATGATTGGATAAACGGAACCGCACCCGACTCATCTTTTGAACTTAGGGTGACAATTTACTAGCGTGGGTATTATCTTGCCGATGGAATATACCCCGAATATGTTGTAATTGTCAAATCGCTTACAGAACCCATAGGTCTTAAACGTAATACTTATAAAAAAGCTCACGAAGCGGCAAGAAAAGATATAGAACGAGCGTTCGGTATGTTGAAGTGTAAGTGGCATATTATCCAACGTCCGGCTAGGTGTTGGTCTCAAAACAAAATTAGGAACATAATGTATGCTTGTATTATTCTCCATAATATGATTTTAGAGGATAACAACTTGGCAATTTGTCACTATAACCCAAATGAAGAGGAGCCTACGTACGAAGAAATTGACGAAGATAAAAGCGAAGCAACCGTTAAGAAATACGAAGCCGAGAAGTTCATCACGTTCTGAAAGCAGACTTGATTGAGCGTATTTTCGAACGTTCGCAACATTAGTTTTTATGTAATTTTTATTTATGTAATTTTTTTATGTAATTTTTTATTTATGTTTTTTTATTTTATGTAACTTTTATTTATCTCAAAAATGAATATTTTATTTAAAAAATAAATATTTTATAATATATGCATTTAGTGCCCATTTGAGTTGGGTATACCCCTTGCCATGTGAGAGCCAAGTAAGGAGTATACAAATCGGACGTGGCGCCTAGGTGACAGAAAATGTACTCTTACTTGGAAGAGCCAAATGAGAGTATACCTCGTACTTTAAAAACTACAAAAGGGTTCATGGTAATAAACAAACAAAATTCAATATCTCTACTAAAAGACTAAATAGATTAGTAGGAACAAAAGTTGATGTTGATAGTAGGAGCCAAGGTCACTACCAACACCCAAAAGACACAAAAGGGTGCCAAGAGGCGTAAAAAAGGCAGATGAATAACAAAGGGACAATTGATAAGCCATCAACATGTAAACACATTATTGTTGATAAATCATCAACCATCGGCGGATTTAAATGGGACCGAGTTCGTTCGGCTAAAATTAACATTCACCGGAGTATTCAACGAATTTTTTTTTTATTATTTGGCCATCTCAGTTATCTCTTATAGAGTATTTAAAGTTAAAAAAGAAAAATAAAGATATTATACTCGAAAATTTTCCGATGGGTGAAGACGTGAAGCTATCCAACGAAATTGTTCAGTGAGTGTGGACAGAAGAAGAAACAGGTAGATCAAGTGTTAACACTTAAACACTTTATTGAGTTAATATGGGCTTTATTAAAAGTATGTTATCGTGATATGAGGGGTATGAGGGGTTAGGCCGCAAGGCCACCGGTGAGGGGATTCGGCGGTCGGTGACAAGACGATGGGGAATACGCAAGGGGAAGGAACAGGAGGAATGAGGAGCCGAGGGTCACATCATTCTTTATAGCAAACCTACCAGACGCAATAACCGGTGAGGAACTGTGGGAGGAATGCCGAAACCTCGGCCACATAGTCGACGCATTTATCCCAAAGAAGAGAGATAGCTCGAAAGGTAAGTTCGGTTTCGTAAGATATGCTAATGTCAGGGACATAGAAAATCTTGAGACATCCCTAAATGGGATCCTGATCGGGGGATTGAAGGTGAGTGCAAATGTTGCCAAATACGATAAGTATGGACAACGGTCGGGCGGGGTTGAATCGAGGACATGGGGTGCAAAAAATACAACAACACATGGTACCAGGAAGGAAGTAACGAGTCGTCGGAACTATGAGCCAAGACCGGTGGGAGGGGTTTCATTCTGGGACGTCCTGGTCAGAGAAAAACAAGGTCCCCACATAAAGTTTGACCAGGAATCCATGTTATCTGCTGGATGGAAGAAACTTTCCCTGGTTGGGGAGGCGATCGACTTGGTAGTGCTAAACGATCTAAAGAACCGCCTTAATGACCTGGTTGAGTTAGGGATGGAACTCCGGTACTTATGGGGGCTAAAAGTTATGGTTACATTCAGTTCCACGGTTGGGGTCAGGAAGTTTCTTGACGGGAAAAGGAAGGAGCATGAACTTTTGTTCAGCGATCAACAGATTTGGGATGGACAACTCATCCAATTTGAACGGATTGCTTGGGTTCACATTCTTGGTGTCCCTATTCAACTATGGGAAGACAACACCTTCAACGGGATTAGGCAAACCTTTGGGAAAATAGTGGAATTCTCTACAGCTTCATTTGTAAATGGCAACATGTCCTATGAAGAAATGGGAATTATCAATGACAAGCCTGGGCGTATATCCACGAACATCAACTCAGAATGGGGTGGGCAGGTGTTTCCGGTTCGGATTGAGGAAACGTCATGTTGCTGGGCTCCCCGTTGCATAAAAATCTCGGAAAATAATGCCTCCTCATCATCGGCATCAGCTCCGACAGCAGGGGCAGCACAGGGTCATTCGAAAATCCAGATGAAACGTCTAAGTCGGCTGAGCGTTATGGGGAAAGAGGAGGGAACTCCAAAGGCCCATCCTCGGGTCAGGCATTTTTTTCAAAACAGCAATAATGAAAGGAATATTTCCCACAATGCAGCTAATGCACCGGGGGAGGATACGATGACTGCTAGGGAGGGCCCACATCCTGATTTAAATAACGACAATAGCAGATAGTTCCTTGACAACCTGGGCTCGAACCCCTTTAGGCTAAATGAATTAATCTTTAATCTTGGGGCCCATTCCAAGAAAAAAAGAAAATCCCAAGCCAGATCACCAAAGACAAAAAATAATCAAGGAAGCAGCTCAAACCCATCGAGGAAAAGAATTAGGGTTCGCAAATTACTCTCGGTTAAAAAAGGGGGCCATTCGAAAGAAAGAAATAGGCTCACAAATCTTTTCAGTGGGGGGGGGGGAACTTGATTCTGGGGAAGGTTGGGAATCTGAAATGGAGGAAGGAGAAATTGGGGGTGCTCAGCCAGTGGCTCTTGCAGGAGAACTAGTGGAGGACAGAAGGGAAATGGAAATTGGGGCACATGAGGGGGTGGAGGCGGCCTACCGTTCTTTCCGTCATTAGATCTGAACGCGTCTATTTCGTCATCAGGTAGTATGGAACTACGGAGGGATAACATCGATCTAGAGGTGGAAGTTCAACACACCATCGAGATTGGGCATTGCGTCGGAATCGATGTAACAAGCTAAAAAGACCAGGTTAAGGACATCATTGTGGGTGAAGGGGGTGATCAGTTGTTGTAATAGATTTTTTGACCTTAAACTCTCGGGGGATTGGTGATTCGAGGAAGAGGGCCTGGATCAAGAATTTTAGGTTAAGAAATAACATCAGGTACTGTTGTATACAAGAATCACACATTTCGGATCCTGAAAAACTCAACATCAGGAGCTTGTGGGGGGTGACATGGAATTTGATTGGGTGGAATTAAATGGAAGATCTGGGGTCATTATTAGTATATGGGATTCAAGGGTTTTTGAAAAATCACACACAATTAACATCCGAACGCGTTGATTACTGTCGGCAAGTTAAAGGGCAAAAATGGCGGTCTATTTATTGCAAACGTTTATGCTCCGCATGATCAATCATCTAAAATCTCCCTATGGAATTTTCTGTAAGAAATTAAGGAAAACATTCCGGGGCCGTGGATCATGTTAGGAGACTTTAATGAAGTACGTATCGCATCGGAGAGGTTGAACTCAAATTTCAATGCTGTGGGAGCAGGTAATTTTAACGACTTCATTTTCGAGACGGGTCTGCATGAGTATGAGTGACAACGGGCTCAACGCAAGCAAAATCGATAGGGTCCTGGTCTGCAGTGATTTCATGAGTAAATGGTCAGGCGCCTCCCTTACGGCATGCCTTCGGGAAATCTCTGACCACTGTCCTCTCGTACTTAAATGTTCCAGTGTGGATTTCGGGCCTAAGCCATTTCGGTTCTTCAATTCATGGATTGGGAGGGACGGGCTGCAGGCAACAGTCGAAGAGGCATTTAGGATCCCGGTTACGAAGGCTAGGCCGGATGCCATGTTAGCGGGCAAGCTAAAAAACATGAAATTAGCGCTAAAAAAGTGGAAGTCGAAGATGGGGGCGAAAGAAGAGGAAGAAACCAATTCACTCAGGGTCCAATTGAATGCACTTGACTCTTTGTAGAACTAGTTGGATTGAATAGTGATGAAAGCGAAGAGAGAATGCTTGTCAAGGGAAAACTAATGGATTTAGAAAGAAGGAAGGCGGAAGACATCAAACAAAAAGCTAGAATAAAATGGGCGGTAGATGGTGATGAAAACACATCTTTTTTTCATGGACTATACAATTCAAGGAATGCCTCGAACGAGATTAATGGAATTTCGGTGAATGGGGTGTGGTCAGAATGCCCAAACATCATTAAGGAGGGTGCTCGGGTCTTTTTTGAAGCAAGGTTTCAGGAGACCCTCCCATCAAGGCCTAGAATGACCTGCCCCGGCTTAAAAACGCTCTCCACAGATGAGGTGGACTCTATTTCCAGTTCTTTCACTTACGAAGAGATACGCACGACAGTTTGGGACTGTGGGGGGGATAAAGCCCCTGGGCCGAACGGCTTCAATTTCACTTTCATCAAACACTTCTTGGAATTACTCATGGGGGACTTTCAAGAACTTGTCGGGGCTTTCTACGAAGATGGAGTGATTAGCGGAGCATGTTGTTCTTCATTCATTGCCATCATTCCCAAGTCCAACAACTCCACCTCTTTCAACGAATTCAAGCCGATATTTCTCATTGGGTGTATTTCTAAGGTAATCTCAAAAATCCTCGCTAACCGCATTAAACTTGTGATTGGTGCGGTTATCTCCGACTCCCAAACGGCGTTCCTTGCCAAGCGGAACATTCTGGACAGGCCTTTGGTGGTCAATGAGGTTATGTCTTGGTTGAAAAAATCTAAACAGGAAGGCTTAGTGTTCAAGGTAGACTTCAACAAGGCTTTTGATTCATTATCATGGGAATTCATCGACTCGATGTTAATGCAAATGAACTTCCCTGCGAAATGGAGGATTTGGGTCAAAGGAATACTTGGGTCCGCGAAAGCTTCGGTGCTGGTAAATGGGTCGCCTTCGAAAGAATTCACTTGTTCTCGTGGGGTAAGACAAGGCGACCCTTTATCTCCGTTCTTATTCTTGATTGCCATGGAGTCACTCAATTGGTTGTTGGAGAGGGCAAAGGTCATCAGGATTTTTAGGGGTATAAAATTTCCTAATGACGGGCCATCTATATCACATTTTCTATTCGCCGACGATGTAATAATACTGGGGGAATGGTCGAAAGCAAATTTCCATAATTTGATTCGCCTACTCAGGTGTTTTTACCTCGCATCTGGTCTGACAATTAACCTAAGCAAGTGTAGTCTGTATGGTATAAACGAAACAGAGAGTAGTGTGGGCGAGATGGCAAGGACCGCTAACTTCCAAAAGGGGCAACTCCCCTTTTCGTACTTAGGGCTCAAAGTCAGAGCAAATATGAACCTCTCAAAAAATTGGCGTTCGGTAATTGATGTTTTTGAAGCCAAGTTATCGGTATGGAAAGCGAAGAATTTATCTATAGGGGGAAGGGTAGTACTGCTAAAATATGTCCTCAACAGTTTGCCGGTGTATTTTTTTCTCCTTGTACAAGGCCCTGGCCAAGGTGATTATTACGCTAGAAAAAATCCAGAGAAACTTCCTGTGGGGAGGGAATGGGTCCTCAAAACGGATAAACCGGGTGAAATGGGATAAGGTATATGCTCCGATGGATAAAGGGGGTTTGGGGCTGGGGTCCCTCAAAGCGTTTAATCTTAGTCTCCTTGCAAAATGGTGGTAGCGGTTTATCTCGGACGGAAATTGTTTATGGAAATGGGTGATAAGTAGCATTCACGGGCAGGCTAGGGGACTTGCTTGCATCCCTGGACGCAAAGGAATGTCTAGTGTGTAGGGCAATATAAAGAAGCTGGAGGTGCAGCTTAACATCCTGAATATAAAGTTCATAGACTTGGCGGAAGAGAAGGATGGGGGATGGTTTTGGAAACCTGGCGGCATGGGCTGCTTCTCGGTTAAATCCACGCGGGATATCATCAATCCAGTTTTGAGCTAACAGGACGATTACAATCTGCAATGGTGCAGCTCGGTCCCCCTAAAAGTCAACATCTTCGGGTGGCGCGTAGAACTCGACAGAATTCCCACAAGGATAGCCCTATCTAGGAGGAGGGTGAACATACCCCTGGTCGTTTATCAACTTTGTTCGCACAATGAGGAGTCTACCGAGCACCTATTTACGTCTTGCTATTTCGCCATTATACTTTGGGGATACATTAGTACTTGGTGTAAAACCACCACTATCTTCGTCTTTTCCATTAGAGACATTTTGGACCTCCATAATACGGCTACGGTGGCTCCTAGCAGAAGAAATGCGTTCCAAGTTGTGGTCCTATCGGCAATTTGGAGTATTTGGAGAGTAAGAAACGGGGTAGTCTTTGGGGGAAAACGAGCTTCTTTCCATTGGCTTTTCGAAGATCTCAAATGCACAAGTTATTTATGGGCAAATAATAGGAAGGTGATCGGGGTTCAAAGCTGGAAAAGGTGGGTCTCATTCAATTTGTAATGAGTCCAAGTGAGTGGGGTGTAAAACGGCTGTAAAACTGTTTATTGCTTCTTGTTTTTTCGCTCTGCATCATTTGCTAGATCTTCTAGCTTGTTTTTAATAAACTCGGTCTTTAAAAAAAAATATGGGCTTTATTAAAAAAAAAAAAAGACTAGCTTAAATTGTTTAACAAACGCAGATACCAAAACCTAATATTATATTGTTTTTTTCCTCTTAACCTACGCAGGAGACTAATGTACACAAAAGAGATCGTTTCGTACCTCGTGCACATCAATTTTCAAGTCTTAAAGTGATTACAAAATGCATCGATTTTAATTTTGTTTTTTATTCATTTCTATTATGTTAATAAATTAACAATGTATGAATTTTGTTTTATAATTTTATTTTATATTGTTAGATTATATGTAATTTAGGATTTATTATTTTATATAATTGTTAGTTGGTTTTATATGTATAAACGTTTCTTTAGAAAAAGACTTTGTAAAAACACTCAAACTAAACATCAAGACTTCATCAAATCCGTAAAATGCTAGTGAAAATAATAATAAAAGAGGTCGAGAAAAAGTTAAATTACCAGAAGACGAAATTGTTGGTGACCGGGCCTTGTAGTGCCATAGTATCATTAGTGTCTTATATCAGTAGTAATGGAAGACTGCGATTAACTTGATCATCGGTGTTTGACCTCAACAATATTAGTGGCTAGTCGCAATATTAGTTTCAACGTCAATGATTATTTATGAGTGACACGTCAATGTTACATATATAAATACTTCTGTATCATTAGTTCCAAATAGATTTTCACTCAACTTAGCAATTATAGGCTATTAGTTAAGATTAAATCAGTTTCCTTATAAAAAACTATGGGTATAACATAATCATAAATATTTCAAAATAAAAAAGAATAAGGGTCAAAACACATTTCCATACCTTTATTTCTTTTTGACCAAGATACTCGAGGGTAACACGTGCACCTTGTCACCAGTATTTGCCACGTCATCCCATCATTTCCCAAGTCACAGAGTAATTTTCCAAGACACAAAGCTTAGATATTATCGATTTTGTACTCTAGCCTGATTAAAATACTTTTATATTTTGAGTAAAATAAAGTAATTTGTCTTTTTGTGAATTCTTTTTAAAATTTGTATACAGTCATTTTATTAGTTCATATTTTTTTTTATAAAAATCTTAAATCACTAGATTTTTTACTATTTTTCTGAGAGTTAATACTCATTTTATCTTTCTGTCGAGAACCGGACATACTTCACGTCCATGTTAGATTCATATCCTGTATTGAGTTCTAGGACTTGATTTTACAATACCCTTTTCTAATAAACTTATATTGCTTTCTAAATATTTAGTAGATGCTGGTAGAGACACCTTAACACATGTTGTTTGTTATTTGTAGAAATCGAGTCCTTTTTTATGTTTGGCTTCCATTCATTGTAGGATTATTCTTATGCCAATTGTCCTTCTAAAGTGTATATTATTTTCACTAAAACTATTGATATCTTTCCATGTTTTGTTGAACTTGTAAAAAAATGATTGACGTTTTTCTATCTGTATAAGATGTTAAACTGGATAGTGCTAATCATCCTAAAAGTTGGGCATGTTGATGAGAACTTTGAAGTCAAAATATCTTTTGGGATAATAGTAGGGTTATTGAAACAAATTTTGTTTAACTCAATCCTATTTGGTAATTCAGTTATTTTTGGAAAATGAGGTGAAGTGATATATATCATATTAATGGTTATAAAATCATACCAATGTCTTAACTCTCTTTGTAACAACCCTAAATTGAGCATGACCGCGCAACTCGCTTAGTCAACACAATTCCAAAAAACTAAGTCAGTTGCCAAGGGAAAACCGATTGGCAGGACCGTGCCGGCATGAGGTACGCGTGTGTGTTGCGGGCAACCAGAACAAGGAAATGCAGTTTTTGACTTGTTTTCTTCTCATTGACTCATGTGGTTAGTTTCACTCACTTATTTTGACAACCTGAAACTCCAGATCACCTAGGCTTCACTCTAACACTTCCAAGTTCATCCAAAACCTCTAACCCCTCTCTAAAAGCTTCTTTCTCTAAAAATCTAACTCAAGCACACATAATCAAGCTTTGCATGTGGGTTGGATCTATTTATTAAAGTTTGTAATCACTTTACATAAGTGTTTTATACTAAGAACCGTCCATGGATTAAGCTTAGTAAGTAGTTTGAGCCTTAAACCGTTAAGTTCTTAATGGTTTTGGATTTCTAATGAAAATTATGATGATCATAGGTGTATTTGCTTTAGTTTGAGGCTAGAGACTTGTTTTCTATAATCTCTATTAGCATTTGAGTAATTGGTACGTATTAAGCTTTAATCTAGCAAAGTTACTAATAATATTAAAATTGGGTTTATCGGATATGCAATATGATTTAATGGGTGGAAAGGGTTTGTAATTGAATAAACAAACCTTTGTTAAGCAAATATAAATTCAAAACAGGGTTTATTGGATTGCATGTTGAGAAATGATCAAAACAATGTTCTGCTTGACTGGAGGCATGTCCGTGTGTTCATAACGGACAACAGTGCTTACTGATGTGTTGATCATTGACTTAAAACTCCCAGAAATCGTGTCTGATGGTGCGGTGAATAGGATCGACATGACCTGTGCTAATTGTGGTTAGCGCCCCAACAAATGTGCTCTCGCGCATTGTAACTGTTCATCGACTAGGAGATGGGTCCGCACGGGCGTGCCTGACTAAGCACAATTGTGCCTAACCCTTGGGCGGTTTATAATTTGAAGAACAACATGTTAAAAGGTGTATGACTTAACCAATAGGATTAAAATTTTAAAATCATATATGTTAGCCATAACTATGCTAGGTTAAAACTTACTTAAATTGGAATTAGGAATCCTATGTTGATTTGTGAAATCACTTAAACGGTTTTAATCACGTTTTACTACCTGTTGCGATTAAGGTGAGTCTCATCACTTAAATTCCCTTTTTAAATGTTTTCCGATGGGTTACATGCTCTAAAATGATTGAAGGTGTTACAAGTTTTTGTTTATGTGCAATATTTTAATAAATTGTATATGTGTATGCAAATCATCAAGGGACTTGAGGTGTATATACTTATAGACGATACCGGGCTATAACGTAGTGACGAGCACACTTATGCCCCTTCGGGGAGCATTTGATGACAAATGGGGCGTATATACATTATGAGACATTCCCACTCAAGGGGCATGAAAAGGGTCGTATTACTTGGGTGTACGGATGAGATTTGTTTTGTTTGCAATTTATGAAATTAAGAACTTGACTTGTTATTACGAGAGTCGGTAGTCGTGAACTCACCGGAATTATGTTGACGTTGTGTTTTTAAGAATGTAATTTCAGGGAATTGATTGAGAAGCTTTCGGAGACTCTTAGATGAAGGTAGTTGCAGATTGAAGAAATTGCTAGAAGTCGTTGTATTTATCTTTTGGGGCTTTGTACTTGTACTAGACATGTGTTAGGTTCCTGTTATTTTGATAGTTATTGTTCTTTAAACAATTAAGAAATGTAATTATTGATATTTTCGTTGCATAAGTTGGTATCAATCGGTCATACTAGGTCCTGCCATGATGGGGTGAACACTCTTGGAGAGGATCCTTGGAAATAATTAACTGTAGGATAGATCTTAGAAAAAAATCAATAAATCTTATAATTGTCTATTGTCACACCCCAACCGACGGCGGATTATACGTCGGGGTGGATGCAGTTGTTCAAAAGCACAAGGTTGAATATTAAAGATTAAATATTCCATTAATGGCTTTCCAAGGTTCAATACAGGGAAAAGAAACACAAGGTTCGACAAAACATAACAAGAATACAAGATTTAATTTGATAAGTATTCTAAGTCCAAAACATCCTACATGATCACAAGAAAGCCTCAAACTTGAGCACCTGAAACATTTTAAGTAACTGTCAACTAAAAATAGTTGGTAAAATACGAAGGTTTTGACAAAGTTTAACTAAGTCTTTGAAAGTTTTACAATTCATTATGTGCATGCATCTAATTATAAATGTGAGAAACAAGCAAATTTAAACATTGTGCATATCAACCCTAACCAAGTTTAGGCATAACCCGCAGATTACCCATAAAGTTTTAGGTCCAGTAACAATCACCATGGGCTCCCCCCGAATGGTCAATCAAACTAGGTGGATTGGTCAAATACAATAGATCTATTATTGTCACTGTAGGCTCGGCCAAAGTTAATGATGATGCTAGTATTAAGTTTAATTTAAGCATGCAAGTCTCAAAGCACATAACACAAAGAAAAACATATAGACATAGTTGTGTATGAATTGTATAAGTCTAAAAAGTTTTATAAATGTTCCACTCCAAGTTTATAAACAAAAACAAAACAAAAAAGGGCTATGTATACTGTAACAACCCCAAATTTAGGACCTGATTTTTTTTAATTATTTTATTTAATTACGTACTGCCTACTTGTATAATTGACCTACTTGAACATTATGAGCTACAATTTAGAACCTAATGAACACATTATGAGTACACAATTTAACTAGGTCCATTGGGCTTGGCCCAACTGTAGATAAACATACTCGACCCGTTAACGACCCAATTAAAGGCCCAATCTACGAACTGAATCCGAAACAAACTAGTAAACATTATTTGACGGATCATTACATGATTCGATATAATTTATAATAATCACAAACTAATTCGTTTACGCGGAGAACTGTTAAAACGATTAACGCGCTTGTACGGGTTATTACCGGTTATCCGTCGCGATAGAATATTTAGACGTCAAATCACACATAAATAAAATTAATAAGTACTAGTGTTTATCCGGGTGACTGATTAGGAGTTTACGCGAGAAATGCAACGTTGGACGCGCGACTGCGACAAACACCGGTGTGGACATCAGCGGGTCTTGCTAGATTCGGTATAACTAAATAATATAAATAAGTATTTATTCTATACTTATCGCATTAAATTAATAATGTTATTACTATTTAAGAATAAATAACTACTTGTGGAACACGACATGCTTTACCTGGAACAGACGCGTGTGAACACGCGGTACAAGATCGATACCTGCTATTTCAGAAATAGCATAATAAAATATATAATTATTCATTATTATACTTAATAATATTAGTATTAATAAATAATAGAACTTATCGAAGCAAATCGTTAGTCAGAGCAAGCGCGTGTGGCACACGCGGTGTCAACGTATACCGGCTTAGACAACAGCCGAAACAGAGTTTATACAAAACAAATATTTAAAGACTATATATATATATATATATTGCCACGATATATAATTATAGGATTATAAAATAATAATTAATCTCGAGACGCGAAACATTTAATCTGAGTATCTGCGGTTAGACACGCGGTACAGGAGCACTATCCGGCTATTCTAGAACTGAGCGATTAAGAAATTAGATTAGATGATTATTTATATTTTTTTGTTATTATTATCAATAATATTATTTATCGGAGCGTGAAACGTTTATTTAGGCGGACACGTAGGAGACACGCGGTGCCGACGCATACCGACTTGGACAGCAGTCGGAACAGAAAATCTTATGAAATAAACATTTAAATTATATTTATTAACACGTCTAATTTTTATAAGAAATATAGAATAAAAATTTGGATTTAATTAACGAGATGGAAACTTGAGTGAACACGCAATATGCAAGTGAGCAGCCGGGTTACACTGTTATTTTGCTTAGCTCTTGAACCTTCAAGATTTTATTATTATTTATATATCTATTATTTTTCTTTTCCCGAGAACTATCTTGTAAAATTAGATAAAATCATTTCAAAGATATGATTTTCTAGCTAAATCTTACCTAAATCTTAATTTTAAATCTTACAAAACCTCATACGGTTTTAGAAAATCATTAAACCAATTCTCTCTCATAATAACCATCTATTCATTGTATTTTCTTTCATTTACCCTTCATCCTTAAACACACTTTTCCATATCCTTTTCAAATGCTCCCAAGAGCTTTGAGAGAGAGAGAGCACGAAAGGAGAAGGAGAGCAGACAGGGAGGAGGTCGGCCCTCTCCACCGGCCGACCCTCGGAGACCACTAACAACCTTCATCTTCATCTCGTCTTCATGTCTCTACCCCAAAAACCCTAACCCACACAAATCCTAGAGAGAGAGAAACGGATGGAGAAAAAAACAGAGAGGGAGGCCGACAGGCGGCTCTCCCGGTGTCCCTCCGGGCGACGGTGGTGGCGGACTGTGTGATGAAGACGACGGCAGTAGCAGCTGCCCCTGGCGGCTTGGGTTCCGTTGCTCAGCGACGGCGATGGCGGGATGAGTCAGGCGGCATCGATGGTGGTGGATCCTGGTGAAGACGGTGACGGCGGCTAGGGTTTTCAAACCTGTTTTTTCGGCAAACCCGTCGTTCCGGTGAGCCTTGTTCTTGCTTTCGTGTTTAAATCCGGGTGTATACCTTACACATTCTGCGTTAATTTTCTTTTTATTTATTTTCCGGCTAGTCCGATTGTTTTAGTGGCCGGGTTTCATTCCCGAGTGATTACCTTGGTTTTGGACAGGTTATGGTGTAGACGGGACGTCACCCGGAAAGACGGGACTGCTCGGGTCGTTCCCGACAGTCCCGGGTTTCGGTCAACAGCAGAAAACGTGGGTCAAAGGTGGTGAAAACGGGTCGTTAACGAGTGGGTTCACGTACTTGTAGAAAGGTACAAACGCGTGTTAAGTTGTATTTATTATTGTATGTAAACGTGTGTAATAGTTAGTTGAGCTAAACCGACTCGATCCGACCACTCGTGATTTTGATGTAAAAACCGAACCTCATTCGCGTGATAATATTTGTAAACCGGGTCTCTGTCCAAACAAAAAGAAAGTATAAAAATCTCTATATATACACACATATCATGTAACTATAAATATAAAACATATTACTTAGAGATATAAATATATATACACTTATATAATTATTTAGAGACCAAAAACATATAAAAACCAAACATATACACATGTGTTTATACATTTAGTTGTAAATATAAAATGTCTTATTATAAATAAATGTAAAATGTATATATTTACTTAAAAGATTATATTATTTAATAAAAATAAAATTATAAAAACTGTGATAAGTACAATCATATAAACAGAATAATAAATATGATTTAAAAACGAGTATTTATAAAATACACGAAACTTAAAACGACATATAATCTATATATATACACACACTCATTTTATTCGGGTCAACGATTATATATAAATATATGTATGTGTGACCCCTATTTTATATAAACATATGTATATTTATTAATACTTGGTATCGAATTGCTATTATAATCATTATTATTATTATCGTTACTTTCATTAATTGTTATAGTTATTAATAATAAGGCTAATTATTATTACCGTTACTATTTTTATGTAGATATTGGTATTAAAAATATTTATTTGAAACTAATTAATACTTACACTATAAAAGTCATTACTAATATTAAAAATTTTAGGTTCGTTAATATTGTTATTATTACTAAAAAAATGTATTTATATAAAACCTTATAAACCTATATTTTCTCTATCAAAATTGTTACACTTTTTATTAACATTATTACCTTTATAATTATTAAAGATGTATTATTAATATCATTACTTTTATTAATTATTCTCATAATTATTATTTACAATCTAATACTTATATCATATTTTATTAATATTACATTTATTTTCATTATTACTACTAGTTAAGATTTATTCATATTAGTATTATAGAAGACGATATCTTCACCAGGAATGTTAAATTTATTATTAACAATATTTTAACTTTTATTGTTAATACTAATACTATCGTTAACACTAATATCACTCCTAAACATAATACTAAAACTATTAAATTTTACTTATAAAATTATTAGTATTATCATTAGTATCGGTATTACTTACAACTACTAAGACTTATATTATGTTTCATACTAATATTATTAACGTTACAAATGTTGTCATTAATATTAGTACTATTACTTGTTACTCTAACTATATATCATAAGTGATGTCGTTAGTTTTATTGATTACAATTATTATCATATAATATTTACTTTCTTGCATAGTAATGCTACTAAGATTATATTCAAAATATAAATTAGTATCAATACGTATTCTAACGCGTACAAATATGTAGATATATATTTAGTTGAGTTGACAAATATATAAATATAGGCTTTACTTTTAACCCGAATACACTTATATAAAACATTTAAACTTGTTCGAGTCAATCACGTATCTATATTAAGAAACTTAAATATTTATTTTAATACAAAGGTGAATTATATAGGTACTTGTAAAATGATTACATATACATATATATACACAAATTGTATTTTGCTTACTTAGCAATAGTTAACAAAAACGATATTTGACATGATACTTTATACATATATTATGTATATAAACTTTTTATAAACTCCAATTAGTTATTTTCAATACAAATATATTTTGATTACTTTTGAGCCTAGTTATATATATGTAACTATTATTACTTTACAAAATGAATACAAGTACTCGAATATGTATTTAATTTTACATATTATATATATATATATATACATCGCGTAAGTAAATATTATTTAGTGTTACTTTATTTGAATCGTACCATTACTTTATTACCTATAATAGAGCATATACAAAAGTAGTACCGTTATACATGAATACTAAGTCGAACTAACACTTTTATAGTATAATATTAGAATAAAAAAAATAGAAATTACAACCCGAGACTTTACCAAAATGACCCCAACGCTTTACGAATCGGTCGAGCTCAACCACACGGTTCATGACATTACTCTAGTACAATTTACTAATGTCACCATTATAATTGGGATTTGTTTTGACAACTGCACACACGATAGCAAGCTCGCAACTTTAGCATATTGTTTGGACATATACGAGATTACCAGGTGAGTTCATGTGCTTTTCCCCCCCCCCCCTCTATTACTTAAACTTTTTGGAGTGATTACATGCTTCTATTTTGTTTACATACTTGGTGTATTAATTAAATAAGGCCATTTTTAGCTGCCATAACGAATCCTCGAACTTTAGCACATAATCATTAACTCATTTAGAGCCAACGAATATATGGGTAGTACTATCTGGTGAAACCCCCGCACACCATGGGCCCGACGTAACCGGGACAACCTCCCATGGAATGATAATCATATGATGATGATAAATATCTTGTGACATATATTCGTTTAACAGTTTTAAACTTATGTTGGCAGACATGAGTAATTAGACCCATAACAATAAGGGGTATGGGTTAGGGGAATATTATGATTTTTAGATGTCCACAGGTTGTGGGCACAGGGTTGATTGTGAACTTGTCTAATTATACACCATACATATTTGGATTCTCAATATAAATGCTCTATTAACTAAACTCGTGAACTCATCAACTTTTTAGTTGACACAATATTTTTAAGCATGTATTCAGGTACCATTCTTGAGTTTGGAAATTAGAAAACTAGACACGAGCTTGCTTGAAGATAGATGATTCCTTAGAAGACTTATGTCGAGCCATAGATTCCACCCTAGAAAGCTTTGATGAGAAGATAGAATCCATTGTTTCATTATATTTTTAGTTAGTGTTTAGTTGATATGAATCTTTGTAAATGTATAATTTGACTTAGTCGGACCAATGACATTTATAAATTATATGTCACGTTATTTCCGCTGTGTTTTGTTTTGGTATTCGATCGTTACGCCTAGCCCCCTGGTCGGGTTGTGACAGATTAGTATCAGAGCCAACGGTTTTAGCGAATTAGGTTTCCCTTAGGACTCCTAGGCTTTAACCGAGAACACCTTAAGGATCCTCACCCTTAAGACTCTGAAACAATAAGGCTTTGATTACATTTTAGTACATTTGGAGAACCTAAGTACCCCGAGACATGACTTTTAGGACCTTCGCTCATAAGTACACTTTAGGACGATCACTTCCACATCGACACGTGAAATAACATTGGTGCACGCATACATTATGACTATGCTAGGAGACTACTAGAGTGATCATGTGAGTAAGTTGACAATTACACTTGATATCACGTAATTGAGAGCTTACATGCACATGTGAATTCTAGGAAATCCTATCGGGTTTCCATATGCGTAAGCCACAAACATAAAACTCTTCTTAAATTAAAACAACCCTTGATGATAAAAAGGCATTCATTAACTCAATTCATCCTTGCATCCTTTTAAATTCAACAATCTTCTTAAGAAACTCGACTCAACTGTGCTTTTTCATGATAACCGAGCAACTTCTTTTAATTTCTTTGACTCTCTTATATAAGTTATCATAGATCACTCATGAACAACATTGCTGCAACCACGTTGTTTCAATTTCACATCCTTATATATCAACTATATTATCCTTAACAACACACTTATTGACCCATGGTCAAACGCCAATCATATTCCAATTTCATTACTTCGCTAACTAGACTCCCTATCTAAGTTCCTATTGCCTCAAAGAAGATGAAGAAATATGGATTAAGTATGGCGGAAGCATCGGTCAATTCGGAGCACCAAAGATTTACCTCGACTCCTATGTCATTAGACCACATCTTATGAAGCAGTCCCCTCTATTGCATCATTTTCATTAACAATTGAAAATCCCTTCCTTATTCAATTGTAATCAATTCTCTTATCCTTAATTTCTTGAAGCCGACCCCACTGGTGCTGAAAGTGACAACAATTGTAATACCTTCCCTTACACTCAATCTGTTGGAGCTAAGATCGAAGGCTTGGACTTATATGTTGTTCAAAAACAATTTCTTACCCCTCACAATGTGAACGTTGAACCCCATCTTGACATTGAATCCCTGTTGTAAACCTAAGACTTGGTTTGAGAAATATTTCATTATAAAAACCCAAGTCCAACAACTAGTATCATATACATCAAATCTATTACCCAAATTTTGATAAAATTAACATTTTCACTTCCATTGGAAGCCCATACCACTTAAGTTACATAGGATAAAATTTTCTGGAAAAATAAAAGTTTATAACTATTTGTATTATTTTGTTACTTCTACTTAATTAACTATTGTTTTAACGCGTTTAAATGATATATATTCTTAAATAATTAAAATTACCTCAACATTTCTAAGTTATGTTTTTATTACAGTAGGTTATGACTCATGAGGTATAAAAATAATTTTTATATAGTTATTTTCTGTATTTTATATTCTTAGTGCATTTAATTCTCTAAAAATGACCTAAATTCCTAATAATTATTAAATAAACTTAGAAATTAGATTTTATATTTTAAATAGTCTTAATACAGTATATGTAAGTCCTAAAAATTATAAAACTCAGATTTTGATCAGATTCACCATTTATTAAAAATTCAAATAGTTTCCGGTTTATTTTACATACGTTAAACATTTTTCATAGTAAATGGAGATCTGCACCTAATCAATATTTTTCCTATGTTTAAATTAGTATTAGAAAGTTCTTTGTAAAATTTCATAATTTTTTTGAGGTGTTTAACTATTTTTTCCAATTTATGGCTTTTAAACTCGTTTTAAATCGTGCGGTCGTTTAGAAAAACGCTTTTGGGCGATTCTTATTGGGAAACTCTTTATTTAGGAATTATGTTCTTTGGAGAATTCTAATTTTGTAAATTGGTTGATAAAAATATCATTTTTGAGTAAACAATATTGTGAAATTCGTTTTCGACGGTTTTTCGATGGTTTTTACTATTTTTTTTTAGTTTCGAGCCATAAGTTGTTATGAATCAGTTTTATGAACTTAATAATCTGTAAATTTAGTGTATTTAATGGTTTGGACATATAGGAGGTCATACATGCCTACAAAGGTATAAAATAATTAAATGAACGCTTATAAACGTACGTTTTCGTGTAGGCTTATAAACCCTTTCGTCCGTTAGGAATTTCCAGCAAACAAATCCATTTTCAAACCCATTTTCAAGTTCTTCTCATCCCGTTTGAATGCATATGCATCAGTTCAAAGAAACTCCAGAAGCCCGATGATTCCACAATTGACGACTTCATAAAACTTTATTATCTTCATGTTGACTAATCGGCACCTACCTAGTGAAGATCTAGCCCTACACTGATCAACGACAATGTTATGTCAAAGGTTATTAATGAAATAAACCTATCAAGCCTATAATCTATCTTAGGAAACCCTGTTTCCATGAAATTTCCTTCAATGTCATAACTATCTACTTCACTACCTAGACAACTACTATCAACACGCCTTAAGCCTTTCCCCTCAACACCAAGGACGTTGCAGAAGAAAATTTCATACTTACTTCCGAAGAATCCGATTGAACCAATAAACCCTCTGAACAGATTGCATTTCAGTGAGACGCTCTTGTTCTATATCGACAAGACAACTAGGTTCTGCAAATAAGGACGTATCAAAACACCAATTCTTTGCAACAAACGATTCATTGCCTGATTTCAAACTATTATATATAGTCTTCCAAGTCACCTACCAAATTGATATCCTTTTAGACCCCCTTGTGATAAATAGTCCTCTACTTAATTTTGAACTGTTGCATTGTCCTTTAAGTAAATTATTCGTTTAATTCCCTTTGGACCCTTGTCTAATTTCCACACCCAAACCATCCCATAACCTATATCCAGGAGAAATAATCAGCATTACGTATGTGATCTATTACCTAAGAGTTCCCATTACGTATGTGATCTATTACCTAAGAGTTCCCACATACGCTTGCATCCTTTCTTTCCCTTAGCAACAACAATTATCTCAAAACATGTAGAACTAAATCCCGATAATAACACGGTACCCCCCCTGAGTATGGATCGTCTACGATATCTTTTGTCATCTTTGACTTTCATGACCTTATTTTAAGCTATTGCATATGTCGGTACCTATTCTTTCTCTCATTTAAGAATAATAAATCACTCACATCTCAAATCGTACCACATTTCAAGATCAATTATTGCTTCATTAAGTTATCTAAACTTACACTTTAAAAGTCTCTAGGAACCCCTTAGCCAGAATAATGACTTCATATGATAAAACCAACCATCTCTTTCCTTTCAACAAGCCATTGAAATTGTTCCTCGAATTCTCAAGCTATTAAAGTTGAAATTAAACCGTATGTTTCACAAGACATTGAAATTGTTTCCCCAAATTCTCAAATAGTTCACAGGCTATTCATGACTCGTCCAGTTAAACTTTTAAGTTCTGATTGTCATTTTTCCTTTGAATCCCTGACTTAAAAATCTCTATTCTCTCCAAATTCATCAAGTGGTTTAAAAAAAAATCCTTATTTTCCCTGTAGATTCGACAAGTGGTTGAAAACTTGCACTACTGTCTAGATTCAAAATAAAATTTTAGAAAAATAACCAAACTTAAATTTCGAGGACGAAATTTCATTAACAAGGAGAGACTGTAACAACCCCAAATTTAGGACCTGATTTTTTTATTTTATTTAATTACGTACTGCCTACTTGTATAATTGACCTACTCGAACATTATGGGCTACAATTTAGAACCTAATGAACACATTATGAGTACACAATTTAACTAGGTCCATTGGGCTTGGCCCAACTGTAGATAAACATACTCGACCCGTTAACGACCCAATTAAAGGCCCAATCTACGAACTGAATCCGAAACAAACTAGTAAACTTTATTTGACGGACCATAACATGATTCGATATAATTTATAATAATCACAAACTAAATCGTTTACGCGGAGAACTGTTAAAACGATTAACGCGCTTGTACGGGTTATTACCGGTTATCCGTCGCGATAGAATATTTAAACGTCAAATCACACATAAATAAAATTAATAAGTACTAGTATTTATCCGGGCGACTGATTAGGAGGTTACGCGAGAAATGCAACGTTGGACGCGCGACTGCGACAAACACCGGTGTGGACATCAGCGGGTCTTGCTAGATTCGGTATAACTAAATAATATAAATAAGTATTTATTCTATACTTATCGCATTAAATTATTAATGTTATTACTATTTAAGAATAAATAACTACTTGTGAAACACGACATGCTTTACTTGGAACAGACGCGTGTGAACACGCGGTACAAGATCGACACCGGCTATTTCAGAAATAGCATAATAAAATATATAACTATTTATTATTATACTTAATAATATTAGTATTAATAAATAATAGAACTTATCGAAGCAAATCGTTAGTCAGAGCAAGCGCGTGTGGCACACGCGGTGTCAACGTATACCGACTTAGACAACAGCCGAAACGTAGTTTATACAAAACAAATATTTAAAGACTATATATATATATATATATATATATATATATATATTGCCACGATATATAATTATAGGATTATAAAATAATAATTAATCTCGAGACGCGAAACGTTTAATCTGAGTATCTGCGGTTAGACACGCGGTACAGGAGCACTATCCGGCTATTCTAGAACTGAGCGATTAAGAAATTAGATTAGATGATTATTTATATCTTTTTGTTATTATTATCAATAATATTATTTATCGGAGCGTGAAACGTTTATTTAGGCGGACACGTAGGAGACACGCGGTGCCGACGCATACCGACTTGGACAGCAGTCGGAACAGAAAATCTTATGAAATAAACATTTAAATTTTATTTATTAACACATCTAATTTTTATAAGAAATATAGAATAAAAAATTGGATTTAATTAACGAGATGGAAACTTGAGTGAACACGCAATATGCAAGTGAGCAGTCCGGGTTACACTGTTATTTTGCTTAGCTCTAGAACCTTCAAGATTTTATTATTATTTATATATCTATTATTTTTCTTTTCCCAATAACTATCTTGTAAAATTAGATAAAATCATTTCAAAGATATGATTTCCTAACTAAATCTTACCTAAATCTTAATTTCAAATCTTACAAAACCTCATACGGTTTTAGAAAACCATTAAACCAATTCTCTCTCATAATAACCATCTATTCATTGTATTTTCTTTCATTTACCCTTCATCCTTAAACACACTTTCCCATATCCTTTTCAAATGCTCCCAAGAGCTTTGAGAGAGAGAGAGCACGAAAGGAAGAAGGAGAGCAGACAGGGAGGAGGTCGGCCCTCTCCACCGGCCGACCCTCGGAGACCACTAACAACCTTCATCTTCATCTCATCTTCATGTCTCTAGCCCAAAAACCCTAACCCACACAAATCCTAAAGAGAGAGAGAAACGGATGGAGAAAAAAAAACAGAGAGGGAGGCCGATAGGCGGCTCTCCGGGTGTCCCTCCGGGCGACGGTGGTGGCGGACTATGTGATGAAGACGATGGCAGTAGCAGCTACCCCTGACGGCTTGGGTTCCGCTGCCCAGCGACGGCGATGGCTGGATGAGTCAGGCAGCATCGATGGTGGTGGATCCTGGTGAAGACGGTGACGGCGGCTAGGGTTTTCAAACCTGTTTTTCCGACAAACCCGTCGTTCCGGTGAGCCTTGTTCTTGCTTTCGTGTTTAAATCCGGGTGTATACCTTACACATTATGCGTTAATTTTCTTTTTATTTATTTTTCGGCTAGTCCGATTGTTTTAGTGGCCGGGTTTCATTCCAGAGTGATTACCTTGGTTTTGGACAGGTTATGGTGTAGACGGGACGTCACCCGGAAAGACGGGACTGCTCGGGTCGTTCCCGACAGTCCCAGGTTTCGGTCAACAACAGAAAACGTGGGTCAAAAGTGGTGAACGGTTCTCTAAACGGGTCGTTAACGAGTGGGTTCACGTACTTGTAGAAAGGTACAAACGCGTGTTAAGTTGTATTTATTATTGTATGTAAACGTGTGTAGGATCGTGAAATTACAAGATGGTTCTAATCTTAGTTGAGATTGGCGGAAACAATATCAACTACACAATTACAATCGAGTAAACAGAAAGAATAGTGATAAGAACACTGTTGTATTAAGCTTTGTGAATAAACGATTACAAATGAAAACTCAGTGAAGAAGCACAAAAAGCACTGTGAAGGCACACAGTGTTTGAAGTGTTTACAAGATATATATAGTAACTTAGAATCAAGACAGACCCTTGATTCTAAGGATCAGATCTAACACAAGCCGTTGATCTTGTTTATTAATCTAAATTACACGTAAAGGCTAATCTAGTTAACTTTACTGAAACGTATTCTTAGGCATCATTGTTTGCATGCTTGGAGAAGAGCGTCATTATCCTTTATTGGTTGCACCAGTGAGGTTCCTTCTGCTTGGAGTGTGGCAGTTGCTTTTGCAGAAAGGTGTCAGAGGCGCTTCGCATGGATAGTCAGCTGCAAACGTTTGGTCTTCAGAGAATAAAGCTATCAGCAGCAGAGATGAGGACCAGCAGCAAGATTGATCTATCCGCAGCTGCTGAGGATATGCCTATCAGCAGCAACATGTGTTGAATGCTGCTGATAAGCCTATCCGCAACTACTTTGGTCTTCAGCAGCTGACAAAGTATCGGCAGCTGTTTTGGTCAGCAGCAATCTTGTGTTGTCCGCAGCAGTTGTACTTAGAACAATTTTGTAGCAATCAGTCTTTGGTTCTACAAACTCCCCCTATACTGATGCTACCAAAATTCTTCTAGTCCCTCTGTTGCTGAAGCTTTTTCATGTGGTCGACTATCCCTGCTACTTCATACCCTCGAGGATCCTTGCTGGGGTTATCAAAAGGAAGTTCAGACAAAGTCTTGATGTCCTTACTTGGCATTTTGAAGATTGCCTTGCTTGAACATCTCATCTGGTTACCCTTGACATTTGTGATGGTGAACTCATTCTTCTCAGCATTGAAGGACCATCGTGCAAATGGATAGTGGGATTGTAGAGGTCTAACATCTAAGACTTCATCTTTGCTGGGGTTGAAGTGATGTTTGATCACCAGCACAAGATATTTCCCGCCATCATTTTCAGGTATGAATTCTTCACCCAACTCCATGATTCTCTTGAGATCTGAATCTGGAAGTTGTAGAACCTCATCAACAGACTTGTAAATCGACCTTCTTCGTTCAGTTCTCCCCCTGAATACTTCAAACCACTGATCTTGGGTACTGTAAAACCATTGGACTATTTCTCTGGAGTCTTCAGGTTTGGATATGGGTTTGGATTTCTTCAGGAGTGGCTGTTGATGAGAAGGAGCTGGGTGGGATGTTTTGAACTTTTTGGGTTGAGGAGAGGAAGGCTTGGGGATGTTTGTGGATGGTGTTTGGAAAGTGGAAGTAGTTTCTGGTGCAGAGGTTCTTTGTTTCTTGACTGGTCTCTTTCCCAGTCTTTCTTCCTCTTCCTTTTTCACTTTTGTATACAGGGCTTGTAGGTTCATGAAGGACATGGGACCTAACCTTTTTCCACTTTCTCCCCTTACCTTAAGGAAGTCAATCATCACCTTCCTTTCTTCATGGGTCCTTTGGTTAAGGGCAATGGCTTTCTTTGACTTTTGTCGAGCTTTCTCTTTCTCTTCATCTTTCTTCTTCTTTGCCAATTCCCCCTGCTGACCCATGAAGGCTCTGTAGATCTCTTTGTTTGAAAGTTTTTCAAGGTAGTCTGCATCCTCACCTTGAGAGATCAGAGCTTCAGTCCACTCCTCCCTTAATTCTTTCGCTAATTTAGAATCAGTGATTCTAAACTTAGCATCTTCCTTCCTCTTCTTTTCATTCTCCTCTTCTACATCCTTTGCAAACTGTTCCTGCAACTGTCTGGCAAGTTGTTCATCTTTCTCAACTTGAGACCCTGCATAGATTTTAACTTTCATCTCATCCAGCTGTTTGGCATACAGCTGGATTGTATGTTGTCTTAGGAGTATGGCTGCCTTTCTTTCTTGATGCCTTTGTTTATGAGCCATCTCCTCAGCCATCTCTTCTTCTTCTCTTTTCATTCTTCTTTCTTCTTTCTCCTTCTTTTCTTTTCGCAACCTCTCTTCATCTTCTTCTGTCATAATGCCCTTCCCTTTATTAACATTGGATGCCTCTGCTCTGGCTTCACTGATCACAGAAACAGCTTATTGTTGTGCTGTTGGGATCTCTGCCTCGGCTTCATTGGCAAGTTGAGAAATTGACAAGGGACGGTCACTGTCTTCATCAAGTTGGTACTCAGGACCTTCTATTTCTCTCAGTTGATCCCTAAGTGAAGATCTTGTGCCAGATGCTACAGATGTGGCTTCAACTTGTGGAGTATCTGAGTTGGAGTCAGTATCAGAAGTTGACACAGACTCTTCCTGAGGAATCAGTCCTTCTTTTTCAAGATGGGATTTGATGGTGACCATCATTGCCTGGCTCTCTAATGAGTTAATATTGCAGATGTTGGCTCTGAGCTGAAAGATCTTGAATAGGAAGTCTGAGGGCAGCTGGAGGATGTTCCTGGTGTTGATGGTGAGAGAGGTGTCGTTGCTTAGAAGGAAGGTATGGTCAAGGCACTTATTGCTTATCCATCCTAGCACATCTAAGTCCTTGACCATGAAGGAGTACAGAAATCTTCTTAAGCAGCAAATTTCTTCGTTAGTGAGAAGACTGCTCCTTATAATGTCAAGTCTTCTAAGAGTCAGTCTTCTTTCTGCTGCTGCCGAAGATTCAGGATAAGCTACCCGTTTTGCTGTTTGTATTAGTCTTTGGAAGTGGGGTAGATTATCCTCCATCAAGTCATGGAACCTGCCAATGGCAAGTTCAGCTGAGAGATCTGATGAAGTGTTGATGCAGTTAGTTAAATGCAGTTGTAGGACTTGGAGGGCATTGAGAGAGTTCCAGTTTAGCTCTTTTACACCACTAAACTCCCATCCAATCCAAAATCTCTCAGCTGATCCATCATACCCCCAAGCTAGAATGGAGTCAAATTCTAGCTTCTGTGTTGTTTGAAGGAGTTGGGGGGTTATGGATTGACTTATGATGGCTGCAACTTCTGGGATGATGCTGAAGGATGTAGATGTTTCGTCTTGGTTGTTTTCATCCATCAGCACCTCATCTATAGCTCTGACAACTAGCTTCCAGTCTTCAGTAGATTCTTCTTCATTGTCATCTGAGACTGGCAAGTCATGAACTTGGACAAAAGCTGGTCTGAATAGAGTACTTTGGAAGGCAGCCTGCTCTTGAATCCAGTTGTCGAGACTTTCAGTGTCTTCTTCCATGGGGACTTTCTCCCCCATTTTGGTTGCATCAGTGAACAAATAGGCATCTGTTTGAGTGCCCACTGAGACAAGATTGGGAGAAGCCGTGGAGGGGCATTGATGGGCTTCATGCATCAAGGCTTGGTGTCGTAGTTTGGACACTTCAGCCTCAAGCATAGCCACCCTGGCCGTCAATTCCAAATTATTTAGTTTCAGACTGTCCTCATCCACAGTTGTGGAATCCTTGGACCCAGATGGGGTCGTAGGCCGAGCCTCAGCATCCCCATCACCCGTGGTTTCTTGGCGCCTGAGATTCCTCTCAGTGAGGGGAGTTTCCAAGGAAACACCCTCACCATGAGTTGCCGTGGTTGAGGTCTTAAAGATGTTGTCACTGTCCTCCTGGTCATTTGATGGACCAGCTGTAGTGACAGCCTCTTCCACATCCACTCTTTCATTACTCCTAGAGTGGACCTTCAAGGGTGAAGAACTTGGGTTGGGTGTTTCGGAAGCAAGACCAATCAGTACCTCCTTGATAGTGGTAGTTGGAGAAGGTACATCACTTTGGTCAGGTTCCTCAACACTTAAGTCCAAAGAAGATAGGAATGGCTCAAAAGGTTGTTCTATGGATCCGGGAAGTGATCCTAATCCTAATAGAGAGACTTCCGAAGGAGTCTCCCTAACAGTGTGGCTTTGCCTTATGATATTCTCACTAGAATGTTGTGATTCTGAGTGAGGGATGTTGGCTTGGGTTTGGGCCTTGGAGGCAAGAGAAGAATGAGTTCTCTTGCCCCTCTTCCTTGTATATTTGGCTGCAACCGGGGCCCTGTGTTCCGGTTGAGCAATCAAACTGTGGGTGAGTAAAGTATGTGCCTGTACATCCTTAGTAGAATGCACAGGGGTTCGATCAAGGGAAGCAGCAGTTTGAGTTTGTGGCAGTGAGGTGGAGGGTGTGTGATCAGTATCAGCTGGGTTTGCTGAACTGTCACCCTGGGCACTTTGCGTGTTCAACATTGTAGACAACAATGGAACATCGGCCCCTGAGAACTTTGATGAAACTGTTCTCATGCTTTGAAAAATGTTGTTCTTATGTCCCAGCATTATGTAGATTCTTGCAGTTTTTGAAAGATCTTGGTGCTCAATGTTGAACACTTCCTGCAAGAATCTTGGGTACATGAAGAACTGTGATTTCACCCCTTCTTGAAGGTTGTATCTCAAACCTTCAAGAATGAGGTGGGAAAAATTGAAACCCGCCCCAGTTATCATACCGTGAATTGCCGACGCAAGTCCGGAGCTAAGTTGGTTCCAGCCACTCCTCTTCTGGGATATGCATTGGAGAAGAGTGCGGCAGAGATACTTCCATTTGGGACCCATGAGTTCCTTCTCTATCGTATACTCTGTTTGATTCCCAGCGTACCCTATGGATACAAAGGTCCTCATGTATACGTCTCTTGGGTAAGAGATGGTGTCCCCTTCATCCTGAAGCTTGAGGTGTTGGCGGAGCTTTGCTTCAGTGATAATCATCTCCTTGCCGTCTACTGTGCCTCTGATTTGGGGAGTGCCCTGGTCAGTAGAATACACGGCTGAGCTCCAAAACTCTTCCATGTGGGAAGTATAGATGGTTGGGTTGACTGTTAGGGCATGGTGGATTTTGGACCGACAAAGGAAGTCGATCATATCATCGAAACCTTCGGATTTCTTGCCATTTATTAGGTATGCAGTGAGGTTGTGATATGGGGAAAACTTGTCGTTGGGGTTGTTTATGTCTGCGCCTACCATTGTTATGGATTTGGAGGGAAGAGAGAGGGGTGTTTCAATGGTGGTTAATTATGGAGGGTTTTGAATGCTGTGGGGACGGGAGAGAAAGTGATGGGAGATGGGTTTGAAATTGAATATGAAGAGGTTGTGGGAACGTTTGAGATTGTGATATAACGGCAGACGAAGAAAAAGCAACTTTACTTGTACAGTACAACCTGTTTCACTTTTCATTGTTACAGCTGTAAAGCACTCGAGCAGTCATGGTAAAGCCTGAGAGTAGTTTTTACCTCGGGTAAAAGTTAATGTAGACTTGTTTTACCCATCAGCAGCAAACTTGGTTGCTGCCGATGGTGAGCTATCCGCTGCAAACTTGGTTGCTGCGGATAGTGAAGTCTTTCAGCAGCAGATTTGGGTGCTGCTGACTGTTGTATTCATTCCGCAGCAAAAAGGTTGCTGCTGACCGCCTTAAAGCTGTCCGCAGGAAACTTGTTCCTGCTGATAACTTAAAGCGATCAGTGGCAAAGGCTTTGCTGCTGAAGAGTAAATCTGTCAGCAGTGAAAAAAGTGCTGCTGACTATAACCTTTTATTAAGAACAAAAACATAGACATATTTACAAGTAAAGATAAAAAATTAGAGACATGTCTTATTCAAAGTTCATCATGCCAATTGATTCAACTAGATATCGAAATCTTGCTTCATCAAAAGGTTTAGTGAACAAATCAGCATATTGCTCATTTGTGTGAACCTTGGATAGGACAATTCTCTTTTTCTAAGCTTGATCCCTGATAAAGTGATACCTAATGTCGATGTGCTTAGTCTTGGAATGTTGCACTGGGTTATTCGTGATAGAGATAGCACTCATGTTGTCAATGTGAATTGGAGTCTGCATGAAGGTCATTCCATAGTCAAGCATTTGATTTTGGATCCAGATGACCTGTGCACAGCAGCTTGAAGCTGCAATGTATTCTGCTTCAGCTGTTGAAGTAGAGACACATGTTTGCTTTTTGCATTGCCATGAGATGAGCCTTCCTCCAAGAAACTGACACCCAGATGTGGACTTTTTGTCCAAGTTACAACCCCCATAGTCAATGTCAGTGTAGGCATAGAGATTGACATTTCCATTCTTTGGATACCATAGCCCAAGTTTTGGAGCTCCCTTTAGGTATCTAAGGATCCTTTTGACAGCTTGAAGATGAGACACTTTTGGAGCTGCTTGAAATCTTGCGCAGAGACAAACTGCAAACATGATATCTGGTCTTGAGGCAGTGAGATACATGAGAGACCCTATCATTGCTCGTACTGATGTTGATCAGTGTCTTGTCCTTCTTTATCCGGAGATAATTGATGGTGCACTTGCATAGGAGTTCTTGCAGCAGAGCAGTCAGCCATTTTGAACCTCTCCAAGATGCTTTTGACATACTTGGATTGACTTATGAAGATTCCATTTGGTACCTGTTTGACTTGAAGTCCTAAAAAGAAATTTAGTTCACCCATTGAACTCATTTCAAATTTGGAATACATCAGAACTTCAAAGTCTTTGCAGAGCTTCTTTCTTGTAGATCCAAAGATAATGTCATCAACATAAATCTGGACCAACAAAATTTCTCCCCCTTCATCTTTGATGAAAAGTGTCTGATCAATGGCCCCCCTTCTGAAGTTGTTGCTAAGTAGATATCCAGATAAAGATTCATACCAGGCTCTTGGGGCTTGGTGTAAGCCATAGAGAGCTTTGTCCAGTTTTAAGACCTTATTTGGATGTGCAGGATCCACAAAGCCTGGAGGCTGTTTGACATAGACCTCTTCACCAATCTTGCCATACAAAAAGGCACTCTTCACATCCATTTGATAGACTATAAAGTTTTTGGATGCTGCATATGCCAGAAAGATTCTGATGGCTTCCAGACGGGCAACAGGAGCAAAGACTTCATCATAGTCAATGCCTTCTTCTTGAGTGTAACCTTGAGCTACCAATCTGGCTTTGTTCTTGACCACGATGCCCCTTTCATCTTGCTTGTTTTCGAAGACCCATCTTGTTCCAATGGTTGTTTGACCAGGTGGAAGATCAACAAGCTTCCAAACATCTTGTCTTTTGAATTGCAACAATTCTTCCTGCATTGCTTCAATCCAGCTGTTGTGCTTGAGAGCTTCATCAATCTTCTTGGGTTCCACCTGAGATAGAAAGCAAGAGAACAAACAAATGTTGGCTTCATGAGACTTACTTCTTGTCTGGATACCTGTGTGGACTTGGCCAATGATGTTTTCCAGAGGATGCTCTTTGTTTATTCTCTGTGTTGGTATCACATCCAGCCGTATTCCCTCTTCAAGATTACTTTGGTTTAGATCAGGATTGTCTTCAGTTGTGAGGAGAGGAGCTTGGAGGTTCTGATCATTGTGTTCCACATTGTCAGCAATATTAGCATCAGAGGCCTCTTCAGCATGGATTGAGGAGGCTTCATTAAAGATTTCTTGGTCAGAGAGATTGCTGCTTGTGGTGTTGGAAGTACCCGGCTTCACCTGTACTGGCTTCAATAGCTTCTGCCACTGATGGAGGATCAATGGATGGCCTTTTCATCCTGATGTAGGGACTGGGAAAATCCAGTCTGTAGTCAGAAAAGGAGGTTGAGGCAGAAGATGTTGATTTTGAAGAAGAAAACTCCATATTTGAGAATATGAGAGGCTCAAATATCTGGGTGAAGGAGTCTATATCAAAGAGCCAGTTAGGACATTTGCCTTGTTCACAGACAACGTGTTCCCTGCATTCCACATTAGCAGATTCTTCCACAATCCGAGCCTAGAATTGAACACTCGGTAGGCCTTTGATTGAGAGGAGTAACCCACAAAGTAACCTTCATCAGACTTTGCACCGAATTTAGGAAGAACTCCATGTGTGATGAGGATGGTACATGGACATCCAAAGGGCTTCAGGAAGCAAATGTAGGGAACCCTTTTGAGCCATAGTTCATAGGGTGTTTTCTGGAGAGGCTTAACAATAAGGACTCTATTCTGCACATAACAAGCTGTGCTTACTGCTTTCGCCCAGAAAGTAAGGGGCAGCTTTGAGTCAGCCAGCATAGATCTTGCTGATTCAATCAGAGTCCTATTTCTTCTTTCAGCAACCCCATTTTGTTGAGGGGTTCTTGGAGCACTGTATTGCCTCTCAATGCCCTTGCTCTCATAGAAACTGTTCAAAGTGTGATTTTTGAACTCTGTTCCCTGATCACACCTTATTATCTTTACCTTCATATTGCTTTGATTCTCTACCCTAAGAATATAGGATTTGAGAATCTCAGCAGTTTCATCTTTTGTTCTTAGGAAGAATACCCATGAGAATCTGGAGAAGTCATCAGTTATCACCAGACAGTAGGACTTTTTTCCCATTGACATGACATTCGTAGGACCAAAGAGATCCATATGCAGTAGCTGGAGAGGGGTGTCATTTGTGTTCAATGTCTTGGGCTTGTGGGAACTCTTGTGTTGTTTTCCCTTCAAGCAGGCAATGCAGTGATCGTCTAGCTGGAATTCTTTGTCAGGAAGCCCTCTGACAAGATTTGCCTTCACTAATTTATTGATTGTTTTGATGTTAACATGGCTTAACCTCCTGTGCCAGAGAGCGGATTCATCAACTGATGCCTTTGACAGAAAACATGAAACACTACCAGATGGAGTGACTTCATTCATGTCAAGCACATATAAGTTGTCCTTTCTATGAGCAGTTAGGAGAATCTTCTCTGGAGGGGGTTTAGATAGGCCAGGAGCTAACACGAAACATTCTTTGTCAGTGAAGAGCATCCAATGCTTTTGATCACATACTTGGGAAACACTCATGAGATTGAAGTCAAGTTCTTTAACATAGTTGACTCTTTCAATACTCATCCTTTCATTGGACACAGTTCCTTGTCCAGTGATAGATCCACCCTTTGAGTCACTCCCAAAGGCAACATATCCTCCATTGAAATGTCTGAAGTTAGAGAGGATGGACCTGTTGCCTGTCATGTGCCTGGAACAGCCGCTATCTACCACCCAAGTATTGTGTTTATTGCCTGGCTGTCCCTGCACATGGAAGATATCTAATTAGTGGGAGGAACATTGTAGCATGCAGCATTGTAGAAAATCGTTGCTAATTTGCCATTGTCAGCATGCTTGCAGTCAATGGAACCAATAGTTATGCTTGGAGATTGTTTGGCCTTCCATTGCTGTGTTGGTGGTTTTCTAGCTTTCTTTACATTGTCGGCAGAGGATGTTGTTGCTGACAATTCTGGCTTATCCGTAGCCGATTTTGCTGCTGAAGGCTTTGCTGGAGCAGTAGCAGTTTTTGCTGCTGGAAGCTTTATTTTGGATTTTGTTTTGTCAGCAGCAGATACTTTTGCTGCTGATGCCGTTGTTTTTTATTTTGCTTTGTCAGCAGCAGAGACTTTTGCTGCTGAAGGCTTTGCCTTTGGTTTCGTGGACTTTACTCTATCAGCAGTGATTTTGTTTGCTGCTGATGGGTTGAACACAGATGAACGATTTGCAATCTGGTTAAAAGGGTTGAACTTGCATGTTGCAGCAAAGTGGTTTGATTCCCCACATATGATGCAAGTTTGTTGAGGTTTCTGCATCTTCACTCTTTGAGGGGATAGAGATTGTCTGAACTTTGTTGCCTTTGCATCATAGCTTCTCACCTGTTTGTTTCTGTTTGTTTTCTCAAAGGCATGCTGCTTTGAGTTTATTTGGTGTTCACGGTAGTGAAAGCAGGTGCTGGCAGTGTGATTGTATTTGCCACACACAAAGCAGGATAGTGCTATCTTGTCCCTGTGAAAGTGCACATAGTTCTTTCTTTGAAACAAATCTTTGAAGTTCCAGGGATGAGCTTTGTTATGTTCAAAAGTGGCTTCTTCTAGTGTCTTTTGAACATATGGACCTTTTTCTCCAGGTGCATGAAAAATATCAAACACCTTTGGCTTTGACTGAGACTTGGGGTTGGTGAAACCTGATGTCTCTCCCTTTTCAATGTTTAGCTTTCTTCCATTTTGAGGATAGCTAATCTTGATTTGTTTGAATGGGATGGGAGCTGGAATAGCTGGAGTAACAACAAGACATTCAGTTTTGTTCAGAACAGCTTCAGAGATAGGAGCAGATGGGACTGCACTAGTTTCACAGTGGTCTGAGCAGGTTGACTCAGGTTCTGAAGAGGTGGAGCAGTCTTCCACAAAACATGCATCCATTGAAGGATCAAGGTTTCGGTTTGCCGTGTCAAGATTTGCAGTATTGAAGCTTGGTTCGTGAATGGAAACATAGTCAGCAGGAGGAGGAACTGTCTTGTACTGGTCATTATGATATCCAAGTCCAGTTTTTACCTTTTCATGGACTTGAATATCTAACAATCTTTGTAACTTTTTAGATGAAAATTCATATTTTTCAACATGAACTTTCTGTTCAGCCAGTTCAGCTCTGGTAGCTTTAAGTTTTACTAATAGATCATCAATCTGAGTTTCAAGATTGGTTTGTTCATGATTTAATGAAGAAATCTCTTTCTTAAGGCATTTAATCTTTTCTTTGTAACTGTCTTCGACCTTTTTGAATTCAGATTTCATTTGGTGAAACTCTTCATTTTGATGTATTAGATTTTGGTTATGCTTTCTATAACCTAAAACTTTGTCAATGCAAGCTTGAGAGCAAAGATGTTCAAATACCTGAGGTGGTATCTCTGCGTTGTCTGCCATAAGTGCTTGGTTGGAGGCAGGAACATCTTCATATTGAAAACTCCAGTCAAATTCTGTAGTTCCAACATTTGCACAGGCTGCAGTTTGTGCTGGAGGAGTTCCTTGCTGCTGCTGCTGCCTGGGCTGACCTTGGTAAGCTTGTCTTTGATGGCTGGCACCCTGATTGGCTTTAGGTGCCTTGCACTCCCTAGCAAAGTGACCCATTTGGTTACAGTTGTAACATCGGATCTTGCTTTTATCAAGCCCAACTCTGGTGTTTGAGTTGTTGCTTGGAACTGATCTCCCGGTTCTAGAATAAAACCTTTTTGCTCTGAGGGAGAGCATGGCATATGAGTGCTGAATATCTATTTCTTCAAGATCATCTGGATGAAAGCATTCCAGATCCTCCTTTATGAAGTGCATGCTGCTTGAGTTGTCAGAGACAAAAGCAGTAGAGGTTGGCTGTTGAGGAGGTGCCTCAAGAAGAAATGGTGATGAGTTGGATTGTGAAGCAGTTGGTGTTTGAGGATGAGTAACAATGGGAGGATAGTAGTTGCTTGCACTAGGACCAAAATGATCAGAGTGAAGCGCTGAGGTGGTGGTGGAGGAAGTGGTAGCTGATTGATAACTGGAGCTCCTTTCTTTAGCTTGAATCATTTCTAATTCATAGGTTTTGAGCACGCCAAATAGCTCAGTCATCTGAAGAGTCTTCAGATTCTCTGTTCTTCTGATGGACACTGTATATAATGTCCCACAACTAGGAAGAGATCTTATGAACTTCTTGAGAATGTCTTCATTCTCCAGCTTTACCTTGGAGCACTGTAGTTCTCCAACCAGGTACGTGTACCTGTTATATAAAACTGTTAGTGACTCACCTTCCTTCCAGACGAAGTTTTCATACTGTTGCTTGAGAATGTCACGTCTGTTCTCCTTAACCTCCTCATATCCAGCAAACATCTTTTCCAAGGCTTCCCATAACTCCTTTGCAGTTTTGTAAACCCTGAAGTTGTGAAAAACTTCATTTGGAAGGCACATTTGGATAGCCCCTAATGCCTTGAAGTCCACCTCCATTTTCTTGATGTCTTCTTCAGAATACTTGGAGGGTTCCTTCGGAACTAGTGGTCCTCCGGAGTCAGCAGAGGCCACCATGGGAACATAAGGTACATCCCTTATGGATTCCACATTCCGTATTCATGGTAGCAGAAGAAGCTTTCCATACGGTTCTTCCACATATCATAGTCCTCCCCAGACACCAACCTCGGTGGTCGGTTGATACTGCCGATGTCTTCAGATCCATGACTTTGTGCCATTTTGTTTTGTGTGACTTGATCAAGAATAGAGTTTTGAATAGAATCATAAAGTGATTAAACAAATGTTAGTTTGTTTAATCTTGAGCCAAAGCTCTGATACCACTTGTAGGATCGTGAAATTACAAGATGGTTCTATTCTTAGTTGAGATTGGCGGAAACAATATCAACTACACAATTACAATCGAGTAAACAGAAAGAATACTGATAAGAACACTGTTGTATTAAGCTTTGTGAATAAACGATTACAAATAAAAACTCAGTGAAGAAGCACAAAAAGCACTGTGAAGGCACACAGTGTTTGAAGTGTTTACAAGATATATATAGTAACTTAGAATCAAGACAGACCCTTGATTCTAAGGATCAGATCTAACACAATTCGTTGATCTTGTTTATTAATCTAAATTACACGTAAAGGCTAATCTAGTTAACTTTACTGAAACGTCTTCTTAGGCATCATTGTTTGCATGCTTGGAGAAGAGCATCATTGTCCTTTATTGGTTGCACCAGTGAGGTTCCTTCTGCTTGGAGTGTGGCAGTTGCTTTTGTAGAAAGGTGTCAGAGGCGCTTCGCATGGATAGTCAGCTGCAAACGTTTGGTCTTCAGAGAATAAAGCTATCAGCAGCAGAGATGAGGACCAGCAGCAAGATTGATCTATCCGCAGCTGCTGAGGATATGCCTATCAGCAGCAACATGTGTTGAATGCTGCTGATAAGCCTATCCGCAGCTACTTTGGTCTTCAGCAGCAGACAAAGTATCAGCAGCTGTTTTGGTCAGCAGCAATCTTGTGTTGTCCGTAGCAGTTGTACTTAGAACAATTTTGTAGCAATCAGTCTTTGGTTCTACAACGTGTGTAATAGTTAGTTGAGCTAAACCGACTCGATCCGACCACTCGTGATTTTGATGTAAAAACCGAACCTCGTTCGCGTGATAATATTTGTAAACCGGGTCTCTGTCCAAACAAAAAGAAAGTATAAAAATCTCTATATATACACACATATCATGTAACTATAAATATAAAACATATTACTTAGAGATATAAATATATATACACTTATATAATTATTTAGAGACCAAAAACATATAAAAACCGAACATATAGACATGTGTTTATACATTTAGTTGTAAATATAAAATGTCTTATTATAAATAAATGTAAAATGTATATATTTACTTAAAAGATTATATTATTTAATAAAAATAAAATTATAAAAACCGTGATAAGTACAATCATATAAACGGAATAATAAATAAGATTTAAAAACGAGTATTTATAAAATACATGAAACTTAGAACGACATATAATCTATATATATATATATATAGATAGATAGCTATGTACACACACTCATTTTATTCGGGTCAACGATTATATATAAATATATGTATCCCCTATTTTATATAATCATATGTATATTTATTAATACTTGGTATCGAATTGCTATTATAATCATTATTATTATTATCGTTACTTTCATTAATTGTTATAGTTATTAATAATAAGGCTAATTATTATTACCGTTACTATTTTTATTTAGATATTGGTATTAGAAATATTTATTTGAAACTAATTAATACTTACACTATAAAAGTCATTACTATTATTAAAAATTTTAGGTTCGTTAATATTGTTATTATTACTAAAAAATGTATTTATATAAAACCTTATAAACCTACATTTTCTCTATCAAAACTGTTACACTTTTTATTAACATTATTACCTTTATAATTATTAAAGATGTATTATTAATATCATTACTTTTATTAATTATTCTCATAATTATTATTTACAATCTAATACTTATATCATATTTTATTAATATTACATTTATTTTCATTATTACTACTAGTTAAGATTTATTCATATTAGTATTAAAGAAGACGATATCTTCACCAGGAATGTTAAATTTATTATTAACAATATTTTAACTTTTATTGTTAATACTAATACTATCGTTAACACTAATATCACTCCTAAACATAATACTAAAACTATTAAATTTTACTTATAAAATTATTAGTATTATCATTAGTATCGGTATTACTTACAACTACTAAGACTTATATTATGTTTCATACTAATATTATTAACGTTACAAATGTTGTCATTATTATTAGTACTATTACTTGTTACTCTAACTATATATCATAAGTGATGCCGTTAGTTTTATTGATTACAATTATTATCATATAATATTTACTTTCTTGCATAGTAATGCTACTAAGATTGTATTCAAAATATAAATTAGTATCAATACGTATTCTAACGCGTACAAATATGTAGATATATATTTAGTTGAGTTGACAAATATATAAATATAGGCTTTACTTTTAACCCGAATATACTTATATAAAACATTTAAACTTGTTCGAGTCAATCACGTATCTATATTAAGAAACATAATATTTATTTTAATACAAAGGTGAATTATATAGGTACTTGTAACATGATTACATATACATATATATACACAAATTGTATTTTGCTTACTTAGCAATAGTTAACAAAAACGATATTTGACATGATACTTTATACATATACTATGTATATAAACTTTTTATAAACTCCAATTAGTTATTTACAATACAAATATATTTTGATTACTTTTGAGCCTAGTTATATATATGTAACTATTATTACTTTACAAAACGAATACAAGTACTCGAATATGTATTTAATTTTACATATTATATATATATATACATCGGGTAAGTAAATATTATTTAGTGTTACTTTATCTGAATCGTACCATTACTTTATTACCTATAATAGAGCATATACAAAAGTAGTACCGTTATACATGAATACTAAGTCGAACTAACACTTTTATAGTATAATATTAGAATAAAAAAATAGAAGTTACAACCTGAGACTTTACCAAAACGACCCCGACACTTTACGAATCGGTCGAGCTCAACCACACGGTTCATGACATTACTCTAGTATAATATACTAATGTCACCATTATAATTAGGATTTGTTTTGACAACTGCACACACGATAGCAAGCTCGCAACTTTAGCATATTGTTTGGACATATACGAGATTATCAGGTAAGTTCATGTGCTTTTCCCCCCTCTTTTACTTAAACTTTTTGGGGTGATTACATGCTTCTATTTTGTTTACATACTTGGTGTATTAATTAAATAAGACCATTTTTAGCTGCCATAACGAATCCCCGAACTTTAGCACACAATCATTAACTCATTTGGAGCCAACGAATATATGGGTAGTACTATCTGGTGAAACCCCCCGCACACCATGGGCCCGACGTAACCGGGACAACCTCCCATTGAATGATAATCATATGATGATGATAAATATCTTGTGACATATATTCGTTCAACAGTTTTGAACTTATGTTGGCAGACATGAGTAATTAGACCCATAACAATAAGGGGTATGAGTTAGGGGAATATTATTATTTCTAGATGTCCATAGGTTGTGGGCACAGGGTTGATTGTGAACTTGTCTAATTATACACCATATATATTTGGATTCTCAATATAAATGCTCTATTAACTAAACTCGTGAACTCACCAACTTTTTAGTTGATATAATATTTTTAAGCATGTATTCAGGTACCATTCTCGGGTTTGGAAATTAGAAACCTAGACACGAGCTTGCTTGAAGATAGATGATTCCTTAGAAGACTTATGTCGAGCCATAGATTCCACCCGAGAAAGCTTTGATGAGAAGATAGAATCCATTGTTTCATTATATTTTTAGTTAGTGTTTAGTTGATATGAATCTTTGTAAATGTATAATTTGACTTAGTCGGACCAATGACATTTATAAATTATATGTCACGTTATTTCCGCAGTGTTTTGTTTTGTTATTCGATCGTTACGCCTAGCCCCCTGGTCGGGTTGTGATATATACTCACTTGGAATGATGCAAGAGTGTCCTATAAGGGTCGAGTCTAGTGAAACTTTGAGGAAGGATAATCCTCAAGATAAGCCTAATAACATAAGTCTAAAGTTTAAGTTTGATCCTAAAAGTCTATGGCATTGGATCTAGGACTTCAAGATTAACCAGGGTTTCAAATGGGAGGCGGGAATGATTGTGTTATAAAGTTTAAGTTATAACAAGTGTAAAGTTTATTAAGGTTGAAGTTTAAATGAATTATAAGTCAAATAATTATTGTCTACACGTGTTTAAGTATCATAAATAAAGGTAAAATATTAATTAAGTAAAGAATAAATAAGTATTAAGGATGATAAATAATTATCTAGAAGGGTTAAATAATTATTTAAAATAAATAATAGTTCTCTAGTGGAATAATAATTATTACGGATAAATAACAATTAAAAAAATAATTATTAATGATAAATAATAATTATCTAAAAGAGTAAATAATTATTAAAGATAAGTAATAATTATTAAAAGAGTTTGAAAATAAATACTTAATCTAATTAAGATGATTAATATAAATCACTTAAACTTATTTAAAGTATTTAATTATTAAGTATTCATTTTTTTACAAGAATAACTTGTAATTATTCTAAATAATATTTAGAAGGTGTTTAAAAGTTTAAATAAATAAACTATAAATATAAGTTTATAAAAATGGTTTCTTGTTAATTATAAGTTCATGTTTTATGTATAAATATTTTAAAGTTTCTTTTTTTTATAAATTTTTTAAGTTTACAAATATTCAAATCTTTAAATAAATAAAAGTGTATTTATTTTTCTGTTTTTAATTAAATAAATAATTAAACTTTGAGTTTTTAAATCAATATAAATTTTATAAAATGTATAAGTTTATAGGTTTCTAAAAAAAATATAAGTTTTTATAAATTTTTCTGATTTTATAAAAATTATATAAATTTTATGTTTAATTTAAAAGTTTATAATAAGTATTAAAGTTTAAACAAAAGATTTTATTTATTATAGAAAATAAATAGTAAATTAAGTTTTCTGGATTTATAAAATAATTTCAGATTATTTTATAATTTTATAAAAGTTTGGAATATTTTTATAGTTTTTAAAAATTTAAAATTTATATTAAAGATTAAATCCTTATAAGTTTTAAGTACGTTTTAATTAATTAAAATGTTTTCTCGAAACAAAAGTATAAATAAAAATCGGTTTTAAGTTAATAAATGTATGACAGATTTTATAAAAATAATTTGAAGTTTTAAAACTGTTTAGAAAGCATAAAAAAATCAAAAACATAAAACTTGGGCCGGCCAGATTCGAACTCGGGCCCCCAAGTCCACACACAAACGAATTAACCACCCGACTACATGCCTCGCTGAGATATAACTCAGAAAACAAATTTATAACCACAATCCCAAATCCCGTATGAACCCTAGAAATCCAAGCCCAAATTACGAATCGATTTACCCTCTGTCAGTGTAAATTGACAAAGGGCTTTTGATCTATGAATGAAGACGAATCTTTTGGCCATTCGAATTACCTGAAACGATATCGAAACGAAGGAGAACCGATTTGAGCTTAGAGTCGGTTGTCCACGAGACTGAATCGGCAAATGTAAGTTCAAATTGGGAGAATTGAGAGTTCAGGGGGCTTGAGGGTGATGTCGTTGAGGTGTATGGGTTTGTATTTATAACCAATTTCGACGATTAATGCCTATACAATTGGGGAGATGGTGGTTGTATGTGAAGGATTTAAATTTGAACCACGCGGCCGTTAAACTTGAAATCGGGCATTGAAATATCTCGGGTTATGGTCGCACGCTCGAGTAGGAGCTCGAGGTGCAATGAATTTGGTCGATTACGAGTTTTTGGAAATTTGGAAATGAAAACCGGCCATAGCGGGGATCGAACTCGGGACTGATCTCAGTTTCAGAGGTTTAGTTTAATTGCACAATAGGTCCCTGATGTTTATGAGTTTTATTATTTCATGCCCAAACACTATTTTCAGTTTTAACACAAGTTTCAAGAATAACAGTTTAGACCTTGGACTTTATAAAAATAAATGATATGTTTTATTTTTTTTTATAGAAATCAAATAAGTTTTATACTTTTTAAGTTTATAATAATTTATAAGTTTATTAAGTTATAAATTTAAGTATTTAAAGTTGATAAGTTTATTATTTATATTATTTACACAATAATAAATATATAAACTTATAAAGTTTTAAGGGTTTAACCTATTCTGTTTTTTGTAGGATACATATATATATATATATATATATATATATATATATATATATATATCTTTAATTATACATATATTTAGGTATATATATGTATCATTTTTTTATATTTACTATTTTAAGAATTAGACTTAATAAGAATTCAAGTTTTAAATTAATAATACGTGCAAAGATTTTGAAATGATAAGTTCATTGGATTTGAAATAGATAGGTTACAATGGATTACAAACTGATAACAGGAAATGATACATCGGAAAAATTCTGGATATTACAGTCTCCCCTACTTTAGGAAATTTCGTTCCGAAATTTAAGCGGAGGGTCTAGGGAAAAGATGTGGGTACTTGACTTTCATTTGGTCTTCACGTTCCTAAGTAAAATCTAGGCCACGTTTAAACTCCCAACGAACTTTGACGATAGGTATAAGACTATGCTTGAGTTGGTTGATCTCACGATCCAAGATTTCCATGGGTTTTTCTACGAAGTGCATAGTTTCATCAATGCGCACTTCATCAAGAGGTATGTGGAGCTTCTCATCAGCAAGACACTTTTTTGAGACTGGAGACGTGAAATGTTGGATGAATGTTGCTGAGCTCTTTGGGTAAATCAAGTTTGTAGGCCACCTTCCTTATCCTCTTGAGAATCTTGAAAGGACCCACGAAACGAGGTGCTAGTTTACCCTTCTTTCCAAACCGAACCACTCCCTTCCAAGGAAATACCTTGAGAAGCACGAGATCACCGACTTGGAATTCCAAAGGCTTTCGTCGTTTGTCAGCATAGCTCTTTTGCCGACTTCTAGCCACCAAAAGATTATCACGAATGCGGAAGACTTTATCGGATGTTTCTTGAATAAGTTCGGGTCCGGTAATTTGTGCTTCACCGATCTCGTTCCAATAAACAGGAGAACGACACTTACGACCGTAGAGAGCTTCAAAAGGTGCCATGTTGATGCTGGTATAATAACTATTGTTGTACGAAAACTCAATCAAGGGCAGATGTGAATCCCAGTTACCACCGAAGACAATAACATATGCCCTAAGCATGTCCTCCAAGGTTGGTTTGAGGATGATAAGCGGTGCTGAGATTCAACTGAGTACCAAGAGCAGATTGTAATTACCAGAAACGAGAAGTGAAACGACCATCACGGTCAGAGATTATGTTAAGAGGCACACCGTGACGACCGCTAATGTAGATCCGAGCCAATTTCTCGACTCCATAGTCCCCACGAATAGGCAAGAAATGAGCAGATTTAGTTAGACGGTCAACGATCACCTAAATACTATCGTGACCATGAGAGGTGCGAGGAAGTTTTGTAATGAAATCCATTGCTATACACTCCCATATGGTTGCTCAAGAAGGCCAGATGGACGCTGATGCTCGATTTTAACTTTAGAATAAGTGAGGCACTTTGCCACATAGTGAGCAATGTCCTTCTTCATGTCGGGCCACCAGTATTGGTTACGAAGATCCTTGTGCATTTTATCCGCACCAGGATGAATCGAATAACGAGTCTTATGAGCCTCGTCCAAGATGATCGTACGAATATTATCACGATCAGGAATCCAGATATGATTCAGGAAGTAAAGCAAGTCATTGGGCTTAGATTCTAATTGGAGTTCAGCTCCACATGCCATTTCGTTGTACATATTCCCTTCGGTAAGCGAAAGGTGTTGAGTTTCAAGGATGCGGATTTGAATGTCGTTTTGAATTCTCACACAATGTAACATGGTGTGTTCCTTCCGACTCAAAGCATCGGCTACAACATTCGCCTTTCCTTGGTGGTAACGAATGTCACATTTATAGTCTTTAAGTAATTCAACCCAACATCGTTGTCTCATGTTGCGTTCCTTCTGATTGAAAATATGTTAGAGGCTTTTGTGGTCAGTGAAAACCACACACTTAGTACTGTAGAGGTAGTGTCGCTAGATTTTGAGAGCAAAGACAACCGCACCCAATTCTAGATCGTGCGTTGTGTAGTTCTTTTCATGGATCTTAAGTTTCCTTGATGCGTAGGCAATAACCTTGCCTCGTTGCATAAGGATACAAACGAGACCTTGGTTGGATGCATCACAATAAACTACGAAATCATCATTACCCTTGGGAGAGTTAGGATTGGAGCGTCGCAAAGCTTTTGTTTAAGGGTTTGAAAGGCTTCTTCTTGTTTCGTTCCCCACTCATAAGGCTTGCCTTTATGAGTTAAGGCTGTGAGGGGTACCGCAACTTTGGAGAAGTTGGAAATAAAACGACGGTAATAACCGGCTAGACCAAGAAACGAACGAACTTCTGTAGGAGTCTTTGGTGCTTTCCAGTTTTTCACTGTTTCGATCTTTGCGGGATCCATGTGAATTCCTTTCTCATTGACTATATGTCCTAAGAATTGGACTTTATTTAGCCATAATTCACATTTAGAGAATTTGTGTAACATCCCAAATTCTATTTACTTAAAACACGAGATTAGTTTAGGGCTAAGGTTATCAAGAACGACGATATTACATGGTAACTCAACCACTTATTTAATTAAAAGGACGAATACTGTTTAAACCTAAATCTCCATTCCATTTTAACAGCCGCCACCCCCTCATTTGTTGAATCTGTTTCCTTCCTCTCCATATCTTCCCCACCATTCGCAAATACCTTAATCCGACTAAACAGCCATCGAATCTTGCTCGGACCGAAGGGATAAGCTCAGCTCTGTTTAGAAGCATAAGAAACGAGCCCGTACAACTTCTCACCGCACCATGTCGTGCACTGTGGTGGTGGTTCATGGTGGCTTAAACTACGATGGGATTGAAGGAGACGGTGGAGACGGGATCTGGTTATGGCGGCGACATGGTGATTGTGTTAAGGGCAGCCTCGTGGTGCCGATATGGGAGAGTGGTAGATGGTGAAGTTTATATGGCGTTGGTGCTGTTAGCAGGCCGTTAACGGTTGTAGTGGGGTGGTACAGACCTGCAGGTGGTGATGTGATGGTTATCGGCGGCTCACGGCAACAGTGGGTTCAGGTAAGGGGGGTTGTAACAGGTTATGATGGTGACTGTGTCTTACGGGCTTGGCGAGGGTGGCGTGTGAGCTGCTGCCATACGCTCCGGCAGCAGCAGCAGGATTAGTGTGGTGGATGTGTTTCATGAACGGGAGTGGAGGTGACCTCACGGAGAGGACGATGGTGGCGGTAGGCAATCTCTTGGAGGTGGTTAAAGGTAATGACGACGGTGGTGGATGGAATACGGGTCGGTGGCAGTCTCATGGTGGTTGCTAACAGGTTATAGGGTGGCTGACGGTGGTAAACGGTGAAGGTGCGGTGGCTGCTAATGACCTCACGGTGGTGGTGCTAGGCTGTTATGACAGGATGGTGGCGGTGGCGAGCTTCACGACGGTAAAAGGTGGTGTTTTGCTAACCGGTTATGATGGCGGTGACCTCACGTTGGTGGATTTCTCATAATAGAGGTGACCGGACTATTATGGCACGACAGTGGGTCCTGGTAGTTGATGGGGGCTCATGGTGGTAGCCGGTGGTGGTTCCGTGGCAATGGGTTGTAGAAGTTTTGCATAACAGAAAACGGTTAGGATAAGGTATGATGAGGATGTAGCCGAGAAGCCGAAATGAAACTATGGGCTTTCGAACCACCCGATCCGGATTTCCATTGTTCTAGTTGAGAGTATGGTTGAAAAGAGTCGTTCGGGTCGAGTCTTTGTTATATTACGGGTTCGTGTTCGAAAGGTATAACTCCTAAACTCGTAGGATGTTAAATTGGATTATTGGTTCGGGTAATAAATACCGTGTTTGAGGATGTCGTGTAAAGGATATATATATATATATATGACAAACAATAACCGACCAAGTTAATTAATTTTATTAAAGTGTCACTTGTCCATATAATGGAATTTATGCTATCGACACTAGTAGCTAAAAGCTCGTTTATTTATGAATTATTGGCTATGATTTGACAATGGATATAGACAATTGAAATTTTCGGATTTAGATAAAAGCAAACGGAACACTGTCCGATTTTCGTTAGAATTTAATAAGTATATTTTATTTAGACGTCCTCATTACCGTTTGGGTTGTTTGGGGAAAAGAACCAGTTCAGGCGAACTTAGCATGTTCGCCTGAAGCAAGGATGGCGAACTTAGCATATTCGCTTAATGAAGTGGAGGCGAACTTATGGTAAGTTCGCTGGGTATGGATAAGGCGAATTTAGCCTAAGTTCGCCTGCATGTTTGCTAGCTTGGTAAGAGGCGAACTTAGCCTTAAGTTAGCCTAAAACAGAACGAGTAGACCGTTAGAGTCGGGATTAGGTCTGATGTGTATTTAACTACACAATTCAGATCGTACATGACATTGTTGGGCCTTCGACTAGGACAACGAGACTAGCTTATCATGTGAGTTCTAGAAACCCTTTTTTAAATGTTTTGAATAATATTTTTGGGCCGGTGTGCATACGTAACTATATGACTATTTTATAAAACGATGTTTATGAATGATGTATGTGACGTTTTATAAAATGATGTTTATGAACGATGTTTTGGAAGGAAAGGCTATGAAAGAAGTGTTTATGAAATATTTTGCCAAAAGAAGTTTACGAAGTGTTTATGAATGAATGAATGATTTTTAATAAAACGTACGAATGTTTTAACTGAAGTTTTGAAGTAAAAGAAGTGAATGTTTACGAAAGTCACAAACGAACGAATCTGCCATTATTCCTTAGGGAATGAAGGTTATGGGTATGGGATGTATGTTATGGGCCTTTACCTTTTAGGGGCCTTTGTGGCTGGCCAACTAGGGTGATAACGGTCACCAAGGGGATTACCGTGATCCTTGAAGTTGGTACGATTTTACCTTGCGGGGTAGTCGTGCTTGAAGTTTGGTATTGTGACTTAAGGGGTGCAGTGCTTGAAGTTTGGTACTAGTGCCTTACGGGGTACAGTGCTTGAAGTTTGGTACGTGTCATCCTTGTGATGCCGTGCTTGAAGTTCGGTGTCGAATGACCTAAGTATCGGGCCCTAGGTTTCTCCGCCCAAAGGACAGTACGGTGTTGAAGGGCCTAGCGGTGGTGATCTTAGGGTCATTCCACCAGTATGCGATGTTTGGATTTGACAGTTACAAGAAGGCGCAGATTCGATATGTTTGTTGACTTATGGGTTATGATGTGTTATGTTTTTGTTATTGCATTATTTTACGTACGCTTTTATTAAATGAAGTATGATGTTATGTTTTTGGAAAATATTTGAAGTTAATGTTTTATGTTAAAACTAGAACTCACCAGCGTAGCTGACTTTTTAGTATGCACATTCAGGTTAAGGCAGGTTATGATGATGGACGGTGATGCTGGGCGGCTTGATGAGTTACCCGGATGATATGAAGACTGGCATCCCGTTATGATTAGTTTATGATATGTTTATGTATTAGACTATGTCACGCTTCAGCATGTTGAACAATGTTATGATTATGTTTGAATGAAGTTTTTCGCTGCGTTATTTTGATATTCAAGTTTAAGAACTATTTGTGAATGAGTAAATCCAACAAGTGAGGTCTCCCGGGTTTGGGGCCTTACAATTTGGCAAACAATTTCTCCTTCCTCAAGAAATCTAACACAAAACGTAGGTGTTCTTCGTGATCCTTCTTGGTTTTAGAATATATTAGAATATCGTCAATGAAAACAATTTCGAACTTGTCCACGTATGGTCTATACACACGGTTCATTAAGTCCATGAATACCGCCGGTGCATTGGTCATCCCAAAAGGCATAACCATAAAATCTTAGTGACCATATCTCATACGAAAGGCTGTCTTAGGAATGTCTTCCTCGAGGACACGAAGTTGATGATAACCGGAACGAAGATTAATTTTGGAAAAGCATGAAGAACCTTGAAGTTGATAAAAAAGATCATCAATTCTTGGTAACGGGTAACGATTCTTGACGGTAAGTTTATTGAGTTCACGATAATCAATGCACATACGAAAGGATCCGTCCTTCTTTTTCACGAATAACACGGGTGCTCCCCAAGGCGAAATGCTAGGACGAATGAAACCCTTTTTGGAAAGCTCTTGTAATTGGCTTGCTAACTCTTGCATCTCCGAAGGTGCAAGACGGTAAGGTGATTTGGCTACGGGATTGGCTCCCGGAATGAGATTGATTCTGAATTCGACTTGACGTATGGGAGGAAGGCCTTGTAAGTCTTCGGGAAACACTTCAGGAAAGTCACGAATGACAGGAATGCCTTGAATACTCTTTCCCTTTTCCTTCTTTTCCACAATGTTAGCTAAGAATGCGACGTAATTCTTTCGTAGGTACCTACGGGCTGTAGTACAAGACATGAGTTTGAGACTTCTAGATGGTTTTTCGCCATAGATTTTGCAAGATGCTCCCAGAAGAAAGGGGAATACAAATGCACTTTTCGAAGCACACAGTTTCAGCATGGTGTTCGGCTAACCAGTCCATGCCCACAATGATGTCAAAGCTTCCAAGACGCATTGGAATAATATTAATCGAAAAGTCATGTTCGTTAAGACTGAGAACACAATCACGAATGACAGAGTCAATAGTTATAGGATTTCCATCAGCTACTTCTATCGTAATAGGTTGTTCTAACTTAGATCGGTTTTTAGCAAGTAGTAATTCAAATTCCAAAGAAACAAAACTTTTATCGGCACCGGTATCAAATAAAACTGAAGCATATTGTTGATTTACTAGAAACGTACCATTGACCACCTCAGTGTTGGTCTGGGCCTCGTTAGCATTGATGTTGAAGGCACATCCACGTGCTCCTTGATTCACATTGATGAGCTTTAGACACTGATTACGGAAGTGGGTTGGATCACCACATCTGAAACAAGCTCGACCATTTGCTAAGGCTGGTGGTGCAGGAGCATTGGACAGGTGGAGGTCTATGAACAAAACACATAGTAGCCATGTGTCCATAGCGACCACAAAGATTACACAAATGGCATGGCATAGTGGCTGGATGATGGTACTTGCAGGTGTTGCATTGAGGGTGTGCTCCCACATAAGGCTTCTTAACTGGAGCAGCTTGGGTAAAAGGAGCAGCCGGTACCGCAAAGTTCTTGACCTTACGCTTCTTGTTGTAAGGGGGTTCAGCCTTGATCACTTTGGTAGACTCAGGAGTAGGAGTGTCAACAGGGTTTTTTGGAACTTTTCCTTGACAAGGTTCCTGCTTTCACGTGGTTGTCGGTCATAGTAGCAGAAAGACGTATGGCGTCTTCCAAGGTAGCAGGGTTTCGACCCCACACTGTATCCTGAATTTTCATTGGCAACCTGCTAATATACTTCTCAATAGCCTGAGAGAGAGAGAGAGGGTGTAACCATGTGAGGCACCATCAAGCTCAGTTCATGGAAACGATTCGTATAGGCGAGGTTTTATCCACCATCCTGCGTAAGATCCTAGGACTCAGCTTCAAGTTTTTTCATCTCGTTCCTTGGGCAGAATTCCTCGATCATTAAGTCTTTGAACTCATCCCATGTTAGAGACATAGCAGTGTCTGCGCCACGATTACGTTTCTCTCTGTTCCACCACGTAAGTGCCCTCTTTTGATGCACACTTGAGGCATGACGGACTCTGAGATTATCGGGACAATCACTGTTTAGGAAGGTGCTCTCCATGCTTTCGAACCATTGGAGAAGACCAGTGGCTCCCTCAGTCCCAAAGAATTTGGCGGGATTACATGAGTTGAAATGCTTGAAAGTGCACGGAGGGTTTGTGCCAGATTGGAGTGATCCAGAGTTAGCACTGTTGTTAGCCGCAACTTGGTTCAGTTCGGTAACCAAAGTAGGTAGGACCTTAGCCATTTGTTGGGAAATGAGAGTTGCAATAGCTCTGCTTCGGCAACGATGAGGAGGCATACTAAAAATAGACAAACAATGAAAAGAATAAACATAAGAATCATAGATAAAATCATGAAGCATAAAACATTTTAGATGGTACCCACTTAGTTTACATCACTAAATAGGTACTTTGACATATCAAAAGAAATTTAAATTCACTCATGTTAGAGAAGTCATGCATTCCTATAAGTGGACACTCATCCCAAGAATTCCCAGGAAAGCATACAGGTCCAACATTGGTCTGGATTTGTACGAAATGCTTTCCTAGACAGAATTTCCCAGAATACAGGCATCCACTCTTCCGGTCCGCACAAGTTCTCATACATTGTTTATAACTCAAATACTTTTGACGAGAGTTAGTTTTTGGATTAGACTTGAAGTCTAAGAATATGACCTCGATGCTGAAGATTGTTGTAATACGTAAATAGATTGAAGCATAAGGTTCCAAGTATAAGCATGCATGTTTAGAGCTTAAGATTAAGGAATAGAATAGAGAGGAGATTCCTAGTAAGGGACATGAGATAACTCATCCTTGGGAATCCTAAGTTACAGTCTAGGTCATGTGTCTAATAACCTAATTCCCTATAACCAAGGCTCTGATACCAATCTATCACACCCCAACCGACAGCGGATTATACGTCGGGGTGGACGCGGTTGTTCAAAAGCACAAGGTTGACTATTAAAGATTAAATATTCCATTAATGGCTTTCCAAGGTTCAATACAGGGAAAAGAAACACAAGGTTCGACAAAACATAAGAAGAATACAAGATTTAATTTGATAAGTATTCTAAGTCCAAAACATCCTACATGATCACAAGAAAGCCTCAAACTTGAGCACCTGAAACATGTTTAGTAAACTGTCAACTAAAAATAGTTGGTGAGATATGAAGGTTTTGACACAGTTTAACTAAGTCTTTGAAAGTTTTACAATTCACTTTGTACATGCATCTAAGTATAAATGTGAGAAACAAGCAAGTTTAAACATTACGCATATCAACCCTAACCAAGTTTAGGCATAACCCACAGATTACCCATAAAGTTTTAGGTCCAGTAACAATCACCATGGGCTTCCCCCGAAGGGTCAATCAATCTAGGTGGATTGGTCAAATACAATAGATCTATTATTGTCACTGTAGTCTCGGCCAAAGTTAATGATGATGCTAGTATTAAGTTTAATTTAAGCATGCAAGTCTCAAGGCACATAACACAAAGAAAAGCATATAGACATAGTTGTGTATGAATTGTATAAGTTTAAAAAGTTTTATACATGTTCCACCCCAAGTTTATAAACAAAAACAAAACAAAAAGGGGCTAAGTATACTCACTTGGAATGATGCAAGAGTGTCCAATAAGGGTTGAGTGTAGTGAAGCTTCGAGGAAGGATAATCCTCAAGATAAGCCTAATAACATAAGTTTAAAGTTTAAGTTTGATCCTAACAGTCTATGACATTGGATCTAGGACTTCAAGTGTAACTAGGGTTTCAAATGGGAGGCGGGAATGATTGTGTTATAAAGTTTAAGTTATAACAAGTATAAAATTTATTAAGGTTGAAGTTTAAATAAATTATAAGTCAAATAATTATTGTTTACACGTGTTTAAATATCATAAATAAAGGTAAAATATTAATTAAGTAAAGAATGAATAAGTATTAAAGATGATAAATAATTATCTAGAAGGGTTAAATAATTATTTAAAATAAATAATAGTTATCTAGTGGAATAATAATTATTACAGATAAATAATAATTATTAATGATAAATAATAATTATCTAAAATAATTATTAAAGATAAATAATAATTATTAAAAGAGTTTGAAAATAGATACTTAATCTAATTAAGATGATTAATATAAATCACTTAAACTTATTTAAAGTGTTTAATCATTAAGTATTCATTTTTTTACAAGAATAACTTGTAATTATTCTAAATAATATTTAGAAGGTGTTTAAAAGTTTAAATAAATAAACTAAAAATATAAGTTTATAAAAATGGTTTCTTGTTAATTATAAGTTTATGTTTTATTTATAAATATTTTAAAGTTTCTTTTTTTTTAAAAGTTTTTAAGTTTATAAATATTCAAATCTTTAAATAAATAAATATTTATTTATTTTTTTGTTTTTAATTAAATAAATAATTAAACTTTGATTTTTTAAATCAATATAAATTTTATAAAATGTACAAGTTTATAGGTTTATGATAAAAATATAAGTTTTTATAAATTTTCTGATTTTATAAAAATTATATAAATTTTCTGTTTAATTTAAAAGTTTATAATAAGTATTAAAGTTTAAACAAAAGTTTTTATTTATTATAGAAAATAAATAGTAAATTAAGTTTTCTGACTTTATAAAATAATTCCAGATTATTTTATAAGTTTTATAAAAGTTTGGAGTATTATTATAGTTTTTAAGAATTTAAAATTTTTATTAAAGATTAAATCCTTATAATTTTTAACTAAGTTTTAATTAATTAAAATGCTTTCTGGAAACAAAAGTACAAATAAAAATCGGTTTTAAGTTTATAAATGTATGACAGATTTTATAAAAATAATTGGAAGTTTTAAAACTGTTTAGAAAGCATAAAAAAATCAAAAACACAAAACTTGGGATGGCCGGATTCGAACTCGGGCCCCCAAGTCCACACACAAACGAATTAACCACCCGACTATGGGCCTCGCTGAGATATAACTCAGAAAACAAATTTATAAACACAATCCCAAATCAGCCCCAAATCCTGTATGAACCCTAGAAATCCAAGCCCAAATTACGAATCGATTTACCCTCTGTCAGTGTAAATTGACAGAGGGCTTTTGATCTATGAATGAATATGAATCTTTTGGCCATTCGAATTACCTGAAACGATATCGAAACGAAGGAGAACCGATTTGAGCTTAGAGTCGGCTGTCCACGAGACTGAATCGGCAAATGTAGGTTCAAATTGGGAGAATTGAGAGTTCAGGTGGCTTGAGGGTGATGTCGTTGAGGTGTATGGGTTGGTATTTATAACCAATTTTGACGATTAATGCCTGTACAGTTGGGGAAATGGTGGTTGTATGCGACGGATTTAAATTCGAACCACGCGACCGTTAAACTTGAAATCGGGCGTTGAAATATCTCGGGTTATGGTCGCACGCTCGAGTAGGAGCTCGAGGTGCAATGAATCCGGTCGATTACGCGTTTTTGGAAATTCAGAGATGAAAACCGGCTATAGCGGGGATCGAACTCGGGACTGATCTCAGTTTCAGAAGTTTAGTTTAATTGCACAATAGGTCCCTGATGTTTATGAGTTTTATTATTTCATGCCCAAACACTATTTTCAGTTTTAACACAAATTTCAAGAATAACAGTTTAGACCCTGGACTTTATAAAAATAAATAATCTGTTTTATTTTTTTTTATAGAAATCAATTAAGTTTTATAGTTTATAATAATTTATAAGTTTATTAATTTACAAATTTAAGTATTTAAAGTTGATAAGTTTATTATTTATGTTATTTACACAATAATAAATATATAAACTTATAAAGTTTTAAGGGTTTAACCTATTTTATTTTTTTGTACGATACATACATATATATATATATATCCTTAATTATACATATATTTAGGTATACATATGTATCATTTTTTTTATATTTACTATTTTAAGAATTAGACTTAATAAGAATTCAAGTTTTAAATTAATAATACATGCAAAGATTTTGAAATGATAAGTTCATTGGATTTGAAATAGATAGGTTACAATGGATTACAAACTGATAACAAGAAATGATATATCGAAAAAATCCTGGATATTACATCTATCTCTGGAACACTATACGATTCTCTCATCTTGGACCTTTATTTTTCAACGAGATTTTGTTGAAACTGAATCCTTTCAACCATATTTTAGAAAGTAGATGTTTTATCGGAATGGGGTTGGAAGGAACAAGATTTTTTATTTTATTTTATTTTATATATATATTTAATCTTTTTGATCTTATTGATAGCCATCATTTGTTCATCTTTTGATGAATTGTATTTTCATGTAATCAACTTTGTAATTAGCGACATTCCTCAAATTTATTAGACATTGTCTTTTGAATAAATCTTTGATTTGTGAGGTATTACAAGTGATGCTTTCAATGATGTTTATGAATTCGCCCATGAAGTTTATAATTTCCCGCCCCCCATATAAGTTGCAATCTTTTTTTAGTTGCTTCCATTTGCCCTCGTACGTAATTATAAGATGCTTATTTATCTTTTATGCTAGTTCCTCTATTACTGGTTAAAAAAATTGCTACGACATTTTTATTAAGATTGATTATTTCTATAATCAAAATTATATTTAGATCTGTTTGGAAGACAAGTTAATTTTTATAGATGCGGTATTGTCGGTTCTTAATAAAAGTATTTTTGACAATAAAAAGTAATAAAATTTTGACAACTTCTTATAACAACCAATATTTTTTTTATTAAGCGTAAATTATAGAGATTTTCCTTTAGTTATATATCAAATTGCATCATATGTCCTTTGTCTTCAATAATTACAAAGATTGTCATTTTTTTTAGAAATTTTGCACACATTTCGTTCTTTCCACTAACTGGTGTTAACTTTTTCTGTTAAAAATAGACATGTGCCTCTCACATGAGGGTATAATGGTCTTTTTACCCACAAAATGACTATTTATGTAATTACTCACAACCTGATAAGCATAAATTCCAAGCAACCAATATTATCAAAGACCACCAAATCGTCGGAGAAACGAGACCTTAATCATCTCCGTCACACATCGCCAGAGGAACATGTATAGAAACGGCAAGAGAAGTATCAGAAAGCTGTAGGGACATTTTGCTAACGGAGATAGTATCGTCGTATTGCGTTGTACTCTATGCTACGAAGCCAGAGTTTGCTGCTCAGAGAATTGAAGCCATCGGCTACCAAGTCGGCCATCAGCTCTCCGAAAGGTATACATATCGCATCGCGCAAACTAACAGATTCGCTATAATCAATATGAAATGCAGTTATTTTTTTGAATTGGTTTTAGGTTTTTAGATCGTGTTAGGACTCGCTAGCAATATAATCGTATTTATTCATACGGATCTTAAAATTCTGATCTATGAACTGTTAATATACGTGTATTTGATTTTTTTTCTCAATTTGATTAAGTTTATAGATTTGGACATACATAACCGGTATGGTGTGCGGCGGCTGCCGGTGAGGAACAAGGCCAGGTTGGAGTTGAGAGAAATAAATGGAGAGTTAATGCCATCTCTTTTGTCTCCTTCTGTATCACACACATTTGCAGGTGAGGGGCGAGTACATGGTCTGAGGGTTGAAGGGGATTTTAAGCAGTCGAATGGTGGAGAAGGGCGACATATTATGGAGATGAAGATCCAGTGTGGACAGATTGTCGGATCTAGGGCTAGGGCATAGATGGAGATGAAGATCTGGTGGGAACGAGAGGGATTAGTTTGTGATCAAGTTTACTATGACAGATAAAATAGTAAGTTAAATGACGGTTTTGCCCCTCACGTGAGGGGCACATGATGTAACTTAATCAGGTTAATGGATGAGTGTTAACTTAAAGGATAAAGAGTGTGCAAAAACTTCCAAAAAAGGACGATCTTTGTAATTATTAAAATCAAAGGACATAGAATGTAATTTGATATATAACTAAAGGACAATTTACGTAATTTACTCTTTTATTTATATGATATCTTATTCCAACATCACTAAAAGTACAATAACAATGTCCAAAGACACTTTCACCAAATTTGTATTTTTTTGGTATTATAATCTATCATTTTAAGTATCCCGCTCCAATAATATTCAGAGGCATCGATTTCTGAAATCATATCATCATTTTCTTTGAGTAATTGTAATTTTGGCAAGTGTTTACAATATTGTTTTATCTTTTTCACCTAAATTTATAAGTTTTTGTTAAAACTAAAAGTTAATTTTTTTAAACAGATTTTGAAAAGGTTTTCTCATTGCTGCAAGATTTTCAATAAAATCAGAAGCATAATTCAATGTGCCAAGAAATCTTTATACCTGTTTTTTTATCAATTGATTTATTAGAAAAAAACTCGTATCTTATAAGAATACGACTTCGTAGTTCTATGTCTCGATACACAACTAATTTGATTGTTAAAGGGTGGTCTCTTCTGCCTCGAATCACTTTCTTACGAGTTTTATTTATGTATTATAACTTGAATCTAAACTCATAAATAAATAGTTTTTTTATTATCGATTCAATCCTTATTAGAAACATAATTTCTCAATTTAACCTTATATTTTCTTAATCAAAATAACATCTTAGAACTATTTTGTTAAAGAAATATTAATTATTGGGCCAATAATTAAAGTTTTACTTTTGTAGTTACATTTCTGTCATCTCCTAAAAGAAGCGTTGGAGCATCCTGGATCCGACGACTCTATCCCTCAAATCGGAGAGAAGAACCACCACCAAACTCAGTAATCATCTTCGGTTTTTCCACCGATTCCATTCACCTTTCGAAACTATATTGTTTAAGATCCTGATCCGGTAACAGATCCGTTTACGACTTTGATTTCCGTCTTCATCTCGGATCTCCGAATTCGGTTACTGTAATTCGTCGATCATAAACTACTACATTATTCGGCTCTTTCGAAATGGCGAGTGGAGCGGTGAACACGGATCAATTCGAGCTGTACTTCAAAAGAGCTGATTTGGATCAGGACGGACGCGTTAGTGGCTCCGAAGCTGTTTCGTTCTTTCAAGCCTCCGGTCTACCTAAGCAAGTTCTCGCTCAGGTAACTGATATCGAGTAATTCTGCTTTACTATTTCAATTTTGATTTCATTATTCAGTCGATCAAGTTTGTTCAATAGATGCTATAATATTTTATCTGAGTATTGATGTTTATTATCGTCAGGCCAGATTCGCTCTGTCAAATATGAATTTATGTGAAATACACATTAGAATGCATATAATTTAGCTATAAATAACAGTTTTAGGTGTTTTTGGTTATGGATTATAATAAAAGTGATTATGTGATATTAACTAGTTAGATTGAGATTGAGATTGAGATAATCAGTTGTGAAAGCGTGGTGCAAATGATAGTATTCATATATGTTTTTACTGCTTGAATGTTTTATAATCACTCTCTGATGGTGAATGAGGATTTGGAAAATTCTCGTTTATTTTACTTTAGCCCTTGATAGTAAATTATGTCTTAGATAGTTTGACAAGGTTATTTGAGCCTAAATAATAAGATGTTTATAAATAGAAGTAGGTTACTTAAACTAGTAACTGATAGGGTAATCACTTTTAGGATGCACATCCAAACACCATATTATACTTCCGTCAAGAATTTATTGTATAGGAGATTCAAATTGCTTTCTTGAGCAGGAATAGGATGCAAATCATGAACATTTTGAGCAGGAATAGGATGCAAATCATGAACATTCTCAAATTTTAGAAGATGTAACAGTCTTGTATTTTGTTGTTCCTTCTTGATCTTGGAGACTAAAGGCAGTGATATTTTATTAAAAAGTATGAGCTGTCAAGATTTAACTGTACCTAGGCATCATGGTAAGTTCTGGTTTAAAAATGATGACATTTGAAGCTCAAAGTTGAGATGGGGTAGGTATGGGTTCTTAACACTTGTTACATCTTCTCGTTCTATATAAGCATATAGAGTGAAGGTTTGGAAGTAATATTCATTTTGCAAATGATATTTCTTATTTTCATTATTTTAGCATCCATCTTGGTTTTAAATTGCGCGATGCGCTCCGATGCGTTTTGTCCAAAAATCTGATGCGCGATGCGAGCGCATCATGTATGTGATGCGTTCTTTATTAAAAAATACTAAAAAATTAATTATACCTAATATTTTAACATGTTAACTATAAAACATTAAAAAAATTAAAAAAAATAGATAAATAAATACCAAAATAAGTCTAACTGTAAATGTACAATTAGTTTATGCATAAGGTATTATAATAAATAAATAGTAAAAAAACTTTAGTTATGACTTACAACTAAAGAAGCTTGATGTACAAGTAGAATATGCATAGATTTATTAATGAGCATTTTAAATGTAAATAAATAAATAGAAGTTTTAGGGTTTCTAAAACATTTCCAGCCGTCAGAGCCATCTTCTCCTTCTCCATCGACTCTCCAAGCTTCTCACCCTTCTCCAAGAGTTCTCCTTCATCTCCAGGTAAATACCACCTTCTAAACTTAAAGATCCGACCCAGTTTGTACTTGTAAAAGTCCGACCCAGATCCTAAATACGTGTTGCACGCAACATAGCACATTTTGCAATGAGCGCTTATTGCGCAAAACGCCGCAATATCAACGCATCATGTAAACGCTACGCATCAAGTGCAGCGATGCGCTGAACCAAACGCATCAGCGCAAAACGCATTATGCGCGCAATTTAAAACCAAGGCATCCATATGCTGCTTTCTCGAGCTTGGAGAGAAAAGAAAAGAAAATTAGATATATGTATCCAATAGGATAGAGGTAAGGCTTGCCCTCATCTCACCCTCCCCAGACCCTACTGATTAATGGGATTTCGCTGGGTATGTTTGTTTGTTTGTATACATATGTGTGTGTTCTCAAGTTGGAAAGAAAGGAAAAGAGACTTCATGCTTTAGTTTGTTTCTTGTGTTCTCAACTTGGAGAGAAAGGGAAAGAAATTTGATAATTTTACAAAGATACATAAATGTTAAAATATGCTAGTGCCTAGTAAGCTTGTGTAAATCAGGGGTTCGGTCACTAAAAAATAAATAAATGAAAGGACCCATACCGGGTACCTCTTATAGTTGGCACACATAAGCATAAACATAGTTCTTAAACCCTGAATTAAAGATTAAAGTAAACAGCGGAAGTCTAATACATATAAGAGTTAATTAAAACTTTTAACATATCATTGTTCATCATTCATAAACTACGGAATATAGGGATGTCAGTCTTGATCAGCAACAGCCAACAACCAATCATTTCCAAGCTCTCGGAGCTTCATTCCTTTTTCTTTCCTTTGTTACCTGATGTGCATACCAAAATAGTCAGCTAACGCTAGTGAGTTCAAGTTTTCAAACATTTAATAATAAGTAACCATTCATTTACATGCTATCCATATAAAACTTGTTTAATGAAAACGCACTTTAAACATACTTTATTCTACTAAGTAAAAAAACGTATTACAATACTACATGCAATTCTTACTTTCATACTTCATTTTCATTCGTTACAGTCCACGAAGGACACTTCCTTTCCTTACTTTCATTCGATACAGTCCATAAGGACACGATTACATTACAGTCCACGTGGGACACTCTACATTACAGTCCACAAGGGACACCTTTACATTAAATTTACATTACAGTCCACGAAGGACACATTACATCCACAAAGGATCCTTTTCATTTTGGTGAGAGTCCCTAAGGCTCTACGTCCGAAGGCCAAACTCACCGGACTTCCACGAAGGACATTCTAATTTGGTGAGCGTCATCACCGGGATAACCGTCATTACCCCCCGTTAACCAGTTGCAACATCCCGGTCACAGAACCCTGCCGAGCACTGTTCCCGTTATTCATATGACAGGCACGCAACTCATGCAATGGCGCTGCCATAGGCTTCGGGTAGTACCAGTCACAAAGACTATGCTACCACCTCAAGACTTGCTTCGGTGTAACAATACTCGGACATATAGATAACTTAACTTTCTTTTCTCTTTCGTTCACGTTCGTTTATAAAACCTTCAGTTAAATAAAAACATTCTCTTTCACTTACAATTTGTTTATAGAACATTCGGTTATATAAACACATTAGTTAAACATTTACTTGGAAGTAAACCTCTTTCTTTCTTACCATGTACGTTTAAGTAATAAAATACATTTATTATAAACGTCCGTTAATTGAGTATGCACACCACACCCTAAAACAGTAAAATGGGGATTCTTGAACTCACCTGACTTTACAAAGACTAACACCCTTAGCCACGAAACTTCAAGCTAGGTGAAGGCTAAAGGATCTGTCAAGAGTCACGAACTAGACAAATTACTACCAAGTCACATCCGAAAACTCTGTCCGAAATTCTTTTCGACCGAAAACTAACCGTTCGAAATGTCTTACTTCTCATAATTATTTCGTTTGAAAACATCATGTCCGAAAACTATTTCGGTCGAATTCTTTTTTGACCGAAAACTATTTCATTTGAAAACGTTCTATCTGAAAACTATTTTGGTTGAAATCTTTTTCCACCGAAAACTATTTCGTTTGAAAGTATTCTGTCTGAAAACTACTCGTGTCTGAAATACTTTTCGGTTGAGCCATCGTTTTCGGACCATTCATCACGTTTTTGGACGATTCATCTGATCTTGGCCCACCGTTTTTGATCCAATTCTCAAACTTTTTACATCCAAAACTCGTATCTAGCTTCCATGAAGCTAGATATATACTTTTTAGGCTGATATATACGTAAAAATCTCGACTTTTTGAGAAAACACACATGAAAACCCTAGAAACCCATTTCCAATCAAAAACTTAGATTCTGGAAGGTTTCTTACCAGGTTTTTCGCGTGATTCTTCCTTCTTCAATCTACAGAAACCTTCAGCAATGATCTCGGGCCAAAGTGACAACTTCGGGTGCGGGTTTTGGAGTTTTCTCTCTCTACTTTCTCTCTCTAGATGTTGAGGATGAAGATGATAAGTGTGAAATGGATGGGATGAGGTGGGTTTTTACCCCCTCCCTTGCGCCCCACATGTCCGGCCCAAACCCGAGCCCACGATCTATCTCTTTCATTATTCTTTTTCTCTTATCGTTTCCACCCGACACCCGTCGTCTTTCGATTTTTATTCTTTCTTTGTTATTTTCGGGATGTTACAATAAATTAGTGACCTTATCTTATTCTCCAAAATCTTGCCACATTTAGGAGGAAAGTTCTGGAGAGAATATTTGCTCCCCTTTAGGAAGGGGACATAAACTAAAAGAATCCGAGAACCTTTTTTTTGTTTCTCTCCCCTTCCATATCACTAGTTTTTTTCTCACAAAAATAACTTGAGAAGACTGTTGATGTTATGATTAACCTGCATCTCGTAGTTCACATCCATGCTTGAAAGTCATGTGCGAAAACATTTTTAGCTCAAAGATTGTATGATTTTAAAAGTAAAAGGTTGAACGTTATGGGCTACTGCAATAGTCTTGCTTCTTTGCATTCTTTCATGGTATGTACTTTTTTGTGTGTAGATATGGACATATACAGATCAAAATCGAAGTGGTTACCTTGGGCGAGCAGAGTTTTACAATTACCTGAAACTTGTGACTGTTGCACAAAGTAAGAGAGACCTTACTCCAGATATTGTGAAGGCAGCATTATATGGACCTGCTTCAGCTAAAATTCCTCCTCCCCAGATTAATCTACATGCTTCTACTTCTCCTCAGTCAAATCTAATTGTGGTGGGTTCAGCAGGAAATGGTATAAGGGGTTCTTCACCACAACCAGGTCCAGTCATGAGAGCGAATCACGGAATGCCAGGTGGAGGGCCAAACATCTACAATGATTCACCGACAAGTGGAGTACATTCTCAAGTTCCTAGTACTACTACTAGCAGCTTATTGCAAAATGCTAAACTAAATGGTTCTGCTGTTACTGTGTCTGCACCTAAAGATTCAATCAGTCGTGGGGTTGCAGGAAACGGGTTTGCATCATTTAGTGATGCTGTCTCATCTCAAGCAAGTGTCACATTGCCTGCCTCTGCTGGTGGGACGCAATTACCCAATAAACCAATTCAAAGTCACCAACCTACTGCTAATCAGAACTACCAAATGCACTCGAATTTTAGACATAATCAGCAAGCTCCTGGATCCACATTTCCTCCTGCCAGGCCTGAAAATCTTCCTTCTGCACAACTGTGGCCAAAAATGTCACAGACCAGTATCCAAAAGTATACCAAGGTTTTCATGGAAGTAGATACAGACAGAGATGGGAAAATTACTGGTGAACAGGCACACAATCTGTTCTTGAGTTGGAAGTTGCCAAGAGGTAGGTTATGTTTCTTTCATTTTCCCTTGCTTTATTGAGTGTTCTAGTTACAAACATAACTTAACTACGCACCGTCCATTTAGCTTTGGACATCCAATGCAGAATGGAACAAAGGAAGTATTATTATTTTTACCTTTTTGCAACAAATACGAAACTCGGTCTATAAACTAAACTAAGGTAGCAAGGTGTTTATGTAGTTGACAGGACAAGTATACTTAACCCTCAAAATATTAATGTCATTTTAATTCATTTAAATTATTTGGTCTCTGGAAAAGTGAACAGATACAGCAAAATATCAAAACATTTAGAAAACGGGACATACATATCTAACCTTCAAGTACTCCTTTAGAAAAAAAAGGAAGATGCAGCAGCACCTTTCCATTATAATTTTCAGTTACAAAGCACATGGTGATAGAGATTAAAGATAAGAATCACAAATGTGACTCCATATATAAGTAATATGAATAGATAACCAGCATGATGGTTAGTGATTTATTAAATTAGACGTGTTCCTATCATCCGGCTGTAGACGTTAACTCCCTTTAGTATAAGAAAACCATTCAAATTGATGTATACAAATTTCTGTATTATGTATGCTCTTTCCAATACGCTTATTTAAGAAGTAAGGATATGTTAGGTAATCACACACACACACACAATAAACAAGAATGCAAAGACACGAGGATCTAACGTGGTTCGGTCGGTATGACATACGTCCACGGGTTGCAACTAGCGGTATATTATTTAGGTGCTCAAGTACAAGGAATTACAAAGGCCCTAATCCATTGCCTATATAATTAGTGGCTTTGACCGCAATCCACAAGAGAGTCAGCCTAGTAGGGTTAAATGGAAAGTTGCCATATTTACGTTTTCTTAATCCCCAAGTTATTTACCCTAATCTAGTGATTCTATATAGATTGGTAGGGCCTTTGTAATTCCTTGTACTTGAGCACCTGAATAATACTATACCACTAGTTGCAACCCGTGGACGTAGGTCACAACGACCGAACCACGTTAAATCCTCGTGTCTTTGCATTCTCGTTTATTGTGTGTGTGCGTGTGATTACCTAACAACTGGTATCAGAGCACCAGGCTCTTGATAGCACCACACGATCAGGGTTTCCGCCGCTAGGGTTCCGCCGTCGCCTAGTCGTTGCTAGGGTTTCTGCCGCCGATCAGCTTCCGTCGCACGTCGACAGCCGCCTGCTGCTCTATTCCGCTGCCGGAAGATAGGGTTCTGATTCGTCTTCTGCGCTGTCGCCACTAAATCTGTCAGTAGCCGCCGCCAGCCACTGTTCAGCACCGCTGAATGAATCAGTTTTGCTGCTGTCTCTTGCGATCAGACCTAGGGTTGTTTTCACCCATGTTTTGATCCGTTTTGCTACTGATAATTGAGTTTGATTGTCCAAACAATGTTCAACAGAACAACCAACAAGTTTAGGTCGTAGCCACTGGTGTGTTTGTTCTTTGTTTTTCAATCTCAGTTCGATCAACCGCGTTCTAGTAGTGTATTGTCATGGCAGAGGAAGGAAAGATGAAGATCGAGAAGTTTGATGGACAAGACTTTTGGTTTTGGAAGATGCAGATTGTGGATGTTCTGTATTCGAAACCAGATAAAATGTCAGATGAGGATTGGGCAATATTTAACAGAAAAGCCTTGGGAGTAGTCGGGCTTTCATTGGCTAAAAGTGTTGGGTTCGACATTGTGAATGAAATGACTAGGTGTGGTTTGATGAAGGCTTTGTCAGATATGTATGAAAAGCCCTCGGCGTTCAATAAGTTTTCCTTGATTCGACAGTTAGTCAATACCAGAATAAGAGAGGGTGATTCAGTTGCTGTTCACAGGAATGATTTTAATTCGATCATAACTAAGTTAGGATTAGTTGGGATAAATTTGATGACAGGTGTTGCTTCTATTATCTTCTCTGCCTGAGAGTTGGTCTGGAATGGTGACAATAGTTAGTAGTTTATCTGGAACTACTAAGCTTACCTTTGGAGGTATTCGGGACTTAATTATGGGAGAGGATATCAGATGTAGAAGTTCAGGGGATACTCCAAGTTCACTGTTGGGTACAGAAGGTAGAGGAAGAAGGAATGAAAGGGGAAGCAACCATGAAAGAAGAAGCCAATCCAAGCATCGGAAGGCAGTTACATGTTGATATTGCAAGTAGGTAGGGCATTTCAGAAATCAGTGTCTGGGTGCTAAGATAGACAAAGAGGTGAATCATGTTGCAGAAGAACACTCGAATGACGCTTTGATTTGTAGCGTAGAGAGTGCTGCTGATTCATGGGTGATGGATTTTGGTGCATCATTCCACGCTACGCATAGCATGGAGACGATGAAGAATCTCAAGATTAGGGATTTTGGAAAGGTATGACTAGCAAATGATGAAATTCTAGATGTTACGGGCATGGGGGATATTGACTTGAAAACTTTGTTGGGAACCATCTGGACTCTAAAGGATGCAGAGTGATTCTAAGCCCGAAGGGAATGCTTATCTCTGTCGGACAGTTGGATGATCGGGGATATCAGGTTGTGTTTGGTGATGGTTAGTGGAAGGTAATCAAAGGAAATATGGTAATTGCTCATTGGAAAAAGAGGGGTTCCTTGTATATGGTCGAGATACCGCCAGAAGGAGTGGATTCAGTTCTGAAGAAAGAAAAAGTTCGATTTTGTAAGTCTTGTGTGCAAAAGAGGGTTACCTTTTCTAAGGAGATACCTAGAGCTAGTTTGCAGACTCAGAAAGAACGTATGGAGCGGTTCAGAAAAGCCAGTCAGATGTGGAAGTTTAGGAGGGTTTCGCAACAGTGGGAGCACGGTGGTGATGGTTGCTTTAGTTACAGCTCCAGTTCTAAAGTGGGCCAGAAGAACCAGCAAACCGTCGGAGAAAGTCTCTCCTGTTAATTACTTGCTTGTAATGGAGAGTGTGGATTCCTAGTATGTTTCAGATGCCAACAGAGTGACAGACGTGTTACAGCGAAGGCAAGCAAAGAAAGGGAAGAAAGGATTACTGATAGACGAAGTCGTGACGACATGAGTTGAAGCTCGGTGTAGCTTCAACAGGCCTTCATGTTAATTGATGAGAGGTCGTTGCAACTAGCGGTGAGGGAGATTACAGAAAGGCAAGTCAAGACGAAGCGCAGTTTGAAGATTGTCAAAGCCTCCAAGTGGGAGATACGTTTTTGATGCACTAAAGAAAATAACCAAACATACAGGCCAAATGAGTTAAGGAAATAATAAGTGGACCATTTAAAATTAACTAATGTATTGAATGCAAAGCTGCGTGAAGTGCAACCTAGGCTATAATCTCGTGTCTTTTTTTGCTAAGTAATTATGTATCAACCAAAAACATCTATTAGAGTTGTCGAAAAACTGTGTTTACAATGGGGATCATGGAAGGGCGCTGTTCTTGTTCCTGAGCTCTAGATTACTTCATTTCTCTTTTTTTTTATAATTCTTTTCTTTTCTTTTCTTTTCATACACCACTTAGTTCAAAATATAAGTTTGACCGTCCACCTAGAATCAAAAGATTTCTGGACCAGTTGAAGATCCTTGTGGCATGATGTTGCTGTTCCTATTCAAAAGTTATCTTATTTTCTGTTCAAGTTATGTTTATAATTCCATATCCGTAAGAAAGTTAATAGTTATTGATGTCATCTTACTTAAAAATGATGAACAATAAAATTTTATCAATCTACATGAAGCACCTCTAGGCAATCAAATTTTTTAAGCACAATGTTTCATTTTTCTTTGACCATTTATGTTTGCATTTATGTAGTTCGTGATTTTTTAGGCTGTACTAGGGTGTAGACCTATTGGCAAGGCGCGCCTAGGCGCAGAAGCGCAAGTTTAGTGCCTGGTGGAGACCTAGGCGCAATTTGGGGCTTTTCTTGTAAAAGCGAGCTCAGGCGAGCGCCTAGGCGCGTTTTCCGGCCAAATTCTGGCTAAAAAGTCGCCGGAACTTGCTAAAAGTCACCGGAACTTGTCTAAAACCCCTAATCAAGCCTGGAATCACCTTAAAAAAACACTAAACTAGCTCTAAACAAGCCTAAAACAAGTTTAAAACCCCTAAACATGGTATTCTTACACTATGCGCCTAGCTTAAAAAAGCCTCGCTTTTTTTGCGCCTTATAATTATTTTCTTTTCTTTTCATACACCACTTAGTTTAAAATATAAGTTTGACCGTCCACCTAGAATCAAAAGATTTCTGGACCAGTTGAAGATCCTTGTGGCATGATGTTGCTGTTGCTATTCAAAAGTTATCTTATTTTCTGTTCAAGTTATGTTTATAATTCCATATCCGTAAGAAAGTTAATAGTTATTGATGTCATCTTGCTTAAAAATGATGAACAATGAAATTTTATCAATCTACATGAAGCACCTCTAGGCAATCAAATTTTTTAAGCACAATGTTTCATTTTTCTTTGACCATTTATGTTTGCATTTCTGTAGACCATGATTTTTTAGGCTGTACTAGGGTGTAGACCTATTGGCAAGGCGCGCCTAGGCGCAGAAGCGCAAGTTTAGTGCCTGGTGGAGACCTAGGCGCAATTTGGGGCTTTTCTTGTAAAAGCGAGCTCAGGCGAGCGCCTAGGCGCGTTTTCCGGCCAAATTCTGGCTAAAAAGTCGCCGGAACTTGCTAAAAGTCACCGGAACTTGTCTAAAACCCCTAATCAAGCCTGGAATCACCTTAAAAAAACACTAAACTAGCTCTAAACAAGCCTAAAACAAGTTTAAAACCCCTAAACATGGTATTCTTACACTATGCGCCTAGCTTAAAAAAGCCTCGCTTTTTTTGCGCCTTATAATTATTTTCTTTTCTTTTCATACACCACTTAGTTTAAAATATAAGTTTGACCGTCCACCTAGAATCAAAAGATTTCTGGACCAGTTGAAGATCCTTGTGGCATGATGTTGCTGTTGCTATTCAAAAGTTATCTTATTTTCTGTTCAAGTTATGTTTATAATTCCATATCCGTAAGAAAGTTAATAGTTATTGATGTCATCTTGCTTAAAAATGATGAACAATGAAATTTTATCAATCTACATGAAGCACCTCTAGGCAATCAAATTTTTTTAAGCACAATGTTTCATTTTTCTTTGACCATTTATGTTTGCATTTCTGTAGTCCATGATTTTTTAGGCTGTACTAGGGTGTAGACCTATTGGCAAGGCGCGCCTAGGCGCAGAAGCGCAAGTTTAGTGCCTGGTGGAGACCTAGGCGCAATTTGGGGCTTTTCTTGTAAAAGCGAGCTCAGGCGAGCGCCTAGGCGCGTTTTCCGGCCAAATTCTGGCTAAAAAGTCGCCGGAACTTGCTAAAAGTCACCGGAACTTGTCTAAAACCCCTAATCAAGCCTGGAATCACCTTAAAAAAACACTAAACTAGCTCTAAACAAGCCTAAAACAAGTTTAAAACCCCTAAACATGGTATTCTTACACTATGCGCCTTGCTTAAAAAAGCCTCGCTTTTTTTGCGCCTTATAATTATTTTCTTTTCTTTTCATACACCACTTAGTTTAAAATATAAGTTTGACCGTCCACCTAGAATCAAAAGATTTCTGGACCAGTTGAAGATCCTTGTGGCATGATGTTGCTGTTGCTATTCAAAAGTTATCTTATTTTCTGTTCAAGTTATGTTTATAATTCCATATCCGTAAGAAAGTTAATAGTTATTGATGTCATCTTGCTTAAAAATGATGAACAATGAAATTTTATCAATCTACATGAAGCACCTCTAGGCAATCAATTTTTTTAAGCACAATGTTTCATTTTTCTTTGACCATTTATGTTTGCATTTCTGTAGTCCATGATTTTTTAGGCTGTACTAGGGTGTAGACCTATTGGCAAGGCGCGCCTAGGCGCAGAAGCGCAAGTTTAGTGTCTGGTGGAGACCTAGGCTCAATTTGGGGCTTTTCTTGTAAAAGCGAGCTCAGGCGAGCGCCTAGGCGCGTTTTCCGGCCAAATTCCGGCTAAAAAGTCGCCGGAACTTGCTAAAAGTCACTGGAATTTGTCTAAAACCCCTAATCAAGAATGGAATCACCTTAAAAAAGACTAAACTAGCTCTAAACAAGTTTAAAACCCCTAAACATGATATTCTTACACTATGCGCCTAGCTTAAAAAAGCCCTCGCTTTTTTTGCGCCTTGCGACTAGGCCCCTTGAGTGCGCCTATGCGCCTTGACAACTATGAGACAACATATATATTCATTTTGAGTTTGCTATATTCTAGTTATTTTTTCTGGTAAATTTAACACTATAAATCCATCACTAGCAATAAAGCACACATTCACACGTATTTGTTTTTCTAAAATAGGATATGCTTAAAAACACATACTAATAATTATTGTGTTCTTTTAGCAAAAAGCATAAAGCCATGCTTTTAAGCAATCCAAGAATTGCAAAACACTGTAAGCATGGTGAAGGTAGAACATTTTTGTTTCTGAAAGTATTCTGTAAGAGTTTCTTGAATGGTTAAATCAAGCAGTGGTGTCAACATCTTGTAAAAATAAAGTCGATTACTTGATTGTGGTTTTTATTGGTATTTCAGAGATCTTAAAGCAAGTGTGGGACTTGTCTGATGAGGACAATGACAGCATGCTTTCTCTTAAGGAATTTTGTATTTCTCTGTACCTTATGGAGCGGTTCAGGGAAGTCCGTCCTCTTCCTAAGGTGCTGCCATCAAATATCTTTGAGGATCAAACACCTGCTGCTTCACTATGGAGACCTCCACCAGGTATAGGCACTGGTAATTTTTCGGTACATGTTGCCATGTTGCGTTGATCTGCAACACTTACTTTTTGTCCAAAAATGTTTATTTATTTATTTTAATAAATAATTAGTTTGTCAACTTTGATTACAAAAAGTATAGATCAATTCAAGATTATTTTGATAAAATGATTTGGAGGTTTCATGCATTAGAGATGAAACGTGCAAGTAAATGGGATGCATGTCATGTTACCAACCTCTAGTTTTACTCAGTTAATTATCTTGTAGGCGGCCAACAAGCACATGGGATAACGGGGCCACGACAGGTGGCTTCTGTTGCTGCAAGACCACCTCGTCCAGTTCCGGTTCCAATAACAGAGGCTAATGAACAGCAGCAGCAGCCTAAACAGCGTAAGCAGACAGTTCCTGTGCTGGAGAAGTATCTAGTGGACCAACTTAGCACTGATGAGCAAAAATCATTGAATTCTAAGTTCCTGGAGGCAACTGAAGCAGATAAAAAGGTAAAAATATGAAATTCTTGTTGCCATCAACTTTAATTTGATATAATAGGTTATGATGGAATTTCTACTGCATCCCCCACTATTCCTAGTAAGCTGCATGTTGTTTGGTCAACTGTATAAACACAGGTTGCTGTGTCGTAATAATCTTTGATAATTGTGTTGTATATTGTATTGAATAATGGAAGATTACAAGAACTATAAATAGAGTACAAAGATACACATTAGTCCCTCTAATATACTATATGTATTTTATTGTCTAATATTCCCCCTCAAGCTAAGGCCGGGGAGCGAGCTGTAGCTTGGATCTAAGAAGAAGGAACCGTTGTGAGGATAGAGGCTTTGTGAACACATCTGCAATTTGATCATCTGTCTTGATAAACTGAACTGAGAGTTTTTTTTGAGCGACTTTTTCCCTGACAAAATGAAAATCAATCTCCACATGTTTTGTGCGAGCATGAAATACCGGATTAGCTGAAAGATAAGTGGCACAAAGATTATCACACCACAAAGTAGGAATAGATGTCATAGAAACGTGAAGTTCCTTTAGGAGTGCCTCAAGCCATGTTAACTCAGTAACCGTGTCTGCTAAAGCTTTGTATTCAGACTCTGTAGATGACCGAGAGACAGTACGTTGTTTACGAGCACACCACGAAATGAGATTAGATCCAAGATAGATGGCAAATCCCCCCGTGGATCGACGGTCATCGACAGAGCCAGCCCAATCAGCATCAGAGAAGGCTGTGAGAGACCGACTACACGCATCTGTGTACGCGTGGATAACAGGGGCTGATTTTTGCTGAATCAGCAAACCATAGTGAGAGGTTCCTTGAAGATACCGAAGAATTCGTTTTACCGCAGACCAGTGATTCTCCGTAGGGGAGTGCATAAACTGACAAACTTTGTTGACCGCAAAGGTAATGTCGGGTCTCGAGAGAGTGAGGTATTGTAGTGCCCCAACTGTTTGTCTAAATTTAACTGGATCATCAAACTGAGGACTATCACCAAGAGATAATTTAGAGTTGGTGGCCATAGGAGAGTCGACCGGTTTAGACTGAGAGAGGCCTGCTTTATGAATAATGTCATCGATGTATTTTTTTTGGGAGAGAACCAAATCACTACCTTTGGAAATAACCTCGATGCCCAAAAAATATGAAAGCCGACCCAAGTCTTGAATCGCAAAGGTAGTACTTAACCTTTGAATGATGTGGTCAATTAGACGGGGATTGTTGCCGGTCAAGATGATGTCATCCACATAAACAAGCATATATAGTAAATTACCATTGTGAGAGAAAATAAACAATGAGGGATCGGTTTTAGATCCTTGAAAACCAAGCTGTAACAAGACTCCTGAAAGGCGATTGAACCAGGCCCTTGGAGCCTGTTTGAGTCCGTATAAGGACTTATGAAGCAAACAAAGATGATCCGGCCTTTGTGGATCAACGAAACCCTGTGGTTGTCGTAAATAAACAGTTTCCTGAAGATCGCCGTGTAAGAAGGCTTTCTGCACATCTAGTTGGCGAAGGGGCCATTGCCTCGTAACAGCAAGTGACAGAACTACACGGACAGTAGTGGATTTTACCACCGGACTAAACGTCTCATGATAATCAATTCCAGGTTGCTGGTTGAAACCTTTGGCCACCAAACGAGCTTTGTAACGTTTTATATTTCCATTTTCATCACGTTTCAACCTGTACACCCACTTACAATCAACAATATTAGCATTAGGAACAGGTGGTACTAAAGTCCATGTACCGTTTCTCAGTAAGGCTTTGAATTCCTCTGTCATGGCAGTACGCCAGTGAGGACTTTTGTTAGCAGTAGCAAAGGTGGAGGGTTCGGTGGAGGAAGAATCAGTGGAGGTGTGAAAAGCCGAAGCATTGTGTGGAATTTTCTGCTTAGGATTTTGTCGAAGATTGGAAGGTCGGGTACGTGGCTGACTTGCAGTTGTGGAGGAAGTTGTGGTTGGGTGGTTATTGGTAGTGGAGTGGGTAGATGGACGTCGGCTATAGGTGTATTGTAGAGGTGGATGGGTAATAGTGCTAGGGACGGTGTGGGTGGATGGTACATCAGGATCAGGTTGGGCCGTAGAGAGGGATGGAGAGGCGGTTTGGGGTGAGCCGGTTGTATCTTGGGCCGTGGATGTGGTGGTTGTTTCGGTTGGGCTAGTGGGAGGCGAAGAAGAGGAGGAAGCTGTTTGGATTGGGGCGGGCTCGGTTATGTCTTGGGTTGGGGATGGTGCGGTTGTTTCAGGTGGATTGGAATTAAGTGGGCTAGATGGTTGTGCATTTGGGGCAGGAGATGGGTAGGATGAGTAATAGGGATCAGGGGAGGGTGTAAGTTTTGTAGGCTTCGATGATTGGAGAAGAGGAAAGTGGGCTTCATTAAACCGTACGTGTCGGGCAACGTAAATACGATTTGTGGTAGGATCAAGACATTGATAGCCGTGATGAGAGGGGCTATACCCTAAAAAGATACAGGGTAGAGAGCGGAAATCCATTTTGTGTGGATTGTATGGACGTAGGTGAGGGAAGCATTGGCACCCGAAGACACGTAAGAAGGAGAGTTCGGGTTTACGGTGAAGAAGACGTTCAAAAGGGGAGATGTTCGAGCAAGTGCGAGAGGGCATGCGGTTTATCAGGTATGTAGCAGTTTCAAAAGCAAAGTTCCAAAAACGCATTGGAACACCAGATTGTGCCAAAAGGGTGAGACCGGTTTCCACCACATGGCGGTGTCGTCTCTCAACAATGCCATTTTGTTCGCTTGTATGAGGACAAGAGAGACGATGTAGGATTCCAAGAGTTGTGAGAAAGGAGGATAAGTTTCGAAATTCTCCCCCCCAATCAGATTGAACAGACTTAAGTTGAGTTTTAAATTGTCTTTCGGCCATTGTATGGAACTGTTTAAAGGTGCTAAAAACATCAGATTTATGTTTTATAGGAAAAATCCACATGTATCTAGTATAGTGATCAACAAAAAGTAAAAAATAACGATGACCATAAAAGGAAGTAACAGGAGCGGGTCCCCAAACATCACAAAATACCAAATCCAAGACATGTGTACTTTCATAATTCGAAGAAGACAAATGCATTTTTGAAGATTTGCCCATAGAACATGAATTACAAAAAGGAAAAACAGTAGTCTTTGTAACAGGAAGACAATTTTTTGAAATCATAGACTGTAAAAGTTGAGGATGAGGATGTCCAAGTCTTTGATGCCAAGTTGTGGGAGAAGCTCGAACGGTGGAAAATGCAATGTTGGAAACACGATTAATCTTTGGTAGGCGGAAGGAGTAGAGACCATCGTTACTTGGACCCGTGAGGAGGATAGTTCTGGTAACCGAATCCTTCACACAAAAAAAGTTAGAGTGAAACTCAAAGAATACATTATTATCATGACAAAAACGTTGTACAGAAAGAAGATTTCGTTTGATTTGTGGTACATGAAGAATTTTGTTAATAGAAAGGGTTTTAGAAGGTGAATGAAATGTGGTAGAAGCAATGTGAAGAATAGGTAAACCTGTGCCATTACCAACAAGAAGTGTATCCTTACCATAATACGGCTCAGAGTTGTCAAAGCCACTGAGATCAGGCGCCACGTGACTGTTAGCACCAGTGTCCGGCAGCCAAGATGATGATGCTTGTGAGCGATAATCAGCAAAGTTAGCCTGTGGAGCCTGCTGTCTTGGTGGACGAATTGTTGATGGATCATGGTTAGGACACTGTGATGGAACGTGTCCAATGCCACACCTGTTGCAAGAACCATAGACGGTATTCTGATTAGATGCCCAAGTAAAACGATGATTATTACCTATAGCAGACCCCATGTTTCGGTTGTTATGATTGTAAGATTGGTTGTTGTAGTAGTTTCCACGACCACGTCGATTATAGGAGCCACGGTCACGGTTGGGTGCTCCACGAGTGGTATAGAAAGCCTGATTCTGCTGTGGTGCAGGCTGTACAGTAAACCCTAATCGTGTCATCAATTGCTGAAGAGACTGTACGGTTTCTGGTGGAAGAGTGGCGGTGGAAGAGTCACGACTGCTTGTGGCTGTGAAGGCTTGGACAGCTGGAACAGTGGGATCAGGCTTTTTTTTTATCATGTATTCGTGATCAGCAAGCAAGCCATGAAGCTCCAAAAAAGCAACAGGAGGATGCCTTCCAATCAAGGTGGGCTTCAGAGAGTTGTATTCTTCCCTAAGACCTGCAATAACCAACGTAACAATATCTTTTTCTTTCATGGGCTCACCGATGTTTGCTAAAGCATTCAAGTACTCTTGTGCTCGTGTAAGATAGGCAGCAGACGTTTCTTCCGATGTCATCTCCATCTTGAGTAATTGGGTTTTGAGGGTGTATTCTCGTGTAGATGTATGTGGTGCATACGCACGCTCTAAGGAAAGCCATAGTTCACGAGAAGTGTCACCCTGTACATGGTTAAATGAGGCTTCAGAAATCGTTGAAAGCAGTAGCATGCGGACATGAGCGTTATTAGAGATCCAAGATGAATAATCAGGATTTGGCTGAAGAACCGGCGGCGCTGGTTCTTTGGTCGTAGGACCGGCGGCTGGGATTGTTTTAGATGGACAGGCAATGGATCCATCGATATAGCCAATTAGACCATTGGTGATAAGAAAAGGTTGGATCATTGTTTTCCAATGTCCATAATTGGTAGGACTTAGGGTAAATCCAAACTTGTGAGAATTGTGATTAGTTTTCTCCACTGTGGTGAATGATACGATGGCCATTGTTGACCAGTTTGTGGTTATGCTGTGATCGGAAAAAAAAAAATTGCTGCTGGAAAGAAGAAAGAAGGGCTGTCGGCAGAATTTTTAGGGTTTAGGTAGTCCAAGAGCTTATGGCTCTGATACCATAATAATCTTTGATAATTGTGTTGTATATTGTATTGAATAATGGAAGATTACAAGAACTATAAATAGAGTACAAAGATACACATTAGTCCCTCTAATATACTATATGTATTTTATTGTCTAATATGTCGCAGTCTTGAAGATGCTGCAACTTTAATCTGATGCCCAGTAATAAGCGAGCACCCAGTAGACAAAATGAACTAGACCAAACTATAGATTTTTAACTTTACAAATTACAAGTAGCGAGTAATTAAGTAACTTGTAAAATGAAGCATGCCAAAAGACCAAATGTTTTTTTGGCTGCCATTCTGTTTATCATAGATGTGTGGAAGTTGCACAATTTCATTCTTCTGACTACCTACCCTTTCCTCTTCTGACACCCAGGTGGGTGAACTTGAAAAAGAGATATTGGAAGCTAAACAAAAGATTGAGTTCTACCGAAACAAGATGCAGGAAATTGTGAGTTTTCTCCACCAGTCCTCCCTTTATAATCAGTTGTAGCCCTCATGTGTGTTGTGCATTTCTTTTAGAAGAATTACATGTAGATGACCTTCAACTTGATTCAGCATTAGCATTAGTCATGGAAGATGGAGAAACATGGTTCTATAGTCATACATTTCCATTTTAATGGTGATTGTTGTAGTGAGATGATTTTTTCTGGTTTTCAGATATTAGATTTCATCTTTGTTACACATAGTTCAAAATGGAAAAAGTTGTTACTATATAAACTGGGGTGCAACAGTTTGGAACTTCCATCAATATTACATATTTACATTTGGGTTGTTTTCAAGTAATAAGCATCTGAACATGTTTGTATAAATTTGTCACCCATCATATGTTTTGTTCTTTAATTACAGGTTTTGTACAAGAGCAGATGTGACTCTAGATTAAATGAGATCACAGAAAGGGTTTCCAGTGATAGAAGAGAGGTATTATACCCTATGCTCGATTGATGTGAACATATATACACACCCATGTATATATATATATATTTACACATGTGTATATACATGCATACACACATATGTATGTATATATATTTTCAAATATCAAATGCTGTTTTGCGGAATAACTGAATAAGCAATCTGTGTTTTCAGGTTGAATCACTGTCAAAGAAATATGAAGAGAAATACAAACAGTCTGGAGATGTAGCTTCTAAGTTGACTATTGAGGAGGCCACGTTTCGTGATATTCAGGTCTACTGACAAGCTTCTCTTGAGGTTCATTTCTCCAAAAATTTATGCTACTGATGCGATATTTGATCAATTATAATAATTAGGATAAAAAGATGGAGCTTTACCGAGCAATAGTCAAGCTTGAGCAGGATGAAAAACCTGATGAGATTCAGGTAGGTTATTTTCTGGTTAATTGTGCTACATATTTTCTTTTTCTTGTGGAAGATTTTTGTAACCTTCCGACTGTGTAGGCCCGTGCTGATCACATTCAAGCGGATCTCGAGGAGCAAGTAAAAACGTTGAATGAGCGCTGCAAAATGTATGGATTGCGTGGGAAACCAACGTCCCTGCTTGAGTTGCCTTTTGGTAATATTCTCACATTTATGATTTACCATAGAGAGATCCACTGTTTTCTTTTAAAATCCCAACTATATCGTTAATATTTACCGTTTAAGAGTGAACTTGTTTGTAATTAAAAATGAAATCTTACCTAATCTTGTTTTCTGTTGAACTTTTGACATATCACTAGATGCCTTGTATCATCAAAATATTCTGTTGAACTTTAGACTGATTATTTTCATATGCCTGTGTATTTGGATGAGTTATTTTCTTTCTGTATAGTATAGGGTGTGGGTGTTTATGATATGCATTGGCAACTGCTTTTTGATGATAGTTTACAGAACAATTTTTTTCCCCTTCAAACTGCTTCTGCTTATATTTTATAGCTTCTACAATTCTATTCGTAGATTGTAACTATGAATGCATTTGTGTTTGTGTTTGTGTATGCCTATGCAATAGTTTCTTATCTTGTGTGCGCCTATGCAATAGTTTTCACATTTAGCCAACTGTCATCATGAAACAAATCTTATTTTAAATACTTTCACATTTAACACATTTCCGTAATTATGATGCAAAAAATGTCACATTTGTAAAATTTTCTTTTGATTTAAAATAGTGATATTTAAAGCATTATTAAAAGTACTCTATTGTAAAATTTAGTGTCAGAAAGAGTACTAACATTATAAAAAATTTGTTGGTAGGAAAACACTAATATTTTAAAACTGTCTTCCCAAATATATAGTTGCACACACACCCCTCTTCTTAAGTGGGCACTCCTTGTGCTATTCTTTGAGGTATTTTGTTGATATGACCGATTGCCCGTTTAGTTGTACTTGATGCATATTAGTATGTTCACTAAACAATTAGTTTTATATTTATCTTAAAGGTTGTGAAGGAGCTTTTACTGGCAATTCTAATAACTTTGTTCAGGTTGGCAAAGTGGTATTCAAGAAGGAGCAGCTGATTGGGATGAAAAGTGGGATACATTTGAAGATGAAGGTGAGAAAGTAACACCTATTAGAAAATTAAGTTGATGATATACGCGAGATAATAGATTAATTTTGCATCCTGTTGCAGGATTTACATTTGTGAAAGAGCTCACACTTGATGTGCAAAATGTTATAGCACCTCCCAAGCCAAAGTCACATGAAAATAAATCTACATCCCGCGATAATGTGAATACAGTTCCAACCGCCTCGGATGCTGACAAGTTGACACCAGATAATGAACTGAATGAGAAAGATAATGAGAAAGAGAAAGATAGTCCACCCGACAGCCCAGCAGCTAGTATCAAGGCACCAGAAAGCCCACCTAACAAGATTTTTCATGAAAAAACACAAAGGTATTCCATTTTTTGGGTAAATACCATAGATACAAAATCATACTTTCCTATTTTGCATTGGAATGTCCCTTATCTTAATTTTCGTTTATTAAAGTCTCTCAACTTGTCAAAAATACACATAAAAGTCCCTCAACCCAAATTTGGTATAATGAAGTCTTTAAACTTGTCTAGAATACACGTAATCTTGGGAATTTTTTTTAAAATAATGACTTGTTGCCCCTTAAACTGATCAAAATTTGATGAAGTGACATTCGACATTTTTGCTCCAAAAAGTTTATACCATGTCATTTTGACCAATTTAAAGAGGTAACAAGTCATTATTTTACACTTCTTTCATAAGTACGTGACAAGTTTAGAATTTTAATATTCCAAAATTTAGTTGAGGGATATTTTCGTGTGTTTTTGACGAGTTTAGAGACTTTAATATACCAAAGTTAAGTTAAGGGACATTCCCGTGCAAAATAGGAAAGTATGCTGGTTTTTTTGTGGTATTAACCCTTTTGTTTGTTAAAAGAGGCATTCCTTAACAATATTTATTTTTGTTACTGGTGCAGTGAACGTTCAGAAGCTCAGTCAGTTATTTCTGGTGACAAAGATTTCGATGAGCCTGGGTGGGGTACATTTGACACAAATTATGATTCAGATGCAGCTTGGGATTTTAATGCTACAAAGCCTAATAAGGTGTGTGTGTATCTATATCTTTGAGTTTGGAAACCGCAATATATGAATCTTCCAATGTAAATTTTGGCCGCGCTTCTATTTGTTGTTGTTGTTGTTGACGATGATGATATTTTGCAGGAGAGTAACCAGTTGTTTGATGAATGGGGGGGCCTAAATCCTATAAGAACAGAGGTTCCCAAGAAGGCGACTTTCACGTTTGATTCTGTTTCTAGCACACCCTCATACGGTTCCTCCCCGCCTGGAGACAATTTGCTCCAAAACCGAGGCCTATTTTCCTCAACTTTTGCAGATTCGGTTCCCAGCACTCCTGCTTACAGTTATGCCGGTTCTCCTAGACAGCAACCCTTTGCTTCTGCTTTTGCTGATTCCGTTCCAAGCACTCCTATGTATGCTACCAACTCACCTCGAGAAGAACACCCGTTCACCAATAACTTTTCAAGATTTGATTCCTTCAACAGCACTCTTAATGATGGTGGGCTCTTCCAACCCCGGGATTCCTTTTCAAGATTTGATTCATTCCGCAGCACCACTGCTGATTCAGATTTCGGTCATTCACTGTTCCAACAACCCAATGAATCGTTCTCACGATTTGATTCCATGAGAAGCACAAACGATTCATCTGATTTCAATCACGGTTTCCCATCATTTGATGATGCAGATCCGTTCGGATCAAGTGGCCCCTTTGTATCACATGACCCGTTCAAGACGACAGTGGAAAGTGAAAGTCCAAGAAGAGATTCAGTAGATGGTTGGAAGGCGTTTTAATTAGTGTTCATGCTTGGGTTTTGAGTCTTGTTGTATAGCTCAGTTTGTTTGTTTGTTTGGTTTGCTTGATTGTTTGTTTGTTTTGGAAATTGCAGATTCTACCTTTAGAGCTATCAAACTGCAGCCAATTGATCTGTTTCTGTTGAACTATGAACTACATATGATGGAGGTCATGTTTTGATGGATAAGGTTTTAATTGTAATAGATAAAACCAAAATACAATTGAACAAGTATCTTCTGACTTTGTTTTTACCCCGTGAACCTTGCGATCGACTGATCCTAACCCTAACGTAAACGAATATATACGCAAGTCTAACAAATGAAAAATCGGATCTAATACGAAGAGTATTTGAAACTTTTATACATGATTTGAAGACAATCCATGTAACATTTATTTTAGAACATCACTAGGTTTTAGAAATTTCGGTTTTAAAATCTTTTTTCAGAACTTTCAAACATTATGGCCAACAATTTACAATGGTAAAAGACTAAAAGATGAAAAGTTATCTAAAATTGACAAAAGACGTTATTTTTTTAAAGAATAGGAACATGAAAGTACAAGTCTTATTATTATCCAAAAATGAAAAATATATTAAAAATAATAAATGAAACTAGTGGTTTAATCAATTTGTACACATTAACTTTGAGCTAGAAACTCAACAAAATGGATGGAAGTCAAAATCTGCAAAACACTTGAATTTGGTGGTTTTGAATCAAACATTGTGCAAAACACCCTTTAGAACATCGAGTCCTTCGGCCGATATGCTCCTGCGTCTATGCATTTTGGGTATCTCGATCTTGGGTGGCGGGTCGGATGAGAAACACACGACCACGACCGTCAGATTATCACAACTGTTCCGCTTTAAAGCCTCCCTGACAAGTTTTCTAGAGCACTTATCAGGATCATTATGTAGCATAAGTTCCTTCCTTACAATGGTTACCGCGTATTGGCTGCTCATCACGTCCCATAGACCATCACATGCAATTATCAGAAACTCATCTTCTTCAGTTAATGTTACTTCTTCCAGTTCTGGCTCGGCACTCAAGGGCCCATCTGAACCTTTGGGACCCTTCATGTGCCAGTCTCCTAGTGCACGTGCTACTGACAGCTGTCCGTTGAGATACCCATCATAAATCACACCTCCAAGTTTCTCTATTCTCATTTTCTCAGATGTGCAGCTCGGTTTGTGGTCTGTTGAAAGCTCGATCGCTCTTCCTCGTTTCCCTAGTACAGCTCTCGAGTCCCCAGCATTTGCAATTAACATATTCCTGTCAATACCCGTAAATTAATCATCAAAAATCCACATACATACAAATCTTTGAATATTGATGACCCGCCATATAGGGATGGCAATGGGACGCCCAGTCCCATACCCGATTTTAAAATCGTGTCCCATAGCTGACCCAATACCTATTGGGTAATTACCCGTCGGATACACCAGTTAGTTTGTTAAAATATACCCATTGGGAATTCTAGATACATTTTTTACTATTTTAATTTTTATGTAATTTTATTACCCAAGAAAATTAGAATTATAAAAACTATTAGTTAGTGAATTAGTAAATTATTCTATTACCCAAGGACAAAGGAAAAGAAAAAGAAAAAGAAAATGTTTACGGGTATGGTTTCGAGTAATCAGGTCGGTTATCAGCTAATACCATACCGGTCCCGTACTCATGAAAAATTTAAAACTAAACCCATACTTGACCCCATACATGAATACCCGTCCCGAATGTTTCGGGTCTGCCTGTTGGGTTCGGGTTAGTTTGCCATCCCTACCGCCATACGTCAAATATTTAGGGAGTATAAAGTAGTTTACCTTCCTAATACGAGGGCGGTCAATGCAGTAGTTCCAGAGGAATTATCAAGAGATCTAGTATCGGCTAGCGCGTGATCAACTTTTGCAAAAGCATTCTTGACGGCTTTCTTCACCCCCTTTGGGAAGATAGAGTCCTCTAGAATGAACTCAAGAATGTTTCTTTTAGTAAACGATGCAGCATCAATGCCACCATGTCCATCAAACACCTGCAATTGGATACATTGTTTAGTTTCCTTCTTCGTCTTTAATTTAGAGAACTGGATATGTGAAGTTACCCCGTAAAAAGCTCCATGAAAAGGGTAATCGGGTTGTGGATCTAAATGTTGTTGGAGATCGTCTACACAAATATATTCGTCCTCCATATATGGTTTTGGACCCATTTCTGAACAGCTTCCTGACCGAAAGATGGGCACATACACACATCTCTCGTTCTGTGGTGATTTCACGCCACTGCCTTCGTTTGTTGATTTCTTTACAAACAGAGAAAAGAACAATTATTAGGAAATCTAAAAGATATAATTTACCAAATTATAATCACATAATCAGTTGTCCTAGACTATGTCTTCACAATCATGAAAATCTTGAAATTAAGTAGAAAGAACATGACTATCAACAACATTTAAGCATAATATAGTAAGGGTGTTTAAATGTGTGTTTTCAAACTGGTTACTGCAATCTGAAAATCATAATAATAACTATAAACAGTTTTTTGCCAAACATGGACACACCTTAGTAACTGATAAATCACGCCCGATTCAAGTATGTTTCAAGAGCAAATACTTTACAAGAAAATGAAACATTTATTAATAAAACTAAACCATATCTGTGAATTTTCACACCAGCAGTTTGAAGTAGTTCAACTCTGGATCAATTAAATGCTTGTGAATCAAACAACTAAAACCCAAAACCAAAACATATTGTTTGATCTTCAACATACTATGATCATGGAAAACTGATCAAATGACTAATGAATTCATCTTCACCATAAGATGGTTATTTGGTTTCTAAATCAGAAATGTGGGTCAAATAACTCATCAAATCATATATTAAAACCCCAAAACATCTTACCAATTCAAATTACAAAACATGGAACAGAAATTTGGGCACTTTTTTTTAGGGAAAATGACTGACCGAATCAGAGGTGCCAGCCAACATGGCCTGGCTGATACAATGCCGCATAGGCTGATAATTCCTTGGAGGCTTAGCAGCATTTGGTTGTTGATTAACATTATCCTCATCCTCATCCTCATCATCATCATCATCATCATCATCATCTTCCATAGGAGGGACACATTCCGTCAAATACCCATTGTCTAATGATGCACATTGAGGCCATACATCAGTCCCAGGACCCATTTCACCTTCTCTCAATCAATCCATCAAACACTTGGTGTGCAAACTAATAAATAGGAAACTTAATCTGGTGGACAGTTCATGAACAGCCCATTGTGTTTCTACAGCATATAAACAGCTGTTGATCCTCGATCCATAAGCAAGCAACACTAACTAGCAGAATAATAAATTATTTCTTGAAATTAGTGCAGACCCACATGCTCTTGATTTCAATTCTGAATGTTTAGTGAATCAAAGGAAAGAGGAAAAATGGAAAATTGAAGAGGAAAGTAATGAAGAAGATGGAGAGAAGGGAATCAATTACGGAAGCAAAGTAGTTGGAGAGGGAGGACCATTGAGTTTGAGTTTGAGTTTAAGTTTGAGATGGGATCCAACGTTGCGAGGGCGAGGCAACAACAGGAGAGTTATGACACGTGGGAGACAGCCTTATGTTTTCACTTTTCACGCTATTTCAGTTACCTTGCAAACTTGAGCCTTCGGCAATGCCTACCAATTTTTTTTTCCTTTTTCGCTCTTTCAAATCATAGGCTCGTATTGTACTTAGTTAAAATAATAGTGTTCCAGACATGTCATATTAGTCACGTCGAGACATCCATAAAGGTTGTATTATAAGCGAAAATGCAATACAACTCGTATTATGCCTATCATACGACCCTGTATTAGGGCGAAAAAAGGGCAATACGGCCGTATTGAGACCGGGAACGAATAAAAGGGTCGGTGTCCAATTCTTAGTGAGACTTGAACCCAATACCTTCAAACCTAGGTGTCCAATTCAACGCAATTTTAAATACCGAATCTTATTAGTGTTTCTGTTTTGAGATAAAAGCTAAAAATCAATATTTGATTTATTATAATGGATACAAAAATTTGTGAGAAAATGGTCACTGACCAAGCATAGTCGATCCAGGCCCGTGATTTGCATCGTCCATGCTGCCACTGAGTAATTTTCAAGTCTTTCTCTATCTCTCTCCTCTATTTAAACAACAGTAGTTCTGATACTTTGTCCAATTTTTTGTTACAAAAAAAACAAATATTTCTATCATTTAAAAAGTATCTTAAATTCTCTTCATGTTACATAATCAAGATTAATATTTAGATTAGGAGATCCAAGAAAAGGCAAAAGAATAAGTGTTCTTGTGTTTTCTTCATTGTAGATCTTTTGAACGCTTATTAATATGTGTTGATTTGTATGTAAGCTTGTAAGAAAAAGGAGTGGTGATCACTACCAACATTAGAGAGAAGATAAAGTGGTGATCACCACCAAAATTAATGAGATGTTATTGTTGATCTTTTCCAAGGAGAAAATAGGAAGAAGTTGTGCTCATCTATATCCTTTTGGAGAGACTTGTATCAATGATCTTAGTGAAGGAAAACTCTCAGATGAAAATCGATGAGTGGACCTAAGGCGTTGGATTTGTAAGTCGGTATTTTTAATGTGTAGTTTGGCAAAGGAAGAGAAGATATGCAATGTTTTAAAATACTTTTAGTAATCTCCTACCATGGATCCAATTACAAGTAACAAGAAACAAAGAAAACATTCTTAGGATGTTTAGAACTATAATCTTAGTAGGGAAGTGATAGATCTTTGATTTAAAGGATGAAAGGAACCCGACGTCTCCCTCCAAAAGTATCCACCAAGCAACAAGGCTCATGTTGGTGCTAGCTTACCAACCTCTTCACATAAAGATGAGTAGTAGTACAATCCAAGAAGTCCACTTCTAACTCACTATCTATATGCGGTTGCATGTGTATCATTTACACTAGAAAAGGCACTCAAGAACACAAGAATAACTCACCAACACCTTTAGTAAGTTATTAGTTGTTCTCTCTCTTACTCTTTTCTGTCTTTCTTGAGAGTTTTAAGATCATTTTCTACACAAATAAGTTGTTGTCCACGATCATAAGAAGAGGAGAGATAAGGGAATCATAAAGCAAGAGCAATCTTGTAAAATAGTGTACAAAAAATACAAAACAAGTTCATCTTACCACCATCTTTCTAAGTACAAAAGTAAGCTTTTAAAATGGAAAACGTCATACATCCTACATCCACAAGTAGGTTGGGCTGAAAGTCCATGACGAGGTCTAACGTCCCGATAGTGTATTCATAACGTGAATGCTTTTGTACTTGAGACTTTTTTATTTCTAAATCTTGTACATCTATTTTCTTTATGTAACAAGTCATAAAATGTAATATCCGGGATTTTTACGACGTAACTTTTCCTAAACTTCTACACGTTAAAAACTTAAATTCTTATTAAAACTATTTTCTTGAAATATTAAATTAATTAATATGGATTTAAGGAAAAACGATCATACTTATATGTGTGTGTTTTATAAATAAAATACCATTTAAATTCTTTGCGAGTTTATAATTATATAAATAATTTATAAACTTATTTCATAAAATACTTAAACTTGAAAATCATAAATCTTAGAAATTATTTTATAAAATTATAAAATAATAAAGGTATAAAACTTATAGAAACGTAGTTGGATTTTATAAAAAATAAAACATAATTACTTTTATAAAAGTACATGGACCAAAACTGTCAATTCTGAAACTTGTTTTAAACTAAAACTTAACTTTTAAACATAAAATGACAAAATTAGAAACTTCAGGGGCCTGTCTTGCACAAAGGCCAAACTCCCAGAATCGAATTCGGCCGCGAGTTCGATTCCCATAAGGACCGGTTTTTCACCCTTTTTCATCGAAATGGCATTTTGTCCAAATTCGTTGAACCTCGAGACTCGCCTCCGGCGTGCGACCAAACCCCAAGAATCATCAATGCCCGATTTCAATTACAACCACGTGCAAATTCAAATTCGAGCCGTTTGAACCCAACCGTAATTCTCCCACCTAATTCGCCCATTAAATGATGGAATCATGTATAAATACGGGTGCCAACAGGTAGACGACATCACCCTCAAACACTCTACACCCCCAATTCGCCCTAATCGAGTCGGCATTGCCGAATTTGAACTCACGACCGTCGACGACAAGACCCAACTCGTTCTCCCTCGTTTCGACACTGAATCAGGTAATTCGAATACCCACTCTCATCGTTTTGAGTCCTTAATCAATTGCCCTCTGTCAATTTACAATGACAGAGGGATTTGCTAGTCGTATTTCGGGAATCTGGTTCTAGGGTTCATAATGAGATTGTGATCGATTTGAGCAGGTGTTTATCTTTTTGTTTTTCCCACATAAAAACATCAGTGAGCCGTAGCCGGATGGTTAAGTGTTTGTGTGTGATGTTGACCCGGGGCAGACCCGAGTTCGATTCGGTCTGGCCCCAGGTTTTTGTTTCTATTTTTCTTTTATCCTTTTTAAAACAGTTTTGAACTCTAATAATTTTTATAAATTCCGTTAAACTTTTATAAACTTAAAAATGAATTTTAATCTTACTTTTATATGCTGAAACTATTTTAACTAATTAAACTTTGTTAAAGCTTATGAAAAAAGGAATTAATTTATCCCTACTAATAGTTTTTAAATTCTTAAAAACTATAATAATTCTAAGTTTTATAAAACTTATACTTTCATCACAAATTATTTTATAAAAGAAATCAGAAACTTTAAATAGGCTAAATAATGAATTTATTTTAAAAACATTAATTTATTTACTCATTCTTAAATCTAAACTTTTATAAAAATCAGAAAAGTTATAAATTATTTAACAAGAAACTTATAATTTATGAACTTTCTAAAATATAAACATAACTCTATTTGTTTATATAAAAGGAGAGAAATAATTATACTTTATTGATTTCCTAAATAATTATAAAGTTATAAACTTTTATAAAATCTAAATGAAAACTTTAAACATATATGAACTTGTAAAACTTTATTTAAACACTTATAAACTTATAAATTAATAGAAACTCTATTTAAAACCTATTAAACTTATGGTTTTCTTTTAGACTTTAAAAATATTTATAAACTTATAATTAAGATATAACCATATTCTATTTAATATCTTATAAACTTATAAGTGTTATTATTTATTTAAACGTATTTATATTTCGAATTAAATTGTATTACAAATACTTAATACTTAGAAACTTAATCAAATCTCAAATGATTTATGTTGGTAATTATTCTTGTAAATTATTTATTTCTAAATACTTAGAAAACTATTTTGATTATTTTTACCTATCTGGTGTAATTAATAATTGTAAAACTTTTAAATAATTATTTTAATTAATAATTATTCTAATCTATAAATCTATTAAACTTTGACATACAAGTCCTGTATCATTCCCTCAAAACCTTTATTATAAACTTGATTTAAACTTCATAAACACAAATCAATTCCGTCTCCCATTTGGAACCCTAGACAATCTTGAAATCCTAGATCCTTAGTTTTAGACTTTTTACTTAAAACTTTAGACTTATATTCTTAGGCTTATTGTGAGGATATTCTCCCTCAAAGTCTTGCAAATACTTATCCGTGTCGGATACTCTTCGTCCAAATCCATGTGAGTATACTTAGCCCCTTTTTCCTTTCTATACTTTTGGGGTGAAACATGTTCAAAACTTTAAACTTATACAATTCTTGTACAACTATGACTAGATGCTTATTCTTATGTTAAACTTGAGACTGGTATGCGTAGATTAAACTTAAAACTAGCACATTCATTAACTTTGATCAAGCCTATAGTAACAAGATAGATCTATTGTATTTGACCAATCCACCTTGATTGATTGACCCCTTCGGGGGGGGGGGAGCCCTTGGTGATTGTTACTGAATTAAACTTTAAACTTGAGACTTATAAGGGTAACCTGCGGGTTATGCCTAAACTTGGTTGGAGGGTTGAAGTGCACAATGTTTAAGATACTTATTTCTCATACTTACATTATAGAATGCATATATCATAGTGAATTGTAATCCTTCTCAAATACTTGTTAAACTGTGTCAAAACCTTTGTACCTCACCAACTATTCTGTAGTTGACAGATTCTTTCACATGTTTCAGGTTCTACATTATGAGACTTGTTTGTGATCACATAGGATGCTTTGGACCTAGACTACTTATCAATTAAACGTTGTATTCTTGTTATGTTTCCTTGTATTGAATCTTAAATTATTTATTAATAAAGTATTGAAACTTTAATAGTCAACCTTGTGCTATTGAACAACCGCGTCCGCCCCGACGTATAATCCGTCGTCGGTTGGGGTGTGACATAAAATGTTGACTAGGTCGAACTAACTATGATTTATTAGTTACATGACCACATTATGTGGCTAATTAGTGAAGTTCTAGTCATGAAACATATACAAGATTAAAACCTTAATTCATAAGATTTACTTGCAATGAATCATAAGTATAAACCTACATTTAAAATTAACATTAATTATATATATATATGAGGGTGATCAAACGAAAATCATCATTTTTTTTTAAAAACCAAGAAAACTATATCAACCAATCACTTTTTTCTAATTATTTAAAGGATAGGTATGTAAAAATACACCTCCTTGGTAGTTATATTTCTAGATTCAAATTGTTAGATCTAAATAACCAAGTAACAACATATGACAATGCTACCAATGATGTTTGATCTAAAGGGTCGCACTGCGAGCAACAATAACTAATAAATGTTTTTAAAAAAATTTAAACATATTAATGCGAATTGGTGTTGTGAATATAATCATTTAAAGAAATAATTATATCTAATAATCACATAATATTAATTGTTATTATTTGAGAAAATAATAAAAATTAGATATTTATATTAAAAGTAAATAAATGTTTATTTGACATTTATCTGTTTAATATTATGGTTTAATATTTATTATAACTTGGAATTATAATAATATTTATATGAGTAAATTACTATTTGTGGTTTGCTCAAAATAACTATTTCAATCCGATACTTTAAATCTTGTCAAAACGGTACCAGGTCTTTTATTTTCGTTACAATCAAGTCCAACTGATTAACACCGTTAGACCGTTAACTTATTGCCAAATAACCAAAATACCCTTTATCCATGTTTTTAAATAAAAAAAACTTAAAATAAACCCAACCACTTTCAATCTACAGCCACCACCACCCACAACACCGATCACCGGATTCACCGTCCTGCCGACAGCTTTGAATAACAGCGACTACAAGAAACGCCATGGACATTCGTTACAGAAGCTTGATAGAGATAAATATGATTTGAATCAAACACATAGTAGCAAGATAAAGATCTAAGTATTTGATGGTTTAGATACAATAATCCATGAAATTTTGTGATTCAGGGTACACATTGCTGAGCAAGTATTACAACCCACCAAAGCAATCTTATATCACAAAGTTATTTTTGAAGATGAAAGAGACATCGATTTAAGGGTTTAAATCAAAATCAAATTTGAAACCCCAAAGATGAATCTTTTCACCACCCACCACACATACCTGGACTCAAATTTGAACCCTCCAAAGGATGAATCTTCCCACCTTCATCTAAGTGATCTTAGTAAAGCTTTCTCACGGGTGATGTATCCATCTCAGACTCAAATTTGAACCCCCCCCCCCCCAAATTTGAACGCACCATTTTCTGGCCATGGAAACGGGTTCTCGAAGAGACCGTTTCCATCTCAGACTCATCGGAAAGCTTCCTTACGAGTGACGGGCTTTGACCAACATTCAGAACAACAACTTTCTTCTTCTTTTTCCCGGAATCTTTAATCGATTTTAAAACAAAAAAATTGCTCATGGTTAAGGAATCCGTGTTCCGTTTTTCATTCCCACTGCTGATTTCGTTGCTTATAGCGGTCGTCCTCACCGGTGTTATTCAGAAAGAAGATAAATCGAATCTTAGGTGTGATTATGATTATCTCTCATTGAAATTGGATGTGGTCTTGCTGGAACTAAGAGTAGAGAGAGATACTGAGGTCGACGGAACCACCCTCCAGTCCGATTCGATGGTGTTGGGCCATGGCGGCGGCGGTGGTTGTGGTCTTGCCGGCAGGTTTGGATAGAAAGAACGTAGAGAAAGATATAAGGAAGGTGTGAGGTTTATTTTTTTTATATCAGAGGTCATTTTGTCTTTTTATCAAAAAAAAAATACTAACAGCAAACATAGATGACGTTAACGAAAATGAAAGATCTTGTATTTTTGATAAGATTTAAACTATTATACTGAAATAATTATTTTAAGCAAACCATATGGACGAAAATAGTAATTTACTCTATTTTATATTTATATATGTAAACCAATATATAAAAATATATTTAATCAAATCGGATTTTATTTAGATCATAAAACCTATAAAATATTATATATATATATATATATGCATATGTATATATAGGGGCAGGATCAAATAAGAAGTTGTTTTCGGCTAAGAACTCTAAGAAGTGACAAAAACATTAAGAAACGATATCAAACGAACTCGGATTGAGCTCATTCCAGCGGCGTTGGAACCGTATCGTCGAACTCAACCATCTTAGCTTTTAGGGTTTAGCTTTTAGGGTTTAGATCTTAGCGTTGAATTTTAGGATTTTAGCCTTAGGGTTTAGCTTTTAAGGTTTAGATTTTAGGGTTTAGATTTTAGGGTTTAAGTTTTTTTTTTGGGGTGGGGGTTTAGGTTTTTGGGGGTGGGTGGGGGTGGGTTTAGGTTTTTGGGGGGGGTGTGGTGGGGAGTTTAGGTTTTTGAGGGGTAGGGGTGGTGGTTTTAGGCTTTTCGGGGTGGGGTTGGAGGGGGGTTTAGGTTTTTTGGGGTGCGGGTGGAGGGGGTTTAGGTTTTTGGGTCCGGATTAGAGTTCGATGAGACGGTTCCAACGCCGCTCGAATGAGCTCAATCGGAGTTCGTTTGACCCACTTCTTAGCGTTTCTTAGCGAAAAACCACTTCTTAGCGGAACCTTCCCCTGTATATATATACTATACATATGTATATATATGTGGGGAGGTTCAAATAAGAAGTAGTTTTTCGCTAAAAAATCTAAGAAATGATAAAAACTTTAATAAACGATATAAAACGAACTCTGATTGAGCTAATTTCAGCGGCGTTGGAATCGTCTCGTCGAACTCTACAATATTAGCTTTTAGGGTTTAGCTTTTAAGGTTTAGATTTTATATTTGAATTTTAGGGTTTTAACCTTATGGTTTAGCTTTTAGGGTTTAGATTTTATGGTTTAAGTTTTTTTTTTGGTAGGGGTGGGGGTGGGGGGTTTAGGTTTTTGAGGGTGGGTTTAGGTTTTTGGGGAGGTGGGGTGGGGGGTTTAGGTTTTTGGGGGGTGGGGTGGTGGTTTTAGGCTTTTCGGGGTGGGGTTGGAGGGGGGGTTTAGGTTTTTGGGGGTGCGGGTGGAGGGGGTTTAGGTTTTTGGGTCCGGGTTAGGAATCGATGAGACGGTTCTAACGCCGCTGAAATGAGCTCAATCGGAGTTCGTTTGACCCATTTCTTAAGATTTCTTAGCGAAAAACCATTTTTTAGTGGAACCGTCCCATATATATAATATTAGACAAAAACCAAGAAAACAACATTCAATCAATCACATAATTTTTTATTTCTTTTTTATTTATTTATTTAAAGGGCATTTCAGTAAACTACATGATTTTCTCTCTCTCTATCATTTATCCTCTCTAACCCTAAAACTCTCCCAAACAGCCATTGTTATTTGGATCAGAGCAAACAAGATGATGAGGTTAGTGTGGGGAGCATTGCAATCATGGAACATTATCATTGCTTGGTTTATTTTGTGATGACTAAAAGAGTGGACCTGTGACGACAAGATTCTGCAAACGAGATGTTCATGGTCGCCTTCTTCTCATCAAAAGCGTGGACCTTTGACGGCTACTACAATGAAGCGTAAGTTATGTCCGCTTAGGGTTGGGTTCCGATTTAAAGACAAGATTGATTTGAAGCTAATTCTAGGTCAATCTTTAAAATGATTTCTACTCCTCCTGATGTTCAATTTGGTTTCTTGACAAGTTACAAATATGTAACTTGAGTTACATATATGTAACACTTAGTGCTACATATATGTAACAATTGGTGTTACATATATATGGTTTCCACCATCTTTGTTCTCGTGTTCTGCTATTTTTTTAACTTGGTTACATGTATGTAACCATTTGTAATATCATCTTCTTTATCACTACAAAAAAGATGGATATTTGGGACTTAAATTTTAGTCTCTGATACCCCCGTATCGGTACTTAATGGTTATCAGGGACTAATTTCGCCGGTCCCTATTCAGTGACGGATACTTAGTCCTAAATAGTTAGGTTAGTAACTGAAAATCATTCCCCATTGAATGTTACCAACAAGGACTAATAGTTAGTCTCTAATACAAAAAAACCAGTCCTTAATTTGTCACCCGGTACCACGTTATTTCAGTCCCTAATACATTTTTTCGGAGACTGCAAATCAGTCTCAAATACTATGATATTTCAATCCCTAATGTATAACATTGGGGACTGAAAATTAGTCCTCTAAACATGTTTATATTGTCCTTAATACGTTTCGTTAGGTTCGTGATTCTATATCGATTCAGTTTCCAATAAAATGTTTTAAAGACTGAATTAGTCCCCGATACCACGCTATTTCAGTCGTTAATATGCTTCTTTTAAAGACTAAAAATTAATCTCAGATAGATTTTTTACCAATAGCAAATCACTCACAAATTTGCTACAAAATTTAAAACATGTATATATATATATATAAGGGGAGGATCAAATAAGAAGTTGTTTTCGGCTAAGAACTCTAAGAAGTGACAAAAACATTAAGAAACGATATCAAACGAACTCGGATTGAGCTCATTCCAGCGGCGTTAGAACCGTATCGTCGAACTCTACCATCTTAGTTTTTAGGGTTTAGATCTTAGCGTTAAATTTTAGGATTTTAGCCTTAGGGTTTAGATTTTAGGGTTTAGGTTTTTTTTGGAGGGTGGGGGTTTAGGTTTTTGGGGGTGGGTTTAGGTTTTTGAGGGGGTGGGGTGGGGGGTGGTTTTATGCTTTTCGGGGTGGGGTTTAGGTTTTTGGGGGTGCGGGTGGAGGGGGGTTTAGGTTTTTGGATCCGGATTAGAGTTCGATGAGACGGTTCCAACGCCGCTCGAATGAGCTCAATCGGAGTTCGTTTGACCCACTTTTTAGCGTTTCTTAGAGAAAAACCACTTATTAACGGACTCTTCCCCTATATATATATTGCTTTTATCAGTTATTTTATAAACCTATAGAAATTCAAAAAATTACAATTCAAATCAAACCATATGTATCCAAAATATCAAAAAGAAATATTCAAATACAAATGAAATCAAAATTTCTCTCTAATCAACTATCTCCACAATAAGATGAACTTGTGATCTTTTTCTGTTCCCGCAAACAGCAATATGCTTTCAAGGCCTCTATTTCCATTTGGTATCTTCTTCAATTGAATAAACAACTTGTGATTCCTTCTTGATTATTAAGTTATTCATTTTTCAAGTATGTGTGTGATATACCTTAGCAATGGACTCCACAAAATACATGTGGGCCTCTGGGTCAAAGCAGAATAAGAAAAAAATCATAAGTAAATAAACAACTAGACGATTTATGTAGTCAAATGTTAACTGAAAGATAAAACTTAAAAAAACATAAACATGGATATGAACTTTTATTAGGATGGTATATTCCTTCTTTATTTCAGAGCTAGAGCTCGAGGTGCAAATAGTTGAATCTGATTCCCACACCAGTATAAGCAAGGGTTAATTCATGCAGCTAACATAACTATAACTACTTAACTGATGAAGTACTTACTTTACAAATCATACGCTATAACTACTTAACCGAATTACTTACTTCGCCAATTATATGCTTTATATAGTATACGAGGACACCCATAACAATATCAATGTCAAGTTACTCCACGTTGAAAAGTTAGAGATATGTGAATATAATCAAGATTAGATATTCTTAAAAATGCACTACCTAAAAACAAACAAAATCTGAAAAGGAAAATAAAAGATAATTGCCTTTTTAAATATTTATTTGTGGTATTACCTAAAAAGTAGACTTGGCAAAACAGCGGTAGGATTGGTGAGGTAAAGGATCGAGACGGGTTTGGTAGAAAGAATCATTTTGGTTTGGGTTAGAACAACGTTTGACAAAAAAAAAAACCGGGTTCGGTTCTGGACGGGTCACTTTAAGAAAGAATCATTTTGGTTTGGGTTAGAATAAGGTTTGACAAAAAAAATGGGTACCGATCAAAAGGGGTCATTTTAAAAAGTGGTTGTTTTGTACCAAGGTTGTCTATGTGATATTATTTTTATTGATCCACCCATGGTTTTTGCATAAACTGATAACTCAAATCTTGCGGTTCAAACCAGAAATATCAAAACAATAAGAAGTAAATTAAGATGAAAACACACCTGCCAAATGGATCTGATATACTACCACAAAACAAAGCTAGCAACCTGCACATGCTATGTAGCCAAAGCAAACCTCTTTTCAGATGTAAAAATAAGTTTTATAGTTGCTAAAAAAAAGAAACACACTACTCCGGTTAATCCACCTAATAATAAGATTGTATTTAATTAATTTACTAGAACAAACACAGTACTTACCTCATACTTACCTCAACACTCTCGTCCGAGATAGACTTTCTATCGAAGTCCAACACCTTTCGAGTTTTGGTTAAGATAAAAAGTTCCATAATACTCGGTTAAAAACAAACAAACACGTTACATCTCAAAAGCCTACAAGTTTTCAAAACATAAATAATCAGAAATAATGTTTTGAGAGATAATTTGATTATGATGTTTACAAAAACTACTGTTGAAAACTCATTTAGGCTTAAGAACTATCATTTGACTAAGATTCACAACCTCAAAACATAGTTTAAGACAACAAGACTTGAGCTGGATCGAAATAATTTATAACACTTATAAGCCATTGTGTTAGACCTTGGATCTTAGCTATTACAATAACCACAAAGTTAATATAATATGAATACACTCTAGCTAATCCTAAGTTTTTACAAGTACAAGTTTGTGCCAACGCCACATGTAGTTATGATCAAACAGTTTACCATAACAACAGGCATGGGAGCATCATTAGTTGTTTAACTAAAAATCAAACCACTGATACAAGCACATTGCAGTGTAACTACTCAGGAGTTAAACAACTTTTCCTTTGAAATATGTGCCCTTGGGAAGCTGTTAGATGTGTGATTTCTCAGCAACAAAAAGCTCTTAGATTTGGAAGCAAAAAGAACATATAGAAACAATAATAGTAGTAAATAGATGTTTATAACATTGTGAAGCGAAATATGGACAAGTACATTATATTTTTAAAGCAATAGCTGCATCAAACTTCATCTACTCTTTGACCAAATAATTACTCTCATCCAGTTCCACACACTGTCAAATGTAAAATCTTTGTTCCTCCAAACAATACATTTTAATGAAGTAAATTGGTCTTTTTTCTTATCAGTTTTAGACAAATTAATTAAATCATGTGTTTAAAGCTATAAAATTGAATACATGTAAGACACTTACATTACAACTATACTTGTAAGAACTATGGAATAAACATGATCTTTATTATACCTTACCCTTTCTAGTAACTCCTAATGTAGTGGACCAGTAGTCATGTTGAATGCCCTAGAATAACAAAGTTGTTGAGCATCTAGTAAGAAATTGATAAATAATTAAGCTTAACTAGAATCATTTTCAATATTTCACATTTTTTTCATTTAGGCATTACATCAAACACATAGTCTTCATCAAACAAAGAGACCTTCAAATCAACTATTAACAAAGCAGTTCTATGCTTCAACAAAATCAATTTCTACATTATTAAAGCTTTAGTCACCGAAACCAATCGAAACATAATAGAATTGTACCTTTGTATTGGAATCTGAAAAGAGTTCTATTGGTAACTTATTCGTGATCTGAAAGATGACCAGAAGAACACAACCTCGGGTCTGAGTGCAATAGGAACGGCAGAACGCAAACAAAATGACAGTAACAGTTAATCGAAATGAATCAAAGACGGCAGTGGTGGTGCACGAATGCATAACGATGGTTTCACACGTCTCCGAGATGAAATTAATAAACTTTCACATCAACATTTTCAACAAACAAGATTCAAAAGAAAAGAATAGACTGGATTTCTACCTGGCTCGTGAATCAGAAACGAATCAAAACTTCAACTGGGTCGTTTATGCCCAGACAATGAAGCATCGGTGATGTACAACACGTCAAATAGCGGAGTGGTCATCAACAAGTCAATCGAAGAGCTTGATTTAATGGTCGATGTGGTGGTGATTGGCCATCGTCGGTAGTAGTTTGATGGCACGGTAGCAGAGAGGGTTTCAAGAGTCGAAACCTAGGGTTCTAAGGGTTTAAAGTGACGGATCGAAATGTGTTGAAAAAGGGATTGACATCCCATTTCTTCCGGTAGGTTATTGCAGTGATAAACATTGATGAATGTCGGAAAAAAGCTTCGTATCTAGTTCTCTTGATGGTTCCCCGTCCGGAAGTGGTGAAGGAAGAACAGGGATTTTGGGAAAACTAAGGAGATGAAAATTTCAAGGAAATAAAAAACGGGGGAGGGGGGATGAATGAGATTGGAGGGAATTTAAAATTTTGGGTGAGTTTAGAAAGGGATATGAAAATCAAAATTCATTTTTTAGTAAGTTAAAATAACTAGTATTTAAGTATAAACATTCAATTATAAAAATAAATTGAACATATAAAAAACATATTATTATATCCTTTTAGAGTATATATTTGTGTCATTTTTTTATTATAGACGAAATGTATTTGAGACTGAAATTCAGTAGTAAATAAGTTTCCATCCAAAACCTTATATGACGCATACATATTTGTGACTGAAATTTAGTCTCAAATAAGTTGTCAAAATATCAGAGACTAATTATCAGTCACTAAGATAACACACAAAAAATCAGTCTCAAATATCATCAACAACTAATAAATCAGTCTCTGATACTATGTATTTGAGACTAATATATCAGTCCTTGATATTTTAGTCCCAGATGATCACCTTTTTTTTGTAGTGTATCCTTCTAAACTAGTTATGCCGTGCTCTTTTTTTGTTATTATAACATGTATGAATACAAAAGTTGTGTTGATCAAGTTCTTTTGTGATTTTTACGCATATGTAACTTCTCAAGTTACATATACGTAACTCAAAATATGTGTTACTCTTCATCTTCTTCCTCGTACTTCTTATTTCAATCGATCAAAAAAGAAAAAAAAATTTAGTGTAATTTTTTAAAATAAATTTATGTCGGAGGAATAAAAGATAAGAGAGAGAAAAGAGTAATTTTAGGAATTTATTTTGATAGTGGGTTGTTTCCAAAACTAAAAAAAAAATATTTTCCTATTCTACCCTCAATGACTAATCATAACTCATTAATTTTGTATTTACTTACAATCATGCCACACTCAATCTTAACCATAGATCAACTCGATCAATGGTTGAGATTTGGTTTACACATAGAATGTTGGTTTATATTTGAACCACACCCTAAATATATGTGTGTGTGTGTATATATATATATATATATATGAGATGGTTCAATTCAGAACATTAAATATTGTGAGAACACGTAGAAGAAAACTAATCATTCACTTTTTCAATCTTAAAAAGTTTTAAAATATAAGAAAATTATATAAATGTAATGTTTATTTTTTTTTCATGAAATTCAAACAAAAAAATATGAAAAAATTTCGTTTATATACATACCTACACATGTGTAATTCATGTGTAAGAAACTTTTAAATATGTAAAAACATATGAAAAAATTAATTTGATTATTTTTTTATGTATATAAACATACATACTTGTATGTAAGAAGTATAAACTTTTAATTTTTTTTACCATGGATAAAAAAAATGATTTAGGTTTGTTTCCCTTGTTCTCACAATATTTAAGTGTATATATATATATATGTATATATATAAACTTGATGATAAAGTCTCAAACCCTAAATTACAACTAAAGTTGAATTGGGTTGGGAGACTTAAGGATCAAGTTTAGGGATTAACTATAAATATAATATGAGGGTTTGTATTCCATTGTGAATCCTAATCATAAGTCACAAACCTTAGCCACCACCACGAGGAGTTGTCGATTTCACGCCTTTTACCTCTCGTATTTGATTGTCGACCAAGGAAGGGAAAACAAAACTTGGTCTTGGGTTGGTGTTTGTTTGATCGGCACAAAAGGGAACAACCAAAAGAGTTCGTTTGTGGTGTTTTCGCATATGTGTTAGCAACTTGCATCTTTGGATCAATGTGGATCACCTTCAACTCGTCATCCATCAATGTGACACCTGACAAATTCTAGTTAACATTGTTAACTTAAACCCCGTTATCTCACTCTAACTAGGTTAGTTCAGTTAACTCAGTTACAAACCTCAGGGACTATTTCTGTCATGATTCCAAACTCAAAACCCATGAAATTCAGGGACTAGTTCTGTAATTACCCTAATGTCGATTTGTTGACTATGTAAAGTCAAACTTGTGTGTTCTTGAACTCAAATTCGCAACAATAAGCAAAAATCTGTTACAATCCGTAACTGATATGCATAGTAATGATGAGGTCGACCATTATTGAACCAATTGATATCGAATTAATCCACTTTATGTGCATCAAATCCGTAACTGTCGAAACCTTCATCATGCCTATCGAACTCGACCAATCCGATAACCATTTCACAATCAAACCTTTACGCACCTAAATCGAGCATCTCTGGAACTTTTGCACACACCATTGCAGTCGAAATCGAAGTCGAAATCACCAGAGACTAATCCACGCAAGTCGGAATGCGTTCTAACCGATCTCCATCAATTCTACATCCAACAAGGTAATTGATCGTACCTATAGCTTCATCATTATGCCTAGATTAAAATCCCTATCCTAATCGAGACTTATAACACTGAATTTATCATGAACAAGATCTAGGGTTCATCGCGTTTTCAGTTTAATCGAACCCTAACTTATACTCAATATCAATCCAATTAAACCACGGGGCTAGTTTCGCAATGTCTCACTCTGTAAAAGCCCCATGGTTTCAACAGCTTTTAACATCAGATTTTATCAATTCGATCTTGTGTTCTTGAACTAGGGTTTCGGCAATTTCAAAGAGGGATTAAACGATCTTAACCTTGATGTTTTTCAAATTAAACTCGTAAACAGATTGAATCTAGACATATATTCAAAACCCCAGATTTTTGTAGCAAATTATTGTCAAGATCGATGGATTTGGGACTGGATTGGGAATCGGTCTTCGATAAGGGGAACCACAGGAACAATTTATGTTAAAACCATTTTGAATCGGATCTATGTATGATTCACTGGCTGGATGAGATGGTTAACACTTTGGGTTGTGGGGGGGGGAGACCCGTGTTCGAGTCTCTCCACCCGTTTTTTTTTTTAAAATGATTTTTAAACAATTGATTTTAATATAAAAATCATTCCCCATAATATTATATTGATATATAAACGAGTTTTAACCCCGAAAATCACCGATAGGCTCGGGTTTAGTTTCATAACCCGTATTTAATACTATTCCCACTTTTTAAAATAATATATTTATATTATTTTCAAACCACCACTCTAAACAAAATAGTATATTTATATTATTTTCGACCCCGTGACCTAGATTGAAAATAATATATAGATATTTTTATATTTTCACCACGATTATAAACTTTATGAAACGATTCAAAAATTATAAATAATATAATTTATTATTTTATTTACTCACGTCTATTTATTTGATTAAAAATAATATATTTATTATTTTTCCACACAAAGGATTATTTGGTAAATCATACAAACTTAAAATAATATATTAAATTATATTATTTCCCCGTGACCATTTTAAATGAACACACGAATAAATACATTTATAAATTATTATTCGCTCGACACAAAACGTATTTATCTTAATTATTAAATTAAGAAAACCTTATTCCTATGGAAAAATTCGTCTACTCGTTGATCTTTAGAGCGTTTCTTTTAAGACGTTCAACATTCCGTGTCGTCATCACGTATCCCAATAATTCCCATTTTTGTCCCTAATTTATGTGTTTATAATTTTAGGGCATTCGTAAGTCGTTTGAGACTTACACACGTGGTTCCAACTTGTCCTTTGTGTGATACTACCTACAACGCAACGCAGATGAGTTTTCACGGCCCCTTTTAATGTTTTAACTTGGGGGAGAAAACATGATTAAATAATTTTGGATTTTGTAATTCGTATGATATCAATGTTAAATGCTATGCGTAACACGCTATCACAGAAAGTCCTCAACTAATATCGGACCGTTAATATAGATCTTAGCGAGGTAATATTTAGTAGTACTACTGGGTTTGACAAATTCCACCCGCGTTAGTCGCGCTAACTCGATTAGATATCGAACGGGTGAAATGTTAGCCTACCCACACTGCCAGTGTTGATACACCTGGCAGGAGGCAATAAACAAACAGTCAGCTTCTGTTGCGAGCGCTTGAGCTGAACATGAACATAGGTTCGCTACCTATAGATACGTACTGAATGAACATGAATCTGGTAAACGTTTATTTACATATATTGAAACCTGTGAACTCACCAATCTCGTGTTGACATATTTTTTTACATGTTTCTCAGGTAGCTTTGGCACAGGTTGCACACTTAGGACATGCATGGAGTCCTACTGTCATATGATTTATTTCAAACATTTTAAACAATCTTACTTATTTACATTAATCGACGCTTGTTGCGCGTAATTACTTTTGACTTCATTTTAACGTTTACGCTTCCGCATTAACTCTAAACTTTTATGTTATGACATTTCAAGTCCCATATAGTGTCGTTTTATGTAACTAATGACTGAGATCCTGGTGTGTCACCTTCCAAACGGTAAAACTCCGTTAGTGGAATTTGGGGGTGTGACAGATTGGTATCAGAGCCATTGGTTATAGAGAACTAGGATTGCATACTAGACTATAACCTCACACATTTGTTACATGGCACAGACACTCATACATGACACACATAACATCCAAACATACATTGCATTACAGTCATGTTGACATCATTCATACCACCCTCTGCTGACAAGGAACACATCATTTGCATTGCATCATCATTCCTAGTGGCGACACTCGAGGAATCACCAGAACAAAATTCACTCCCTTCCGAGGGCAGCGAGACGGAGCCTTCGGAGGAGTCACTTACATCACCATCACTTGTTGGGTATGGTGGGCTTTCTCAGGTCCATGTTATGGACGACACTCAGCTAGCACATATCTCTCTGAGAGTTGGAATCGTCGGAGGCGAGTCCCTACTGTAACCACTAGCAACAATACACCGACTGAAGGCAAACCGTTGCACGCATTATTGCAGAATTCATTGACGCGTAGATGTCATCACTTTCCCGAGCCATGGGCTCGCGTCTTTGGTCGATATTTTGTTGGGAATAGATTGACCATAAATTTGAGAACGCATTGTTCAATGCATACTCAAACCCTATTCTGACTCAGTGGGAAGAACATCTACTTTTCTTCTTCCAGTAACACACATCCATGAACTAGTTTCACTTCTTGAAGTCGCATTTCATGTACATGTTTGCTTCATGTGCATGCCACCATCTACAATCCGCTGGATTGGACCATCGCAGTGTATTTCGACTCGAGTGAATACTCGGATCAAACGATTCCTGACTACTCATCCTGATATGAGTTCTAGTTGATCAACTTATGGTTGATGACTAAGCCTCTCGATGACTTATCATATCTGACAACACTCTGTACTCGGCAATACAAACTAAAGGACATTTTGACACAAAACAGGGAGAAACTAGGGTGAGCATGCAAAGCAAATTATCATTACGGGTGCACACGTAATAGTAATTTGAGGTGCATGTAAGTCCTGGTGAAACCTAGTGTGTGGATAAATGGTCCTGATTTGTGATCTATCCATCGTGTTATTTTCACTCATGTAAGAGTCTTAGTGATCTTACGAATCTCATTCAAACTCAATCAATGGAATCACCTAGAGTGAAACTCTAGTAGAACCTCAGGGTAAAACCACCGACTCCAACTATGTACACAGAATTTGAGGAATTCTTTCTATGCTAACACGTTATTCCTTACACTCCAACAATAGATCCCATTTGACCTTGTTACCTCATCCTGTGACTAATCCTTAGTCTAACTTCGAATTTTACCCCAGCATATTCAATCCTGTAAACGGATTTCTTTCTTCACGAAATGATCCCGTTGATCCAATGACATTAGGAAACGAAGATTTAACCTAACCGACCATCAGTTGAACGCAATTACTTAAACATACATCCTATCTCTTATGCTACTGGAATCTATATCTCATTAGACTTATCTTTCCTACATGTGAACCTCTTCCCTTAGCCTATGCATTGGCTGACACTTTCTTTATAAGCGCGGGTCTCACCAGAAGTCTCAGCAAGACTTCACAAATTCCATACTAGTGTGTCGTGCTCCAACTCTATTAAAAGCCAAGTATACTATTGAAATAGCAGACGCTCAAAAAAATCGAAACAACTCGCATTCTTAGAGATGTAAACTAGTATTGGTTAGTCATAAACTTGACATTGACCTTCTGCCAGTTACACTTGGCAGTTTCGACCTTATCGTCGGTATGAATTAGTTATCCAAGAACCAACCTAAGGCCATCTGTTGTGACAAAAATGTTTGCCTTTCTCTCTTTAGAGGGGAAATCCTTTCTGTCCAAGGCAAAAGGAGTGGTGCATTCGTTGGCATCATATCCTTCATGAAAGTACAGAAATGTCTTCGAAAAGGTCATACTGCTATTTTGGCTCTCGTCGCCGAGCAGTCATCTGAGGAGAAGGAAATTGATGATATCCCAATCGTACGTAACTATCCAAAAGTATTTCTCGAGGACTTGCCTAGTCTACCACCGTATCGTCAAGTAGAATTTCAAATCGACCTAGCACCCGGAGCAGCGCCGATTGCTCGGGCACCTTACAGACTTGCACCTAGTGAATTGCAAAAGCGATCCACTCAACTGCAAGAGTTGTTGGATAATGGTTTCATCCGACCTAGCTCATCACCGTGGGGAGCTCCAGTCCTGTTTGTCAAGAAGAAGGACGGGACTTTCCACATGTGTATCGATTATCATGAGCGGAACAAAGTGACGATTAAGATTCGTTATCTTCTACTCCACATAGATGATCTGTTTGATCAACCCCAAGGATCAAGTTTCTATTTCAAAATAGACTCTAGGTCTGGTTACCATCAATTGAGAGTCCATGACGAGGATATCTCTAAGACTGCCTTTAGAGCTAGGTACGGCCACTATGAATTCATGGTCATGACTTTCGGATTAACCAATGCTCCCGCGGTATTCATGGACCTCATGAACCGTGTGTGTAAGCCATACCTTGATCAATTTGTCATCGTTTTCATCGACGACATTCTCATTTATTCCAAGAACAAGGAGGAACATGAGGAACATCTACGCCTAATTTTGGAATTTCTTAAGCAGGAGCAACTGTATGCTAAGTTTTCCAAGTGTGAATTCTGGATCCGGGAAGTTCAATTCTTAGGACACGTGGTTAACGAGAAAGGAATACATGCCGTAGTTTTCACACTTAAGATATGGAGACATTTCTTGTACGGTACCAAACACACCATCTACACCGTTCACAAGAGTCTTCAGCACATCTTCGAGCAGAAAGAGTTGAACATGCGACAGCGTCGTTGGGTCGAGCTCTTGAATGTCTATGACTGTGCGATCCGGTATCATCCGGGTAAAGCTAACGTTGTAGCTGATGTCCTAAGTCGAAAGGAAACCAAGCCCAAACGAGTTCGAGCATTACAGCTTACTATTCACCCTGGATTACATAACAAAATCAGTAGTGCTCAACTCGAAGCCCTAAAAGAGGAAAACCTACCACTGGAAAGTACATGCGGTATGGAAGCACAACTCGAGGTCAAATCTGACGGTATTCGCTACTTCGCCGAGCGAATATGGGTTCCGGTATTCGGAAATTTAAGGGAACTAGTCATGGATGAGGCTCATAAATCTCGTTACTCTATTCATCCAGGTTCCGACAAGATGTACCATAACCTAAAGGTGTTGTATTGGTGGCCGAAGATGAAGGCCGATATAGCCACCTATGTGAGCAAGTGCCTGACCTGCTAAAAGGACAAAGTCGAGTACCAAAAACCTTCTAGTTTGCTCCAGCAACTGGAAATCCCAATGTAGAAATGGGAGCATGTTTTCATGAACTTTAACGCTATACTACCGCGAACTCCTACCGGACGCGACACCATCTGGGTAATCGTAGATCGTTTGACTAAGTCCGCTCATTTTCTAGCAATCAAAGAGACTGACAAGATGGAGAAACTTACTCGTCATTACTTGAAAGAAGTAGTCTCTCGACACGGAGTGCCAATTTCAATTATTTTGGATCGAAACGCTCGATTCACATCACATTTCTAGCAATCTTTACAAAAAGCTTTAGGTACGCGCCTAGACATGAGTACGGCGTATCACCCTCAAACTGATGGTCAAACGGAACGTACCATTCAAACCTCAGATGACATGCTACGAGCTTGTGTGATCGACTTCGGTAACACTTGGGAGTCTCACTTACCTTAGTGGAGTTCTCCTACAATAACAGTTATCACACTAGTATCAAGGCATCACCATTCGAGGCTTTGTACGGACGTAAATGCCGATCTCCTATCTGTTGGGCCGAGATTGGGGATAGTAAACTTACAGGTCCTGAACTCGTACTTGAAACTTCTGAGAAAATCATTCAAATTAGAAACCGTATGGCAGCAGCTCGTGACCGTCAAAAGAACTGTGTCGATAAGCGTCGTAAACCGTTAGAATTTCAAGTAGGGGATATGGTCTTGTTAAAGTCTCACCTTGGAAGGGTGTCATTCGTTTTGGGAAACGAGGCAAGCTGAATCCTCGTTATGTTGGACCATTAAAGATAGTGAAGATAATTGGTCCAGTAGCGTATCAACTGGACTTACCTGAAGGACTTAGTGGTGCACACAACGTCTTTCACATCTCAAACTTAAAGAAATGTCTAGCAGACGAATCACTCGCAGTTCCTCTGGAGGAACTACACATTGATGAACAGTTACGTTTCATCGAAGAACCCGTGAAAATTATGGATAGGGAAGTCAAAACGTTAAAGCACAGTAAAATCCCTATTGTCAGAGTTCGTTGGAACTCGAAACGCGGACTGGAGTTCACGTGGGAGCGCGAGGATCAGATGATGCGCAAATATACTAATCTGTTCAAGCACTTCGCGTCAAATTCTTAAGGTACTATTTAATTTTCGGGACGAAAATTCTTTTAACTAGGGGATGATGTGATATCTCGGGAAATTTTTTATTTTATTATTATTTTAATTTTCGGGACGAAAATTCTTTCAACTAGGGGATGATGTGACACCCGACAAATTCCAGTTAACATTGTTAACTTAAACCCCGTTATCTCACTCTAACTGGGTTAGTTCAGTTAACTCAGTTACAAACCTCAGGGACTATTTCTGTCATGATTCCAAACTCAAAAACCTATGAAATTTAGGGACTAGTTCTGTAATTACCCTAATGTTGATTTGTTGACTTTGTAAAGTCAAACTTGTGTGTTCTTGAACTCAAATTCGCAAAAATAAGCAAAAATCTGTTACAATCCGTAACTGATATGCATAGTAATGATGAGGTCGACCATTATAGAACCAATTAACACCGGCATTGATATCGAATTAATCCACTTTATGTGCATCAAAGCCGTAACTGTCGAAACCTTCATCATGCCTATCGAACTCGACCAATCCGATAACCATTTCACAATCAAACCTTTACGCACCTAAATCGAGCATCTCTGGAACTTTTGCACACACCATTGCGGTCGAAATCGAAGTCGAAATCACAAGAGACTAATCCACACAAGTCGGACTGCGTTCTAACCGATCTCCATCAATTCTACATCCAACAAGGTAATTGATCGTACCTATAGCTTCGTCCTTATGCCTAGATTAAAAGCCCTATCCTAATCGAGACTTATAACACTGAATTTATCATGAACAAGATTTAGGGTTCATCGCGTTTTCAGTTTAATCGAACCCTAACTTATACTCAATATCAATCCAATTAAACCACGGGGCTAGTTTCGCAATGTCTCACTCTGTAAAAGCCCAATGGTTTCAACAGCTTTTAATATCAGATTTTATCAATTCGATCTTGTGTTCTTGAACTAGGGTTTCGGCAATTTCAAAGAGGGATTAAACGATCTTAACCTTAATGTTTTTCAAATTAAACTCGTAAACAGATTGAATATAGACATATAATAAAAAAACCCCAGATTTTTGTAGCAAATTATTGTCAAGATCGATGGATTTGGGACTGGATTGGGAATCGGTCTTCGATAAGGGGAACCACAGGAACAGTTTATGTTAAAACCATTTTGAATCGGATCTGTGTACGATTCACTGGCTGGATGAGATGGTTAACACTTTGGGCTGTGGGGGGGAGAGACCCGTGTTCGAGTCTCTCCACCCGTTTTTCTTTTAAAATGATTTTTAAACAATTGATTTTAATATAAAAATCATTCCCCATAATATTATATTGATATATAAACGAGTTTTAACCCCGAAAATCACCCATAGGCTAGGGTTTAGTTTCATAACCCGTATTTAATACTATTCCCACTTTTTAAAATAATATATTTATATTATTTTCAAACCACCACTCTAAACAAAATAGTATATTTATATTATTTTCGACCCCGTGACCTAGATTGAAAATAATATATAGATATTTTTATATTTTCGCCACGATTATAAACTTTATGAAACGATTCAAAAATTATAAGAATATAACTTATTATTTTATTTACTCACGTCTATTTATTTGATTAAAAATAATATATTTATTATTTTTTCATACAAAGGATTATTTGGTAAATCATACAAACTTAAAATAATATATTAAATTATATTATTTCCCCGTGACCGTTTTAAATGAACACACGAATAAATACATTTATAAATTATTATTCGCTCGACACAAAACGTATTTATCTTAATTATTAAATTAAGAAAACCCTATTCATATGGACAAATTCGTCTACTCGTTGATGTTTAGAGCGTTTCTTTTAAGACGTTCAACATTCCGTGTCGTCATCACGTATCCCAATAATTCCCATTTTTGTCCCTAATTTATGTGTTTATAATTTTAGGGCATTTATAAGTCGTTTGAGACTTACACACGTGGTTCCAACTTGTCCTTTGTGTGATACTACCTACAACGCAACGCAGGTGAGTTTTCATGGCCCCTTTTAATGTTTTAACTTGGGGGAGAAAACATGATTAAATAATTTTGGATTTTGTAATTCGTATGATATCAATGTTAAATGCTAAGCGTAACACGCAATCACAGAAAGTCCTTAACTAATATCGAACCGTTAATATGGATCTTAGCTAGGTAATATTTAGTAGTACTACTGGGTTTGACAAATCTCACCCGTGTTAGTCGCGCTAACTCGATTAGATATCGAACGGGTGAAATGTTAGCCTACTCAAACTGCCAGTGTTGATAGACCTGGCAGGAGGCAATAAACAAACAGTCAGCTTCGGTTGCGAGCGCTTGAGCTGAACATGAACATAGGTTGGCTACCTATAGATACGTACTAAATGAACATGAATCTGGTAAACGTTTATTTACATATATTGAAACCTGTGAACTCACCAACCTCGTGTTGACATATTTTCTTACATGTTTCTCAGGTAGCTTTGGCACGGGTTGCACACTTAGGACATGCATGGAGTCCTACTGTCATATGATTCATTTCAAACATTTTAAACAATGTTACTTATTTACGTTAATCGACGCTTGTTGCGCGTAATTACTTTTGACTTTATTTTAACGTTTACGCTTCCGCATTAACTCTGAACTTTTATGTTATGACATTTCAAGTCCCATATAGTGTCGTTTTATGTAACTAATGACTAAGATCCTGGTGTGTCACCTTCCAAACGGTAAAACTCCGTTAGTGGAATTTGGGGGTGTGACAATCAACATCAATAGGTTTAAGGTAAAAGGTTTTGAACTTCGATTATGATTTGGTTTTCGTTTCAAGTTTTCTTGTAACTGAATTCTTGGTGGGCGGTCTTAATATAATAAATATTGGTTGGTGTATCATCTTCCACTACAAACCTTTTAAAACGGATGCACGAAACCCAACACAAATTCCTTTGTTTACTTTTCATTTTTTTCATTCAAATATTCAGTTGATTTTTCTGATTTTTCCTCTTCATTAAGAAAAGGAGTTCAAGTCGCAAGAGTTATCACATTTGTTCATCACTTTTGCAGTGATTCCAAGGTATTTTGCAAGGGTTTTTCTTAACCAATTATTCATTTGATTTCGTCAATACGATGAAGATGAAAAACACAAAGAACAAGATTATAAATGAATGTTTCAAGGTTCTCTCGTCACAAATTGTTCCATTGGTTTCTTCAATGTGGGGTATATTTCAAGAACACGATTTCTCATTAAGAACCATAAATCAATTTCATCGAAGAACATCAAGTCGATGCCCTCTAAGGTGTACGCACTTCTATTATGACATATATGTAACTATGTTACTATATATTAATTCCTGTAATTACATAACTGTATTTCATTTATTACATATATGTAACTATGTTATTACATATATGTAATTTTGTTATTACATATGTGTAATTCTATTTTTTTTTATTTTGATTTAACAAGGGAATGTCATAATTCTACAACAAAGATGAAGACAGAAGAAACCCGATGAAGATAAAGATGAAAAACCATAAATCTACTGATGAAGATGAAGAGAAACTCGATGAAGTTAACCATTTACATATATGTAAATTTTCTACATATGTGTAAATTAACTTATGCCATAAATGTTCATGTTCATTTCTTTTAACAGTTGTAAGTGGTCAACAGTGGTTGTAAAATATACATATATCTAAATGAATAGTTGTATATTTCTGCTTTTTTTTTTAACATATGTGTAAATTAATGGTTTACATATATATAAATGTTCTTCATCCATTAAATATTTCTGGAATTGAGTTTTTTTTGGAATACATTTGTGTTAAAGAAACAATGGATAGAAGAGAGAAATGACTAGTCTTAAATTTTCTTTTTATAGTGATGGGTTTTCAATATTAACAAAAATGCTAGTTTCCTATTATACACATAATGACTAAAAGTAAGTAACCAAATTTTCAATTAATTACAATCATGTCATTGATTAATTATAACCATTGATCAATCATGATCAATGATTGATATGAGTTTTATTTTTAATTTTTTTCAGCAAAACAGATCTTTTAGTGAACACACTCCTCGTCTCCTCCCTCCTCACACACACACATATTTATATATTATGTTAAACATCATTATTTCTCTAAAATAATGATGATACTCATAATCTTGATGATGCCTTACTTTCAAGTTGTATTCAAATGTATACTTACTAAAATTGCTTAGTGTATGATCTTTTAGGATCACATGCCACTAGGAATATTGTCATATGTTGTGTCTTATACACATAAATCCAACAATCTTCCACTTGCACAATATTCAACATATATCAACATAGACTGTGGTGGAGGTCTAACATCTCACAGCCTCCATGGTATATGGTAAGGTATCGATTATACTTATAATTGACATCTCGTTGAACATGTGAAACAAATTAGGATCGAACTAAGATTGGAATTCAGATTCCAATAAAATCTACGAACCAAACACATTGAGAATTGAAATTCAGACCAATTACATTGAATTCCACGAAGGAAAAGCAATATAAGAGATCGTATAAACATATTAAAAGCTGTTGTTAAAAAGAGTAGATATGTGTAACTATAAGGGTAGAGGGGGTGGAACCCCTTGAACCCAATACTACCCTAAAGATTATCCAATCAAACAATACCATGTCATGTTAAATTATTTTTATCCTAAATTACCCTAATCACAAAAGGTGGAACCCTAAAGTACCCTAGCATTTTAATATATATATATAGGGGTCGGTTATCGTACAAAGTGGTTTTAGCATACGAAGGCACCATCATGCGACACATGTTCAACGGGTGAGGGGTAAATGCGTCCGCGTAATAATAACGCATCAACATTTGTATAATAGCGTAATCACGTAATCACTCTCAGAACGTCAACATTTGTATAATCACGTAATCATGCATGTTGTATACTAACACATTTTCCATGATTTAATCACGTAATCACTCTCAGCACGTCAACATTTAAAAAAAGTCATTTTTTTAAAAGTATAGCAAAAGTGTACTCAAATTAAAGAGAATAAAATGCTCGATTTTATGGTGTAATTTAAAAAAAAAATAATATCGTATAAAAAAGTTCTGCTAGTTTAAAAAAAAATGGGGAACTTGTAAAATGTCAACAAATGTAGGCTGTTCCAATTTTACCATTTTCAGAATCTTTTCACACTTAAAACAATCACCTTTGATCTTAACCGTTGATTTCCTATATCAGCGCTTCAAAATACTTCCTACGCTTCTCACAAAAAAATACTTTGTATTTAATACTTCCCATATATATATATACACACACACAATTTTATTATCTAAAAAAATAAAATACATTAAAGTTAAAATTAACTAAAAAAATAAAACATACAAATTAAAAATAAAATTAAAATAACTAAAATTAAAAATAATAAAAACCTACTAGAATAAAAGGAAAAAAAAAAAAAGAAAAGGCAAAATGGGGTAATATATTATAAACTCTTTTAAAAGGTAACTTCTTAGTTACGGTACCACTTTTATTTTTTCTAAAATAATTAATTCATAAATAACAATTTTTCGCATATACAACACAAATGAGGAGATAGTTGGTTTCAGATACTTGAAAGCGTGCCTTTGTTTGGTTTAACGGTTCGAGTCCTGGGATATAATTAAGGGTTGGTTATTTATTTTCTTTTGTTTTTCTCGATATAATTAATTGATAAAGACAAAATTTTCGCCTATACAACACAAATGAGGAGGTGGTTGAGATGGTTAATTTGAGGTGCTTGAAAGGTTGGCTTTGTTTGGTTTCACCCAGATTCGAGTCCTAGTGTTGGTTTTTTTCCCTTTCGTTTTTTTCGATATATTGAATTGATAAACACCAAATTTTCACCAATAGAACACAAATGAGAATGTGGTTCACATGGTTAAGTAGAGGTGCTGCCTTTGTTTCATTTCACCCGAGTCCTGGGGTTGATTTTTTTTTCTCCCCACTTTACTTATATATTTTTTTCACTCATTTACCTTTAGTTAAGATCGTTGTGGGTTTATTTTTTTTTTTTTTTTGTACTTTTCATATTCCTTATGTTTTCCGTGCACACATTTTGATATTTTATTCCTTCGGTCTCTCAAACACGCGCTTAGGTATTTGGTATCGTTTAAGACTTTCCATCGCAACGCGCGGGCTCAAAACTTCTAGTTGGAATTATATTGGAATAATACAAAATGGGAATATACATACTTTTAAAAATAACCCAAAACTATCCTTGAACCCAAAAACCAAACTGCATGATCTTCTTCTTCACAGCTACAATCACGGCTTCCCCAATCCGTGAACTAAACCCGTCGCCCAACCCGTTGAAGTTGTTGCCATACGTACAATGATGTAGAAATCGCTAGGCGCTAGTCGGCAAGTGTAATACCGACTAGGGGATTAATCGGATTAAAATTTTTATATGTAATTTTTCAAACTTATGTATATATACACATTTTTATATGTAATTTTCAAATTATATATATCCATATTTTTATATGAGAAATTAGTTTAATAAAGAAATTAGTTTAATCTTGCTGAAATTTCCAGAGTTTCGTCGGAATCTGGCCGGATCTCTCCGATTAGGACCGCCTACGTCCGCCTTTGATCACCGTTGACCGCCTAGCGATTAATTGGCCGATTTGATGAAAATTCCAAGAAAGATGGCCAATTAGCGATTAGTTTCCGATTTGTCGCGATTTTTGCAACCGAGCATATGTATGGTATTTATTTTATATCACGTTTGATAATCTACAAATGTATAATTATTTTAAAAATATTTCTCAATTACCTAAACAAATGAGTTCAAAATACTTATTAAATAAACTAAAAAAATAACAATAATAATTATCTGATTATTAAATTTCTAAAATTTAAAAGTTTCAGAATTCTGTTACTCTTAATTTATTCCAACACTACAAAATTGAAGAAAAGATTTTATCAAAAATTCAACTACTATTACATAGAGGTGCACAAAAGAACCGGAACCGGAACCGATCCGATGGATTATCCGAAACCGGATCCGGTGAGAACCGGTTTTTTTAGAACCGGTCCGGATATTATGAGAACCGCCGGTTCCGGGACCGGTTCTGGGTTTTTTGACGGACCGGTTAAAAATCGGATAAAACTCGGATTTTTTGGAACCGGTTTTTTTCGGACATTTTGGAACCGGTTCGGAACCGGTTCTAGCCGTTGGGGTTAAAAAAAAAACGGCTATATAGCCGTTTTATGGCCGTTTTTTTGTTTTTTTTTTGTTTTTAAGTATTGAAATTTAGTATAAATAGGTATTGGGTGTTTGTGTTAGTTCACCACAACATTCTAGCTCTCAAAACTCAAAAACGCTCTCAAAACGCAAAAAAACGCTCACGTTAAGCAAAAAAAAAAACGCTCTCATGGCTTCCGCTTCCGCAAGCACTCAAAATTCGGTTGGTGGTTCTACTAGCGATGTTACGGTTGTGTCAATACTTCCTTGCTCCCGAAACCAAGAAATATGGGCTTATTTCGATTTATGCGAAATGTCGTACGGCTCGCAAAAGGCTCGTTGCAAACGTTGTGGTAAACTTTTAGCTGCGGCGGGAAATAGCAGTTTAAGGAAACATATTGCTAGTCACGCAAGACACACTCAAGAAGGTGAAAATCAAACTCAAATTGGTAGGGATGGAGGAGTTTGGCAATACAATGTCGAAAGTGTTCGTGAGAGAATGGCACATTTCGTCATTCAAGAAGGCTTGCCTTTTGATCATTTTGATAATCCGCGCTTGACGAGGATGATACAAGAGACGCTTCAACCGAATTACACAAATGTAAGTCGTTCTACTTTGAGAAGAGATTGTTTAAAAATGTGGAAAAGAGCCAAAAAAGAATTAATTTTAGGTTTTGAAAAATTAAATACCGGCATTAACTTAACAACGGACGTTTGGTCCGCTCCACATGGTTTACCCGAATCGTACCTTTGCGTTACCGCACATTGGGTTCAACCGGAGTCGTGGCAAATGATGAAGCGTACGATTGCGTTTGATTATTTTGGATATCCACATACCGGTGAAAACTTATTTTATATTTTAGACTCGGTAATTCAAACTTATAAAATTCAACCGAAAATATTTTCAATATCTTTTGATAACGCTTCAAATAACACAAACGCGGTCGAAAAATTAAAAATAAAATATGAACCGCCTTGTAACGGTGTTTTTTTTCATAGTCGATGTGTTGCACATATCATTAACTTGGTTGTGCAAGACGGTCTAAACGTCCAAGAAATAAGAGACGTAAAAGAAAATTTTAAAGTGATGTTACGTGAAGTTTTTAGCACAAGCAAAAAAAGATATATAAACTATAGAAACTTGTGCCAACAAACGGATTCCATCTTTTTAGGTCCGAATTGGGACGTACCTACTAGATGGAACTCGACTTGGAAAATGTTTGAATCGGCCTTAAGGCAAAGAATTACTTTAAAACATTTCCATGATGAACTTGTGCAAAAGAAACGTTGTTTACAAAAATTTGATAATATAAGTTGGGATATGATCGAGAAACTAACTAATTTGCTTGAGGTTTTTAAAAATGCAACTACATGTTTATCGGGAGTTTATTATCCCACGTCTTCGCTAATACTTCAACAATTATACTTAATATGTAATAAATTAAAAGAGTTTGAATATCACGGCACTATTTTTGAAAAAATGGTAAAACCTATGAAAGCTAAATTTAAAAAATATTTTTCAGAAATGCCGGCCGTTGTTACATGTTCGGCCGCCTTAAACCCAACGATTAATGTAACCGGTGTTGAAACATTAATTGGATCAATATCGGATGATTTAAATATGTTCGAGGAAGACCCAAATTTTGAATCAAATGCAATAAGGGATTTCAATTCGGCTTTTAATAATATGTTTGATTATTATTTACGCAAATATGGTGGAAGTGGTGATCCATCAAACATACGTGAATCAATGGGTTCGGGTTCAACTTCTAGTAGTTCAAGGAACCCGATGCTAAATTTATTTAACACTTTAAGAAACGAAAATACTAAACGAGCTCGTGGAACCACACCAAGTAGCGAGCTTGGGAGATATCAAGCAACCGACTTTATTTCTACTCTAAGATCCGAAGAGTTTGAAAACTTTGATATCTTGAGTTGGTGGCAAGGAAGGGAATCCCAATATCCCGTTCTAGCCGCAATGGCCCGTGACCTACTAACCGTCCAAGCTTCCACGGTAGCTTCGGAATCCGCTTTTTCTCTTAGTGGCAGGGTTTTATCTATTCGAAGAACGAGGCTTACACCGGAATCTATGGAGATGTGTATTTGCTTGAAGGACCATTTGGATGCCGCCGAACGTGTACAACATGTTGCAAAATTAGAAGGCGAGCTTGACGTTGAACAAGAAATACATGAATTCGAAGTAGAACATGGGGCGGCGACTCCACTTTCGGACGAAGAACAAGCTTACGATGAAGCCCAACGTATCTCAAGCGAAGAAGAATGAAAACCGATGTTACAAAGACTACGACGAAGAATATTGAAAACATAATAAATAATTAATGCTTTGTGATTCAATTATGTTTTTTGTATTTTTTTTGTACGAACTATTGTTAAATAACTTAAAAAAATCTACAAAATAAATAAAACATGTATTTTATAGTGTATCTTTGTTAATTTTTAATTTTTTTTTTTCGGAACCGGTGGAACCGGTTTTTTTTAACCGGTCCGGTTCTAAATGTCCGAACCGGTCCCAATAGGTTCCAAGTCTCCACACCCGGAACCGGATCCGAACCGGAACCGGTTCTAATGGATCCGGTTAGTGACCAACTTTGACGGAACCGGTCCGGATCCGAACCGGATCCGGTTCCAAAAAAAAACCGATTTGTGCACCTCTACTATTACATAATAGATTTTGGTGAGGATAAAATTTTTTGTGACCTTTGAAATTTAAATTGGGCTTTGGTAGGCAGTGGCTATATAGTTTGTAGCCCATTGAAGCGCCGACCCAAGAGATGAGTCCGAAAGTAGAAAAGAAAAATGAATGAGATGAGGTGTGTTTGAGGTAGAGGTGTAAAAAGGGCCCGTTAAATCGGTTTCAAACCCGGCCCTATTATAGGACGAAACCGGTTTGAGTTAAACCGGTCTGGAACCCAGCCTAACCCCTAGATTTAGCATAGGCTTGTAAATTTTTTTGGACGTCGGTTTGGAACCTGACCCGAGTCGGTTCGTATGGTGAAACCGGTCCAAATCGGTTTCGAACATTAAAAAAAGAGTCGTTAATATGACCGTTGAAGTCCTTCCCCCTATTATTTTTGTAATATATTTCAATTATGTTTTTGTAATTTTTTAAATATTTAATAGAATCTCGAAGTTTATTTTATTTTATTCGTATTTTATTAATTAAATTGAAAAAAATAAAATAAAAGTTAAAAAAAACCGGTTTAACCCGAACCGGTTTGGCCTCAACCCGGTTCCGGCCCGATCCAAACCGCATCAGATAAGTTCGACTCCTTCCACTCCTCAAACTGGTTTGGGTCTCAACTCGATGTTGACCAAATTTGATCAAACCGACTCGGTTTGCAACCTGAACTAGTTTGGCCAAAAAAACCTGTTTGTACACCTCTACTTCGAGGGTTGTTTTGCAGTGGTGGCCACAAAAACTTCGGTCTTGTCGGACGAACGATTGCGTGTGTGTATATATGTAGAGGTGTGGAGGTGTGTTAAGTCAGCTAATATAGGGGCGTCGAGGGTTGTCAGGTTTAAAGACAGTAATAAAAGTAGCGGCATTACACGAAGTATTTCGAAACAATGACCTAGGTTGAACAACGTGTTGACCTAGTCAACTCATTAAACAATTTTTCCCTTAATTTAACCTTTAATATATATTCCAACGACTTCTTCCTTATTCATTCCTCCTTCATCCGCTCTTATAACATCACCAACTAAAGCTCGGGTTGCATCTTCATCGGCTCCTAATTTCGTCACTCCTAATGGAGCTCCCATCATTTCACCAACATTTGGTAGTGTTACTCCTACTCCTAGACAAGTAGACATCATTTTTGTTATTAATATTAAATATGAAATATGCTTAGCTAATTGTTTTAGTCGTGATTGCCCCTCAATGGAATGTTTTTAAGTGCCACACTATAACTAGAGAATAAATTCCTCCACCACATATTTAAAACTTCAAAACATTATCATTTCCATTTAGCGGTAAGGAGAATCCGAAATAAATAAACTTAATATTAGTTCATATATGTTTTTATATTTATAAAGAAAACTTTACATAATAGTAAACAAGTTTTTAATCTGTTCAATTTTAATCATTCAAACTTCTTTTTGTCACATTAAAATCGTCAAAGTTTCACTTGATGTTCCAATCTTACGCAATTACCGTATTAACATGTTACTTTTTTATTTAAAAATGTTGGTTTATTCTTTTTGGATTTCATTTTTATTATATCCGTGTAATAAAATAAAATAAAAAGTAACATGTAACCTGATAATTACATAAGACTGAAATAACATATGAAACTTAAGTAACTTTAATAATATAAAATATTTAATCGACTAAAATAAAAAGAGAGAGTGTTCTCTTAACACTATGTTCGTAATATTTAATTTGCCGACAAAAGTCTTCCCTCCATTGATATTGGAGTAGTTTCTCCACTTGTATTGTTTAATGATTTTCCCCACTCATTCCATAATCATTTTAACGGAACAATCATTCATAGAAACAAAACAAAAATAATTATATAAACTTTTATAGAATGGTAAATAATTAAATAAATTGCCATTAATTACCCCAATAAGCATTTTTATGTGTTTGAAATTTCATAAACTAAAATGTGTTTATAATATTTTTGAGCAATTAGAAAGAAACAAGTTAGAACGTTTAAATGGGTTAGACCTTATAGTTTGTTTCGACTACGACGTCACTAAAGTGTTTTTTAGAATATTTTTATAGGACGACGATCCATTTATTATGCAAGTGACACATTTCCTAGAAGATACGAAAGTTTTTTAGAATATTTATGTGGGACGACAAGGGTGGATAGTGTTTTTTCATGTGTCAATTGCATACTACCATATGTGTTGTTATGATGTTTGCCCAAACATAAACGAATTTATGAGGTCCATTTAGATTGCAACATTTAAGACTATCTTGGATGACTAGATAGGAATATAGCAAGTGTGACTATGGTAACCAATCATGACGTCATTTCAATATTTCCTTTGCATGTTTTGTTAGTTTCGCTTCATTACTTAGAAGCACAAGGTAGAATCACAAAGGTTAAAGCAATTCTCTTTAACATGTGTATGTTTCTCAAGGCATGACCACAAAGCTAGGGGAAAGATTCAAAATCTGAGAGTGTATACAGTTAGACTTGCAAACCTTGTGTACCTTAGGACTTATTTGGATCCTTAGGCCATGTGTAATGGTTAGTAAGTGTGAGTAAAAATGGTGTCACGTAGGCGATAGTGGTGGTCACACTCACACTTACTAAAGGTGTGTAATGGTTAGTGAGTATGACCACTTTTTCAATGTATTTTTATTCATTATTTTTAAACAATTAACATTAATTTTTAAAAACATTTACTTATCATCCGAAATTTCGATCCAAACATGTGTGAAAACCACTTACGAGACCAAAAATAATTTTTTTTATGAAAACAACTCCGTTTTCATTAAAATTTATATTTCAGAAAAAAAAAACAAGACTACATATTTAGTTTCTTTTTTAAATTACCGAACATAAGTTATTTGAGAAAAAACAAATTAAGTCTTAAATAAAATATTGAATTAAAAAAACTAAATAAAAGAAAATGTGAGGTGGCATGTGGCCATTGGCTGATTAATTGATGGAGATTGAAGATGGCAAGGGCAAACACCCGTGGCTCTGCTCAAGGTGGCAAGGGCAACGCATCAGGCGGCACGGCTGTGACCGCTGAGGTGGCACTCACACCCCACCACACACCCTTGTCTTCATGGGGTTTAGAGATAACAATAAGTCTATGAATTATGGGCTAGATTTAAGTACATCCTTAGGTAAATATATTACTTAAACCTTTAATGGAATTACTGAAGCAGATAAACGATAATGAAGACTATTTTATTTTACCATTTCTCTCCATTATGTATATATATTTTCCACGCGGATGAATAGTGAATTTTTTTTTTTCATTTTTTTTTTATTTTTCTTACAAAAGTTTTTTTTTATTTTTTTTTTCATTTTTCTTACAAAAGTTTTTTTTTTTATAAACTGGCCACTAAAGTTCAAAACAAGCTTTAATTTTTTTTTCTTTACTCAAAACTCTGTTTTTTTATAGATTTGCCACATAAGTTCAATAAACTTTCGTTCGTTAATTTTTTTCAAAATACGGGTAAGCAGTTGTTTTTTTTGTCAACGTTCTGACATAAATTTGTTTTAAAACGGAGTTGTATTCAAAATCGATTTTTTTTATCGTTGCCTGTATCGAGTGCCGTTACCGTTGTGGTACCATGATGAACCGAACATATTATGGGCGAACATCATTGTCGATATTGGTATTATCGATTCGCCTCCCATGTGGATAAATAGTAGTTTTTTTTTTTTTTTTTATTTTTTTTTTAATTTTTCTTACAAAAGTTTTTTTTTTAAACTGGCCACTAAAGTTCAAAACAGGCTTTAATTTTTTTTTCTTTACTCAAAACTCTGTTTTTTTATAGATTTGCCACATAAGTTCAATAAACTTTCGTTCGTTAACTTTTTTCAAAATACGGGTGCGCAGTTGCTTTTTTTGTCAACGTTCTGACATAAATTTGTTTTAAAACGGAGTTGTATTCAAAATCGATTTTTTTTATCGTTGCCTGTATCGAGGGCCGTTACCGTTGTGGTACCATGATGAACCGAACATATTATGGGCGAACAACATCATTGTCGATATTGGTATTATCGATTCGCCTTATGGTTTTCGACGAACCGAACCGGTAATTTTTTTAATTTGTTTTCCCCTTTTTTATTATTTAGTTTTATGTTTCATTTCTATTAACATTATTTTTACCGTTGTGCCTATGCTTTTGTTTAAATTTTATTAACGATGGGCCACACAACGTTATCTATGATAACTTTCGTTCGTTATGTTTTTTTAAATAACGGAATGCGCCGTTTTCTTAATAATTTCTTTTGTTAACGTTCTGGTTTAAATTTTATTGGAGACAAAGTTGTATTCAACTTCGAGTGTTTTTGGGTATCGTATGTTATAACGAGTTTGCGATTCCACGCAAACGAGCCAAAACAAAAGTTTTTTATTTTTATTTTTTTTTTTCATTTTTTTTTCATTTTTCTTACAAAAGTTTTTTTTTTATAAACTGGCCACTAAAGTTCAAAACAAGTTTTAATTTTTTTTTCTTTACTCAAAACTCTGTTTTTTTATAGATTTGCCACATAAGTTCAATAAACTTTCGTTCGTTAACTTTTTTCAAAATACGGGTGCGCATTTATTTTTTTTGTCAACGTTCTGACATAAATTTGTTTTAAAACGGAGTTGTATTCAAAATCGAATTTTTTTATCGTTGCCTGTATCGAGTGCCGTTACCGTTGTGGTACCATGATGAACCGAACATATTATGGGCGAACAACATCATTGTCGATATTGGTATTATCGATTCGCCTCCAATGGGGATGAATAGTAGTTTTTTTTTCATTTTTTTTTTAATTTTTCTTACAAAAGTTTTTTTTTATAAACTGGCCACTAAAGTTCAAAACAGGCTTTAATTTTTTTTTCTTTACTCAAAACTATGTTTTTTTATAGATTTGCCACATAAGTTCAATAAACTTTCGTTCGTTAACTTTTTTCAAAATACGGGTGCGCAGTTGTTTTTTTTGTCAACGTTCTGACATAAATTTGTTTTAAAACGGAGTTGTATTCAAAATCCATTTTTTTATCGTTGCCTGTATCGAGGGCCGTTACCATTGTGGTACCATGATGAACCGAACATATTATGGGCGAACAACATCATTGTCGATATTGGTATTATCGATTCGCCTTATGGTTTTCGACGAACCGAACCGGTAATTTTTTTAATTTGTTTTCCCCTTTTTTATTATTTAGTTTTATGTTTCATTTCTATTAACATTATTTTTACCGTTATGCCTATGCTTTTGTTTAAATTTTATTAACGATGGGCCACACAACGTTATCTATGATAACTTTCGTTCGTTATGTTTTTTTAAATAACGGAATGCGTCGTTTTCTTAATAATTTCTTTTGTTAACGTTCTGGTTTAAATTTTATTGGAGACAAAGTTGTATTCAATTTCGAGTGTTTTTGGGTATCGTATGTTATAACGAGTTTGCGATTCCACGCAAACAAGCCAAACCAATAACGACCAGACTCCCGCCGCGAAGCGCGGGGGGTAAAAACTAGTTACATTTATAATGGTGTGATTCGCAACAACTTATTTAATAGACAATCACATTAAGCATTTACTAATGTGTCTATGATTTTCAAGACCTAATAAGTACCACATTGTAAAATCACCATGGTTTGAATAAAAATTCTTCTCATTAGATATAAAGTGAATAGTTCCATCAACTTGAATCAATATTTTCCTCATGTTTGATGTTTGTTAGTAGTTTTCTTTACCTTGGTTGCGTTGATATTATTTTATTTGTTAATCTTTCTGTTGGGATAACAATGGTTTAATACTAATTCAAGATTGCTAATATCTTGTTTTGATAATGATAAGGAATTAGTAACTCATGATATTATTTGTTGATTAAAGATGGTCATATACCACATATATGCTCCTATACACTTGATGATTCATTAATCACAAACTAAACGTTCAACAATGATGAAAACGTTTGGGTCAACAAAGTCAACACAAGAAGGTCAAAGCTTAAACCGTTAATATGAATATAATGGGAATTGTGAGAGATTATAAAATAAGTTTTTATATAGTCTAAACAAGTTTATAAAAATATCATTTTTATAAAACAAAGATTATTTTCCAAAGGATTTTTATAAAACATCAAATTATTTAACAAGTCTTGGAAATATATAAAGATTGGTTTTTGAATTAGTTTGAATTAGAAAGATGGTGGATGGAGCTTGCTAAGCTTGGTAAAGATTCAAATGTCATCCACCTTGTAGACACAAAACTACTTTAAATGGTTTAAAGTAGGGGTGAGCAAACCTTAATCGTTAACCGAAATTAACCGATAACCGAATCGTCACCGAACCGAATTAACTGATAACCGAAATTAACCGACGTTATGGTTAAGGTTCTTTGATTAACCGATCAAGTGGTTATGGTTAAGGGTGTACCATAACCAAACGTTAACTGAATCGAACCGATACAACCCAATGCATAAGATATATGCACAAAATATAAACGATTTCCCCCATTCATTATGGTTATGGTTAAGGGTGCACAAAATATATATTCAAAAATATATGCACAAATTTTTCTGTCCATTTTTAAAGAAATTTGTAGATAACTAATGCATTAATTATGAATTTATGACTAAAAAAAATAATATTACTAACATAATCCCACGTCTTTTACTAAAAAATGTGATTCGTGATTACGGAACAAAAGTGGCTAATTAACGGAAGTTAACCGAAACCGACCCATAACTGACGGTTAACCGAAAATCGGTTAACCGACCAAGCGGTTTTAGTTATGGTTATGGTTATGGAAGAGGGCATAACCGACCAAGCGATTATGGTTATGGAAGAGACCATAATCGACCCATAACCGACTTTGCGCACCCCTAGTTTAAAGTCAAACTCTTTGGGAAAGCATCTTAAACACTTTCAAAGAATCAAAAGTAAACTTGTCTTTTATATGTAAAGTCTTTCAAAGACTTTGCTACAAACAAAGAAAGCTTTCTTGAGACTTAAAACCTTGCAAAAATGTGTTTGAAAGGGTTAGAATGGATGGATGGGACAATGCATAACGTTCACATTAAAATAGAGTCAAATAGTGGGAATGCAGGACGCACGGTCGCAGGTGCGACCGTGGTTGCGACCATAGATCGGCCAGCATGTCTTTTTTCTGGCTCTTGAGTTTTGCCTATAAATTGCTCCTACCTCTTTCATTCTAACTCACCCGTTTTGCTCACAACACTTTTAAATATTTGCTCATAACACTTTTAAATATACATCTAATATAATCTCTCTAGTTTCTTTGATATTCTATCATCAATCCAAGAGAGAGATTCAAGATTCAAGATCAAGAGCAAATTAGAAGAGTTGTTCTTCAATCATTCTTTCTAGTCTTGTATTTGTGTTGTATGTGGTAGCTTGTTACCACTTGATTTAGAAAGAGATTTGTAAGGGTCAATCACTTGGTGTGAGTTTATCATCATACTATATTGATATAGTTGATGATTGGTTTGGGAAACACTATCTAGATATATTGTTGTGTGAGATTGTGAGCATTACTGTCTTGATATAGTGATAGTTGAGGGAGTGTGCACTACCTTGATATAGTGCTTGAGTTTGTGAGTGTTGCACTATCTTGATATAGTGCTTGTGTTGTAAAGACCACTATCTTGAGATAGTTGGTTGAAGAAGGTTATCACTACCTTGTTTAGTGAGACGTTTGTACCGATGATCTCTTCCATTCAAGAGAGATGTTTAGTGGAGCAAATCTTGATTGGAGAATCGGGGAGAGGACGTAGAGTGGATTTGTTAACATCCACTTGAACCTCTATAAATCGGTTTTGTCATTCCTTCCCTTAAATCTTTACATACTTGTTTGCTTATTTGTTTGCATATATATTGTGTTCTTGACAAGTGTTCATCATACAAGTTTGATTAAGTTTTAAATTAATCAAGTTTTCTAAGAAAACCTATTCACCCCCTCCAGTTTTCTACACTTTCCATTAACTTTACCACTCCTTAAAATGAATCGGGTGCTTCCCTCTATACGTATCTACACCGAGCATTTTATGGTTCAAGCGATGCTAGTCTCATAACCCATAATTAAACATGAAATAGTGGCTTCAAGAACTCATTCTTGAACTTCACCATTCATTTAGTTATATTTCCTTTTCCAAGGTTACATACAACACTTGTAGGTTGTTGGTGATTTTAGTGTCATCAAGATCATTTTAATGGTAACTGAATCTACTTAAGACCAAAGGGAAATAAGAATAAATCTTGATACGAGTTAGGAGGTGTGAAGTGCACGCTTGTTCATGACTATTCTTATTTCATGCACCAATGAACTTGGGGTTCAAGAGGGCAACGCCTCCTTGGTGGGGGTTCGAGGGCAACGCCCCAGGCAGGGTTCAAAAGGTAAAACCCCTTTTATTTTTAGTAGGAACTGGTTATCAATGGTAAGTTGCTACTGATCATCAATGATAACTATTGTAAGTGAGATCAACAACAAGTCGTCAATGGTAATTGTCATCAGTAACAATAAGGTATCGACAACAAGTATACATCAACAACAACTTGGTCATTCAACAATAACTAAGTTACCGCTGATAGGCAAGTCATTAGTGGCAACTGAGTTACTACTGATGGAGTTCATGCTAAATGCTTTTATCCTCATATTTGACTGATTTATGAGCAATCACACTGGAAAACATACTAAATTGCTTCCCTTTATATTTTTGCAGCTAAATTGACCTCCCGTGCAAAAAGGAACGAAAAGTCAAGGAAAAAGTCAACAATCTGTGAAAGTCAGAAGGAATTCACGCCCGTGTATAGCCATGCATAACCGTACCTCCCTTGGAGCAAGCCAGAACATTAAGGAAGCTTCTAGAAGTCAGTCAACGCTCGGTCAACACCATGCACGCTCGTGGCTAGCGGTGCACGGCCCTGCACCTTTTCAGAGTTGCCAAAGGTGATCATCGTACAACAGAGATTTTCACGAATATCAGGATGCACGACCATGCGTACGGAGGCCCGACCGTGCCTCTACCTGATCTTGCCTATAAATAGGAGCTCAAGCCTCCTCATTTTACAAGCAACAACTTGGAAGAGCTCCCACATGTCTCTTCGATGGAGAGTAGCAGAGAGAGAGAGAGAGAGAGAGAGAATTAGTCATTTCACCCAAGATCAAGAAGCATTTTCATAATCACTTTCACTTAGGCTTTGGTTTGATCCTTGGATCATTCCATAATTATATCACCTAGTGTTTGTGTATTCATATCTATGTTCATTATTGGCTAGTCTTCTTGTATTTCTTGGGTGGAGATGAAATTTGGTGTAAAATCTTTATTTTAAATTAATGAATGGTGTGTTATGTTTCTTGGTTATTTTTAACTATGATCTTCTTTTATGGACGTGAGTACTTGGTTTTCGGTCATTTGAAGTTTTAAATCTTATGGATATCCTAAGCAAGACCTCTTGTTTGGATATCCATTCAAAGTTGTACGTCTTTATACTAGTCTTTGATACTATACTAGGCCCAATTGGTAAAAGATTTGAATTTTGGGTTGGTTGGGATTGGGTATTTAAGCAAAGCATTTTGAGTCTTAGCTAGACCTTATGTTTTGTGTCGCTATTTCTTCTATCCTTCTGTCTTGACTCACGGAGGACTCTTACCTGGAGCCATAGTGCTTAAGGCTTGAGGTGGAAGAGATATTTATATATAAAGTATATTAATGTCTTTATTTCGATCTGGCGGTGGCTAGCATGGCTTATCATTCTAGCTTTTCAAAAGATTGAGGGTCGAGATAACCCTACCCGGGAGCCCTTCCATTTTATTACTAAAGAACATAAATTAGTTAATCTTTATGGTCTTCATGAGCGGTTTGGAGGTAGTTGTTTGTGCATCCGACTGTCAAATAGCTACGGTTTGGTAACCCTACCTAGGAGCTAATTCAGCCAAATAATCTTAGTCCGAATAATGATCCGAGGAAGCGTTATCATTTGCAGGAGACTGTTAGCCTTCCAGTCGGTCATTAGGATAATAGCCCGACCAAGGAGCTGTTCACCCCCATATTAACTACATCACTAACTTAATTCTCAAATATTGATTTAATACCAAGTGGATACAAGACCAAGTGATATGCATTTGATCTGATTATCTCTCGATCATCTGCCTCGTTTTGTTGCCTCACTTGTTTTTACTTTTAAAATCACTATTCTTTTTATTAGACTTAACAATAATAACGATTGAGTACCAAAAGCCACCGTGTCCATTGGTTCGATATTTGGTCCTTACCTAGACTTACTACGCTGCGATATGTGTACTTGCCTATTGTGTGTAGTTAGTTAAAATATTAATCATTTTATAAATATTAAAACTTGATAAAAATGTTAAAAATCTTGCATAATATATACTAAGAGTATAAGGTATACTCTCACTTGGCTCTCCCAAGTGAGAGTATCTTTTCTGCCATCTAGGCGCCACATCAGATTTGTATACTCCTCACTTGGCTCTCACTTGGTAAGGGGTATATTCAACTTAAATGAGCCTTAAATGCATATATTATAAAATATTCATTTTTTAAATAAAATATTCATTTTTGAGATAAACAAAAATTACAACATAAAAAAAGCATAAATATTGGACGGATTTCTTGCATAAATAAAAGGTTCCTTGATTGTTCGGGCAGACATCTTTAGGTAATCGTTGAACGAATCACTAGCGCTTCCGTACGCCAATTGACGAACCGAGGCGGTACACTTTTGAATGGGGGTAAAACCAACCCGACCTCTCGCATCAACGCCTTGTCGGAACCAAAGAATCTCTCTCTCTCTCTATCATTTAATATCCTTAAAAATAAATTCCGGCTCATTCGAAACCGGGTAGCAAAGTGCTCCTCGTCATACGTACACCCTTCGTTAAAGTAGTCTTGTAGTAGTTGGGCGTTAGCAGTCGACCGTTCTCGGTTTAGACGAGCATTTCGTGATAAAGGTTGTGATGATTCGACTTCTTGCCACCACGTAATCGCTGCGGATGTCCAAGCACGGAACATCATTTGAGCCGCTTCGTCACTTGAAGATCAAAAGGAAGATGATGATACCATTTTGATTAAGTTTGTGTTTGAATTGGTGATGATTTGATATAATATGATTGAGTTTGTATATAGTAGTTTTTTTTAAATCCCCAACAGTCAAAACCCCCTCCCCCAACGGCTCTATGCGTCTCTTCCTCGCGTGAAAGAATTCATGTATACATGCTCACGCCCCCTTCAAACATGAGGGGGGTGGTACCCTCGCGTGAGGGTAACACCGCACATCACTTATCTAATCCTTTTTATTTTAAAATTAAACTAATCAACTTGTTACTTTTTTTAAAAGAGTAGTTAGAAAGCTGAATTAATAAATTTATATTTGTTTCTTAAAAAATGAAAAATAGGACTCTATTTTCTTTGTGTTGAAAATTGATTTGAACTTATGTACTTAAACTTAATTTGAATTTAAATATTGTCAAATTGGCCCTGTTAGTTTTCCTAAACGCATTTAACATGTGATCAGTCTCAACCACTCCATTTATCATTTCTTTCGTATCTATGAAATTTCACGCAACCTGCTGTTCCCTTCTCTAAGTAGCAGATTCTTTCTGGGATCTTTATGATTATCTTTCTTGTAATTCATCTTCGTTTTGTTCATCTGTTCATTCCTCCCCCTTTTGCTATGTGAACTTGAACTGATTTTACACGCAGGTGTTAAATACTTTCATGTTTTGTCATCATTTGAAGCTGATCACAAGGTGTTCGACGTTTTTACTGAACCAGATTTTCAAAACACAATCATTTATCGTCGCTCACTGAAGTCAAAATTTGACTTTATTAAGTCCAACGGCTTTCACCCTCTTTGTTTTTCTCACCAAATTTTGAATTTTAGATTCTGATAAGGGTTTATGGATTAGGGTTTTAAAGACTACTGGCTATGAATACAGTTTGGTGGTTGGTGGTGTTGATGGTTTTCTTTAATGCTGAATCTCAGGTGTACACTAAGGTACCCTAAACTTCTTATCCTAAAGGTTTAAAAAATAATTTTTTTATTTTATTTTATTTTATTTTTGTTAGCATGGTGCAACCCAATTTTCTTTCCTTTAAGGTACTTCATTATTTTAGATCACAGGGAATGCTAGTATACCTTCAAGACCGGATGTAGTGAATATTGGGGCCATATTGACTCTCGATTCGATCATAGGGAAGGTTGCGAAGATCGGTTTAGAGGCTGCAGTAGAAAATGTGAATAGTAATCCAACTATTCTTAATGGCACCAAGCTGAAACTAACCATTCATGACTCCAATTTTAGTGGCTTTCTCAGTATAATGGAGGGTATGTGTTAATATTAAACATTTGTTTATGCCTTTCCTACTGTTTTTCTTGGATTGATTGATTCAAATAAAGGTAGATGTTGTAATCATATTGACATATTAACTATTTAAAAATTTTGAGAAAGTGTTTTATATCAACCGAGCTTTACATGAATCACCGGTTTTGATTTGTTACCCGAATGTAGAGCACTATATAAGACGATGCTGATATTGGGACGTGCAACCAAGATTTGAATTTATGAATAAATACTTAAATTGCCTATCTAAGATAACCTGTAATTGAACAGAAAAATCTTGAAAATTATGGGAATATCTGAATTTGGATCCCCAAGTTGGTCATGGGGGGCCTTAATTCTACTTGTGAATCAACAAATTGTATTATTTATTACTCATCAAATTATGATAAAGTGGCTTTTACTTTGCAACAGCTTTGCAATTCATGGAGACTGAAAGTGTGGCGTTAATAGGACCTCAAACATCGGTCTTAGCTCACATGATCTCCCATGTTGTGAACAAGCTCCAAGTCCCACTACTATCTTTCACAGCAACGGACCCCACGTTATCCTCACTTCAATACCCGTTCTTTGTCCGAACAACTCACAGTGATGTTTTCCAAATGGCTGCAATAGCCGACATAGTGGACTACTATGAATGGAGACAGGTTGTTGCCATTTACATAGACGATGATCATGGGAGGAATGGAATAACTTCATTAGCAGACCAGTTAGCTGCTAAGAGGTGTAAGATCTCTCACAAAGCCCCTATCAGACCTGAAGCAACACGAGAAGACATAAGAGAAGTCCTGCTTCAAGTTGCTTTAATGGAATCAAGAGTTGTTGTTGTTCATACTTATGCCAGTTGGGGGTTAGACATACTTGAAATAGCTCAGGATCTTCACATGATGGATAGTGGATATGTTTGGATCACAACAAATTGGCTCTCTACTGTCATAGATATAAGCTCCTCTGAAAACCCTACACAATTCTTTTCTTCTATGCAAGGAGTTATTACACTGAGATCATATATAAAAGATTCACAACTTAAAAGAAAGTTTGAAACAGAGTGGGAAAACATGACAACATTGGGCCTGAGTACATATTCTCTGTACGCATACGACACTATTTGGTTGCTTGCACGTGCTCTTGACAATTTCTTCAATCAAGGAGGAAGCATTTCCTTCTCAAAAGACCCCGAATTAAAGGATTCACGCGCGGGATTCTTGAATCTTGATTCCTTGAGTATCTTTAATGAAGGGAACTTGTTGCTTAAAAACATCTTACAGGTCAAAATGATCGGGACAACAGGTCCAATTGAGTTCACTTCTGATAGAAATCTGATTTCTCCAGCATTTGAAGTTATTAACGTGATTGGAACTGGGTTTAGGAGAGTAGGGTATTGGTCAAACTCTTCACGTCTCTCTACTACTCTTCCAGAAACAGTCCCAAACCGAACTAATTCATCTGACCTGTTGTTTAGTGTAATTTGGCCTGGTGAAACGGTTAAAAAACCTCGTGGATGGGTTTTTCCGCATAACGGGATTCAGTTGAAAGTTGGTGTTCCAAAACGAGTTAGTTTTAAGGAGTTTGTGGAAGAAGTTAAGGGAACTGATTTATACAGCGGATACTGCATTGATGTGTTTACTTCTGCAGTAAACCTGCTACCATATGCTGTCCCATATAAGTTCTATTCATATGGAGATGGTTATCATGACCCAAGTGTTACCCATCTTGTGAGCTTAATAAATGATGGTGTCAGTGTCTCTTTCTTAATTCTTCTACCTTTTCTAGAGGTTTGGTAACAGGTTAATGTGGGTTTGTCTCAACAATATGGGTAATTTTTGTTAGGTTCAAAACGGGTCAATTCAACCCATTTGACATGTTTACCTTTTATCTAATTCTTAAAGTTTCACCCATTCAACCTGTTTGGAATAAGAACATAACCCAAATCAACCCATTTACCCCTCTAATTTCTTTCTATTGAAGCTGTTAAGTTTCTGGGTTTTCTCATTAATTACTGTAGGTCTATGATGCTGTTGTGGGAGACGTTGCTATCATCACTAACCGGACACGAATGGCGGATTTTACCCAGCCATATACTGAGTCTGGACTAGTTGTGGTGGCACCAGTGAGGAGGCAAAACTCTGGAACATGGGCTTTTCTCAGGCCATTCAATGCAAAATTGTGGTGTGTTACTGGGATCTTTTTTCTTGTTGTGGGAGCAGTTGTTTGGATTCTAGAACATCGTATAAACGATGAATTTCGTGGACCTCCTAAACAACAAGTCATCACGACCCTATGGTAATTGTCTATGATAACATTCAATATGATGCATAGTATTAGAGGTGACAAACATGTGAAATTGGCTTTGGGTCAAATTGGTTAATCTTCGGTGCAGTTCAAACTGGATCAGGCTGAGTTGGGCTGGGCTAGCACGAGACACACGATCTGTGCCCAGTTGAATTTTATAAATGTGTTTATTATGATTACAAAAACTATATTATTACAATAAACTTTTTTGATTAAGCGGTTTTGGAGATTTTATGCATTCGAATGACTTTCGACCCACTCTTCTGACACACATCCTTATTGGCAAAATCTTTTAACTAGACTCTTTTGACCCTTTAGAGAGAGAAACGATGACCCAACTTAATGTCATTATAGATAAACGGGTCAAAATTGACATCTCTTCTATATAGTATGTTACTTTGTCACTAAACGTTTCTGCTTTGTTCTTCGCAGGTTTAGCTTTTCAACCTTATATTTTTCTCATAGTAAGTTACTCTATCTGATATCTGTATTACAGTTTTTAGTACTCTGTCCATTTGGAAAATCAACGCCTGTTACAGACTTTGTGATATCCGGTCACACATTGGTCGCTAGTATTTACAAAATACTTTATCATATTGCTTTTCTTATAGAAGTTAATCCAGCATAGCCATTTAGTGTTGTTTATACTATATGAGGATGTATCTATCTTATCTTTATCCAAAATCATTCAAAATCATATCGATGTTGAGTTGAAAGCAGAACCCATGTTGACTTTGAAAGTCAAAGTATCCTTTGTTTTTAATCTCGAGCAGAGTGTATACCACATATATCATTTCCCTGATATCAATATAGGCATGATCCCGTTAGCCACCTTGACCATTCTACCAGTGCAATTATGAGTAGCCTTGGTGATGGATCTTGCTTAAAGTTAATGATTTACTTTTTATACTATATGATGCTAGTTAACCATGGTTAATGCAGAACAGAACATGATGAGCACTCTTGGTCGAATCATACTAATCATGTGGTTATTCGTGGTTCTGATAATCAGCTCCAGTTACACTGCAAGCCTCACATCAATCTTGACAGTACAGAAACTTTCTTCGCCTATTGAAGGGATCCATAGTTTAATATCAAGCAAAGATCCCATTGGCTACCAACAAAGTTCTTTTGTCAGAAATTATCTGGTTGAAGAACTTGGCATTTCTGAAACTAGACTTGTTCCTCTTGACTTGCCAGAAGACTATGAAAAAGCCTTAAAAGATGGTCCTAATAATGGCGGTGTTGCTGCAGTTGTTGATGAACGTCCTTACATTGAGCTCTTCCTTTCCACCCGCTGCCAATTCAGCATAGTTGGCCCAGAATTCACCAAAAATGGATGGGGATTTGTAAGTAAACTTCAAATTTGACAGTTATTGGTAGAGGTGACAATTTGTGGCACGACCATAAAATCATTAGGTTTTGGGTTGTCATATTTAACCGTTTAATAAACAAGTCGTGCTCGGGTTGACATGTGTTTAACCCGTTTAATTAAACGGGTCGTGTTCGGGTTAACCTGTTTAACCCGTTAAATTAACTGGGTCAACTCACCAATCCATTTAGACCCCGTTTAACCCATTTATTACAACCCCTCAACCTGTTTACAAGCCGTTTGGCTCATTTAAATAAATGGGTTAAAGGGGCCGTGTTCGGGTTACATGAATTTAGGTGTGCCAGTTAGGGTTGGTGTCTTTGACATGAATAAATATACGGGTCAAGTTCAGGTTCAACGATTCCACCTGCCATCCCGAAACCCTTTAACCCACCAACCTGACACGATTGACACCCTGTTATTACTTATTAGTTTCAGCAGGACTTTTAGCATGATGGATGTTAAAATTCAAGTCATAATTATTTTGTGCTTGACTTGATGTCTCAGGTCAAAATTAGTGGACTTAATTTTCCTGAATTGTCGATTTGTTCTAGGCCTTTCCGCGGGACTCTCCTCTTGCAGTAGATATATCGACCGCCATTCTGAAATTGTCAGAAACCGGTGAGTTACAAAGGATCCACGACAAGTGGCTAATACGAAGTGCTTGTAGTTCACAAGGAGCAAAGTTTGCAGTTGACCGGCTCGAGCTAAAGAGCTTCAAAGGCCTGTTTGTCATATGTGGACTAGCTTGTTTCCTTGCTCTTCTTATATACTTGGGGCTCATCATACACCAGTATACTAAACACAGACCCCATCTTTCTGAGCCATCTAGACCAAGACCCAAATCAGGACGCCTTAAAACCTTCATTTCTTTTGTTGATGAGAAACAAGAGTCGGTGAAAGCTCGTTCCCAGAAGAGGCTTAGAGAAGCTACTTCACGTGCAAGTGTTGATGGAAATGATTTGTCAGTTAAAGGGTTTAGAAGCACACGGAGAGAGTCGATATCAGACACGCCAGATGGAGATCGTTCCTAGTGTATTCATGATGAGAAACATGTTTTATGTTTTCCTGAACAAGATAGATCATTGTATATCCATTAGAGACTAAATACAACTTTCCAATAGATGTACATATATACACCTTTACAATTGAAAGGGGTTGCAGAATGTTGTATATAAGACAAAACTATATGTTTGTTTCAAGCACAAGAATCATTATTAATTATAAGAAGACCCAAGCAAAACAATAGCCAAACACCATCTCCAATTAGCCTCAAAGTAAACAGAAAACACACTATTAAACACACTTTTAGCACTTGACTCACACTTATCTTCTTATATGTCAATTACCCACTCTATAAAGAATAACTGTAAGGTTAATACTTACGTACACATGTGGGAAAACTGGTGGGTTGAAGCATTGTGCAACTTCAACATGTTTGGTTGGTTGATGTTCTATTAGGTTAGAAGTTAAATAAACCACATTCACATTGTCACAAAACACAAGTATGACACGAGAAAGCCAACTATGTAACTCTAAAAGCAGACTATGAAGCCAAGTTGTTTCATCAACAACATTGATGATTGTTAGTTTCAATACTAATGCAGAAGCATCCATGAGTTCTCTTGGGGGTATTCGGTCGATGGTATGGGTATTTATTAATTGGGCCTTTTGATCAGGGTATTGGGCCACTAACGTGTTTGGGCTCACGGGGAAGGCTAAGTGGACCACAAAGCTCATGGACCGGGTGGCGAATCAAGGAAATAGTTGGATAATCTCAAAGATTATCAATATCTTTTATTTAGTTTGTTTATTCTTTGTATTTAAATTTTAAAATTGTATAAATTTAGTTTCCTAAAGTTTATCTAGAAGATATTATATAATAGGATCTTAGGATGTAATGTAATTATGTTTTGTTGATTATTGAAGAAATCGAATAGCTTTATGCTTTCATCACCGAATTCTCGGTTGAAATCTTTTGATTAACTTTGATTGTTCTATAGCCATTTGGATACGCATCCGTTGTGCGTTAAGTGGTATCAAAGCTATTGGTTATCAAATGGATTTGCGTGGAAGATAAGACCCTCTCGTTTGTAGATTCGTCAGATGAGGCAACAGAGTTATTCACGACCCACATGCTCGTGGAAGAGATCGGCCGTCTACTCACATAATCGTCGACCTAGGCAGTGGTGGAATTGGTCCCGACCTACGGGATCTCAAGGTTAAGTGACTCCGGCAACGAGTCCGTAATCTTGAAACACAACAAGAGATCAAATGGCTACACCAAGGGGTCCGCGATTTGGAGTTGCAACAGGAGATGTGCAAGGCGGAAACCGAGTTGAGCACCGTCGTCTGGGACAAAGGTGGCGACGGAGAACAGTAGCCACTCAGCTATCACTAACATCGGTTCTTTGAAACAATCTATCTAGAGGGTGTGTCGAAAGACAAACTCGTGTTTGATGACAGAGATGTTGACGAGGAGGAGTTTAGTGGCATCGTGCATGGGTCACCGAAGCCTTGAACATGGACGTTGTTCAAGTGGATCGGCCATCGTGTGGTGTTCCGGGTGCACTGTCGCAGGGCAGCGACATGGGGCCAGGGACGAGTGAAGATCCAGCGAATGGCATAATGGGACATGAGCCAGGTAATTGGGTTGTTCTGGAATTGTGTGATAAAGTTGGGTATCAGTATGTTGAGTTAGTAGCAAATTTATGATTAAGATTTGTAACACGATTATCAGGTTTTAAATTTATAAAATCATTATTACTTTTACTAACTACACACAATAGGCAAGTGCACCTATCGCAGCGTAATATAGTTTAGGTAAGAACCAAGTATTGAACCAATGGACACAATAGTGGTTCCCAGTAAGGACCGACCCGTTAAACCCGAGCCCGGCCCGTGATGTGTGTAATTGGTCCGGTCTTCCGTCCTATCTTTCATGGCTTAACGGTTACGGTCCCGGTCCAAGCTAAGCCTGCAGGTCTTCAAAAAAAGCCTGTAAAACCCGTTTACATCACAACCCTTGTTTACGTCATAATCACATAAAAGTCCACTTTTAACAATACTTTCTCAAAATCAAGTTTTAACACTTCAAGAACTTCCAAACTGAAAATTACCTTCAAGACATGTTTAGCACTTCAATCAACTTTAAAATAAAGTTATAACAAGTCACTAGAGTTTGGGTTTAAATATTTAACCCACACACCCAAACCGACATTTTTCATATTTATTTCTTTTTCAATACTTAAATTAAGTCATCTAAACACTTCTACAAGTGTTTTAGCCAATTTTAACATCACGAGTCATCTAACAACTCAAATTCTCCAATTTTAGATCAAGTTTAATGAAATTACCAATTTTTTTTACAACCAACACTTCCAATTCATAATCATACTTAATGTAACTTTAAAATATACTAAATATCATTTCTAAATCATCATAGATGTTACATGCACCTTACAAAAAAAAAACCCTTAAATAGTTGTCAATATCAAACCCATATCCCCTTAATTACCATTTTATATAACCCTCATGATGAATTTAAGGACCAGGGGCAGCGGGTGGAGGAGCGGGAGGGGCAGCGGCGGGTGGATGTTTTGTCTAAAAATGAACCGAAAGAACACGAACCAGGGCTTGTTTGTGTTCGTTAACAAGATTGGGTTTTCAATTGGGAGTTGGATCCAAATTTTTATATATATTGAATACTAAAGCCTAAGACCGGCCCGTTAAAGCTTGGACCGACCCATCTACAAATGGTCTGGTCTTCGGTCCCCAATTTACCCCTTTAACGGTCTCGTTCCGGTCTTGGTTGGTTCGGTCAAAGCCCGATGCTCACCCCTATTATGAAGCTGTTAATCATCAGATTCAGTAGCAACATTACATTGGTAAGTACCCAAGATCTCTAATTTGAGTTTATAGTTATAAACTTTAGGGTTTTATATAAAAACCTAAGTTCTTGGACAAATCATAGGCGTGCAATGAATTACGACCGTGCTCCATATGAGATATGATCGTGCTCCATATGAGACACAACCGTGTCTGCCCTAAACACGACCATTTTAGCCATGATCATTTGATGTTTCCGAAAACCAAAATCAGTATCCGAGAACTTTGATCAACACAACCGTGTCTAATATGGACATGGCCGTATCAGAGTCTGATCATGACATTTGTCATATTAACGGGTATTAATGAGATGCATTAGTTGTGCTATAAGTTATACTAACTAAATAACATAACATACACCACTTATAACCCGTTAGGTATTTAGAAACCTGAATATTAAATGTGCAGGTTTTGCGCCCTAGACGAGTCTTTGAATCATTAGGTGGTTTTATATATTATAGGCCTGACTCGTTATGGTACTAGAGACGAAATGAGAGGATGCATTGGATTATTGACCAGCTATGACTTTACTTGTCCTTTTTAAATGTTTTGGGTTGACTTACATGCATGTTAGTGTTTTGATGAGAATCCCCTTTTTAAATATCTTGAGATATATTGCATGCTTTGAAGTGTTTTTGAGTAACAAGCTTTATGGGTGCGTGTGATATCAATTCGTTGTGTGTGTATATGAAATGCTAATCATTAAGTCTGGGATGTAGGGTATATATACTTATAAAACGGTACCACGCTATAACGCGGGGAGACCATTACTTGGGCAACTCGAGAACCATATACGGCAAGTGTGGTGTATATACATTAACATACATTCCCACTCGGGGCTACGAAAAGAGGCGTATACTCGAGTGTATGTTTTGATTATTTATCATGTAATATGAGCCTTGGTTTACTAGACAATTGATTATGCACAAACTTGTTATATACGTCGTGTGGTTATGGCACACCGGCTTGAGATGATGTTTGTTTTAGAGCATGTGTTATCAGGGTTAGGGTGCATTTCAGGTACGATTATTCTTCTATTGCAAGAGCATGGTGAAAGGCTAGAAGGCAATCAGATGGCTATTTAGCAAGACGTGAATTGACATGAAGACATATCTGAAGAACATAGTTGTAATTAGGTTTAGAATACTTTTAGATATTTTAGACCTTAAGACTTCCGTTGTATCGTGTATTAAACGGCTATGTATCATGTAATCCACTTGTTAGTTTAGCCCCGACGTTGGAGTGTGACAGTGGTCTAGTTTTAGTTATTCTTAATATTTGTTAATAAATTAGTTATTCCTAATATTTGTTAGAGATAAATAGATAAATAAATAAAAAGTATGTGAAAAAAATAGACTTTAGAGTTTAGACTAATTGTCTAGTTTTTCTCCATTTCTCAAAAAGGGGATATTACATCCCTCCCATCCCATTGTTGATATTGATGTCCCATTAAATCCTCCATCGTTTCTACTAAGCAAACCAACACCACCACACTTTTACTTCATTTCTAGTGACTCAGTGAGCAACCAATATCAACAAATCCACTAGTAAAACACCCACTAGCCACCACAACTTCAGGGTTTTAGATATGTTCAAATTCACGTATCTTCATTTCAGCTCTCGGGAGCGGCGGTGTACGTGGTTTCCTGTCTGGCCGGTTCAGTCTGATTTTCAACACGTTGGCTTCAACATATGATGAGAAACCTATGGATCACCATGATGTCCTTCAAGAGTCAATTCGTTGAATATTGATTTATTGAATCATGTCCTTGTTTGGTTCTCCTTCAATATTAGTGTAATTTATGTCCATATATCAACCAATATCGTTTGTTTTGTCCATCAGGAGCTCACATATTTGTTTTTCCATTACCCAGGTGAAAACTTCCTAAGATGTCACTAGGGGTGTTCAAAGTCGGATATCCGAATTTCGGATATCCGAAATTTTCGGATAGTGGATTTCACTATCCGAATCCGAATCCGAAATTTCGGATATCCGAACTTCGGATATCCGAAAATTCGGATACGGATTCGGATAGTGAAACGGATATCCGAAAATATAAAAAATATATAAAAATAATATTTTTAAATTACAAAAACAATTAAAAACCTTAAAAAACATTAGAAAATATACATATGAAAATATATAAATATAATATATCGGGTTTTGATTCAAATTTTCTTATTTTTAAATAATAAAAACAATTAAAAAAAATATATAAATATAATATTTCGGATATTCGGATATCCGAACTATCCGAAATATCCGAAAATCACTATCCGAATCCGAAAATTCGGATATCCGAATTTCGGATATCCGAATTTTCGGATATTTCGGATTCGGATTTTCGGATAATTCGGGTTCGGTTTCGGATTCGGATTTTTTTGAACACCCCTAGATGTCACCATTTCTAAGTTGCTCCCACACATACACACTTAATTATGAAACTTTTCTCTCGTCCACGACCGATGCATTTAAAACACATTAATAGTATTTGAGACTATGACACTCTCAATGAATATACTATGGTGTCATATTAGTATTTAATTTTATTTGAAGAAAGTAAAGATTCCTAATTTAATTTAACAATTATAAATAAAGTGCATAAGCATGCAATCCACAAAATAATACGGTTAAAAGAATGAAAAACACGTTATAGCTGGCTTCTAAACCTTTCCATTACAGATATTAAAAACCAATATAACAAACAACAACAAAGCACAATATATCATCGCACGTCCGTAGGCCGATTTGGCTACGTTTATGGACGTTTTTGGCTGTACTTTTTGGAGCATTTTGACACCTTATGTTAGTATAAATAGCTATTGGGTGTTTTGGTTTGATCACAACATATTTCTAGCTCTCAAAAACACAAAAAACGCTCAAAAAATTCACAACACCACTTTGAAATATCATGCGGAAAAACATTGCAAGGTGGTGAAAACCAATCCGGCTCGTGGTCAAGCATAAATATCAAGCGACGGTGGTATTTGGAGATGTGTATTTGCTTGAAAGACTACTCGGACGTGGCGGAACATTTACAACTTATAACAAATCTTGAAGGCGAACTTGTCGTGGAAGAACCAATGCATGATTACGAAGTATCAAAAGGAAGGGCGCTTCCACTTTCTGATGACGAACTCGCTTACGATGAATCGATACACTCAACTAATCCCGAAAGCAGTCAATGAACACTTAACGAAGACGACGACAATGATTATTTTTCAAAAAATAAAATGTATTCGCTATTTTTAATATTTTTATTAAAGAATTTATGTATTGTTAATTATCAAATTTCAAAACAAAAAAAAAAGAAATTTATTGAGTTTATTTTATATATTTAGTATTTCTTTTTAGAATTTTTTTACATTTTTTTAATTGTAAAAAAAACGGTTTTTTTAAACCTGTCTCAAGTTAACCGGTCTATATTAACCTAACCGGTTTAATTGATTGACTCTCGACCCCCTGAACCAGTTATTAACCAATCCGGTTTTTTTTTCAAACCAGTTTTGACCAAGTTTGGAAAAAACCGGTTAGGTTAATAACGGTTCGGAAATTTTGAATTAACCGGTTTTTGCACCTCTAGTTTCACCTGAATCCATGATTGGCCTTGGTTTCATTATATTTTAGTGGGCTTTAAAACGGGTGTACTTTTTTGCATTTTGCATCTCTATTTTGAAATGGTTTTTTTATATAACATAATTATGGTTTTTTAACCGTTGCCATTTGGTGTAATGGTAGCCGACTTCCCATAGTGGAGGTCTTGGGTTCGAATCCTGGCCACAGCAAAAAAGGGGGTCTGTGGCCATGTTATGGGGTTTGCCTAGTTGGGGGTTCCTACTAGGGTGGGCTGCCCTGGATGTTCTAGGTGTTGCCCCGGGGAAACCCAATTATCCTAAAATATCTAGGTGTTGCCGTTCAAAAAAAATATAACATAATTAAAACCTTCAAAATTTTAAGCGTCAGATTCCCCTCTACCAGATATCTCATCTCTAACGGGTCCTTACGGTTACCCAAAAAAATCAAAGTATCAAGAAAACATTCCCTGAGCTTGTTTTATCAGATGAAAAAAACCTGAGAAGAATCATTCTCTAATCCCATGTTTATATCTAAATCTGCACACCAAGTATAACCAAGTTTCCTTTATTACAAACAAATGAAGATGTTTGGATACAAAGTCTACCTCCAGGTAAGCCCTAAAGCTAGATTCAAAACAATCATGGCTAATTGCAAGATTTTGTAAAAACTTACAAGCCAAACCTAGAACATTAACAACCAGATCATACGAATACCGAGCAGCTATGCAAAAATAACTAACCTCAGAAAATAGCATCAAGCAGTAATCTGTTGAGGAACCAGATCGGCTGAACTGGACTTCTTATCAGGCTCGGTTTGGAATCGCGGTTTTGAAGGGAAAATGAAAATGGTAGATGCAGCAGTTGTAGGTTGAAATCCAGCTGAATACCGCACAGAGGTTATTGTAACCCTCGGGAGCTGTAGAGAACCTGAACTTAGTGGCACTAGCTTATAACTTAGAATATACTCTGATAATGGTAGAACAAATGTCGTGTCGTTGTGGGGTCCAGACAAAACGAAACTTTGTGAATCTGATAACGAGAATTTAACTTCTTGTAGCAGTTTTGTTTGATTTTGAATTCGAGCAAAGTATGTGAAGGGTTCACCAAGGACTCCATGAGGAGGACACTCCAATGTGATGATTAATGGAGGAAACTCTAGGTTTACATCAGGTAAACTTTGTTTTGTGACAACCTCTTTTGATGATTCTTGATCGCGTCTCCATCTTAAACACACGCTTCCCAAGTTAAGTTTAGAAACATTTAACTCGGGTTTTACAGTAAAAACTTTCTTAAATTCTTCTCCTGGGACAAGAAGCGTGGGGTCAGTGTCAATTCCCGACTGAATCGTGCATGTGGTTTTAGTTTTGTTTTTAGGAGTAACATCGTCTTCGGTGATAGACATGGAGAGTAATCTCAATGGGACCTCGGTGCAGTTTGTGGCGTTAACGACAAGTATGCTCGTTTCGTTGACCGGAAGTGATATTGTTTGACTAGATTCAGGGGAACGTTTAAGTCTTGAAAGCAACAACGGGTCCCGCCGGAAGGGTAGCATAAGACGGTGGCTGATGACAACAGGGGTTTTCCCTTCAATTTGCAGGCTCTTATGGATATGAACTTTCGAGGCGCCGCTGCTTGGAGAATACCCGAGAGATACGTATAACATGATTGGTTTAGGACGGTGCCATTGGATCTCTAGATTGCATGACCATGAATCACCCACGTTTAGGAATGGGACAGAAACCAATCCAAATGACTGCTGAACTTTCCTGATACTATCATTCTTATCTTGGGTGGGATCACATAATACACCAAGAAGCTCGACATGAAGATTGTCAGAAGACGAAGAATGTTCAGCCTCTCGTGGACTGAGCAAACCAACACCACGGGTATCAACCAGATTGATTTTTAATTCACCCAACTCAACAGAATGGCCTTTGGAGGTGAGAGTTACGGGTAACATGAAGTTTTCTCCAACTAAAGCAGGGCCTACTGACCCTAATTTAAGGTCAACTTGGGGATCGGGTTCCTCGACTTGGGTAACCTTCATACCCGAGAATGCAATAGCAGGATCCTTAGTTGGGGAAGCTTCAAAACGCTCCTCAAATTTCCACAGAGGTAAATCATTCATATTGGCAGGACTTTCAGCCCCACAACATATGCTGAAGTGGGGCCCAATTCGAGCAATTACATATGTGCATTCCAGTTTTCCACTATTTACTGCACCATCAAATATATCAGTTAGTTAACAAAACAATCAGACAAACAAACCGAGTGAAATCCCACACTAGTAGGGTCTGGGGAGGGTGAGGTGAGGGCAAACCTTATCTCTATCCCAAAGGATAAAGAGGCTGCTCTCATAGAGACCCCCCGGCTCAGTCAGTTAACAAAATAAAACTAAAAACAAAATTGAAACAATGTTATAGAATATAAGATAATGACAAATTATACAGGTAGCAAGATGAGAATTGCCACCTATGATAAAATCTTTGATTGGGTGAATTGAAGTGCCTATTTTACATGTCTTACCTGACTTGATATCGTATGTTAACCGTAGCCATTTATTTGTAAACAGCTGTATTACAGGAACAGTCTCGACTCTGCGATCAGGATGAATATTGGAGATTGATGATGACTCGCGCCTTTGAGCATTTACAATTATAAAATTGCACTCGGATTGATTGAACTGGATCTCTAATTGATCTATTTCAACCGGGGAAGGCAGTTGTGATAAAAGTGACAATGTAATTAAAGTAGGTGCGTGAGGCTTAACTATCTGTTCATGAAAAGCTACTGATGTAAGAAGGACCACTCTGAGGGGACTCACAAGATCAATTTCAAGATGAAGTGGGTGATCACTGTTTACTTTCATACCACCCATGTTTTCTTCTTCATTCAATGATTCTTCTCGAACAATTGCAAATACTTCCTTGTGTATATTTTCTACGCGTTTTAGACTCGGGGAACCAGCGGGCCCACAATCCTTCAATTCTTGAAGGGTGGAAATCGATGAAATTGGCAATGCAGCCATTTCGAGTGAATACGAGACAAAATCTTGAGCTGCACTGAGTTTCCTTGAGCACTCACGCAGATAACCGAGTACCTCCCATAATAAAGTGACCCAACCCTCTTGCCTGTAAAGACTTGTGAGTTTATCAAAATGGTGTTTTGAATTAGTATAATCACTTGTAAGGAAATATTCTTTTGCCATTAAAAGCCTGCAAAAAGAAGCTGTCCTTTGAGATTTTAAGTTATCGTATGCTTCATATGCTCTTTTCAGCAAAGCAATGATTTCGGTAGAGTCCCCCGACCTCTTTCCTTCAGCAATAAGAGCAAAGGAGATGTAATCTTCATCTGTAATTCTGGAAGAACATCAAAAGAATAATATGTATCATCTAACCATTTTGAATTAAAAATAATAATGAAAAAGAACACCACGAAACTAAACAACAGAAAAAAGTTTGTTACATACAGCTGCATCACAGATGTCTCCCCGAGGTCAAGTAATCGAGCAAACTGACCCACATAAAGAGAAGGCACAATAGAATCACAACTCTCATCAGTCTCAATGGGCATCACGGAAACAGCAATTTCTACACACGTCTTCTTCTCCTTTAAAAATTGAGCAGCTAGCTGTGTCATGGAAACATGTAGTAGATTATATTAATGTCTGAGTGGGATAATACAACCATGCTTAAAATATAATATTGCTCGAATCGTGCAATGTCACTTAAATGGTTATGTTAATTGTCAGAAAGGCATATAACTAAGAATGCACCCCTATATCCAACAAGAAAAGACGTCATCTCACTTGGGGGTGTCACATGTGTTTAAGTTTAAACCCAGTATTGCAACTTCAAGTCGTAATTATCAGTTTTGAGTTTTTGGCAAAAACTGATCATGATTATAACTTTCTAATTATTTAGGGTCAAAACAATCAGAGTGAGCTGATTATTGATATAAACGAAAAATTACCTAACTATCACTGCCTTTAAGCACCAGATTATCTGACTAACTAATCATGTTGAGCATGCACATTCAAACACCCCTTAACACCACTACTGGCCACAATCATCTATACCACAAAAAAAAACTAGCAAAATAATTGAGCAAAGTGTTAAGCTAAATTAATCACCACATATAGACTACTAATAAAAAGAAATGTTCATTCTTTGAATTACGATACTTATGAAACACTATGTATTTGTAAATATGGGTAAGTTGATTGAAGATGAATGTGTCTTCAACCCTTCATCAATGCACATTTCAGTTTGCAGCAGATATATGGAAGCTAAGTAAGTGATGACACTAGTTCCAAAAACTATATAATACCATCAGTATGTGATAATGTTTAGTACACCAGGTACATAGGTGGAATTAAAATTTTACACTTTCTAGGTAGTTAGATTGCCTATCAAATAGTATCAATTAGATAAAGAATGTATCAACAGATTAACTTGCTACCACCGATATCCATAATTTAGGGCCTACATACAAAATATCAAACAAGTACTAAAAGCTGTGAAGGAACACCCCAGAACAATGTCCTCTATGTGTGTGTGTATATATATATATATATATATATTAGAGTAAATTACCGTTTGCGTCCCTGTGGTTTACACGATTTAACACAATGCGTCCCTAACACGAATTTTTAACGCTTTGAGTACCTGTGGTATACACTCTGAGCCCCTGGGCCTAACTTCGTTAAATTCTTTCCGTTAAGTTTAGTTTCGACAGGGGTAAGATGGTAATTTACTTTTTTTTTATAACCCTAATTTTCACTCTGAGCCCCTGGGCCTATTTTAACACACGCCCCCCTATCGAAACTCGCCGTCCTCATTCTGAGCCCCTGATGAAGTTGCTGCGGATAAGTGTCTATGCTGAGGATAGTTAAGTTTTGCTGCTGATCTACAACTATGCTGCAGATAGCCTTTCATGCAGAAGACGAAGAGAGGACAACGAGTTTTGATAGGGGGGCGTGAGTTAAAACAGGCTCAGGGGCTCAGAGTGAGAATTAGGGTTATAAAAAAAAGTATATTACCATCTTACCCCTGTCGAAACTAAACTTAACGGAAAGAATTTAACGAAGTTAGGCCCAGGGGCTCAGAGTGTTACAGATTGTATACCACAGGTACTCAAAGCGTTAAAAATTCGGGTTAGGGACGCATTGTGTTAAATCATGTAAACCATAGGGACGCAAACGGTAATTTACTCTATATATTATTAGACTAGTTATGTTCTTATTAGTAATTATCATAGACTATATCTATATGTAATATTGTTCTCTATATATAGAGACCTAATGTAAACCTACGCCACACAATCAATACACAATTCCAGGTTTAACTATTAGACTAAGTGATATAGTATAGGGACTAGATTTATAATATGGTGTTCTATATAAACACCTCTTTATGTAAACCCTAAACATACAATCACATTCTAATACAATCATATTACAAGGTTTAACTTAGTATCAGAGCCAGGTTTCAATCACCGTAAAACACCGCCGGAGGGGCGGCACCACCACAACAAACCTCCACTGATGTCTTTTGATCCAACCCTAAAAATTTACTGCCGCCGCCGCCACAGTGCGCCGCCGCTACAGTGCCGCCGCCGCTACAGTGCCGACGTCGCTACAGTACCGCGCCGCTACAGTACCGTGCTACAGTGCGCCGCTACAGTTCTCTTTTTTTTCTATCCACTCCTACTGCCGCCGTCAACCACCACTGCCGCCTCCACCCACGGCGGAACCCTAGCCGCCACAGCGGCGGAACCCTAGCCGCCACAGCGGCGGAACCCTAGCCGCCACAGCGGCGGTACCCTATCCGCCACCACAAACACCATCGTCGCCGCCCTAAACCCTAACTCCTCCCCGCGTCTAGGGTTAGCAAATACAACTTGCTTTCTTGTCCCTAGACGCCGTCGCCGCCACTATACAACAATGGTCGTTTTTCCGGCGACGTGCACCTCGCGAAAGCCACAATGCTTTCAGTTCCGTTTATTCGAGGGTTGCAAAAAAAAAAATAGAGATCTACAATCGGGGAGTTAAAAAAAAAAAGGGGAACAAACCCAACGGGCGAAAGCCGGAAGAAGATTAGGGTTTTCCTAATCTAGTTTCGATTGGGCCTTTGAGCCCATTTACCATTGCTGTAAAAAAAAATGCGTAGGACGGGCGAAAGCATGGTGGAAAAGGAGAAGACCAACTATCTTTTTAGTTTTATGTTTTTTATATTTTCAACCTAAATCTCTCCTGAGCTTAGTTTGCGGGGGAATATTAGACTAAGTGATATAGTATAGGGACTAGATTTGTAATATGATGTTCTATATAAACACCTCTTTATGTAAACCCTAAACATACAATCACATTCTAATACAATCATATTACAAGGTTTAACTTTAACTTATATATATATATATAGGGGCATGTTCTTTTGAGAACCAACTATATGTTGAGAACCGAAAGAACCGCACAAAACGTGTACATATCGCTTTAGTGAAAAAAGTAAAATTCAACAACAATGTTTTATTTATCTCTTCCCACTCTTAGTTTGAGTTTATCTCCTCTCTCCTGAATTTTTTTAAGAAAAGTATAAAAATATGCATATATGCATTCATTTGTGCATATAGTGTGAGTGCATATATGCATTTAAAAAAACGACTATAAATTCGAGGTCTTTTAAAACCAAACCTTAAACATATTGAAATGTACATGAATTCTAGTCAATTTATATTATAAATAGAGGAAGAGTTAATGCGGTTCTCACGGTTCTTAACATATTGTTGGTTCTCAAAAGAACATACCCCTATATATATATATAGAGAGAGAGAGAGAGGGAGAGAGAGAATGGATCATTTGAGAACTCCTAAATATTGTGAGAACTCGCAAAAAAACCAATCAAACCCATTTTTTTGTTTTTGCTAGCTTTATTACTAGAATACAACATAAAAAATGAATTCATATATGTAAATTTACATGTATTCGTATATTAAAAAAATGTACACATGTGTAAGTATACCATTTACACATGTGTAAGTTTTTACCATTTACACAAGTGTACAAAATTTTTTAAGAATAATTTAGAGAGATGAATTAATTGGAGATATAAGTTATTTTTTATGTTGTATTTTAATAATAAAGGTAGTAAAAACAAAAAAAATGGTTTTGATTGTTTTTTACGCAAGTTCTCGTGATTCTCAAGTATTTATGAGTTCTCAAGAGATCCTATATATATATATATATATATATATATATATATATATATATATATCTGTGTGTTATGCAGAAAACAGCCATTTGGTGAGAAATTTACATGTTATATAAAAGCAAGAGCATGATAGATGGTTAAAGCAACTTGCCTGATAATAGTATGCTGGACGGAATTCCCACTCAGATGAGGTTTTATCTGCAACAGTTAAGGCGGGAGAAGAAATGGTTGCATTGGTAGTTTCAAGCAACTCAGCAAATACTAGGTACTGCCTGCTCAGCCATTCCCAATGAAGAAAATTTACTTGTGTAGGGCCTGTTAACTTCTTATAAGAAGCATTATGCTGGCGGAACCATTTAATTGCTTCTACAACCTTTCCACCATGTAATAGTAATGTTGATATCTTGAAGTGGAATTGCTCTGCAACCAACTTGATCTCAATCAACCGTTGGACTGCTGGCAATCTAGTAGATGTCCCAATCATCTGTAGTTCAAATTGGATTGTTAGTACATATTGAGCCCCAACTAAGCTAAGTTCCTAATTTAGAGAAAAAAAAAATACTAGTGTTATGGTTAGTTGGTAACAACCTAAAGTGTATAGTATTTCACAAAACTATTGATATTTTTCAAGTTCCAAGTATAATACATGAAAGAATGGTATTTCTTCCAATCAGCAACTTTCCGTGGTTCGTTATTAAGTGGAAAGATAAAGATAAACTGATCTGAGATATCAGCTCGTTTTAAAAATTCACTCTTGCCTAAAACTATTTGCTTCAAATTATTTGCTAAGTTAGTAACCTCCTTGTAACTAGATGGTTTATAGAAATTAAATACCAGTCTACGTGGTTGCTTCATGTGTCATGATGACCATATATCAATCAGTATCATAAAAAGGGATAGTTCTAAAATCTTATTAGTTATTACACCCAAATCTTAAACTAATAGGGGGAAAACAAACTAAAATATAGAGGCAACAAATGTACTTTGTTACTTGGGAATGTTTGCATAATTGCATGTGTGTTTAAACTGATTATTGTTACTAGAAAGCGCAATAATCAATGTGGATTGTTTGTGTAAAAGTGACTTATAACTTTAATCTTTGATGAAAGCCATCAGATTTGGATAATCAGACAAGAAGTTGATGTAAAAAGCTATCCCTAGTTTTAAATAACTCATTTATCTGATTCTGTGTCAAATCTCTAGATAATCACTTTCAGAAAGCACATCCAAAGTCCAAACACCCCTTATTCAATCTTTTGGAAAGCGAACCTCTCGCAGTGCATGGTAGCCATCCTCATACATTCTTAAAGCTTCGGCCCAGTCTCTCCTGAATTCTGCATATATAGCAACCTACAAGTTGAATTTAGATAAAATAGCAAGTAATTAGAACATTTCTATTCCAAAATAGAAGCCATTATCATAAAGAACAAACTTTCTTGCATTACTTTAATCTATGACTAGTTTTTCACCAACTGTTAGTCTGTTACAAAGGGGACTCCTAATTTGCAGAACCCATTTACATAGGTTTTCAGCACTTTAAAGAACAAACCACCTCTTAATCTGTAAGGAGATTGCTATATATGCATCATATTCATAGATATGATGACTAAACACATAGAAGGCAATAAAACTGTAATGTCCTATTAAGTGGTCAGCAATACTACATATTTTATGGTACAAAAACCTTAAAGAGATACATGTGCATGCAATCTTTATTTGCAGGGATATCATCAGAGACCAGTAACAGAGAGTTACTGAATGATGAGGCAGAGACTCAAAATTTAAGAAGCTCATACTTAAAGAATGATTCTTTCCAATGTGTTTCACTAAATCTTTTACGATCAAATTATAGTTTCTCTGCAGTTTCAAATCATTGATGTTCTCTAACTTTCCGCCTCAACTATGTGCTAATAGACAAGCAACTGAAACTTGAAAACATGTGAGAAGAAATTTCCAGCTATTTTCTTACTTTAAAGCAGTAGCGGACATTAAACTCTATGGAGCCATAACTCTTCTTTTCAAGTCGCGTTCTAACCCTTCTTCCTTCATCCCTGTAAAAGGTAACAGCTAGCTCCCCAAATATGGTCCCTAGCCTACATTTGGGATTATGAAAAGTAAGACAAAGATCGGTGACAAGTAATAATGACATTCATAAAGAAAAAACCGCATGCCTGTTCAGAGATTGGTTCAATTCAGATGCATCATCTGGAATAAATGTAATAACATATTTCGCATCTAGTTCAGCACGCTTGCGCAGAGCCACCATGCGATCTTCGGTTATAGAATCTGCACCAAAAACCTTATCTCACCAACAATTGAACAATATAGAGATGATCACATTTAAGTTATGTAAGCATCTACGTTTTGTAAAGATGAACGAATACATACACACATATTATGTGTGTGTTGTATGTGTATATTATAATATGCGTGTGCACATTCTGTGTGTGCAATACCAAGATTTCAAGTACCATGAATGAAGGACAAAATAAGGATTTAATATCAGATTAGATCAATAACTGATTTCATTCTTCTTTAAAGAAAACGGCCAATATTCAGTTCTATTTAATATGAAGAAAAAAATGGGGGTATTAACTGATATGACAAGATATGCAAACAGTAGTCCTCTTAATCTATGTCCACGCAAACCTTAGAATTGTTAGAGATGGATGGAGCACATGCCACAAACAATACTCACATGTTTAAGGAGCATTTAGATGTTACTTTAAAAATGATCATATGATACTGAATTGATAAGAATCAGATAGCAAGCTGTAATAAAAATATAGTGCAGAAGATGGTGTACGGATTAGCCACACGCCCCAAAAAGATGTTTATGAGACCGAACCCACAGTTTTGTTAATTTGCAATAGGAATCATAATCTTTAACTCATTAGTATTAATATACAAAACAAGAAAAATGTAAATTCCAGATTTTATCTAAAGAGTATATGAAGTTCCCAAATAAATCAAGCATGGTACATAGGTAAAGCCAAGTTACCTTTGGAGTTAAACCTCACAACGACCACCACTACCAGTTTGATATTCCTCCCTCTAATCACTGTTCTGTCATGCATAAGAACGTAAAAATAAATATACACATCAAGGCATAGAGATACCACTCTGTCCCAAAATAAGGAAATAGTTGATTTCATTTATCAAACCTGCTAGTTTTAGAAAGTAATAACACAAACATCATTTTGTAATTAGGTTAAAATTGAAAGTCAAGCATTATAAGGAAACAGAATCATAACACAGAGAAGTGCAAAAATGGCATACTTGAGGTTTTCGAGATCGGTGCAGACCTGAAGCCACTGGGCGGGATCACCGGACAGTTGATCGGCATCGAACAGAGCTGCAACAACTGCTGGAACCCTAGTTCGATGCTTCAATAGCCAATCTCTTTTGAGAATGCCGCTAGATGTGTAAGCTGCCGGCAATTGATTGTCCTTTTCTTTGGGGATTTGATCTATGACGGAGATCTTGGAGAAATCTGGTAATGCGAGTGTATTGATCGGCGGTTGTTCGGAATGGAGGTGAGTTGAGATCGTAGCGTGGAGGTCCTGGTGACCGATGATACATACTAGTGTGACCGGTGGAGTTCGGAGTTCTTCGGGATAATGTTCCATGATTGGAAGAATTAGAGTTTTGGATAGGAAATTAGGAAGGAGGAGGGTGGTGGTGGTGGTGGTGGTTTATCGGCGATGTTCAGGTTAGAGCCGATCTGAGTAGTACGTGGTTGCGATGTGTTTCTTATGGTGCGATGGAATACAAGACTCAATGAGTTGACTCGCTTTTCACACTAACTTTCATATTATTTTAGTTTCATCAAAATACTTTTGTGTTAAAATTTTTGTAACATCTAAGGGTGGGAGGGGTGTACTCGGTGTGAGCCCAAAACACCGCACGGCGTGTTCGCCCCCTCCTTTTTTTTGGCGTGGCACGTTTTCACGGCGTGAGCTCGCCGTATGGCGTGGGAAAGGAAAAAAACGACCGTTGGTGTTGGGCCCACCTCCAGCGGCTCTTTTGAGCCTTTTAAAAAAAAATTCACTATAAATAACTATTTTAAATCCAATATTTTTTACACCACTCTCATTAGTCATTTCTAGTAAATTTCTCTCATTCCTACTCTCTCATTTCTACAAAAAGGATACCAATCAAAACAAAAAAACCACCAAAACCCGAGATCAAACCACCAACTCTCATGATGATGTTCCCGAACCCATGTTGACAAGCGTCTTAGAACGCAAACGACAAATAGCCAACTTATAATTTTTTAATTATTTTTAATTCTTGTTATTTTTATTTTTAGTTTTTTTTTTGTTTAAGTTATTTGCTTTTAAGTTATTTATTTTTATTTGTAACTTTTTAATTTATGAAATTATGGTTTTTTTAATTAACTTTTTTTTATTTGTGGCATGGTGTGGCATACCCAAATGACATGGTTTGGTGTTTTGTGGTGTGAAATGAGATGGTACCATTTGATTGGATAATTTGTGGCATGATGTGGTGTAGTGGCATGGGTGCCCCCTCCACCCTAAACGCCCCCTTAAACATGGTTGCCATCCGTACGCCTAAGGGGTTAACGTCCTGCCATGTTACTGAGCATATGGGCAATCATTTGACAGAATCACCAAGTTACGTAATGGTTCACCCCCTGCATCTATTTTTTAATGCCGGTTTTGAATCAAAATTTGTTATTGCAGTTACAAAACTTCAAAACTTGATCAAAGGGTGTTTGGGCAACGGGGAATCAATTAAATTCTGGATCGACCCTTGGTTATTGGATGAACAGTTAAAAACAATTTGTCCTTTATTCTCCTTGGATTTTAATAAAAACTGCAATGTGGCTAACTGTTTTTTTATGCAAGATAATTCTGTTACGTGAAAGCTAAGGTGGAAGTATGAACCTCACTCGCCGGATGAATGTAATGACTGGGCCCAATGTCTTAGTCTCTTCCATCAGGTCCGGATTTCGAAAGGCTCGGACAAATGGTTGTGGCTGGTTGATGATTCAAAGTAGTTCTCGGTTAAATCGATTACGGAGCTAATGGTCAAAGGTCAAGGTTTGGGAGTTTTTTTCAAAATGGAATGGTGCAAATGGATTCCGTCTAAGTGCAATATGTTCGGGTGGAGGGCTGAAATGGATCGCATCCCAACCTTTGTGGCTTTAGATAGAAGAAAAGTCCCAGTTTTATCTCTAATGTGTCCTCTCTGTGGAGATGACCCGGAAACTACGGACCACTTATTCACCTCGTGTTTTGCTGCGACTGTGATTTGGCAACATGTTTCCGGTTGGTGTAAGTGTCAACAGGTCTTTGCCTTCTCGATCAAAGATCTACCGGAACTTCACAAGTCGGTACAAATTGACATAGGCTCTAAAGGCATCTTCCACGGTATCATCTTAATCTTTCTATGGTGTATTTGGAAGGCTAAGAATGAAGCCCAATTCTCAAACATAATAATCAAAGTTGAAAGAACTATTGAAGATATAAAACCGCTCGGTTACCTTTGGCTCAAGAACAGATCAAAGAACAAGAATCTGACTTGGAAGGACCAAGTTGGGTTCAACTTCGCATGAATGTGTCTAATGTAATGTAATTATCGTTTAACTGTTCCCGGTTCTTTTTTCTTTTCTGGGCTGGACAGTTGCCTCGTCTGCTCGATAGTTCTGGTCTGTATGTTGGTTTGGGGCTTGCCCTGTTGTTTATAAAAAGTTCTCTTTTCGAAAAAAAAAACTAATAATTAACTAAATATAAAATTTTCATTTTTAATAAATAAAAAACTAAATTATAAAATAAAAAATACATTCTTAAATAAATAAAAAAACTACATTATAAAATAAAAATAATGCATTAAAAAAATAAATTAAAAAACAACATTCATAAAAATAAACACACAAACTACTCCTCATCCTATTCGATTAAGTTGTTTCTTTCGTATATTTCTTTCCGCCGCCTCTCCGTGAGTTTACGAGCATTTCCGGTCAACTGGTCTATGTTCATAGCAAGATCTTGTTGTTGTTGTTGTTGTTTATCCTTTCTAAAATTGAGTAGCTTCTCAAGCTTCGCGTCTATTTTATCAAACCGGTCATCCGAGGCAGACCAAGAAGTAGCCCATTTACCTTTGTTGTTTCTTTCGGGAGGACCAAACGGTTCTTTCGGTGTTTCAATCTCGTCATCGGTATCATTGAGATTAATGCGTGAACATATATCCGGTGAAAAATCGTCGGACGATGACATTTTTGTACGTTTAGATGATTAGCTCATCAAAGGGACTTGGACCCACTTTGGATACTTTCTCACATTGTAACATCCTAATGGATCGAGCTAATAAGGTAACAAAGTCTCTTTTAAACAACCTTGGTTATAAAGGTTTCACGAAAAGCTGGGTTTATCACCATTAGAGGACCCGGTTAGTCGTTATTGCAAAACTTCGAGACAAAAACGCGTCGAATGAACTAGGAGGGACCTGATACGAAACTTGTGGCCATATAAAACACCTTATGTGCAAACCCTAGGTCATTACTCGACCTTGGTGTGCGACGGCAACAGTGGACGGGAGAGGGAGAGACGCCGGACGATCGGAGGAAGCCGACGACGGTGGTTCGACGGTGGTTTTAAGCGGGGAATTGTGTTTGGTAAGAGACCCTATTAGGGTTTTAGTTTTGTTCATGGTGATCGGAGAAGAAGACTAGGCGGAGACCGGTAGTGGCTACGGTGGTGATGACAGCGGTTGTGGTTACCGAGTTAAGTAAGCGATGGAGTCATCTGATGGGTGGCGTACGACGGGGATAACCGGCAGGAGGAAAACAGGGAGACCCGTAGGGTGGTGCCCGGTTGGTGGAACGGTCGATTATAGAGAGAGGAGAAGAGAGAGAGAGAGTCGAAGGGTGGTGGGTTCGGATGGACGATGAGGGGGCGGTGGTGGTGCACGAAGACTGCCGGAGTTGACTGTGGTGGTGATTCATGCGGCGGACAACGAGGTGATAGTGGTAGTTGTGTTCCGACATGAAAGGAGACCCGGTTAGGGTTTCTCGTGGCAAGAAATATGATGGGAACGTGATGGTGGTATGAGGGTGACACACGGTGGTGGTTCACAGTGATAAACGAGGAGAATAACAGAATCGTGTTACACCCGACTAGGAGTTTGGTGAGCCTAGGGCTTGCATGGCGTGGTTTGGACGTGCATGGGGGACGAGTTTACCTATCATGCGGGTACGGTTAGCAGGTGTTACCGGGTGTGCACGTACATGGTATGTGTTTAGGTAATGAGATGTAGTAATTGTATGTGTGTTGCTATAATAGTGGTGTAGTGGTGTTATGAGTTAGTCGGGGTGAGTCAGGATATAAGCTAAACGCTTATGAATAAGTGTAGGATACTTTATCCTAGTACTATGTATGGGGTGCAGGTGCAGTTAATGAGTCATGTAAATAGAGTATGATGTTATGTGTTTTATACATGTGTTGTGTGTATTGTGTCGTTGTCCTTGCGACACAGCGGGAATTGTTATTGTGTCGTTATCCTTGTGACACGACGGGTATTGTGTTTGCATCATTGTCTTTATGACACGGTAAACGGGATTGTGAAGGACGTAGTCCTTTGCGAGGTCACCAAAGGTGTCAAATTCTGAGCAGGTTAATGATGAGCTCGGGGTGTGATGAACGCCCTGACGAGGGTAACCCTGACGAGGGTAACCCTGACGAGGGTAACCCTGACGAGGGTAACCCTGACGAGGGTGCAGTAATGAGGCATGTATTTGTGTGCATGTATATATGTGTTTAATTGCATACAAGTGATGAGTTATAATAATTGCGTATGAGATGATATTGAGGTGATGAGTAGATGATATTAATGTGATGTGTAGTGTCTGATTGACCGTTGTGTAAGGATGTGGACATTGTGTTACAACTATTGTGTCAGTTGGTAGGTGAGAGTCTTGGTTAGGGTTGGTTACATCGGTGTCTAGAGGTTGGTGGAGATAACCAGTGTTTGGTTAATATGTGTAGTAAATTTTGAGTTACCATAGTAGTAAGCTCGATCCATGTCAGAGAGACTTACTGAGTTAAATGGCGGGGTGAGTCCGGGGTGGTGAATATTTTGGGATATCATAATATGATGATAATTTATAAAACTATTTTATAAGGACTGGAGGGTCTGGAGCGAAGATAAATACTTTTGTGACGAGTTAGTTCTTATTTAAATTAAACTATTAGAACTCACTCAGCGTAGCTGACTTTGTGTGTACGTTAGATTGTTTCGCAGGTGAGCATTATGGTCGACGTATCTTGGCTTAGGAACGGTGCTACTCGGATTGGTGTGTAGGCATTCGTGAGGTAAACTTAATGACGATAACGACATTAATAATAATTATTGTTTTAGAAAGACTTCTGCTGTAGTTTTGATTTACTAAACGAGTATTTTAAAGAAAATACCTAGTGATGAGAACCAACTGTAGGATGCCCGGGTTGGGGTCTTACACACATTCTCTCATGCTTTATAGGAATTAAAACCCACTACGGCTTTGTACTCATCACAATCTTCTAAATAAATATCTTGGTCGTTCTGCCCACTTTTACTGTTGTTGTAGAAGTTGTTAAACTTAGCAAATTTGTTGTTAAAGTCCTGATATTTACCCAAGATCTTGTCGGCGTTACGGTATTCGCCCATCCCCATTGCGGCGTGAAAATTTTTCACCAATACATAACCAAAATCCTTACTTTTTTATTATTTCCTATATAAATATATAAAAGTTATTAACACATCATAAAAAGATACAAAAAATTACATAACAACTTATAAAAAAATATAAACGCCTTACCAATTTGCGGGTCCTTTGACCTAAGATTGTGTCAAAGCTAATTTCTCTTCCGGAGTCCACTTTTTATGTACACGTGAGTTTGTGTCGTCGGTTGATGTTGTTGGTTGTTTCTTTTTATAGATCGTTTCTTTGGTTTGTCGATGGTTGTGTCTCGGGGGCGAATTCAGCGAGTTGTTGTGTTTTGGGTATGGAATATGGTGTGGGAAAGGTTTGGGTCGGAGGTGGTTGTTGTGTTGGAGATAAAAGGTAAGGTTTCCCGGATAAATATTGGGATTGAGTTGGTGAAAATGCTTGGTTCCGATAACATACTTGGAACATAAACATCTTAAAATAATGGGATTGAATAGGTTGCTCGGGTTATTGTTTGGGTCGCGATTTTGAGGGAAGGACCGAGTATTCGGGTTGTTGCGAATGTTCACGTAATGGGAATGGTTTGGGTTTCAAGGATTCATTTTTGAGAGAATTTGAGAGTTTGAGAAATGGTTAGGAAAGATTATATGTTTTAATTGGTAAAATGGTTAGGTACTTATAAAAGTTTTTTTTTAATATAGCCAACGGCTATATATATGTTACCGTTGGAGACTTGGAGTGCCCATTTTCCCATGAAAGTCTTCACGCTCCCCCCTCCCCACACCCACTTTCACGCCCGAGGGGCGGTGTTCCACGCCCGTGAAAGGGCCAAGTGGCTCACGTCCTCTGGTTCACGCCTCCACTACGGATACTCTTAACTAGCTTCCTTCTACCTTAAATCCTTATTATATTTTCATTTAGTTATATACTTGTTGCATGTTTAACATTAAACAAATAAAAGGTTATAATAATTGTTGAATAAGGTTTTGAATACAATTATCTATATTTAAAAAAAAAAAATTGTTTTCTTGATGTATGTTAAAGGCGACTTTTCTAACAACTATGTGGTGCATTTGATGTTCAAGAAAGATTGTAGAAGATATAAAGCTTATGGGGCTCTTATGGTTGAAAAATAAGGCAAAGGTTGAAATGTTAGATTGATCATATTGGTGTTCTTTTAATATTTTCCAGCCTCCAGATGATGTAAGGAGTGTGTCTGGTGTTGAGAAATTTTCTACCAAACCTCGAATATGTTACGTGTATGCTTTCATATAAAACTAGAAAGCTAACAAACCACAAATAAGTTGGTAAGGAGTCTGTTAGGGTGTATTTGTGTGGTTTCTAGTCTCTTGCTAGATCCACTTCATATTATATATATATATATAAACTTTTTCACAGATTACAAAAACGAGTCATGAACAAATTATAAAGACCCAGGAAGAAACTATTGCAAGTTTGCAAAACCAGCTTATACAGCAAGAAAAAAATACACAGTCTATATAAAACCATATAGAAAATAGTATTCTAAAACAAAAAGTTGGCATTCTCGAAGCGAAAAATATACAGTTGCTACAAAGGCTTGAGAAAAAAGAAAACAGTTACAAAAGCTACGACGCCTTTAGAGCCGGAATGCTAGACACTCCTTGAAAATCTTGTCTTCAAACTGTGTTTGATCAATTTCCAGAATTTGAACAGATAATATCACAAAAAATTAATACAAAATTCCACTAGTATTGTATGAGTTACAACTCAGACTTATGACGATTGCCCTGAATGAAGAGAAGTATAAAGGAGTTACAGTTGTTGAAAGAACAGATGACGATGGAGACTCTCATGCTCCTTCTTCAGAAAAACCTTAAAGAAACGGACATGCCACATGATCTAATTCTACAATTCTACCATAATGGTATGATTGATTACATAGAATTATAATAAACACAAAAACAGAAGAAATTATAAATCTTTTTGGAGAAAAATTTGTAATAGCCACCGGAAATATCTCTACACATATATTTCCTCCACATATTGGCTGTAAAATCTTTTCTTCTTTTTCTTTTGCCAATGACCATACATACAGACCTGCCAGAAAAAGAATGTTCATTACTCACAAGCTTTCTAGCAAAGACTACTTAAAAAGGCTCGCCATACAAACTGAGATTCAATTCTCGGAGCTTTACTGGGTTGATAACCTCGCCAGCCTTACCACAGAAAAACCTGAAAAGAACAGCCAAAGAAAAGATACTACACAGTTTATTTCCTAAAACTAGAAGACTCCCACATTACCATCAGGCTTTCATTGGGAAAGCTACCACCTTCTCGCTGAAGGACACTATATACAAATTTGGAGTCACAAAAATTGGAACATGCTTCTTCCCTTCATTGGTGAAGGAGAATCTCTTGAATTACAGCATATCTTGAATTTAGAAGACTATTATCTGAACCCAGAAGATTTTGGTTCCGATACAGGCACACCACCATCCATTCCAGACACCCACAGAGATTTCTACAAAGATTGCAAAAAACGTATGCACTGACGTCTCTGCCCACAAAGTCTACAAAGCCGACAAAGTCTACAAAGTCTCAATTATTTGACCGACAATTCTCTATAGATAAAAAGAAAAGTTTTTTGTTGTTTTGTTTCTTTAATTTATAGCCGTTTCTTTTTCTTTTATGTTTCTTGTCTTATAGCTTAGTGATTTATTTTATTTCCCTATTTAAGGCAAGCAAATTCATTTGTAAAAACACACCGAAAATCAATCATAGAATCATTCTTAGTTATGAGCAACTAAACTCTCTCTTTCTGATTTCTCTTGTAAACCCTTATTCTCTCAATAGTTTTCTCTAGTTCTTCATACAATATATCTCAAATATATATAAAAAAAAGAAGTCCTTCCGCTGCAATCCTTCAATTCCGTTGCAAATATTCTCATCATCCACTGCAAATATACTGTAAGTTTTTATGTTTTATTGCAAGTGTCAAAAATCTCTGATGCCCCAACCTATTTTGTATATATATATATATATATATATATATATAAGGGTGAGTTCACTAGAAAACTCATTTTCATGAGAAAACAAAAAACCTCCTCATTAAAGGTGCTGCATATGTGTAGTACACCTAAAAGCCTAACCCCCACCCAAAAACCTAAACCCCCCACCCCACCCCCACCCAAAAACCTAAACCCACCCCGCCCACCCCCCAAAAACCTAAACCCCCCACCCACCCCAAAACCTAACCCAAAAGTTAAACTAAATCCAAAAAACCACCTCCAAAAGCTAACTATGCTACACATATGTAGCAAAACGCTTTATTTTTTTTAAAGAGGATGACTTGGGAACAAGATCTCCGAAGCAGTTTTTTAGTTTTGATTTATATTTTGAGTTATGATATTTTTATTATTTTTTTTACCTTTAATAAATAGTTTTTTGGTTTTCTCATTAACAATGAGTTTTCTTATGATCCTTCCCATATATATATATACAGGGGTGAGTTCACTAGAAAACTCATTTTCATAAGAAAACCAAAAAAACTCCTCATTAAAGGTGCTGCATATGTGTAGTACACCCAAAAGTCTAACCCCCACCCAAAAACCTAAACCCTCCACCCCACCCCCACCCAAGAACCTAAACCCACCCCACCCACCCCCCAAAAACCTAAACCTCCACCCACCCCCCAAAAACCTAACCCAAAAGCTAAACTAAACCCAAAAAACCACCCCTAAAAGCTAACTATGCTACACATATGTAGCAAAACGTTGAATTTTTTTTTGAAAGAGGACGACGTGGGGAACAAGGTCTCTGAAGCGTTTTTTTAGTTTTTGATTTATATTTTAAATTATGATTTTTTAATTATTTTTTACCTTTAATAAATAGTTTTTTGGTTTTCTCATAAACAAAGAGTTTTCTTATGATTCTTCCCCTATATATATGTATGTATGTATATATATAGACTTTTCGCCATTCAGAAAAACACAAAACAAAAGTAGTGGTAGAAATAAAAGTAAGTGAACATTCTTTGAGTGAAAAAGGAATACTCGATAACTTAAGCCATTAAACACATACGGTTTTACACCTACACAAAAAGTCATTAAAGTCGAATTGATCGACAAATTTCTTTAATATGGATTGGCTTAAACACAGGGCTGTGCAAAGGGTCGGAACCGAGCCGAGCCGACCCGACCCGACCCAGACCGGACCCTCAAGAACCGAAAACTCTTTTATTGATAAAATTGGGAACCACGAAATGAACCTTATAAGCCTATGTAGTTCCAAGTCTGAAATGGTCTGATCGGCCGGTTAAAGGGTTTGGTGTAATGGGCCTTTGGAGGGCAAGTGGAACAAGGTCATTTTTTGGCATGTAAGTGCAATTAGTGATGATTTTTTTCCTATAAAAATATTTGTTATTGTAATTTTTAAAACTACAAATAAATTGTTGTATAATAGCATTCAAAAATTAGTGATGATTTTTTTCCTATAAAAATATCTGTTATTTGTAGTTTTTAAAACCACATATCAATTATTGTATAATAGCATTCAAAATTTTCAAACAGTAGCATTCGATTGTTTTATAATAGTATTCAAAACTAATTAACATTCAAACTATAAATCATATCAAAACTGAATAGCAGATTAAAATTGGGCTATGCAAAGGGTCGGAACCGAACCGACCCGACCCTCTAAAACAAAAAACTCTTTTATTGATAAAATTGGGAATCATGTACCGAACTTTATAAGCCTATGTGGTTCGGATCCTTAAGGTTTCGGGTCCGGTTCATGGTTATGAGGGTCCCAAACCACAACTTTCTCACCTCTATTAGAAATTGTGTGTTAGTTACATATGGATGGATCGACAGTCGTCTGGTAGCTCGAGTGCTCTTTTCTTGACAGCTACATCACATAACATGTTGTGTATGAAATTAGCTTAAGGTTTAGGGGTGAAAAACAAAAGCCCATGGGTAGCATGGTTCAAAGCTTTCTATTTCCTAGCGTTAGATTTTCTTATGCTAGCCCATTCATCGTGTACAAGACGTTTCCGCCTAAGACAAAGCACACAGCGTATGCTCCTATATGTGCAAAGGGTCGGAACCGAACCGAACCGACCCGACCCGGACCCTCAATAACCGAAAACCCTTTTATTGATAAAATTGGGAACCACAAAATGAACCTTATAAGCATATGTGCTTCCAAGTCCGAAATGGTCTTATCGATTGGTTAAAAGGTATGATGGACGAGATGCGTTTTTTGTAATGGGCCTTTGTAGGGCAAGTGGAACAAGGTCATTTTTTGGCATGTAAGTGCAATTAGTGATGATTTTTTTCCTATAAAAATATCTGTTATTGTAGTTTTTAAAACCACAAATCAATTGTTATATAATAGCATTCAAAATTTTCAAACAGTAGCATTCGATTGTTTTATAACAGCATTCAAAACTAATTAATATTCAAACCATAAATCATATCAAAACTGAATAGTAAATTAATATTAGGCTATGCAAAGGGTCGGAACCGAACCGAACCGACCCTACCCGAACCCTCTAAAACAAAAAATCCTTTTATTGACACAATTGGAAATCACGTACCGAACTTTATAAGCCTATGTGGTTGGATCCTTAAGGTTTCTGTAGGTCCTGAGCAGATCCGCAAACACAGATCTGCAGAGAAATCTTCAAACAGCCCGGATCAAGAGGCGGAATCTCTGGATCCGGTATCACTCTCGAATCAGAAAAAGGGTACAGACGGGTGCGGGAATCACATACACGAACAGAAATATATAAAAGTGAAAAAGAACAGATAATTGAAAGTATAAAACGTATGATTCTTTCATTGATATGAAAATGATAAAGCTCCTTACACACTCATAATTAGTCTCACCCCAGGATGAGCTCCCCCTGGGGTGGTGATTCCCTCTACAGATACACACTCCTCCTATGAGATAATTTGCTATTTATAGGAAGCCAAGCACACATGCCTTATTTTCCAAGCCACCGTCAAATGGGCTTGAAAAACAGGTATCGAAACTACCTAGTTTCGGTTGAACATTTGTTCAATCGAAACTGTTTCGATTGAACAAATGTTCAACCGAAACTAGTAGTTTTGATTGAACAAATGTTCAACCGAAACTAGTAGTTTCGATACTGTAGTTTTTATTGACAGCATCAGTCTCAATTTTATACCCAACAATCTCCCCCTAGGCTGATGCTATCAATTCTTGTCCGACACTGTCTTTCGTCTTCATAGATTGACTGATGATCCAATGTCTTTCTTTGTGATTCTCCCCCTCAAGTGTACACCCTCCTATCTTGTACAATTAGTGATGATTTTTTCCTATAAAAATATTTGTTATTATAGTTTTTTAAACCACAAATCAATTGTTGTATAATAGCATTCAAAATTTTCAAACAATAACATTCGATTGTTTTATAATAGCATTCAAAACTAATTAACATTCAAACCATAAATCATATTAAAACTGAATAGCAAATTAATATTGGGCTGTGCAAAGGGTCAGAACCGAACCTACCCGACCCGAACACTCTAAAACAAAAAACCCTTTTATTGATAAAATTGGGAACCACGTACCGAACTTTATAAGCCTATGTGGTTCGAAGCCTTAAGGTTCCAGGTCCGGTTCATGGTTATGAGGGTCAAGAACCACAACTTTCTCACCTCTATTAGTACTTGTGTGTTAGTTATATATGGATGGATTGACAGTCGTCTAGTAGCTCGAGTGCATTTTTCTGGATAGCTACATCACATAACATGCTGTGTATGAAATTAGCTTAAGGTTTAGGGGTGGAAATCAAAAGCCCATGGGTTGCATGGTTCAAAGCTTCCTGTTTCCCAACGTTGGATTTTCTTATGCTAACTCCATTCACCGTATACAAGATGTTCACAAAGCACACATCGTATGCTCCTATCTTGGCTAAAGACAAACCGGAGCAAATGGGTCGGGTCAAACGGAACGAGTGGATCATGTTGGGAACCATGCTTGTCACTGTGACATTATGGATCTCCGGGTAAGCTTAAACTAACTGAAACAAAAATACTAATAATACGTAAAAAACTAATAACACATAGCTACAACTTGATTAAGATTTGCAATCTCGATTTCATTATAATAAATATTATTATTATTATAAACTATTAATTTTAAAATATTTCACATAACATACGATAATAGTCAAATTTAAGAATTTCAAATACCTTATAGTGATGTACATTTTGTGAAAAAATTAATTTATATTTGATTTTAGAATAATTAATGATTAGTTAGTGGGGTAACTAGTACTTAGGGTTGTGCAAAGGGTCGGAACCGAACCGTTCCGACCCCAACCGGACCCTCAAGAACCGAAAACCATTTTATTGATAAAATTGGGAAACACAAAATGAACCTTATAAGCCTATCTGGTTCCAAGTCTGAAATGGTCTAATCGGTCGGTTAAAAGGTATAATGGACCAGATGCATTTTGTGTAATGTGCCTTTGTAGGGCAAGTGGAACAAGGTCGTTTTTTGGCCTGTAAGTGCAATTAGTGATGATTTTTTTCCTATAAAAATATTTATTATTGTAGTTTTTAAAACCACAACCCAATTGTTGTATAATAGCATTCAAAATTTTCAAACAGTAGCATTCGATTGTTTTATAATAGCATTCAAAACTAATTAACATTCAAACCATAAATCATATCAAAACTGAATAGCAAATTAATATTGGGCTATGCAAAGGGTTGGAATCGAACCGACCTAACCCGAACCCTCTAAAACAAAAAAAACACTTTTATTGATAAAATTGGGAACCACGTACCGAACTTTATAATCCTATGTGGTTCGGATCCTTAAGGTTTCGGTTACGGTTCATTGTTGTGAGGGTCTAGAACCACAACTTTCTCACCTCTATTTGTACTTGTGTGTTAGTTATATATGGATGGATTGACAGTCGTCAAGTAGCTCGAGTGCTCTTTTCTTGACAGCTACATCACATAACATGTTAAATTAGCTAAAGGTTTAGGGGTGAAAATCAAAAGCCCATGGGTTGCATGGTTCAAATCTTCATGTTTCCCAGCGTTGGATTCTATTATGCTAACTCCATTTATCGTGTACAAGATTTTTCCGCCTGAGACAAAACTCACAACTTATGCTCCTATCTTTCATAAAAACAAACCGAAGCAAATGGGTCTTTAACTAACTGAACGAGTGGATCATGTTGGGAACCATGCTTATCACTGTGACATTATGCATTTCCGGGTAAGCTTTAATTAACTGAAACAAAAACACTAATAATACGTAAAATACTAATAACACGTAAATTTATATATTTATATCAATTTATTACCAAAAAACAAGTTGACATCAAATTTTCAGTCTGGGTTAAACACGTAGCTACGACTTGATTAAGATTTGCAATCTCGATTTCATTATAATAAATATTATTATTATAAACTATTAATTTTAAAAAATTTCACGTGACGTACGATAGTAATCAAATTTAAGAATTTTAAATACCTTATAGTGATGTACATTTTCTGAAAAATTTAATGTATATTTGATTTTAGAATAATTAATGATTAGTTAGTGGGGTAACTATTACTTAGGGCTGTGCAAAGGGTCGGAACCGAACCGGCCCGACCCGGACCCTCAAGAACCAAAACCCTTTTATTGATATAATTGGGAACCACGAAATGAACCTTATAAGCCTATCTGGTTCCAAGTCTGAAATGGTTAGATCGGTCGGTTAAAGGTTATGATGGACCAGATGCGTTTTGTGTAAGGGGCTTTGTAGGGCAAGTGGAACAAGGTCATTTTTTGGCCTGTGTGTACAATTAGTGATGATTTCTTTTGTATAAAAATATTTGTTATTATAGTTTTTCAAACCACAAATCAATTGTTATATAATAGCATTCAAAATTTTCAAACAGTAGCATTCGATTGTTTTATAATAGCATTCAAAACTAATTAACATTCAAACCATAAATCATATCAAAACTGAATAGCAAATTAATATTGGGCTGTGCAAAGGGTCAGAACCGAACCGACCCGACCCGACCACTCTAAAACAAAAAACCCTTTTATTGATAAAATTGGGAACCATGTACCGAACTTTATAAGCCTATGTGGTTCGAAGCCTTAAGGTTCCAGGTCCAGTTTGTCACACCCCCAAATTTCCACTAACGGAGTTTTACCGTTTTGGGAGGTGACCAACTAGGATCTCTGACATCAGTTACTTCAAACGACACTATATGGGACTTGAAATGTAATATCATAAAAGATCAAGGTTCAGAGTGTATATGCGGAAGCGTTAAACAAAAGTAAATGCGCAAAACAACGCGCCCAAGTTCAATTACAAATAAAACATAAATATTATTCGATAGATAATTATTTCAATTGAAGTCCAAGACACATGCATGACTTAACGTGATCCTGAGTGCCAACCTGAGAAAACATGTAAGAAAACGAGTCAACACTAGGTTGGTGAGTTCACAGGTTTCAATCATTTAAAATAAAGTGTTTACGGATTATGTACATTCAATATGCATATCAATAGGTTGCATGCCTATATTCATGTTTTGCTAAAGCGCTCGCAACCGAAACTGACAGTGAGTATGTTTGTTTGCCTCCAGTCAGGTCTATCAACTCTGACTAATGTGTTAAGGTCAATATAACACCCGTTCGACCTCCAATCGAGTTAGCGCGACTAACACGGGTGGGGTTTGTCAAACCCAGTAGTACTACCAAAATTACCTCGTTCATACCATATTAACGGTCCGATGTGTGTGAGGACTTTTCATGATAGTGTGTTACGCTTAGCCTCAACAGTGATATCATATGAATTTCAATAAACCAAAAAGTTGTGACATGTTTTCTCCCCCAAATAAAAACAGTAAAAGGGGCCGTGAAACTCACCTGCGTTGCGTAGTAGGTAGTATCACACAAGTATAAGATTTGAAACCTCAAGTGTTAGCCTGCACGGCTTACGTATGCCCTAGAATCATAATCACATAAGTTAGGGACACATTGGGATTTGTGACGACGACATGGAAGTTAGAACATCTTTACGCTTTCTAAGGATTTAAGAGTAGACGAACATGTCTACGGAATTATATAAATTTCATAATATAATCATAAAGGGAAAAGCGTTACGTGTCGTGCGACCAATAAATGAATAAAAATTTAAATATATTCGTACGTTAAAGTCGTTTACAAAAGTTGGGAAAATAATATAATTTAATACATTATTTTTAGGCTCGACGGATTAACTAAATAATCATTTATGTGATAAAATAATAAATATATTATCTTAAATCGAATGTTTAAACGGGAGTAAATAATATAACTATTATATTATTAAATAATTTAAAACGTCACACGAAGTATTAAATGGTACGAAATAATATACGTATATATTATTTAATAACTTTAGTCACGGGTTGAAAATAATACGAGTATATTATTTAATAAGAAGTTGCGGTTTAAAAATAATATAAACATATTATTTTTATTTGATAGTAACGTAAATATATTATTTATAAAAGTGGGAGTAATATAAAAATAGTTTCATAAATCAATCCCGAACCTACGGGTTGTTTTCTGGGTTAAAACACATTTAAACGGGATTATAATAATAATAACTTAATATATATATATATTTATTTAATAAAAATCGCTTCAAAAAAATATGTGTGGGAGCCCGGTCTCGAACCCAGGTCCCTCCCACACCCGCTCAGAGCTTTAACCATCACAGCCCGCTAGGGTATCGCGGCTATATCCGATTTGAAAATCTCTTAACAAGCAAGCTCAGAGGGTTCTTCCCTCTTAACGAGATCCGAAGCAACTCTGCCTCAATTCATCGATTTCTTGTGTTAATCGAACCAGAATTTATAGAGGTTTTGATGATTAGGGAATTACGATCCTGAGCATGCTTTTAATTTTGAAAACGAACAAGTTTATGATGCTCAATTCTTGAAAACAGATCGCGTAAGAATAAAGTAAAACCTTGGATCGATCAGAAAGATTTCGATAATGGATTCGATTAAAATCATAGAGATTTTGATAATCTGGGCGTTTTGAAACTGCTAAAGTAGTTTAATTTCGTTTCATTTCAGTCTAAGATCAAAAACCCCAAACTCAGAAATGCAAGAACCCTAATTCCAGGATTTATACAAATTCGATAATAAAATGCCAAATTGATAGAGGGCTTTCGATGACCAAATGATTACGAAGCTACTGATATATTTTAATTTGATTTAAAATCATTTTAGGATTGAATTCGACAGATAGGGTTCATATGAACCCTAATTACAGGTTTCAGAGATTTCGATATTAGAAACTGGAATTAACAGAGGGCTTTCATTAAAAACAATTTCTCAAAGCTTTCTGCATGAGTTAATTCCATTATTATCATGTCTAGATTAGGGTTCGACTAATTCAGTCAAGCGATGAACCCTACAATCCAGAACTTGATTGAATCGATGATGTAAGCCCAAATTGTCATAGGTCTTAGCTTTACAGGATAAAGACGAAGCAATTGAGTTTAAGAATTACCAGAATGCGTATCAAATCGATGGAGTTTGAGTAGGTGCAGGTGTCGGCTGCACAGGCTTCTTTCCGGCGAGTTCTGAGGATTATCCGGCCAATGAAGGTGATTCAGACTCTTCAGGAGGATTCGGCAGAAGATGAGGATGCTTCAATTAGCGAAAGAAATGTCGGATTACCTTGAATTTGATGGATTCAGGTTTAGCACGAAGGTTATAGCTTCAACTTAATTATCCGAGTTAATTCGATTAGTTATTAGTGTTAATTGGGTTTAAGGACAATCATAACTGTCGTTAATCGTGCATAGGTAGTTTCGACTTTAATTGATTCGATCAGAAACGGTCGATTTTGCTGAATTCGCGAGGGTTGACTTTCCAAAGTCAACAAATTGACATTCCAGGAATTGCAGAATCAGTCCCTGAGGTTTTCAATAGAATGGAAGTTTGTAAATTGGCAGAATAAGTCCCTTAGGTTTAAATGAGGTTAAAATCAAAGTTAATTTTGACTTTTAAAGTCAAGGGATTGGATTTTGAATTTCCAAAAGTCAACAGAATAGTGTGGACTTTTGACATGACTAGTCCCTGAAGATTAAGTTTGAGATATTGACAGAAACAGTCCCTGAAGTTTGAATAAAGTTAGTTTCAGTTAACTTTAACTGGATCTAGATAACGGGATTAACTGGAAAAGTCCGGATTGTCACATCATCCCCTAGTTGAAAGAATTTTCGTCCCGAAAATTAAACAAAATAATAAAAAAAATTCCGGATGTCACATCATCCCCTAGTTGAAAGAATTTTCGTCCCGAAAATTAGAATAGTACCTTAAGAAATTGGCGTGGAGTGCTTGAACAGATGAGGATACTTGCGCATTATCTGATCCTCGCGCTCCCAAGTGAATTTAAGTCTGCGTTTCGAGTTCCAACGAACTCTGACAATAGGGATTTTACTGTGTTTTAACGTTTTGATTTCCCTATCCATGATTGTTATCGGTTCTTCAACGAACCGCAGTTGTTCATCGGTTTGTAGTTCCTCAAGAGGAACTGCGAGCGATTCGTCTGCTAGACATTTCTTCAAGTTCGAGACATGAAAGACATCGTGTACACCACTAAGTCCTTCAGGTAGGCCCAGTTGATACGCTACTGGGCCAATTCTCTTCACTATCTTGAATGGTCCAACATAACGAGGATTCGGTTTGCCTCGCTTCCCGAAGCGAATTACACCTTTTCAAGGTGAGACTTTGAATAGAAACATGTTGTCTATTTGGAATTCTAACGGTTTACGACGCTTATCGGTGTAGCTCTTCTAACGATCACGAGTTGCCGCCATACGGTTTCGGATTTGAACGATCTTTTCAGAGGTTTCGAATACAAGATCGGGACCTGTAAGTTGGCTATCCCCAACTTCAGCCCAACAGATAGAGATGGCATTTACGTCCGTACAATGCCTCGATTGTGCCGCCCTGATACTAGTGTGGTAACTATTATATAGAAGAACTCCACTAAAGGTAAGTGAGACTATTATTTGTGCATTCATGAAGGATATTATGCCCATAACAGCACTACTCCTTTCGCCATGGATGAAGAGGGTTTCTCCATTAGGAAGAGGAAGGCGAACAATTTCCTCGCGACAGATAATCTCAGCTTGGTTCTTAGATAATCAGTCCATTCCGACAATCACTTCGAAACTACCGAGTGTGACCGGCATGAGATCAAAGTCAAATTTATGACTAGTCAGTTAAAGTTTACAACCCCTAAGATTATGGGTTGCTTATATTACTTATCTGCTGGTTATTTCTATGGTGTATCTGTTTTGTAACAGGGTTTGGGTTTTTCTTAGTAGGTTGCTAAGTTTATTAGTCATGGAATTCCTATCAGCTTCAGTGTCAAATAGTACAGAAGCAAAATAGTTGTTTAGAAAGAACTTACCGGTAACCACGTTGTGGTCATAACGAGCTTCTCCGGATCCTAGTACAAAGGCTCGCCCTTTTGCACCATTCCCTGCATTATTGCCCTGGTTGTTATTATTGCTTTGGTGGTTGTTGTTGTTGTCGATGTCACTCTTCTTTAATTGTGGACAATCCTTCCGGAAGTGTCCCTCTTTTCCACATTCAAAACAACCCTTGGTAAAACCCGGTTGTTGGAAGGGCTGCTTGGCTTGTAATTCCCCTCTGCAGTCTTTGGCAGCATGGCTCACCTTGCCACACCGCTGGCAACGGTTTTTGTCACAAGAACCGAGGTGGTGGTAATTACATTTGTTACACCTGGGGTGTCTCCCAATATAACCACTTTGATGCTGACCCGAAGAGGTCGACTGGTTGAAGTTCTTCGTAGGTTCAAACCTACGCTGTTGTTGTTGCTGTGATTGATTCGGCTGAAATCCCACGTTATTATTGCTACTGTCAAACTTCCTCTTGTTGTTATCAGTAGACTTGGATGCTGACTTCCTGGGAGGTAGTGTCCCTTGGGTAACAGCTTGGTCCGTCAGTTTGTGAGCAAGACGGATGGTTTGCTGAATGGTAGCAGGGTTAGATGAAGTAACCATGCTCTGGATTTGTGGTACTAATCCACTGATGAACATTTCTATCCGCTTGTAGGCTGGTGTAACCATGTGAGGACACATCCCCGCTAGTTCATGAGAGCGAGTAGTGTAGAGTTCTATTTCAGAACCCTCCATTTTCAGATTCCAGAATTCTCCCTCGAGTTTCTGAATTTCATCCCTGGGACAGTACTCTTCCTTCATCAGGATCTTGAAGTCTTCCCATGGTGATGCATTGGCCATGTCCAGACCTAGCATCTGGACCTGTGCATTCCACCATGTGAGGGCAGGACCCTCTAGAGTTCCCGATGCAAATTTGACTCGGTCGGCTACAGGGCAGTTACACATGGAGAACACAGATTCAATCTTTTCAAACCATCGGAGTAATCCGACAGCTCCCTCAGCTCCACTGAATGTGTGGGGCTTGCAGTCCATAAATGTCTTGAAGGTACAGACATGCTGATTGTTCTGTGGATTGTTCGCTTGCCCTGGATTAGAAAGAGTAGGTTGGGTTTAGGAAAGAGTGGAATAAATGTGTACAGTTGGTTGTCTAGAATTAACGGTTAACAGGTTTACCTGCAACGTGTGCTGCTAAGGCTTCAGCAACACTGTCATTAATTAACGCGGCCAGTTCGGCTAGTGTCAGGTTGATATTTCCACGACCACCGTTGCGACCGCCACGTCCACGTCCGGCCATGATTCTTCATTTTCACAAACACAAGAAATGAATAAATATATCGCATATTAACATCAGTCAAGTGTAAGCAAATAGAAGGAGATGTGTAAAGACATGCAGGTTTATGATTTTTGTACAAGGCTAACTTAAATCATGAGGCTGTAGAATAAATAACTCAACGCAGACAGATCACTAAGATTTTATTGGAATGGGAACATCCTTACCCACTTAGGCTTTTATTTAAAACATAAGGAAGCGACAAAATAAGATAAGATAGAATATAATGGAATATCAAGCTCCACTGCCGGCGGATGAGATGACTGACTCAGCATCATCCTCCTCTACTTCCTAGGGATCATCTCCAGGTTCAAAGTCGGGTACTTCAGCTGGCTCTAAAGCAGCTGCAAGTTGTATCTCTAACTCTCCAATTCTTTCTTGAGATTCTACTTCAGCCTCCACGAGTGCATTCACTCTAGCCTGCAACGCCCTTACCTCGTCCACTAATGCATTATGCAAGCGGTCAGTACTTGCCAGTTCTGTTACTAGCAGATCTATCCTGTGATCTGTGACCTTTCAAAATTTTTGTTGTAATAATTGTCACATAAATATTAACATTCTATTTCAAATCATATACACGTATATTTAATCAAATTTATACAAATTGGCGTACAATTTATGTATTTTTAAAGTAAATTTTAAAAATATTTTAAGGTTATAAACTATGTAAATTATGTTATTAAATTAAATAATTTATATAAATAAATCGATGGTTTACAATTTTATTAAATTAACCATTTAAAAAGATGGATTTTTAAATAAAAACATAAGTTTTATAAATTTTATAAACTTAAATTTCATTTTAGTTTAAAAGAATTTAAGTTAAATAAACTTAATGATTTAAATAAATAACTTAATGCATTATTTCAAAAAGATAATTATTTAAAAAGATTAGTTTTATTAAAGAAAGTGGATTTATAAAATATATAAGTATAAAATAAATTAATTGAAATTGAAAAAGAAATCTAATTAATTATTTAAATAAAAGTTCAGGGGTTATATTGTAATTAACCAAACTAAAAGGATTTAAAATTTAAAATCGTTGAGGGGCTGTTTCTGGTCAAATGAAACCACATGGATTCATCCGGTATTTAATTTAAGGTCTTATCCGTAATTATTCCAGGGACTAAATTAAATCAAAGACAAACTCCAGGGACCAAAGTTGCCAACCCTCTATTCGCAATTCCGGTCACCCCTTTCGAATTGTCCGGCGGTCCGAGGCTTTCTCCGGCGAACACCCCGACAGGGCTGTTCCCTGCACCTCAACGCCCGACAAAAGCTTCTCTGGATTCGTCTCCCCCACGCGATCAATACCCCTCGACCAATTTGTCTCCCCATCATCCCAATCGTCTGATCGTGTTCATAGCCGAAAGTTCACACCTCTAATACGGCCCCGACAGTCAACCTCCACGCCTTCAAGTGATCTCGACAGTTTCGTCTCGTCCAGACGAGTGTCGGGGCATGCTCAATTGCATGTTTCAATATAAGGATTAAGCGCGTCTATAAATGGCCATGGTCGGCCCTGCACGAACTGGTTACCCCCCTTTCCACACACTCTCACACCAAATTGAAGACTCCATCACTTTCGTCGTTACTAAGTGAAGCTGCAACCAAGATTTCGAAGTCTAATTCCACCCAGAAGTCGATTCCCACTTGTGACATCTTTCGGACTTAAGTTTCTGCCGACCCGGCCCTTCGCGACCAAATAGGTACCTCAAATCCATTCGATTACCTTCTGTTACCCTTTGGCAAACTATCCTAAACGAAATCGCGGCATTCGCACGAGGATTGCCGAGCAAACCCGAGTCCTCGGGCGCGATTGCCGGTTACCGAGAACCAGCGACCAAGATCGCTTGAGTGCATATCAATTAAACGATACACCCATAACCAGCGATGGGCAGTAGCCCGGCTGGTTATGCGTGTGTGTGTTTATATCGTAGGTCGCGGGTTCGATCCAGGTGGCCTCCGGCCCAACCCAAATTTTTCTGTTTTTATTTTTTTTATTTATATTATCACATTCTAATATTATATCTATACAATAAAAACTATTACGAGTCGGTTTGATCGTTCGCTTATTTTGAAATCGATAAAAAAAAATTATATTTTCATAAACCATCCCATTTTTCTCTTTATACTTTTATAAACTTATTAAAATACTTTATAATATATAAAGTGTCCCATTTTTTTATAAATCTTGGAATAACTTTTATAAACTTATTAAAATACTTTATAATATATAAAGTGTCCCATTTTTTTATAAATCTTGGAATAACTTTTATAAACTTATTGAAATACTTTATAATATATAAAGTGTTCTATGTTTATATAAATCTTGTAATAATTTCTATAAACTTATTAAAATACATTTAATATATAAAATGTCTCATTATTTTTATATATGAACCTAGCAATATTTTTGATAAACTTGTTAAAATAAATTTTGATATATAAAACATCAACATAATTAATCAAATAAAGACTTATCTTTTTATTTATTATTATTGTTTAAATACATAAACATAATGATTAATTATTTAAAAATGTAAAATTTCATAAGTCAAAGTTTTACAAAATCATATTCATTTTCTACCACAATTTATATATTATTATAAAATCTATACTCATTTAAATACGAATACGCACATACATATAAACATACAATAATACCCATTTATCTACATAGGGTTTCATTGTGCTTAGACTTCAACATACTTATTACCTACACGCGTGGACAAATAACCGTTTGCAAGGTGAGTTACATAGCCCCTATTTTACATTTTTATACGTTTTGGGGTGAAACATTATACATGCTACTCACATTGTTTATACGTGTTATACATGAGACTATATGCTTATTCTTTGGATGTACATACATTTAAACACAAGACAACCAACTGTAATATTGATAGATCTATTGTGCCTGACCAGCCCACCCGGTTAGGGTGTTTATTACTGCATACTCGGATATAACCGCGTGTTATATTCAATCATACCGGATATAGTGGGTAACTATATTCAAGCATACCGGACTTAGCTGTTGTGCTCTGTTCAAGCGCGTCAAACTCGGTTTGAATTGTGATTAAATAAATGTTACATCCTATACTATGTTTAACAATATAAACAATGAGTTGCAAAACGATTTACAACCACTATTTACAGGAAATACTAAATCTATGTACTCACCAACTTTTTAGTTGACACTTGATTTAAATAATGTTTCAGGTTTGGATTTGTGACTGCTTGTCGAAGATCTCTCCATTTAGGAACTATGGACCTAGTTAAATAAATTAATGTTTTGAACTAGACTAGGTTATTTGAAATGTATTGTATTTGGAACTTGTTGTCTTTAAATTAAATCAATGAATTATGAAACCTTTAGTTATCATGTGCTTTTGAACAATCATCACATTGTCCGCCTCGATGATTCCGCCATCGGTCGGGGTGTGACAGATTGGTATCAGAGCCATGGTTATAGGGAATTAGGTTATTAGACACAATGACCTAGACTATAACCCTAGGACTCCCTTTTATGTGTTATGTGCTAAATGATAAATTGCTATGTGAATTATTTGTAGTTAGGTATTATTTGAATTTTTCCGAGTTTGGTACATGAGACTTATACACATACATACAAGACTTTGATACATGATACATACTTTACATACACATTTGACAAGCAAACTTATGCAAACAAATACACTACTATTCCTTGTCCATACTCTCTCCTAATCCTTATAAATTGCAACATTCCTACACATTTTATATTCATAGACTCTCAAATCTATTAAAATCTTGAAAATCTCGTCAACGACTTAATTTCCTGAAATCAGTAAAAGACACGTGCAATCTGGAAGGGTGACACCTGTACATTGGGTTTTCTGTCTAGGAAAGCATTTCGTATAAATCCAAATAAACGGACCCGTATGCTTTCCTGGGAATTCCTGAAGTGAGTGTTTACCTATAGGCTAAAGCATGTCTCTTTGAGAGTTTCGGGGAATTACTTAACGTTGATAAGTCAATGTATTCGCAAGGATACAATCCGAATTTGAACTCAAAAGTGGGGACATTATAACAAAATAGGAAAAACTAGACGAACATGCAAAACAAATCATTATTACGGGTGCACACGTAATAACAATTTGTAGTGTATGCAAGTCCCGGCAATTCCTATTATGCAAATAATGATCTATAACATCATGTCCTACCCGGAAAAGGTGACTTAGTTTCCCCTATCAACTTAGAATAAATACACATGCACTGGCACGCGTCATGATAAATCTCGTATTTCTGCTTACATTATTTCCCGTTATAACTCATATTTATCCGTCTCATCTAAAATATCATTGTCTTTCTTATGGTGTTAGAATGCCTCCTCGACGTGCAAACTCTAGCACTTCCAACCCGGATCTTGCTACTCTTCTTGCCCAGCTAGTAGGGCAAATGACTCAAGCAAATAACAACAGTGACGGGTCTCACAACATCCAAGGAAACGGTGGTACCAACCCGCCTCATTGCACGTTTAAGCACTTTAACTCGTGCAATCCTACCAAATTCTTCGGGACGGAAGGTGCAACTGGCCTTCTTCAATGGTTTGAAAGTACGGAGAGTACTTTCCTAAACAGCGATTGTCCCGACAATCTCAAAGTACGTTATGCTGCCAGCGTCTTCCAAAAACGAGCACTCACCTGGTGGAACGGTGAGAAACGTACTCAAGGCAACGAATCTGCTATGTCCTTGTCTTGGGACGAAATGAAACGACTTATGACTGACGAGTTCTGTCCTCGCAACGAAATGAGGAAGCTCGAAGCTGAATTTTGGGATCTCACCCAATATAGCGGAGAGAATTTGGCTTACACCACTCGTTTTCAAGAACTAAGTCTGCTCGTGTCCCACATGGTTACTCCCCTAGCACGGGGAATTGAGAAATACATAGGCGGACTGCCTATGCCGCTCCAAGACACCGTATTGGGAAGTAATCCCTCCACTCTCGAAGACGCTATCCGTTTGTCTGCTGTGTTGACTGACAATCATGTCAAAGCAAGTACCTTATCTAGGAAGGGTACCAAGAAAGTGGTCGACAAAGCTGCTACTTCCGTGTCCGACAAAGATGAAGAACCCAAATTTTTCCATCATGATAGGAAGCGTAAGGCCCAAAACTTTGCGGCCGTCATTCCTGCCGTACCTGTGACCCAAGTTACTCCTGAGGGTCAAATTCTGAGAAATTATGTAGGTTCATTTCCCCAATGCCCTACTTGCAAGTATCACCATGCCCCGCATGCTACATGCCGTCTATGCTCAAAATGTGGACGCTATGGACACGTTGTTACTACTTGCCGTGCTCGCACTATCGTTAATCAAGCTACTCAAGACAATCATCCAATGCCTCTCGCTATCACCTATGGACGGGCCTGTTACGAATGTGGAGACCCAAACCACTTTCGAAACCAATGTCCAAGACTTCAAAATCAAGGTGGTCCTCGTGGACGAGCCTTTAATATAAATGCTAACAAGACTCCGGCCAATGACGACACTGTCAACGGTACGTCCCTTGTTCTCTATCTTTATACATCCGTTTTATTCAATATTCAAAATTGTGTCTCTTGCTCTTAACCATCTATTTGCTAAACAACCAACCAATTTTGATAACTCGTATATCATGGTAATAGCGGATGGGAAATCCATTGCTATAAATTCTAAAATCCGTGATTGCATATAACAGCTATCTCATTCCTATACTTTCGCGAAACAAATCTATTATGTTTAAATTTAGTCATACAACTTGCTAGCTCTGTTAAAGTCTACTTGAATTGTTGAAGTTCTAAATCCTAGTAATTATGCACGGGGAATCCCCAGTATATCAAAGGGGTGGTGGGTTAGCCGCTGGTACACCCTATACATAAACCCACTTGATATAACGAGTATAAACCATGCATAAGTACTAGGAAGAGGATCGGTTCTTGAATTGTTAGACATATTTGTGCTATGAAACCACTCATAGACGTGATAACATTTATAAATTGCACGCATTTCATTGTACAATTTTCAATTGAGAAAGGTGATTTGATTAAAATGATCTAAATCCTAGTAATTATGCACGGGGGATCCCCAGTATATCAAAGGGGTGGTGGGTTAGCCGCTGGTACACCCTATACATAAACCCACTTGATATAACGAGTATAAACCGTGCATAAGTACTAAGAGGAGGACCGGATTTTAGAAAATGTTTTTTTGCAAAATTTGAAAATATGAACACCCGTGGGGTGGAGTTTTAAAGAAAAATGTCATGTCACAAAGTGATTGGCACCAATATTGTTAAATCTGGGTTCTAGTAGTTTACATTCATGCGTTGTATGAGCAATGGTATGCATAAATCTCCTTATACTATTAGAACAATTAGTTAAAAACTCGACTCGAATTAGCATCGTCATCCGTTATCATACGATATTTCCCCGCTGAATATTTCTTTTGTGAAGTAATTCCATCCTAAACCTTTTGACATCTCATTCCCGCTTCTATAACCTTCGCTAATCGAATTTCGGGACGAAATTCCTTCAACCTGGGGAGACTGTGACCTTTCAAATTTTTTGTTGTAATAATTGTCACATAAATATTAACATTCTATTTCAAATCATATACACGTATATTTAATCAAATTTATACAAATTGGCGTACAATTTATGTATTTTTAAAGTAAATTTTAAAAATATTTTAAGGTTATAAACTATGTAAATTATGTTATTAAATTAAATAATTTATATAAATAAATCGATGGTTTACAATTTTATTAAATTAACCATTTAAAAAGATGGATTTTTAAATAAAAACATAAGTTTTATAAATTTTATAAACTTAAATTTCATTTTAGTTTAAAAGAATTTAAGTTAAATAAACTTAATGATTTAAATAAATAACTTAATGCATTATTTCAAAAAGATAATTATTTAAAAAGATTAGTTTTATTAAAGAAAGTGGATTTATAAAATATATAAGTATAAAATAAATTAATTGAAATTGAAAAAGAAATCTAATTAATTATTTAAATAAAAGTTCAGGGGTTATATTGTAATTAACCAAACTAAAAGGATTTAAAATTTAAAATCGTTGAGGGGCTGTTTCTGGTCAAATGAAACCACATGGATTCATCCGGTATTTAATTTAAGGTCTTATCCGTAATTATTCCAGGGACTAAATTAAATCAAAGACAAACTCCAGGGACCAAAGTTGCCAACCCTCTATTCGCAATTCCGGTCACCCCTTTCGAATTGTCCGGCGGTCCGAGGCTTTCTCCGGCGAACACCCCGACAGGGCTGTTCCCTGCACCTCAACGCCCGACAAAAGCTTCTCTGGATTCGTCTCCCCCACGCGATCAATACCCCTCGACCAATTTGTCTCCCCATCATCCCAATCGTCTGATCGTGTTCATAGCCGAAAGTTCACACCTCTAATACGGCCCCGACAGTCAACCTCCACGCCTTCAAGTGATCTCGACAGTTTCGTCTCGTCCAGACGAGTGTCGGGGCATGCTCAATTGCATGTTTCAATATAAGGATTAAGCGCGTCTATAAATGGCCATGGTCGGCCCTGCACGAACTGGTTACCCCCCTTTCCACACACTCTCACACCAAATTGAAGACTCCATCACTTTCGTCGTTACTAAGTGAAGCTGCAACCAAGATTTCGAAGTCTAATTCCACCCAGAAGTCGATTCCCACTTGTGACATCTTTCGGACTTAAGTTTCTGCCGACCCGGCCCTTCGCGACCAAATAGGTACCTCAAATCCATTCGATTACCTTCTGTTACCCTTTGGCAAACTATCCTAAACGAAATCGCGGCATTCGCACGAGGATTGCCGAGCAAACCCGAGTCCTCGGGCGCGATTGCCGGTTACCGAGAACCAGCGACCAAGATCGCTTGAGTGCATATCAATTAAACGATACACCCATAACCAGCGATGGGCAGTAGCCCGGCTGGTTATGCGTGTGTGTGTTTATATCGTAGGTCGCGGGTTCGATCCAGGTGGCCTCCGGCCCAACCCAAATTTTTCTGTTTTTATTTTTTTTATTTATATTATCACATTCTAATATTATATCTATACAATAAAAACTATTACGAGTCGGTTTGATCGTTCGCTTATTTTGAAATCGATAAAAAAAAATTATATTTTCATAAACCATCCCATTTTTCTCTTTATACTTTTATAAACTTATTAAAATACTTTATAATATATAAAGTGTCCCATTTTTTTATAAATCTTGGAATAACTTTTATAAACTTATTAAAATACTTTATAATATATAAAGTGTCCCATTTTTTTATAAATCTTGGAATAACTTTTATAAACTTATTGAAATACTTTATAATATATAAAGTGTTCTATGTTTATATAAATCTTGTAATAATTTCTATAAACTTATTAAAATACATTTAATATATAAAATGTCTCATTATTTTTATATATGAACCTAGCAATATTTTTGATAAACTTGTTAAAATAAATTTTGATATATAAAACATCAACATAATTAATCAAATAAAGACTTATCTTTTTATTTATTATTATTGTTTAAATACATAAACATAATGATTAATTATTTAAAAATGTAAAATTTCATAAGTCAAAGTTTTACAAAATCATATTCATTTTCTACCACAATTTATATATTATTATAAAATCTATACTCATTTAAATACGAATACGCACATACATATAAACATACAATAATACCCATTTATCTACATAGGGTTTCATTGTGCTTAGACTTCAACATACTTATTACCTACATGCGTGGACAAATAACCGTTTGCAAGGTGAGTTACATAGCCCCTATTTTACATTTTTATACGTTTTGGGGTGAAACATTATACATGCTACTTACATTGTTTATACGTGTTATACATGAGACTATATGCTTATTCTTTGGATGTACATACATTTAAACACAAGACAACCAACTGTAATATTGATAGATCTATTGTGCCTGACCAGCCCACCCGGTTAGGGTGTTTATTACTGCATACTCAGATATAACCGCGTGTTATATTCAATCATACCGGATATAGTGGGTAACTATATTCAAGCATACCGGACTTAGCTGTTGTGCTCTGTTCAAGCGCGTCAAACTCGGTTTGAATTGTGATTAAATAAATGTTACATCCTATACTATGTTTAACAATATAAACAATGAGTTGCAAAACGATTTACAACCACTATTTACAGGAAATACTAAATCTATGTACTCACCAACTTTTTAGTTGACACTTGATTTAAATAATGTTTCAGGTTTGGATTTGTGACTGCTTGTCGAAGATCTCTCCATTTAGGAACTATGGACCTAGTTAAATAAATTAATGTTTTGAACTAGACTAGGTTATTTGAAATGTATTGTATTTGGAACTTGTTGTCTTTAAATTAAATCAATGAATTATGAAACCTTTAGTTATCATGTGCTTTTGAACAATCATCACATTGTCCGCCTCGATGATTCCGCCATCGGTCGGGGTGTGACATGATCCGTTTGTTTCTCTCCTCTTAACAGACCTATGATCGCTCCTGCTGCGTCTCTCATATTCCGGATCTCTCGATCCATAGTTGCTACAAATGCTGCAAAGGCTTGCTCCAAGTGGCAAGGTAGCAATGGTAAACGTGGTCCTGATGATGATGAAGCTCCAAGGTATGGTGATGGAACTCGTTCCTGTCTAACCCATTTGCTCAGTAAACCGGGGTACCAATCCCAGTCACTCCCATTCCGGATATGCATGGGCTCTCCATACACAATAGAGTTATCAATGGGATCAAGTCTACGCTTCTTGGGCTACGGTGATGCAATGGCAGGAATGTCATGTTCCTGATTGGTAGGTGGTGAAGATGGTGGTGTAGACATAATTCCTAAAACATAAGGAGTAAGTGTCTATGCCAAGTAACTAATGTGTGTGGCTATAGTCTAGAATGCAGTCCTAGTTCTCTATAACCAATGGCTCTGATACCAATCTGTCACACCCCCAAATTTCCACTAACGGAGTTTTACCGTTTTGGGAGGTGACCAACCAGGATCTCAGACATCAGTTACTTCAAACGACACTATATGGGACTTGAAATGTAATATCATAAAAGATCAAGGTTCAAAGTGTATATGCGGAAGCGTTAAACAAAAGTAAATGCGCAAAACAACGCGCCCAAGTTCAATTACAAATAAAACATAAATATTATTCGATAGATAATTATTTCAATTGAAGTCCAAGACACATGCATGACTTAACGTGATCCTGAGTGCCAACCTGAGAAAACATGTAAGAAAACGAGTCAACACTAGGTTGGTGAGTTCACAGGTTTCAATCATTTAAAATAAAGTGTTTACGGATTATGTACATTCAATATGCATATCAATAGGTTGCATGCCTATATTCATGTTTTGCTAAAGTGCTCGCAACCGAAACTGACAGTGAGTATGTTTGTTTGCCTCCAGTCAGGTCTATCAACTCTGACTAATGTGTTAAGGTCAATATAACACCCGTTCGACCTCCAATCGAGTTAGCGCGACTAACACGGGTGGGGTTTGTCAAACCCAGTAGTACTACCAAAATTACCTCGTTCATACCATATTAACGGTCCGATGTGTGTGAGGAATTTTCATGATAGTGTGTTACGCTTAGCCTCAACAGTGATATCATATGAATTTCAATAAACCAAAAAGTTGTGACATGTTTTCTCCCCCAAATAAAAACAGTAAAAGGGGCCGTGAAACTCACCTGCGTTGCGTAGTAGGTAGTATCACACAAGTATAAGATTTGAAACCTCAAGTGTTAGCCTGCACGGCTTACGTATGCCCTAGAATCATAATCACATAAGTTAGGGACACATTGGGATTTGTGACGACGACATGGAAGTTAGAACATCTTTACGCTTTCTAAGGATTTAAGAGTAGACGAACATGTCTACGGAATTATATAAATTTCATAATATAATCATAAAGGGAAAAGCGTTACGTGTCGTGCGAACCCGGGTCCCTCCCACACCCGCTCAGAGCTTTAACCATCACAGCCCGCTAGGGTATCGCGGCTATATCCGATTTGAAAATCTCTTAACAAGCAAGCTCAGAGGGTTCTTCCCTCTTAACGAGATCCGAAGCAACTCTACCTCAATTCATCGATTTCTTGTGTTAATCGAACCAGAATTTATAGAGGTTTTGATGATTAGGGAATTACGATCCTGAGCATGCTTTTACTTTTGAAAACGAACAAGTTTATGATGCTCAATTCTTGAAAACAGATCGCGTAAGAATAAAGTAAAACCTTGGATCGATCAGAAAGATTTCGATAATGGATTCGATTAAAATCATAGAGATTTTGATAATCTGGGCGTTTTGAAACTGCTAAAGTAGTTTAATTTCGTTTCATTTCAGTCTAAGATCAAAAACCCCAAACTCAGAAATGCAAGAACCCTAATTCCAGGATTTATACAAATTCGATAATAAAATGCCAAATTGATAGAGGGCTTTCGATGACCAAATGATTACGAAGCTACTGATATATTTTAATTTGATTTAAAATCATTTTAGGATTGAATTCGACAGATAGGGTTCATATGAACCCTAATTACAGGTTTCAGAGATTTCGATATTAGAAACTGGAATTAACAGAGGGCTTTCATTAAAAACAATTTCTCAAAGCTTTCTGCATGAGTTAATTCCATTATTATCATGTCTAGATTAGGGTTCGACTAATTCAGTCAAGCGATGAACCCTAGAATCCAGAACTTGATTGAATCGATGATGTAAGCCCAAATTGTCATAGGTCTTAGCTTTACAGGATAAAGACGAAGCAATTGAGTTTAAGAATTACCAGAATGCGTATCAAATCGATGGAGTTTGAGTAGGTGCAGGTGTCGGCTGCACAGGCTTCTTTCCGACGAGTTCTGAGGATTATCCGGCCAATGAAGGTGATTCAGACTCTTCAGGAGGATTCGGCAGAAGATGAGGATGCTTCAATTAGCGAAAGAAATGTCGGATTACCTTGAATTTGATGGATTCAGGTTTAACACGACGGTTATAGCTTCAACTTAATTATCCGAGTTAATTCGATTAGTTATTAGTGTTAATTGGGTTTAAGGACAATCATAACTGTCGTTAATCGTGCATAGGCAGTTTCGACTTTAATTGATTCGATCAGAAACGGTCAATTTTGCTGAATTCGCGAGGGTTGACTTTCCAAAGTCAACAAATTGACATTCCAGGAATTGCAGAATCAGTCCCTGAGGTTTTCAATAGAATGGAAGTTTGTAAATTGGCAGAATAAGTCCCTTAGGTTTAAATGAGGTTAAAATCAAAGTTAATTTTGACTTTTAAAGTCAAGGGATTGGATTTTGACTTTCCAAAAGTCAACAGAATAGTGTGGACTTTTGACATGACTAGTCCCTGAAGATTAAGTTTGAGATATTGACAGAAACAGTCCCTGAAGTTTGAATAAAGTTAGTTTCAGTTAACTTTAACTGGATCTAGATAACGGGATTAACTGGAAAAGTCCGAATTGTCACACGGTTCATGGTTATGAGGGTCAAGAACCACAACTTTCTCACCTCCATTAGTACTTGTGTGTTAGTTATATATGGATGGATTGACAGTCGTCTAGTAGCTCGAGTGCACTTTTCTTGATAGCTACATCACATAACATGTTGTGTATGAAATTAGCTTAGGGTTTAGGGGTGAAAATCAAAAGCCCATGGGTTGCATGGTTCAAAGCTTCCTGTTTCCCAACGTTGGATTTTCTTATGCTAACTCCATTCATCGTATACAAGATGTTCACAAAGCACACATCGTATGCTCCTATCTTGGCTAAAGACAAACCGGAGCAAATGGGTCGGGTCAAACGGAACGAGTGGATCATGTTGGGAACCAAGCTTCCGGGTAAGCTTAAACTAACTGAAACAAAAATACCAATAATATGTAAAATACTAATTACACATAAATTTATATTGTTATATCAATTTATTACCAAAAAATAAGTTGACATCAATTTTTCAGTCTAGGTTAAACACGTAGGTACAACTTGATTAAGATTTGCAATCTCAATTTCATTATAATAAATATTATTATTATAAACTATTAATTTTAAAGTATTTCATATAACGTACGATAATAGTCAAATTTAAGAATTTTAAATACCTTATAGTGATGTACATTTTCTGAAAAATTTAATGTATATTTGATTTTATAATAATTAATGATTAGTTAGTGGGGTAACAATTACTTTGGGTTGCGCAAAGGGTCGGAACCGAACCAACCCGACTCGGACCCTTAAGAACCAAAACCCTTTTATTGATATAATTGGGAACCACAAAATGAACCTTACAAGCCTATCTGGTTCCAAGTCCGAAATGGTCAGATCGGTCGGTTAAAGGTTACGATGGACCAGATGCGTTTTGTGTAAGGGGCGTTTGTAGGGCAGGTGGAACAAGGTCATTTTTTGGTCTGTAAGTGCAATTAGTGATGATTTTTTTCCTATAAAAATATTTGTTATTGTAGTTTTTAAAATTACAAATCAATTGTTGTATAATAGCATTCAAAATTTTCAAACGGTAGTAGTTAATTGTTTTATAATAGCATTCAAAACTAATTAACATTCAAACCATAAATCATATCAAAGCTGAAAAGCAAATTAATATTGGGCTATGCAAAGGGTCGAAACCGAATCGACGTGACCCGGACCCTCTAAATCAGAAAACCCTTTTATTGATAAAATTGGGAACAACGTACCGAAATTTATAAGCATATGTGGTTCGGATCCTTCAGGTTTAGGGTCCGGTTCACGGTTCAAAGGGTCCAGAACCACAACTTTCTCACCTCTGTTAGTACTTATTTGTTAGTTATACGGATGGATCGACAATCCGACAATATATTACAACCGCTTCTATAACCGCAGGATTAAATCAACTAAACACAACAGATGTCAAATCCTTTGTCGAAAACTAATAACGCCACCGTCATAATGATCCCCACCCACTCCCGTCGTCGCTCCATCAAGTTCCCTGATGCAAAGCCAATCCCACTTGCAATCTTAGTCTCGATTGGATTCATCGATTGTTTCGCCATCCTTAAACCCATAGAGGTCTCCATACAAGCTTGGCGATTATTTGTGATCTTCCTCACTACCATCACCGGGCTCATCCTAGGGCCTTTACCTGTCGGTGCATGGGCCTTCGTGTGTTTAACAATCTATGTGCTAACCAAAACACAGTCGATCAAAACTACGTTTGCAGCGTTTACCAATGAAGTGATACGGTTGATAGTTGTGTCGTTCTTCTTCAATAGAGGGTTCATGAAAACGGGGTTGGGTGATCGCTTGGCAGTGTACTTTGTCATATTGTTAGGCAAGAGTACTTTGGGTTTAGCATATGGATTGGCGTTTTGTGAAGTCATAATTTCTCCTGCAATGCCTAGCGCCATTGTTGGGTCTATATAGGTGAGGCTGGCGTATCAAATAAATATAAGTGTTGGTATTACCGAATAGAAGTATATTTCGGTTTTGAAACTGTGAACTAGGTTCACGGTAGTGGGTCTTGGGCCGACCATTGGGCCGAGATACCTTGTGTTTGCGTATAGGCTTTTCTATTGTGCATAAATAGATAAATGCGCATCATTATTAGGGTAAGACTTGTGGAGAGCCATCAAGAGTTAGCGGCATTGTTTACTTTTCGGTGTAATTTCTTTTGTTCTAATACAAGTGTGTTACATTGAATACTGTTCTTGAATCACCACACCAAGTAGATTCCGCCTGCTTTGTGTGAGACTTTGATTTCGTGTTCGTTTATTTGAAGATCCATCGGTGTTTTGGGACTTACAATTGGTATCAGAGCCATTGAAGTCATTCAAGGATCGGTTTGATATCAAAGATTCAAGATCAGAGGTATTTTCTTTGCCTTTTCGATTGAAGTTTGTGTTTAATCGGTTTATTTGTGTTAGTTTATTGCTGTTTACTGCTGATTTGGGAGGAAGATTGCTCGAAATCGTTATTAAGAAGATTGTTGTTCTTCGTGTTCTTAGGAATTTGCTTGAGTTTTCAAATTTTGAAACTCCTAAATTCTCGGAGTTTATTTTGGAAATGAAATCAGTCAAAGGATCTGTTCATGGGAGTATTTCACGGGATAGTTCACGGGAATAGTTCTCGGGTAAACTTCTCGGCCAGGTTCACACGGGAAGTGTATTCGGGCTTAGTTCACGGGTATCTTCACGTTTCAGTTCACGGGTTAAGTTCCTGGGTTGTTTACTAGTTCACGGCTCAGTTTCAGTCACGGGTAGTTTAGTAGTTCACGGCTCAGTTTCAGTTCACGGGTAGTTTACTAGTTCACGGCTCAGTTTCAGTTCACGGGTTGCTTACTAGTTCACAGCTCAGCTTAAGTTCACGGCTCAGCTTAAGTTCACGGTTGCTTTCGAGTTCACGGCTGTGCTATAGTTCACGGCCCAAGTTCAAAATTTCAACTCTTACAGGTTTAGATCAAAGGGATTAGTACTCTGATAAAATGACCTCACAACATAACATGAATCTTAACAGTATGCTAGACCTTCAGATTGGTACCGGCACAAAACCTCCAAGACTTACATCTGCTGAAGATTTTATTGAATGGAAATTTAGGTATAAGAATTATGTTTTGCTCTCTGAGGCTAAGATGCAGAGAAGTATAATAAGAGGTCCTCAGGTTCCTATGTACACCAAATTTGCAGGTACACAGGCTCCTAAGAAAATTGAGAATTATACTGATGAGGATTATGATCTTGTTGAATGTGACTTGAAAGCTTTGGCCTCACTAACTATGGCTCTATCACCCGATATTGCTCATAGTTTCAAAGAATGCACTTCTGCTAAACAACTATAGGAATCTTTAGAGAAGGTGTTTGAGGGTAACGATGACATGAAAGCCAGCAGAAAGGAGATGCTATTGCAAAAATCAACATGTTTAATCACATTCTGGGAGAGTCACTGGAGGTGCAGTTGCAAAGGTTTACTAAGATAGTAACTGAGATGAGGGGTGCTGAGATTGAACTGAGCATGGGTGTTCTGAATAGGAAGCTGCTCAATGGTCTCCCACAGAGCTGGGATATGAATGTTGCTTTGTTGAAAAGAACAAAGTATCTAAATAATACTCCTCTGAATGACTTGATTTCAATCATCAAATCTTATGATCTTGATGACCGACAGAGGAAGCTAAATCATAGAAGTAGCTTGAACTCAGCTGGGGCATAAAGCAGCAATAGTGCATTTCTTTCAAATGTTGAATGTCAAGTGGTGGAGAATCTTCTACAAGCCAAACCGCTACAGGCAAAGCTGCTACAAATGAACAACATGCTTATTCTGCTCACAATGCTAAATTAATAGAAGCTAATACCTCCTTTTGCACTGGTATTATGAACTGCTATGCTGCCTTTGCTTTAGGAAATTTATCTCCGTCCGATATACTTACTGCTGAGCCGAATCAAATTCATCCTAAAAATGTTGAGGAGTTGGACATCTCCTGGCAGCTAGCTATGGCAGTCTTTAGAGCAAAGAACTTCATCAATAAAACTGGTAAATTCAGATGGAGTGTGGATACGGGAAAGAAGATCGGGTTCAATAAGTCAAATCTTCGCTGCTACAAGTCACTTTGCTAGAGAATGCTCAAAGCAAAAGGAGCATAGGAATGGTGAAGCTGGTGAGAATAAACAAGCTGCAGGAAGTAAGGCTGTAAGGCTGTGGATAATTCAAAGGCCTTGATTAGTCAGCAAACCAGTGGCTATGACTGGGGAGATCAGCTAAAGGAACTAAATCTGAATCATGCATTTATGGCTGATATCAATGAATAATCTTCTTCATCCTCTACTCCTCATGAGGTAACTTCAAACTTATGATCTAAATTATGCATTGATAAAGTAGAATTATATAGAAAACACAATGCTGATTTGATTCTTGAACTTGAAAATCTTATGTATAAAAAATCTAAGTTTTCTAAAACCGAGAAAGCATACAAAGAAGTAATAGAAGCCCATAACAAAGATATCTCTCTGCTTAAATCTAAATTTAGTGAAAATGTTGTGCTTTTGATGATGCTATGGAAGAAATTAAAAGGTTAACTGTTGAATTAGAATAAGCTAAATCAAATTTTGCTGAAGCAAAGTTTAAAGTAGAACTCTTTCTTCAATCTAGTAAAGTAGTTGATATGATGGAAAAACAACTTCATAAACCTAGAAATATGTCTAAAGGGATTGGGTATAACAACATGCCTCCTCCTTTTAACAGTAATTTCACCACTATTCCACCATCTGTTGAGGAACAAGTGGCATGTGATAAGGAGTTCTCTACTAGCAATTCGTTAGACACTGATAAATCTAAATCATCATCCTTAGCTTGTAAGATTAAATGTGTGAACGATTCTGATGCTTCTACTTCATGAGCAGACAAAGTAGAGATTGAGGAATGGGATAGTGAGAATGATGGGTATGAAGATGCTTATTTTTGCAAGAATAAAACTAATTCTAATTCTGGTTGCAAAAATAAAACTGATACTTTTAAGGGCGATGTTTCTAAGAGCAACAAACCCTATGTGCGGGTTTGGGAAATGTTTCTTCAAATTCAAAATTGCTTGCATATAACGATGGCTAAACTAGATTTGTTAAACGTGTCACTGATGGAAATAACGAAAAACATATTTTTAAGTATTCCAACAGGGACTTGTACAGGCTGAAGGAGAAAAGCAAACAGGTTAAAAAAGCTCAGGGTTATTATTCAAACCTCAAGTGTTTCACCTAAACACTTCATCAAAGCTGAGTTTTATACAAAGTATGATCATCATCATAAGAGGTTTGAACAAGTCCATGCTCAGAAAAACAGGAATTTTGAAAGCTCTTCAAATAGAAGATGTGAACATCATTCTAGGAATGATCAATCTTATCACTCACAATCATCATCTTCGTGGTCAAACAGATCGGGATATGCTACTTATGCTAGGAAGCAGACATGTTACACGTGTGGCAAAGCCAGTCACATTGCAAGAAATTGTATACATTGTCCTTATGAGCCCTATTACATGAAAAAACAGAGGGCTACACCAATGGAAAGTATTATTCTAAGCCAATGAAGGTTGAAAAACCTAAGGCAATGAAGGATAAGCATCTGAAAGTTAAGCATTCTGATGGTGACAACAGACAGGCTTATTTTGAAAGACAAAAAGTTAAACAAAATAAGCAAACGGTGAAACCTAAAGTCTCAGTTTCAAAAGAAACAAAACCGTCTGTTCAATCAAAGCCTATCTGGAAGGCAAAGGAGAATATTGTCGAAACACCAGCACTTGACTCTAACAGTGACATGTGCTTGCAGGAAGTGTCTTACATTGATGCTTCAGGAATGCCCACGTCAACAATGGCTTGAGTACCTATGTCTAACTAACCTTATCATTCGTGTAGGGACAACCAAGGAGAACTGTCAACAACCAGACTCGTATGTTGATGAGGGTTGTTCCAGGCACATGACAGGAGACATATCTCTACTTCATGATTTGCAAAATTTCAATGGAGGTTATGTTTCCTTTGCGGGAGATAAGGGAGGTAAGATCAGCAATAAAGGTACAATTAACTTTGGTGTATTATGCTTTGAAAATAATTAGTTTTGAAATTTGAGAATGGTTAAAAAAATTATATATATATATATATACACACACACACACACACATATATATATATATATACTAGCAGGGCACCCTCGACGAATTATTTTTGTGTAAATATTTACATAATTAAACGAATGTTTTTAATAAATTACAGCTCATTTACAAAGGCAAATGCAAGTTGGTTATAAAATATTTATATGAGTTACCACCACACGTAAGAGGTATCCTGCGCGTTGCCATAAAGAATTGAACGTCCTATAAAAAGTTAAGGAGATTGTGGAATAGAAAAGAAATAGCGCCAAAACAAAAAGGACTGAAGAACACGTTATCAAATCATCTTAAAAGGATGAAAAACTACAAAAAATTAACCCTGATTGCAAGCCCCGAAAAATTAATTTTGACGCTAGTGGGAAGCCCGCGCGTTGCGCCGCAGCATAAACTTAGGGGTTTTACGGTGGGCTTGAAATATGACGACAATAATGTTGGTAATATTCGGTTTCAGTGTTACACTTTCCCAAATTCTATATGTTGGTGATGCTATGAAGTTATCAAGTGAACTTAAAATGTCATGAAATTCGATCTAGTCTTCCGTTCCAACTCGGGCATTGAATTAAAATGTATGACCAAGCAGAAACCCAAATCAAAAGTAAAGAACATTTGTAGTTTTATGACCATAAAAACAATACAAATCCAAATGAAAACATATTTTTTTCCCTTTAAATCATCATTCGGAACTCCACATAGGTTTTTTGAACTTTTATAGAACTCCGAAAAAACTCACACGGGTTAATTAAACAGGTCAAAAATCAATAAGTCAACCATTAAATTTCACACGACCAAGCAGTAACACAAATAAAGAACATGACCAAGTGATTTCACGTGAAGGGTTATCTGAGATCCATCATGAAGGAAGGGCTCATCACCTTTAATGCCAATGCGGCGGGGTCGTATTTTATATTGTAACCCTCATTGAAGTGACATCAATTATATACGGGAAAGATTCTTGAGTGACTTTTCTATGTCTAGCATTGCAGTTGCTTCTCCCCATAATGCCACTTCTATAAAATTTTCACTGAAACGAAAAGTGTGAATTTAATGTGAAGGAATGTGTTTTTTTTAAATTATGGTGGTACAAGATCATATATTAATAATGTATAATAGTTCAGTGATTTACCCTGCATTTTCTATTGTAAACTTCACAAGGTGTTTTCCTGATTGTGTTATAGTGTTTGTAGTGACAACATCAAATCTTCCAGTGAAATCTGCAATGGTTTGTGAAGTTAGAGGTCGTACATAATGTAAGTAACTGCAATGGTATGAGAAATGGTAACGCAGCAACTGAAAGGCACTAAAACAACATAAAAGTTCCATTACTAACCAAATGAGCACATAATCCCACAATCGGAAAAAAAGAAAAAAAAAAGAAGCATTTTACCTTAAGAGATAATTAAAGAAATAGATTCCCCATTACACAAGCATGTAGAAAAAAGAAAAAAAGAAACATCAATTGTACATACCCATTTTGTCAATTAAAAGAGAAAAAAGTTAAGCAGTTAATTATGAGTCTCATCAAAGTTGTGGTCATCAAGCCATTTAGTTCTTAGTCTTCTCCCAACTAATTAATTCGTTGTACCCACCGTGGCGGCCTTTGGGTAAAGCAAGTAAAGCCCTATTTTTAGGCCACCAAATTCTAAGGGCCTCACTTTTTATTTTTATTTATAGAAAAACTCCTATTAATTTATTTAAAACTGATTACTTTTTATATATAGTAGATCAAGCTATTTCTTCAATTAAAAGTAGATTTGATCAATTTAAAAAGTTTGAAAGTATTTTTGGTTTCTATTTAGTATAAAAAAATTAAAATCATTCAATAATAACAGTTTAAAACAACATTATATTGATCTTGAAAAATCTTTAAAACTTAATGCTAGCTTAGATATCGATGGTCTAGATTTATTTTAAAAATTAAAACTTTTAAGACATGTTATACATTTAGAATGCAACACACTTATTAATATACTTACTTATATTAAAAAGTTTAATTCTTTCCAAATGCTTATAGAGCTATGTTAACTATTCCTGTAACTGTTGATTCCACAGAAAGAAGCTTTTTCAAATTAAAATTGTTAAAAAATTATTTAAGATCTACTATGTCACAAGAACGATTAAATGAGTTAGCTACTTTGTTAATTGAAAAGGAATTGTTATAAGAAATTGATTTGGAAAATTTTATTAAAGAGTTTGCTTCTAAAAAAGCTAGAAAAATAAACTTAGGGTGTTTGGGATTACTTATTAAGCTACTTATTAACTTTTTTTAAAAGTGAATAAGTTAAAAGTTTGTTTGGATAAATCAAAATGAGATGGAAATATAGAGGAAATAAGTAGTTTTTGAAAAGTAAGTCCCACTTACTTTTCAAAACTACTTATTAACTTTTTGAAAAAGTTAATAAGTAGTTTTGAGAAGTAATCCCAAAATCTAAACATTTTAAACAAGTACAAAATTTTAAAAAACGAATTTTTTTTTAACTCCGCCAAATATAAACTTTTTAGTCTATTATTGCCGGTCTCAAACCCGGATAAAGTAGGAGATTTATGACATGGCCTTTGTTGAAAGGGGCCTCAAATTTTTAGTTTCCTTTAAGCCACCAATATGATTGAGCCGCCCCTGTGTACCCACATCACTTGCTTCATTAGCAACAGAACAATAGAGGATCCTCATACATTCTACACTATTTTTTAACCTATTTGACTTGTTTGTTTGTGGATTTAAGTAATATTCAGAGTGGATGTCATACACAAACCAATACACTTAATCATTCAAACAAAAAATACAAGTGCAAAGCTGGCTAGACATATACCCCTTAAAGACAAATGGTAAGAAAAATGTAACGACAGTAGCATATGAGGAAAAAAAATTTAAGTACAAAACAACATAAGAGCAACTGTATTATCCGTTTAAAGAGAACCCATAAACAGGTAAAGTAACGAAAAAAACACACGCACACGAAGAAAATGACAGCATACCTACAACATGCGCACAACGCAGAAACTACGTAATAAACCTGCATAAAAAACGAAGAGAATTAATATTTAGAAACAAATACACAACACACAACAGGCAAATAATAAAATTAATAAGAAGTTTACACGTGAGGCAGTAAACAACAATATATAAAACAGATAGAATAACACAAACCTACTATTTTCAAGTAAACAAACACAAATGCGTGCAGGAAATGTGTGCCACCTAAATGGTTGAGGATTTAAATCCCATGGTGGTCAAAAGTGTGTAGATTTAGTAGGATTAACTGGTGTGTGAAATTTTTGTATTGCTTTAGATTTTATTTTAAACCTAAATATTTTATTAGACTACAAAGTAGAATCCAAACTAAAACTAAAGACAGGTTAGAAAGACCAACAGAACACAAAAACAAAATAAAATAGAAACCATGCATCATGTAGTTGATATCATCCTAGACTACATTAATGAAATTTTCATGTAAACCCTAAACCGAAGCGTAAATAGTTGGGTAAAGACTTATAATTTTCAACCCGGAATGGATGGCCACCACTCCTCCCACAAGATTTTCATACTTGACCTTTTGAAACCCAGCATCCGCGATCATTGAAGCAAAAATCTTCTGAAAAAGCACCAAATGAAAATGATATATCTATATTGGAAGTCTCTAGATAATGTATGCAACCTCCTAAGTTGTTTTATTCAAAGATTTTGATTACGGTTGTAATAATATTATTCTTAATTTTGTAAACATAAATAAAACATTAATTGTTTATAAAAAATGGACACAATGTGTTTGCGGGTCAACCAAATACATACCTGAGGAGGAAAACGTCGAACGCTCTCCACCAAATACTGATAAGAATCGCGATCTCCTGCAACAAGCTCTCCTACAACTGGAATGACCAAGAATGAGTAGTAATCATACCAAACGAATAAACAAAACAAGATGAGGGTGTGAAAAGAAATACAATTAATAAACTACCATCTAGAAACAAGAGTCCAGTTTTGACTTTGAAAAGTCAACATAGTACATGCATATTTTGTTATTTTCAGGGTTGCGTCTAGAGGAACACCACTGACACATTACATACACTACTGACACATTACATACACCACTGACATGTAATATGGGCCATATGGTCATACGGGTGGTATGATATGGTGAAAATGGTCATACGAGTTATATAACGTGTTAGAGTGGTATATCATACGGACAATAATTTTTTTATACAGGCCGTATGAGGTGGCATCGTCAAACTATACAGCCATATGATGTGGTATACTGGAGTGACAACCGACAAAGTCATACGACCCCTATGACCATTTCGTTGCCAACTCAATCTGCAACCACTTTTTGCGACTAAAATAACTTCTGAACATCAAAAACTGTAATTGTGATTTGTTTGACACTCTAAGAGTGAAATGTTGACTATTAGTTTAATAGCTCATATGTAAGTTTGTAAGTACTAACAGCTGCTTGAAAACTGGAGTGTCTACATGGCTGAGTTCAAGGCAAAGGAATCTCCCTCCCTTATTGAGTACCCTGATTGAAAAGCAAACTATTAACATAGAACAATTTTTAATTATTAATACAAAATATTTATCATGTTAATTTTGATGTAATGTTAAATAATAATTAAATAAAAACTTAACATATAATTATCAGGGTACAGAACTACCTGTATGCTTCAGCAAGAACTTTTTCAATGTGTGTAACATTCCAAATACCGAAAACAATAGTATAACCATCCATTGAATCATCCTTAAAAGTAAGCTTTTCTGCATCACCCTCGACCCATACGAGGGACCCTAGATATCCAAGCCCTAAAATTGTTGGAAGGCGGTTAATAAAACTGCATCATCTCTAATAATCTCTGATAATAATGTATATGGACAATGAATTTGACTTTAACCAATTAGTAACGCTTACCTCTTTCTTGGGCTCGCTTCTTACCAACATTTAACATATTTGGATTAATATCACAAACATAAATCTGGGTTTCTTCCTACAAATCATCTTCAAGGGTGTCTTCTATGGCTCTGTGGTTAACACTTTTAATAGTTTCAAGAATCCTGAAAGCAACATCACCTGTGAAATTTAATAAATATCAGATTCTTTGAAAAGAAAGTTTCAGCTTTATAAAATTAAAAATAAAAACGAACAAAATACCAACCTGTCCCGCCAGCTACATCAACGACTGAAACCCTGTATTCAAAATACCTAATTAATTAAAACCAAGAATGGAATTACCTCTTTTGAGTATCCCTGGATCAGAAGGGAAGAAGCCGAGAATCGCATCATCAATGTTCGATCAATGTTCTGAATTAGGGCTTTATGACTTGAACACGGGCATTGAATGGTTTTATGGCGGTTACCAAGATGAAGCTTCTCCGGCGAGAGGATATTGATGGCTGGCAATGTCTGGCGTCTTCCGGCGTCTTAAAAAGGGTTATCACAGGCGTCCTAAAAATTAGGGTGAAAAGAAAAGGGAGATTGTACGAATACCCATTGAAGGAGAAACGATTCAATTGCAGTGTATGGGAGAGCAAAAATTGACGAGAGAATTGATGACGGCCTTCAATTGCAGTGTAGGGGAATGGCCATGGAGGAAAAAGAACGGCTGTTGCAAGTTTCAATAGCTTGGAGAAGAAAACGATTGAAGGAATTTAAGATTGGATTGAGTGAATTTAAGACTGAATTAAAGAATATTTGGGCAGGGGTTAAATACTAACTCAATAAATTTAATACATTGCTAACTTGTATTATATGTAAAAAGAATAGTATTAGGCTTCTTAAAAAATTAAGTAAATTACACTTATGTCCATCCAATATATATTATATAGTATATATACATATATATATATATATATATATATATATATATATTCTTAGTTTTTAAATTTGTACATTTGTTTTTGTTCGGATGTCTCTTCCTATGCACAAATTTAAGGAGAGAAATCAGAAAAATACAAAAAGATTTTGTTTTTCATTTGTTTTAGTTTCTAAATTTAAGAAAAATCCAAAAATATTGTGTTTCTGTTTGAGTCGGTCGTTTGCAAATAAATGGGAAGTGATATGAATGTTCATTTCTTAAGGATTAGATCAACACATGTAAGGCACTAGATTGAAATGACTAGGATCGATCTGGGATATGTTGATAGGCTCTGCATGTGATACACTTGAACATCATAAAGTTATGTCCTTAGTGGGGTACATCTCATAGATTAGTGTAATTAGCATTTCCGGTTAATAATTAAAAACTTAAACATAAAGGTTGATGAACCGTGGATTAAACATATTCTATCGGGATTGCACTAGCCGAGACCCTTCACAAAAGGGTTGCGAGCTGACTTGTTACAAGTCTCTGTATATAGTATATATAAATAAAAGACATGTGTTGTCATGCAAAAAGTGAAAAGATACTCAATGTAAGTGCAAAGCTAATATGCAAAGCAGAATTCTTGAGCAAAAAGACAAGCAATGTTAATGTCGTCATTAGGTATAAATTCAAAGGATATGCAATGTTAGCGCGTACATATTAGTATATTCGTAAATATTTTTTTTCTTTTGGGCCATGGTGACTGATCTAAAGGTTTTTTGACAAATTCAGGATACACAAGTCCGTCGTGCTGTATTCCCGGGCAAAATTTTGATACTCCTCAAATCAGTTCACAAACCCGTGCTAGTTATGCTCAAATAGTTATATTTTAGGTGCTCAAAAGATCACGATGAAGGAAGGTTTACCTGATAAGTTGTGGGGTCATTAAAGTTCATCAAGAATTCACAGTTAAATAATTACAGGTTTCTAAAATATGAATTTGGGACTCATTAGATTATAAAGAATTCCACCAAAAACATGATAATTTAAATCACAGTGAAAGACTTAGGTTTGACACTAAAGCATGAGTTTAAAAGGATTTTAATATTGGCAATCTTCTTGACCTGTCTGAGTAAATCCGTGCTGAAAAATGTTCCTTGGTCTGCCTAACAGAACGATATGATCTCATCGCAAACTTCCTAAGACTCTTAGTTGCAAACTTCCCATGACAAAGTTGCAAATTGTTAAGAAAATTCCAAAAAGATTCTATTTCAAAATTTATCTTTATTTTTTACTTCAGTTGTAGTTTAGTTTCAGTTTTTCTATTTTTACTTTATTTTAATTTTATTTTATCTTTACAAAAATTAACCATTCTTGGATTTAAAGAGTTTTCATCTAAAGAATTGGAATTTCAAAAGTTTGATAGTACGTGGATGTACTAGGTATTCGTGTGAATACTAGATCCCCTGTTGCGTATAAATGTCTGCTTACAAAATTTCTAAGAATTTACAGGATGTGTTTGAAATCAAGAACCATGGGTTGAAGAAGAATGAAATGTGGTCAATTGCTGACAAGCTTGAACTACAACCACAACAGAATGTACTCGAGTTAGATGAACCTGATTTGATTTCATATTCTGACAATGAAAGTACACATGAACCTGATTGAAAAGGGAAAGGAGATGCTGAGAATCCTCCTCTCACATCCTCTTTTAGTAAGATGATCAAGCAAATGCTGATTCTGATCCAAATATATGGATCTAACTCCCAGAGAAGAAAGAGAGACCCATGTTTGAGAGTTCAGAAAAATTGAACCTTATCAACACCAACACCAACACCACAACAACAACCATAGATTTTGATGAAAATGTTGTATGCATGCTAGAAGTGGTGATCACAGTGCTACGTTCGAATTATGAAGATCATTTGATAGCATCAGCCTAGGTTGAGATTGTTGGGTCTATATATGTGAGACTAACGTATCAAATAAATATAAGTGTTGGTGTTACCGAATATAAGTGTATTCGGGTTTTGAAACTATGAACTAGGTTCACGGTAGTGGGTCTTGGGCCGAGATACCTTATGTTTGCGTATAGGCTTTTCTATTGTGTATAAATAGATAAATGCGCATCATTATTAGGGTAAGACTTGTGGAGAGCCGTCAAGAGTTAGCGGCATTGTTTACTTTTCGGTGTAATTGCTTTTATTCTAATACAAGTGTGTTACATTGAATACTGTTCTTGAATCACCACACCAAGTAGATTCCGCCTGCTTTGTGTGAGACTTTGATATCGTGTTCGTTTGTTCGTTTATTTGAAGATCCATCGGTGTTTTGGGACTTACAGCCATTTCCAGAGCAGATGGAATATTCTTGCCGATTATTAAGTCATTGGCGATTTATGGTGAGAGTAAGCCTAAAGACGGTTCTGCTCGCAAACTTGGTGCATACCTTATCCAGTCTCAGTTTCATGTACGCTAATCGATAACATTTGTTTTTACTTCCAGTTACTTATTTTTAAACTTAAATATAAACAAAACCGATTTGGATATAAATTTTAGGGTTATACAAAGGGTCGGAACCGAACCCACCCGACCCGGACCCTCAAGAACTGAAAACCTTTTTTGATAAATTTGGGAACCACAAAATGAACCTTATAAGCCTATGTGGTTCTAGGTCCGAAAGGGTCTGATGGGTCGGTTAAATACGGTTGTGCAAGGGGTCGGAACCGAACCGACCCGAACCAGACCCTCAAGAATCGAAAACCCTTTTATTGATAAAATTGGGACCCACGAAATGAACCTTATAAGCCTATGTAGTTCTAGGTTCGAAATTCTCTAATGGTTCGGTTAAAGGTAGGGCTTTGCAAAGGGTTGGAACCGAACCGACCCGGACCCTCAAGAACCGAAAACCCTTTTATTGATAAAATTGGGAACCACGAAATGAAACTTATAAGCCTATGTGGTTTCGGGTCCGAAATGGTATAATCGGTCAGTTAAAGAGTATGATGGGCCATATGTGTTTTGTGTAATGGGCCTTTGTATAGCAAGTGGAACAATGTCATTTTTTGGGCCTGTAAGTGCAATTAGTGATGATTTTTTTCCTCTAAATATATTTGTTATTGTAGTTTTGAAAACCACATATCAGATGTATAATAGCATTCAAAATTTATCAAACAGTAGCATTCAATTGTTTTATAATAGCATTCAAAACTAATTAACATTCCAACCACAAATCATATCAAAACTGAATAGCAAATTAAACTTGGGCTATGTAAAGCGTCGGAACCGAACCGACCCTACCCGGACCCTCTATAACCGAAAATCCTTTTAATGATAAAAGTGGAAACCACGAACCGAACTTTATAAGCCTACGTGGTTCGGGTCCTTGAGGTTTCAGGTCTGGTTCACGGTCAGAACCACAACTCGCTCACCTCAATTAGTACTTGTTAGTTAGTTATATATGGATGGATCGACAGTCGTCTAGTAGCTCGAGTGCTCTTTTCATGACAGCTACATCACATAACATGTTGTGTTTAGCTTAAGGTTTAGGGGTGAAAATCACAAGCCCATGGGATGCATGGTTGAAAGCTTCGTATTTCCCAGCGTTGGCTGTTCTTATGCTAACTCCATTCATCATATACAAGATGTTTCCGCCTGAGACAAAGCACACAACGTATGCTCCTATCTTAGCTAAAAACAAACCGGAGTAAATGGGTCTGGTCAAACGAAACGAGTGGATCATGTTGGGAACCATGCTTGTCATTATGACATTATGGATCTCCGTGTAAGCTTTAACTAACTGAAACAAAAATAAAAATAATACGTAAAATACTAAAAACACGTAAATTTATATAGTTATATCAATTTATTACCAAAATCTAAGTTGACATCAATTTTTCAGTCTAGGTTAAACACGTAGCTACGACTTGATTAAGATTTGCAATCTCAATTTCATTATAATAAATATTATTATTATAAACTATTAATTTTTAAGTATTTCACATAACGTGCGATAATAGTCAAATTTAAGAATTTTAAATACCTTATAGTGATGTACATTTTCTGATAAGTTTAAAGTATATTTGATTTTAGAATAATTAATGATTAGTTAGTGGGGTAACTAGTACGTAGGGTTGTGTAAAGGGTCGGAACCGAACCGACCGGACCCTTAAGAACCGAAAACCGTTTTATTGATATAATTGGGAAACACGAAACGAACCTTATAAGCCTATCTGGTTCCATGTCCGAAATGGTCTGATCGGTTGGTTAAAGGGTATGATGGACCATATGCGTTTTGTGTATAGGGCCTTTGTAGGTCAAGTGAAACAAGGTCATTTTTTGCATGTAACTGCAATTAGTCATTTTTTCCTATAAAAATATTTGTTATTGTAGTTTTTCAAACCTCAAATCAATTGTTGTATAATAGCATTCAAAATTTTCAAACGGTAGCACTCAATTGTTTTATAATAGCATTCAAAACTAATTAACATTCAAACCATAAATCATATCAAAGCTGAGTAGCAAATTAATATTGGGCTATGCAAAGGGTCGGAACCGAACCGTCCTGACCCGGACCCTCTAAAACAGAAAACTCTTTTATTGATAAAATTGGGAACCATGTACCAAACTTTATAAGCATATGTGGTTCGGATCCTTGAGGTTTCGGGTCCGGTTCACGGTTCTAAGGGTCCAGAACTACAACTTTCTCACCTCTGTTAGTACTTGTTTGTTAGTTATACGGATGGATCGACAATCGTCAAGTAGCTCGAGTGCTCTTTTCTTGACAGCTACATCGCAAAACATGTTTTTATGGAATTAGCCGAAGGTTTAGGGGTGAAAATCAAAAGCCCATGGGTTACATGGTTCAAAGTTTCTTGTTTCCCAGCATTGACTTCTCTTATGCTAACTCCATTCATCGTATACAATATGTTTCCGCATGAGACAAAGCACACAGCGTATTCTCCTATCTTGGCTAAAACAAACCGGAGCAAATGGGTCTGGTCAAACGGAACGAGTGGATCATGTTGGGAACCACACTTGTCACTCTGTCATTATGGATCTCTGGGTAAGCTTTAACTAATTGAAACAAAATTACTAATAATACGTAAAATGCTAATAACATGTAAATTTATCAGTTTATTACCAAAAAATAATTTGACATCAATTTTTCAGTCTAGGTTAAACACGTAGCTACGACTTGATTAAGATTTGCAATCTCTATTTTATTATAATAAATATTATTATTATTATAAACTATTAATTTAAAAGTATTTCACATAACGTACGATAATAGTCAAATTTAAGAATTTTAAATACCTTCTTGTGATGTACATTTTCTGAAAAATTTAATGTCTATTTGATTTTAGATTAATTAATGATTAGTTAGTGGGGTGATTAGTGACTATGAAATATTTAATATACACATAAAAAGTAATTGTATGTATAAAAATTACTGTAGTATATATACTTTTGTATTTAACTAATGTCAAAGTAAATAAATTATACTATTAATTTGTTTTTTATTTAGTTTGAATGCTTCTAAAACCATGTATAAAAATTAGGCAACATTTTCGATAATTTTGTAATCTTTTAGTCAAATAAAGATCTTATATTTTGTAAATTATGACTGAATCTGTTGCTAACAATTACCGAATTTGTTTAGTATGAATCCTTTTCATACATGTATAATCCGACAATATATTATAACCGCTTCCATAACCGCAGGATTAAATCAACTAAACACAACATATGTCAAATCCTTCGCCGGAAACTAATAACTCCACCGTCATAATGATCCCCACCCACTCCCGTCATTGCTCCATCAAGTTCCCCAGTGCAAAGCCAATCCCGCTTGCAATCTCAGTCTCCATTGGATTCATCGTTTGTTTCCCCATCCCTAAACCCATAGAGGTCTCCATACAAGCTTGGCGACTATTTGCGATCTTCCTCAACACCATCGCTCGACTTATTGCGATCTTCCTCAACACCATCGCTCGACTTATTTTATTTGCTCTTCAGTCCTCGCGGCTCCTTTACTTTACTTTCTCTTTACCTTTTCTACATGTCATGCATACTAAAAGTCAGCTAACACTGATGAGTTATATTTTTACTTTAAACTAAAAACTTTCTTTTAGTAGCTTAGTTTTATAAAAATAAAATAAGCTTTTCTTTCTCTATCTTTAAAACACTTTAACTTTACTTTAAAACTTTATAACATTACAATCATAAAACTGTTACGTTACTGTCTTTCATTAAAACTTTACTTTGAGAAAACCCGTTAAGGTGTCCCCCTTTACTCTGTCTGACTATCGTTTCACTTGTACAGGACAAGTGACTATAACATACTTTAACTATCACATATGGATCATGGTCCATGACCCCTTTCTCGCTTACGCCTCAGGGTAAGACTTTTAGTGCTACTCACACATCAGGGTAGGACTTTCATTCTTGCTTACACTTCGGTGTAAGACTCCTTTAACATTGCTTACACCTCAGGATAAGACTCCTTTAGCTTTGCTCACACCTCAGGATGAGACTTCTACTTTAGCATGCCTACAGGACTTTCTACTATGCAATGCAACTACACTATTACACAAAGTAGAATGCAATCACATAACTTTCATATAGACAAATAGCACATATCAACACATAAGCATTTAACATGGCATCTGTCTCTGTCACTGTCAACGTGGAGCTGTACCGAGGTACAACTCCTTTATCTTCTTTTACTTTAGCTTATTATTATCTTTCAAAACTCGTTTAAAAGGTAATACTATACTTTTTAACTCTTTCTCTTTCATTTTATAAAAACATGTAATTCTTATAAAATGTACTTTAACTTTAGAGAAACTATCTTTCTAACAGTATGCATGCCAGCCCAAAACCGTTAGGAAAAAGGGCAATATGAACTCACCTGACTATGGTACTCAACTTGTATGTGACGTCCTATCTATTTCTAACGCGTAAACCGATATGCACATAAGTCAAGATGCGGATTCTATCATTTTGTACGAGAGTCGACCAAAACTATTACTAGCGACACTTGAGTGTCGGCCGAGACAATCGCCAGAGACACTAGAGTGTCGGCCTGGAGTATCTCCCACAACACTTGAGTGTCAGCCGATACTATAGACGACGACATTAGAGTGTCGACCCGGAGTATCAGAAGTAACACTTTGAGTGTAGCCTGAACTTGCATTCAGGACTTGTGTTAGGAGGGTCGACTCTTTGAGGGTTGATTCTCGTCGACTCCCTGAGAGTCGGCTCTCCCAGCTTCTTCTTGCTCGCTGAGTGTCGGCACGTTGCAGGTGCCGACTCTTGAGTGTCGGTTCAAGAACACCACCTTCAAACAGGCTTGTTTTTTTATCCAAAACTCAAATCTTTTACGTCCAAAACTTTTATCTAGCTTCCATGAAGCTAGATCTATGCTTTACCCCTCCTTTAACACGTAAAAATCCAATCCTAATGTTTAAAAACCCTTGAAACCCTAAAACCCCATTTGAAACAGAAACTCAAATCTGAGGTCGTTTTGTTACCTGTTGATGCTTGATTCCTTCTTCTATATCCTTTAGAAACGTCCAGCAACGATTCTTGGCTCAAGATGAAGGCCAATAATGGAGATCTTGAGCTTTCTCTCTCTAGGTTGAATCAATGAAGATGATGAATGAATGAGGTGGAGAGCCCGGTGAGTAGGGTTTTACCCTACTCCTCTCTCTTGTGTTTCCCAAACCCGGCCCAAGGCCCGCTTCCTCTCAAGCCCGCAATTGTTCTATTCCATCTTTTATTCCTTTAGCTCGTAATCCACTTTATGCGTTTGACGTAAATTTCGGGATGTTACATGCGAAGGTTCGGAACCAAACCGAACCCTCAAGAACCGAAAACCATTTTATTGATAAAATTGGGACCCACAAAACAAACCTTATAAACCTATGTGGTTCTAGGCCCGAAATTATCTAATGGTCGGTTAAAGGTAGGGCTGTGCAAAGGGCCGGAACCGAACTAACCCAACCGGACCCTCAAGAATCGGAAAGCCTTTTATTGATGAAATTGGTAACCACGAAATGAACCTTTAAAGTCTGTGGTTCTAGGTCCGAAATGGCCTGATCGGTGTTTAACCTATACTGAAAATAATAATAATAATAATATTTATAATAATAAAATGGAGATTGCAAATCTTAATCAAGTCTTACCTACGTGTTTAACCTATATTGAAAAATTGATGTCAACTTATTTTTTGGTATAAATTGATATAACTACATAAATTTACGTGTTATTAGTATTTTACGTATTATTAGCATGTTTGTTTCAGTTAGTTAAAGCTTACCTCGAGATGCATGTCACAGTGACAAGCATGGTTCCTAACATTATCCACTCGTTCCGTTTGACCAGGCCCATTTGCTCCGGTTTGTTTTTAGCCAAGATAGGAGCATACGTTGTGTGCTTTGTCTCAGGCCGAAACATTTTGTATATGATGAATGGAGTTAGCATAAGAGAAAACGAAGCTTTGAATCATGCTACCCTTGGGATTTTGATTTTCACCCCTGAACCTTCAGCTAATTTCAATCACAACATGTTTTGTGATGTAGCTGTCAAGAAAAGAGCACTCGAGCAGTAGACGATTGTCGATCCATCCATATATAACTAACAAACAAGCACTAATGGAGGTGAGCAAGTTGTGGTTCTGGCCCTCAGAACCGCGAACCGGACCCGAAAACTCAAAGGACCCGAACCACGTAGGCTTATAAAGTTCGGTTCGTGGTTCCCAGTTTTATCAAAAAAAGGGTTTTCGGTTCTAGAGGTTCCGGGTCGGGTTGGTTCGGTTCCGACCCTTTGCTTATCCCTAGATTAATTTGCTATTCAGTTTTGATATGATTTGTGGTTTGAATGTTAGTTAGTTTTGAATGCAATTATAAAACAATTGAATGATACTGTTTGAAAATTTTGAATGTTATTATACAATAATTGATTTGTGGTTTTCAAAACTACAATAACAAATATATTTACACAAAAAAACCACCACTTACAGGCCCAAAAAATGACCTTGTTCCACTTGCCCTACAAAGGCCCATTACACAAAACGCTTCTGGCCCATCAGACCCTTTAACCGACCCATCAGACCATTTCGAACCTGGAACACATGGGCTTATAAGGTTCATTTCGTGGTTCCCAATTTTGTCAAAAAAGGGTTTTCGGTTCTTGAGGGTCCGGGTCGGGTCAGTTCGGTTCCGACCCTTTGCACAGCCCTAGTTAAAGGGGTGAACTGCAAACACAAAAGAATGGATTCTATGTTACAAACCAGGCAAAATAGGCGGGTTGGGTAACTGATCAAAATGGGTAACGGGTCAAAACAGGCACGGTCAGTCTGTTGACCGTCAAAAGTCAAAACATCATCAAAAGTCAGAGAAATAATAACAATTTTGAAGATGAATAATAGCTCCATCGACGTGATTCAATGGTCAAACCAATATCAACTCCCTCCCTTATCTTAATTATAATAATAAAATATTTATTTATTGATAAAATAGCATGTTTCTGATCATATTTCATTTCTGTTGTCCACATGTTAATTAATTAATCTAACTAAAATTAAAAAGATTTTAAAATCAATTTGTTTAACAAATTGAAAATATGTTCATCTAACTGATTATGCATATAATTAATGGAGGTTTTTAATCTCACCATTTTCCTCTCCATGTAGCTTGACAGAAGCATGGCTGTGAGCAGTTGGCCTAGACAACACCTACATCCAAAGCCTGCAAAATGGAAGAAAAAAAATGTCAATAAACTTTGGGGAACTTTTGACCTATTACACAGATTTGATAAATATCAAGATATGTGTGAGAGCATGTTGCTATCTTGTGTATATGTGTAATTATGTCTTAGAAATACACTTTGGGGAACTTTTGACCTATTACACAGATTTGACCAGTTTGTTTTTAGCTAATTTTTTGAATTTACCAGTTTGTTAGAGCTAAAACACAACCCGAATCAATCCATTTATAAGTAAAGGGGTCAAAATGACCGCCTCTGACTTTACTCATCAAATGCAAAATTGAATTATTTACTTTCAAGTTTCAAGAAAAAATTCAAATTAAAAGTAATCCCCATGCTCATTTTTACAGCTGTATTTGTGACATTGAGCTAAGTTCACAAGAATCCTTTACGGATTTGATTTGGGTCCAAACAATTGTATATTTTCCTTGAACCACAAGCATGTAAACTTTGCAACTTTCATGGGATGGAGGAAGTCATAATTTTATTTGGTGGGTTCTAAATATGGTTTGATGAGAAATAAAATTTTAATTTTGGGCGTCATTAACCCTAACTGGATATTTCGTATTTTAGTTGTATGAACGTATTGAAACTAATAATATTATTCCATTACCTTTATTACACGGTCACACCTTTCCGGATCATTAGATATCACCGCAGCAGCCAGTCCATAACTGTAAAAAAGACCAGGAGATAAACTGAAAAAAAGAAAAAAAAAACACCAAATATGAAAAATCAAATGAAGTTAACTTACTGAGTATCATTTGCAAATTCAATAGCTTCTTCTTCTGTTGCAAATCAAACAATGGTGGTTTCTTGCTCATCCGATTCAGCTGCTATAACTTGTGACCAGAGATCAACACCCTTGTCATCTAAACTAAAAGCTTCAAATTTCAAATCGAAATCAATAAATTAGGGATTATCATTTCTTTTTACCTGCACGGGAACTCATCTTAATCGAAAGCTTGAACTTGTTGAATTGAGAAAGGTTATTTCAGATCTAGTCTGAATTGAAGACGATGGGCGGGAATTAACTTAGTAAAACGAACCACGACACGCAGTTTGTGGATTTGAGATGTTTGAATTTGGAGCCATTTCTCTTGATTGCGAACTTGGATTACCAACAGAAGCAAGATTGTTGAATGTGTTCTTCACAACAAAAACAAATTAGGGTTTCAAATGTACCTAAACGACCACGTTACCTGTGCTATTGGCTCGTGGCTCGATTCCTCTTCTCCGCTTCCCCAAAACCGTCATCGCCTGAGACCTGTTACAGTGCGACCGTCTTCAATCGGCAGAAAGTTGAAAAGCAAAAGAGGAGGCCAAGAAATCGGGGGAGAGTGAGAGAGAACGCAGAGTGTTTGAATTTTGAAATGGGAATTAGGGTTTCAGCTTGGAGCTGGTTGTTTAGGGAGGATTCCAAAGCTTGATGGGTTGTACTTTGT